>OZ012677.1:54553723-55193608 GCA_963942445.1 Argyra leucocephala | reverse complement strand
AATCGGTCCAAAATGAAGATTTTAGAGCATTTTTTTGTTTGTAATTTTGGCGAATTTTTTTAATAGCTAGCATCACAAAAAATTACCAAAATTTTCAGATTTTCAATTTTTTCCAAATGACTTTATTTCTTTACTAAATTTTAGAGAATTCAATAAAACAAGTAAAACAGTTGAAAAAACGTGTGGGTAATCGGTCCAAAAATGAAGATTTTAGAGCATTTTTTTGTTTTTGTAATTTTGGCGAATTTTTTTAATAGCTAGCATCACAAAAAATTACCAAAATTTTCAGATTTTCAATTTTTTCCAAATGACTTTATTTCTTTACTAAATTTTAGAGAATTCAATAAAACAAGTAAAACAGTTGAAAAAACTCTGGTAATCGGTCCAAAAATGAAGATTTTAGAGCATTTTTTTGTTTTTGTAATTTTGGCGAATTTTTTTAATAGCTAGCATCACAAAAAATTACCAAAATTTTCAGATTTTCAATTTTTTCCAAATGACTTTATTTCTTTACTAAATTTTAGAGAATTCAATAAAACAAGTAAAACAGTTGAAAAAACTTGGTAATCGGTCCAAAAATGAAGATTTTAGAGCATTTTTTTGTTTTTGTAATTTTGGCGAATTTTTTTAATAGCTAGCATCACAAAAAATTACCAAAATTTTCAGATTTTCAATTTTTTCCAAATGACTTTATTTCTTTACTAAATTTTAGAGAATTCAATAAAACAAGTAAAACAGTTGAAAAAACTTGGTAATCGGTCCAAAAATGAAGATTTTAGAGCATTTTTTTGTTTTTGTAATTTTGGCGAATTTTTTTAATAGCTAGCATCACAAAAAATTACCAAAATTTTCAGATTTTCAATTTTTTCCAAATGACTTTATTTCTTTACTAACTTTTAGAGAATTCAATAAAACAAGTAAAACAGTTGAAAAAACTTGGTAATCGGTCCAAAAATGAAGATTTTAGAGCATTTTTTTGTTTTTGTAATTTTGGCGAATTTTTTTAATAGCTAGCATCACAAAAAATTACCAAAATTTTCAGATTTTCAATTTTTTCCAAATGACTTTATTTCTTTACTAACTTTTAGAGAATTCAATAAAACAAGTAAAACAGTTGAAAAAACTTGGTAATCGGTCCAAAAATGAAGATTTTAGAGCATTTTTTTGTTTTTGTAATTTTGGCGAATTTTTTTAATAGCTAGCATCACAAAAAATTACCAAAATTTTCAGATTTTCAATTTTTTCCAAATGACTTTATTTCTTTACTAACTTTTAGAGAATTCAATAAAACAAGTAAAACAGTTGAAAAAACTTGGTAATCGGTCCAAAAATGAAGATTTTAGAGCATTTTTTGGTTTTTGTAATTTTGGCGAATTTTTTTAATAGCTAGCATCACAAAAAATTACCAAAATTTTCAGATTTTCAATTTTTTCCAAATGACTTTATTTCTTTACTAACTTTTAGAGAATTCAATAAAACAAGTAAAACAGTTGAAAAAACTTGGTAATCGGTCCAAAAATGAAGATTTTAGAGCATTTTTTGGTTTTTGTAATTTTGGCTAATTTTTTTAATAGCTAGCATCACAAAAAATTACCAAAATTTTCAGATTTTCAATTTTTTCCAAATGACTTTATTTCTTTACTAACTTTTAGAGAATTCAATAAAACAAGTAAAACAGTTGAAAAAACTTGGTAATCGGTCCAAAAATGAAGATTTTAGAGCATTTTTTGGTTTTAATAATTTTGCGAATTTTTTTAATAGCTAGCATCACAAAAAATTACCAAAATTTTCAGATTTTCAATTTTTTCCAAATGACTTTATTTCTTTACTAACTTTTAGAGAATTCAATAAAACAAGTAAAACAGTTGAAAAAACTTGGTAATCGGTCCAAAAATGAAGATTTTAGAGCATTTTTTGTTTTTGTAATTTTGGCGAATTTTTTTAATAGCTAGCATCACAAAAAATTACCAAAATTTTCAGATTTTCAATTTTTTCCAAATGACTTTATTTCTTTACTAACTTTTAGAGAATTCAATAAAACAAGTAAAACAGTTGAAAAAACTTGGTAATCGGTCCAAAAATGAAGATTTTAGAGCATTTTTTTGTTTTTGTAATTTTGGCGAATTTTTTTAATAGCTAGCATCACAAAAAATTACCAAAATTTTCAGATTTTCAATTTTTTCCAAATGACTTTATTTCTTTACTAACTTTTAGAGAATTCAATAAAACAAGTAAAACAGTTGAAAAAACTTGGTAATCGGTCCAAAAATGAAGATTTTAGAGCATTTTTTGGTTTTTGTAATTTTGGCTAATTTTTTTAATAGCTAGCATCACAAAAAATTACCAAAATTTTCAGATTTTCAATTTTTTCCAAATGACTTTATTTCTTTACTAACTTTTAGAGAATTCAATAAAACAAGTAAAACAGTTGAAAAAACTTGGTAATCGGTCCAAAAATGAAGATTTTAGAGCATTTTTTTGTTTTTGTAATTTTGGCGAATTTTTTTAATAGCTAGCATCACAAAAAATTACCAAAATTTTCAGATTTTCAATTTTTTCCAAATGACTTTATTTCTTTACTAACTTTTAGAGAATTCAATAAAACAAGTAAAACAGTTGAAAAAACTTGGTAATCGGTCCAAAAATGAAGATTTTAGAGCATTTTTTGTTTTTGTAATTTTGGCGAATTTTTTTAATAGCTAGCATCACAAAAAATTACTAAAATTTTCAGATTTTCAATTTTTTCCAAATGACTTTATTTCTTTACTAAATTTTAGAGAATTCAATAAAACAAGTAAAACAGTTGAAAAAACTTGGTAATCGGTCCAAAAATGAAGATTTTAGAGCATTTTTTTGTTTTTGTAATTTTGGCGAATTTTTTTAATAGCTAGCATCACAAAAAATTACCAAAATTTTCAGATTTTCAATTTTTTCCAAATGACTTTATTTCTTTACTAAATTTTAGAGAATTCAATAAAACAAGTAAAACAGTTGAAAAAACTTGGTAATCGGTCCAAAAATGAAGATTTTAGAGCATTTTTTTGTTTTTGTAATTTTGGCGAATTTTTTTAATAGCTAGCATCACAAAAAATTACCAAAATTTTCAGATTTTCAATTTTTTCCAAATGACTTTATTTCTTTACTAACTTTTAGAGAATTCAATAAAACAAGTAAAACAGTTGCAAAAACTTGGTAATCGGTCCAAAAATGAAGATTTTAGAGCATTTTTTTGTTTTTGTAATTTTGGCGAATTTTTTTAATAGCTAGCATCACAAAAAATTACCAAAATTTTCAGATTTTCAATTTTTTCCAAATGACTTTATTTCTTTACTAAATTTTAGAGAATTCAATAAAACAAGTAAAACAGTTGAAAAAACTTGGTAATCGGTCCAAAAATGAAGATTTTAGAGCATTTTTTGGTTTTTGTAATTTTGGCTAATTTTTTTAATAGCTAGCATCACAAAAAATTACCAAAATTTTCAGATTTTCAATTTTTTCCAAATGACTTTATTTCTTTACTAACTTTTAGAGAATTCAATAAAACAAGTAAAACAGTTGAAAAAACTTGGTAATCGGTCCAAAAATGAAGATTTTAGAGCATTTTTTTGTTTTTGTAATTTTGGCGAATTTTTTTAATAGCTAGCATCACAAAAAATTACCAAAATTTTCAGATTTTCAATTTTTTCCAAATGACTTTATTTCTTTACTAAATTTTAGAGAATTCAATACAACAAGTAAAACAGTTGAAAAAACTTGGTAATCGGTCCAAAAATGAAGATTTTAGAGCATTTTTTGGTTTTAATAATTTTGCGAATTTTTTTAATAGCTAGCATCACAAAAAATTACCAAAATTTTCAGATTTTCAATTTTTTCCAAATGACTTTATTTCTTTACTAACTTTTAGAGAATTCAATAAAACAAGTAAAACAGTTGAAAAAACTTGGTAATCGGTCCAAAAATGAAGATTTTAGAGCATTTTTTGGTTTTAATAATTTTGCGAATTTTTTTAATAGCTAGCATCACAAAAAATTACCAAAATTTTCAGATTTTCAATTTTTTCCAAATGACTTTATTTCTTTACTAACTTTTAGAGAATTCAATAAAACAAGTAAAACAGTTGAAAAAACTTGGTAATCGGTCCAAAAATGAAGATTTTAGAGCATTTTTTTGTTTTTGTAATTTTGGCGAATTTTTTTAATAGCTAGCATCACAAAAAATTACCAAAATTTTAAGATTTTCAATTTTTTCCAAATGACTTTATTTCTTTACTAAATTTTAGAGAATTCAATAAAACAAGTAAAACAGTTGAAAAAACTTGGTAATCGGTCCAAAAATGAAGATTTTAGAGCATTTTTTGGTTTTAATAATTTTGCGAATTTTTTTAATAGCTAGCATCACAAAAAATTACCAAAATTTTCAGATTTTCAATTTTTTCCAAATGACTTTATTTCTTTACTAACTTTTAGAGAATTCAATAAAACAAGTAAAACAGTTGAAAAAACTTGGTAATCGGTCCAAAAATGAAGATTTTAGAGCATTTTTTTGTTTTAATAATTTTGCGAATTTTTTTAATAGCTAGCATCACAAAAAATTACCAAAATTTTCAGATTTTCAATTTTTTCCAAATGACTTTATTTCTTTACTAACTTTTAGAGAATTCAATAAAACAAGTAAAACAGTTGAAAAAACTTGGTAATCGGTCCAAAAATGAAGATTTTAGAGCATTTTTTTGTTTTTGTAATTTTGGCGAATTTTTTTAATAGCTAGCATCACAAAAAATTACCAAAATTTTCAGATTTTCAATTTTTTCCAAATGACTTTATTTCTTTACTAAATTTTAGAGAATTCAATACAACAAGTAAAACAGTTGAAAAAACTTGGTAATCGGTCCAAAAATGAAGATTTTAGAGCATTTTTTTGTTTTTGTAATTTTGGCGAATTTTTTTAATAGCTAGCATCACAAAAAATTACCAAAATTTTCAGATTTTCAATTTTTTCCAAATGACTTTATTTCTTTACTAAATTTTAGAGAATTCAATAAAACAAGTAAAACAGTTGAAAAAACTTGGTAATCGGTCCAAAAATGAAGATTTTAGAGCATTTTTTGGTTTTACTAATTTTGGCGAATTTTTTTAATAGCTAGCATCACAAAAAATTACCAAAATTTTCAGATTTTCAATTTTTTCCAAATGACTTTATTTCTTTACTAAATTTTAGAGAATTCAATAAAACAAGTAAAACAGTTGAAAAAACTTGGTAATCGGTCCAAAAATGAAGATTTTAGAGCATTTTTTGGTTTTAATAATTTTGCGAATTTTTTTAATAGCTAGCATCACAAAAAATTACCAAAATTTTCAGATTTTCAATTTTTTCCAAATGACTTTATTTCTTTACTAACTTTTAGAGAATTCAATAAAACAAGTAAAACAGTTGAAAAAACTTGGTAATCGGTCCAAAAATGAAGATTTTAGAGCATTTTTTGGTTTTAATAATTTTGCGAATTTTTTTAATAGCTAGCATCACAAAAAATTACCAAAATTTTCAGATTTTCAATTTTTTCCAAATGACTTTATTTCTTTACTAACTTTTAGAGAATTCAATAAAACAAGTAAAACAGTTGAAAAAACTTGGTAATCGGTCCAAAAATGAAGATTTTAGAGCATTTTTTGTTTTTGTAATTTTGGCGAATTTTTTGAATAGCTAGCATCACAAAAAATTACGAAAATTTTCAGATTTTCAATTTTATTAAAATGTCTTTATTTCTCTACTAACTTTTAGAGAATTCATTAAAACAAGTAAAACAGTTGAAAAAACTTGGTAATCGGTCCAAAAATGAAGATTTTAGAGCATTTTTTGGTTTTAATAATTTTGCGAATTTTTTTAATAGCTAGCATCACAAAAAATTACCAAAATTTTCAGATTTTCAATTTTTTCCAAATGACTTTATTTCTTTACTAACTTTTAGAGAATTCAATAAAACAAGTAAAACAGTTGAAAAAACTTGGTAATCGGTCCAAAAATGAAGATTTTAGAGCATTTTTTGGTTTTAATAATTTTGCGAATTTTTTTAATAGCTAGCATCACAAAAAATTACCAAAATTTTCAGATTTTCAATTTTTTCCAAATGACTTTATTTCTTTACTAACTTTTAGAGAATTCAATAAAACAAGTAAAACAGTTGAAAAAACTTGGTAATCGGTCCAAAAATGAAGATTTTAGAGCATTTTTTGTTTTTGTAATTTTGGCGAATTTTTTGAATAGCTAGCATCACAAAAAATTACGAAAATTTTCAGATTTTCAATTTTTTTAAAATGTCTTTATTTCTCTACTAACTTTTAGAGAATTCATTAAAACAAGTAAAACAGTTGAAAAAACTTGGTAATCGGTCCAAAAATGAAGATTTTAGAGCATTTTTTGGTTTTTGTAATTTTGGCGAATTTTTTTAATAGCTAGCATCACAAAAAATTACCAAAATTTTCAGATTTTCAATTTTTTCCAAATGACTTTATTTCTTTACTAACTTTTAGAGAATTCAATAAAACAAGTAAAACAGTTGAAAAAACTTGGTAATCGGTCCAAAAATGAAGATTTTAGAGCATTTTTTGGTTTTAATAATTTTGCGAATTTTTTTAATAGCTAGCATCACAAAAAATTACCAAAATTTTCAGATTTTCAATTTTTTCCAAATGACTTTATTTCTTTACTAACTTTTAGAGAATTCAATAAAACAAGTAAAACAGTTGAAAAAACTTGGTAATCGGTACAAAAATGAAGATTTTAGAGCATTTTTTGGTTTTAATAATTTTGCGAATTTTTTTAATAGCTAGCATCACAAAAAATTACCAAAATTTTCAGATTTTCAATTTTTTCCAAATGACTTTATTTCTTTACTAACTTTTAGAGAATTCAATAAAACAAGTAAAACAGTTGAAAAAACTTGGTAATCGGTCCAAAAATGAAGATTTTAGAGCATTTTTTTGTTTTTGTAATTTTGGCGAATTTTTTTAATAGCTAGCATCACAAAAAATTACCAAAATTTTCAGATTTTCAATTTTTTCCAAATGACTTTATTTCTTTACTAACTTTTAGAGAATTCAATAAAACAAGTAAAACAGTTGAAAAAACTTGGTAATCGGTCCAAAAATGAAGATTTTAGAGCATTTTTTGGTTTTAATAATTTTGCGAATTTTTTTAATAGCTAGCATCACAAAAAATTACCAAAATTTTCAGATTTTCAATTTTTTCCAAAAGACTTTATTTCTTTACTAAATTTTAGAGAATTCAATAAAACAAGTAAAACAGTTGAAAAAACTTGGTAATCGGTCCAAAAATGAAGATTTTAGAGCATTTTTTGGTTTTAATAATTTTGCGAATTTTTTTAATAGCTAGCATCACAAAAAATTACCAAAATTTTCAGATTTTCAATTTTTTCCAAATGACTTTATTTCTTTACTAACTTTTAGAGAATTCAATAAAACAAGTAAAACAGTTGAAAAAACTTGGTAATCGGTCCAAAAATGAAGATTTTAGAGCATTTTTTTGTTTTTGTAATTTTGGCGAATTTTTTTAATAGCTAGCATCACAAAAAATTACCAAAATTTTCAGATTTTCAATTTTTTCCAAATGACTTTATTTCTTTACTAACTTTTAGAGAATTCAATAAAACAAGTAAAACAGTTGAAAAAACTTGGTAATCGGTCCAAAAATGAAGATTTTAGAGCATTTTTTGGTTTTAATAATTTTGCGAATTTTTTTAATAGCTAGCATCACAAAAAATTACCAAAATTTTCAGATTTTCAATTTTTTCCAAATGACTTTATTTCTTTACTAACTTTTAGAGAATTCAATAAAACAAGTAAAACAGTTGAAAAAACTTGGTAATCGGTCCAAAAATGAAGATTTTAGAGCATTTTTTGTTTTTGTAATTTTGGCGAATTTTTTGAATAGCTAGCATCACAAAAAATTACGAAAATTTTCAGATTTTCAATTTTTTTAAAATGTCTTTATTTCTTTACTAAATTTTAGAGAATTCAATAAAACAAGTAAAACAGTTGAAAAAACTTGGTAATCGGTCCAAAAATGAAGATTTTAGAGCATTTTTTGGTTTTAATAATTTTGCGAATTTTTTTAATAGCTAGCATCACAAAAAATTACCAAAATTTTCAGATTTTCAATTTTTTCCAAATGACTTTATTTCTTTACTAACTTTTAGAGAATTCAATAAAACAAGTAAAACAGTTGAAAAAACTTGGTAATCGGTCCAAAAATGAAGATTTTAGAGCATTTTTTTGTTTTTGTAATTTTGGCGAATTTTTTTAATAGCTAGCATCACAAAAAATTACCAAAATTTTCAGATTTTCAATTTTTTCCAAATGACTTTATTTCTTTACTAACTTTTAGAGAATTCAATAAAACAAGTAAAACAGTTGAAAAAACTTGGTAATCGGTCCAAAAATGAAGATTTTAGAGCATTTTTTGGTTTTAATAATTTTGCGAATTTTTTTAATAGCTAGCATCACAAAAAATTACCAAAATTTTCAGATTTTCAATTTTTTCCAAATGACTTTATTTCTTTACTAACTTTTAGAGAATTCAATAAAACAAGTAAAACAGTTGAAAAAACTTGGTAATCGGTCCAAAAATGAAGATTTTAGAGCATTTTTTGTTTTTGTAATTTTGGCGAATTTTTTGAATAGCTAGCATCACAAAAAATTACGAAAATTTTCAGATTTTCAATTTTTTTAAAATGTCTTTATTTCTTTACTAAATTTTAGAGAATTCAATAAAACAAGTAAAACAGTTGAAAAAACTTGGTAATCGGTCCAAAAATGAAGATTTTAGAGCATTTTTTGGTTTTAATAATTTTGCGAATTTTTTTAATAACTAGCATTACAAAAAATTACCAAAATTTTCAGATTTTCAATTTTTTCCAAATGACTTTATTTCTTTACTAACTTTTAGAGAATTCAATAAAACAAGTAAAACAGTTGAAAAAACTTGGTAATCGGTCCAAAAATGAAGATTTTAGAGCATTTTTTGGTTTTAATAATTTTGCGAATTTTTTTAATAGCTAGCATCACAAAAAATTACCAAAATTTTCAGATTTTCAATTTTTTCCAAATGACTTTATTTCTTTACTAACTTTTAGAGAATTCAATAAAACAAGTAAAACAGTTGAAAAAACTTGGTAATCGGTACAAAAATGAAGATTTTAGAGCATATTTTGGTTTTAATAATTTTGCGAATTTTTTTAATAGCTAGCATCACAAAAAATTACCAAAATTTTCAGATTTTCAATTTTTTCCAAATGACTTTATTTCTTTACTAACTTTTAGAGAATTCAATAAAACAAGTAAAACAGTTGAAAAAACTTGGTAATCGGTCCAAAAATGAAGATTTTAGAGCATTTTTTGGTTTTTGTAATTTTGGCGAATTTTTTTAATAGCTAGCATCACAAAAAATTACCAAAACTTTCAGATTTTCAATTTTTTTAAAATGTCTTTATTTCTATACTAACTTTTAGAGAATTCATTAAAACAAGTAAAACAGTTGAAAAAACTTGGTAATCGGTCCAAAAATGAAGATTTTAGAGCATTTTTTGGTTTTAATAATTTTGCGAATTTTTTTAATAGCTAGCATCACAAAAAATTACCAAAATTTTCAGATTTTCAATTTTTTCCAAATGACTTTATTTCTTTACTAAATTTTAGAGAATTCAATAAAACAAGTAAAACAGTTGAAAAAACTTGGTAATCGGTCCAAAAATGAAGATTTTAGAGCATTTTTTGGTTTTAATAATTTTGGCGAATTTTTTTAATAGCTAGCATCACAAAAAATTACCAAAATTTTCAGATTTTCAATTTTTTCCAAATGACTTTATTTCTTTACTAACTTTTAGAGAATTCAATAAAACAAGTAAAACAGTTGAAAAAACTTGGTAATCGGTCCAAAAATGAAGATTTTAGAGCATTTTTTGGTTTTTGTAATTTTGGCGAATTTTTTTAATAGCTAGCATCACAAAAAATTACCAAAACTTTCAGATTTTCAATTTTTTTAAAATGTCTTTATTTCTATACTAACTTTTAGAGAATTCATTAAAACAAGTAAAACAGTTGAAAAAACTTGGTAATCGGTCCAAAAATGAAGATTTTAGAGCATTTTTTGGTTTTAATAATTTTGCGAATTTTTTTAATAGCTAGCATCACAAAAAATTACCAAAATTTTCAGATTTTCAATTTTTTCCAAATGACTTTATTTCTTTACTAAATTTTAGAGAATTCAATAAAACAAGTAAAACAGTTGAAAAAACTTGGTAATCGGTCCAAAAATGAAGATTTTAGAGCATTTTTTGGTTTTAATAATTTTGCGAATTTTTTTAATAACTAGCATCACAAAAAATTACCAAAATTTTCAGATTTTCAATTTTTTCCAAATGACTTTATTTCTTTACTAACTTTTAGAGAATTCAATAAAACAAGTAAAACAGTTGAAAAAACTTGGTAATCGGTACAAAAATGAAGATTTTAGAGCATATTTTGGTTTTAATAATTTTGCGAATTTTTTTAATAGCTAGCATCACAAAAAATTACCAAAATTTTCAGATTTTCAATTTTTTCCAAATGACTTTATTTCTTTACTAAATTTTAGAGAATTCAATAAAACAAGTAAAACAGTTGAAAAAACTTGGTAATCGGTCCAAAAATGAAGATTTTAGAGCATTTTTTGGTTTTAATAATTTTGGCGAATTTTTTTAATAGCTAGCATCACAAAAAATTACCAAAATTTTCAGATTTTCAATTTTTTCCAAATGACTTTATTTCTTTACTAACTTTTAGAGAATTCAATAAAACAAGTAAAACAGTTGAAAAAACTTGGTAATCGGTCCAAAAATGAAGATTTTAGAGCATTTTTTGGTTTTTGTAATTTTGGCGAATTTTTTTAATAGCTAGCATCACAAAAAATTACCAAAACTTTCAGATTTTCAATTTTTTTAAAATGTCTTTATTTCTATACTAACTTTTAGAGAATTCATTAAAACAAGTAAAACAGTTGAAAAAACTTGGTAATCGGTCCAAAAATGAAGATTTTAGAGCATTTTTTGGTTTTAATAATTTTGCGAATTTTTTTAATAGCTAGCATCACAAAAAATTACCAAAATTTTCAGATTTTCAATTTTTTCCAAATGACTTTATTTCTTTACTAAATTTTAGAGAATTCAATAAAACAAGTAAAACAGTTGAAAAAACTTGGTAATCGGTCCAAAAATGAAGATTTTAGAGCATTTTTTGGTTTTAATAATTTTGCGAATTTTTTTAATAACTAGCATCACAAAAAATTACCAAAATTTTCAGATTTTCAATTTTTTCCAAATGACTTTATTTCTTTACTAACTTTTAGAGAATTCAATAAAACAAGTAAAACAGTTGAAAAAACTTGGTAATCGGTCCAAAAATGAAGATTTTAGAGCATTTTTTGGTTTTTGTAATTTTGGCGAATTTTTTTAATAGCTAGCATCACAAAAAATTACCAAAACTTTCAGATTTTCAATTTTTTTAAAATGTCTTTATTTCTATACTAACTTTTAGAGAATTCATTAAAACAAGTAAAACAGTTGAAAAAACTTGGTAATCGGTCCAAAAATGAAGATTTTAGAGCATTTTTTGGTTTTAATAATTTTGCGAATTTTTTTAATAGCTAGCATCACAAAAAATTACCAAAATTTTCAGATTTTCAATTTTTTCCAAATGACTTTATTTCTTTACTAACTTTTAGAGAATTCAATAAAACAAGTAAAACAGTTGAAAAAACTTGGTAATCGGTCCAAAAATGAAGATTTTAGAGCATTTTTTGTTTTTGTAATTTTGGCGAATTTTTTGAATAGCTAGCATCACAAAAAATTACGAAAATTTTCAGATTTTCAATTTTTTTAAAATGTCTTTATTTCTCTACTAACTTTTAGAGAATTCATTAAAACAAGTAAAACAGTTGAAAAAACTTGGTAATCGGTCCAAAAATGAAGATTTTAGAGCATTTTTTGGTTTTTGTAATTTTGGCGAATTTTTTTAATAGCTAGCATCACAAAAAATTACCAAAATTTTCAGATTTTCAATTTTTTCCAAATGACTTTATTTCTTTACTAAATTTTAGAGAATTCAATAAAACAAGTAAAACAGTTGAAAAAACTTGGTAATCGGTCCAAAAATGAAGATTTTAGAGCATTTTTTGGTTTTAATAATTTTGGCGAATTTTTTTAATAGCTAGCATCACAAAAAATTACCAAAATTTTCAGATTTTCAATTTTTTCCAAATGACTTTATTTCTTTACTAACTTTTAGAGAATTCAATAAAACAAGTAAAACAGTTGAAAAAACTTGGTAATCGGTCCAAAAATGAAGATTTTAGAGCATTTTTTGTTTTTGTAATTTTGGCGAATTTTTTGAATAGCTAGCATCACAAAAAATTACGAAAATTTTCAGATTTTCAATTTTTTTAAAATGTCTTTATTTCTCTACTAACTTTTAGAGAATTCATTAAAACAAGTAAAACAGTTGAAAAAACTTGGTAATCGGTCCAAAAATGAAGATTTTAGAGCATTTTTTGGTTTTAATAATTTTGCGAATTTTTTTAATAGCTAGCATCACAAAAAATTACCAAAATTTTCAGATTTTCAATTTTTTCCAAATGACTTTATTTCTTTACTAACTTTTAGAGAATTCAATAAAACAAGTAAAACAGTTGAAAAAACTTGGTAATCGGTCCAAAAATGAAGATTTTAGAGCATTTTTTGGTTTTAATAATTTTGCGAATTTTTTTAATAGCTAGCATCACAAAAAATTACCAAAATTTTCAGATTTTCAATTTTTTCCAAATGACTTTATTTCTTTACTAACTTTTAGAGAATTCAATAAAACAAGTAAAACAGTTGAAAAAACTTGGTAATCGGTCCAAAAATGAAGATTTTAGAGCATTTTTTGTTTTTGTAATTTTGGCGAATTTTTTGAATAGCTAGCATCACAAAAAATTACGAAAATTTTCAGATTTTCAATTTTTTTAAAATGTCTTTATTTCTCTACTAACTTTTAGAGAATTCAATAAAACAAGTAAAACAGTTGAAAAAACTTGGTAATCGGTCCAAAAATGAAGATTTTAGAGCATTTTTTGGTTTTTGTAATTTTGGCGAATTTTTTTAATAGCTAGCATCACAAAAAATTACCAAAACTTTCAGATTTTCAATTTTTTTAAAATGTCTTTATTTCTATACTAACTTTTAGAGAATTCATTAAAACAAGTAAAACAGTTGAAAAAACTTGGTAATCGGTCCAAAAATGAAGATTTTAGAGCATTTTTTGGTTTTAATAATTTTGCGAATTTTTTTAATAGCTAGCATCACAAAAAATTACCAAAATTTTCAGATTTTCAATTTTTTCCAAATGACTTTATTTCTTTACTAACTTTTAGAGAATTCAATAAAACAAGTAAAACAGTTGAAAAAACTTGGTAATCGGTCCAAAAATGAAGATTTTAGAGCATTTTTTGTTTTTGTAATTTTGGCGAATTTTTTGAATAGCTAGCATCACAAAAAATTACGAAAATTTTCAGATTTTCAATTTTTTTAAAATGTCTTTATTTCTCTACTAACTTTTAGAGAATTCATTAAAACAAGTAAAACAGTTGAAAAAACTTGGTAATCGGTCCAAAAATGAAGATTTTAGAGCATTTTTTGGTTTTTGTAATTTTGGCGAATTTTTTTAATAGCTAGCATCACAAAAAATTACCAAAATTTTCAGATTTTCAATTTTTTCCAAATGACTTTATTTCTTTACTAAATTTTAGAGAATTCAATAAAACAAGTAAAACAGTTGAAAAAACTTGGTAATCGGTCCAAAAATGAAGATTTTAGAGCATTTTTTGGTTTTAATAATTTTGGCGAATTTTTTTAATAGCTAGCATCACAAAAAATTACCAAAATTTTCAGATTTTCAATTTTTTCCAAATGACTTTATTTCTTTACTAACTTTTAGAGAATTCAATAAAACAAGTAAAACAGTTGAAAAAACTTGGTAATCGGTCCAAAAATGAAGATTTTAGAGCATTTTTTGTTTTTGTAATTTTGGCGAATTTTTTGAATAGCTAGCATCACAAAAAATTACGAAAATTTTCAGATTTTCAATTTTTTTAAAATGTCTTTATTTCTCTACTAACTTTTAGAGAATTCATTAAAACAAGTAAAACAGTTGAAAAAACTTGGTAATCAGTCCAAAAATGAAGATTTTAGAGCATTTTTTGGTTTTAATAATTTTGCGAATTTTTTTAATAGCTAGCATCACAAAAAATTACCAAAATTTTCAGATTTTCAATTTTTTCCAAATGACTTTATTTCTTTACTAACTTTTAGAGAATTCAATAAAACAAGTAAAACAGTTGAAAAAACTTGGTAATCGGTCCAAAAATGAAGATTTTAGAGCATTTTTTGTTTTTGTAATTTTGGCGAATTTTTTGAATAGCTAGCATCACAAAAAATTACGAAAATTTTCAGATTTTCAATTTTTTTAAAATATCTTTATTTCTCTACTAACTTTTAGAGAATTCATTAAAACAAGTAAAACAGTTGAAAAAACTTGGTAATCGGTCCAAAAATGAAGATTTTAGAGCATTTTTTGGTTTTAATAATTTTGGCGAATTTTTTTAATAGCTAGCACCACAAAAAATTACCAAAATTTTCAGATTTTCAATTTTTTCCAAATGACTTTATTTCTTTACTAAATTTTAGAGAATTCAATAAAACAAGTAAAACAGTTGAAAAAACTTGGTAATCGGTCCAAAAATGAAGATTTTAGAGCATTTTTTGGTTTTAATAATTTTGGCGAATTTTTTTAATAGCTAGCATCACAAAAAATTACCAAAATTTTCAGATTTTCAATTTTTTCCAAATGACTTTATTTCTTTACTAAATTTTAGAGAATTCAATAAAACAAGTAAAACAGTTGAAAAAACTTGGTAATCGGTCCAAAAATGAAGATTTTAGAGCATTTTTTGGTTTTTGTAATTTTGGCGAATTTTTTTAATAGCTAGCATCACAAAAAATTACCAAAATTTTCAGATTTTCAATTTTTTCCAAATGACTTTATTTCTTTACTAAATTTTAGAGAATTCAATAAAACAAGTAAAACAGTTGAAAAAACTTGGTAATCGGTCCAAAAATGAAGATTTTAGAGCATTTTTTGGTTTTAATAATTTTGGCGAATTTTTTTAATAGCTAGCATCACAAAAAATTACCAAAATTTTCAGATTTTCAATTTTTTCCAAATGACTTTATTTCTTTACTAAATTTTAGAGAATTCAATAAAACAAGTAAAACAGTTGAAAAAACTTGGTAATCGGTCCAAAAATGAAGATTTTAGAGCATTTTTTGGTTTTAATAATTTTGCGAATTTTTTTAATAGCTAGCATCACAAAAAATTACCAAAATTTTCAGATTTTCAATTTTTTCCAAATGACTTTATTTCTTTACTAAATTTTAGAGAATTCAATAAAACAAGTAAAACAGTTGAAAAAACTTGGTAATCGGTCCAAAAATGAAGATTTTAGAGCATTTTTTGGTTTTAATAATTTTGGCGAATTTTTTTAATAGCTAGCATCACAAAAAATTACCAAAATTTTCAGATTTTCAATTTTTTCCAAATGACTTTATTTCTTTACTAAATTTTAGAGAATTCAATAAAACAAGTAAAACAGTTGAAAAAACTTGGTAATCGGTCCAAAAATGAAGATTTTAGAGCATTTTTTGGTTTTAATAATTTTGCGAATTTTTTTAATAACTAGCATCACAAAAAATTACCAAAATTTTCAGATTTTCAATTTTTTCCAAATGACTTTATTTCTTTACTAACTTTTAGAGAATTCAATAAAACAAGTAAAACAGTTGAAAAAACTTGGTAATCGGTCCAAAAATGAAGATTTTAGAGCATTTTTTGTTTTTGTAATTTTGGCGAATTTTTTGAATAGCTAGCATCACAAAAAATTACGAAAATTTTCAGATTTTCAATTTTTTTAAAATGTCTTTATTTCTTTACTAAATTTTAGAGAATTCAATAAAACAAGTAAAACAGTTGAAAAAACTTGGTAATCGGTCCAAAAACGAAGATTTTAGAGCATTTTTTGGTTTTAATAATTTTGCGAATTTTTTTAATAACTAGCATCACAAAAAATTACCAAAATTTTCAGATTTTCAATTTTTTCCAAATGACTTTATTTCTTTACTAAATTTTAGAGAATTCAATAAAACAAGTAAAACAGTTGAAAAAACTTGGTAATCGGTCCAAAAATGAAGATTTTAGAGCATTTTTTGGTTTTAATAATTTTGGCGAATTTTTTTAATAGCTAGCATCACAAAAAATTACCAAAATTTTCAGATTTTCAATTTTTTCCAAATGACTTTATTTCTTTACTAAATTTTAGAGAATTCAATAAAACAAGTAAAACAGTTGAAAAAACTTGGTAATCGGTCCAAAAATGAAGATTTTAGAGCATTTTTTGGTTTTAATAATTTTGCGAATTTTTTTAATAACTAGCATCACAAAAAATTACCAAAATTTTCAGATTTTCAATTTTTTCCAAATGACTTTATTTCTTTACTAACTTTTAGAGAATTCAATAAAACAAGTAAAACAGTTGAAAAAACTTGGTAATCGGTCCAAAAATGAAGATTTTAGAGCATTTTTTGTTTTTGTAATTTTGGCGAATTTTTTGAATAGCTAGCATCACAAAAAATTACGAAAATTTTCAGATTTTCAATTTTTTTAAAATGTCTTTATTTCTTTACTAAATTTTAGAGAATTCAATAAAACAAGTAAAACAGTTGAAAAAACTTGGTAATCGGTCCAAAAATGAAGATTTTAGAGCATTTTTTGGTTTTAATAATTTTGCGAATTTTTTTAATAACTAGCATCACAAAAAATTACCAAAATTTTCAGATTTTCAATTTTTTCCAAATGACTTTATTTCTTTACTAACTTTTAGAGAATTCAATAAAACAAGTAAAACAGTTGAAAAAACTTGGTAATCGGTCCAAAAATGAAGATTTTAGAGCATTTTTTGGTTTTTGTAATTTTGGCGAATTTTTTTAATAGCTAGCATCACAAAAAATTACCAAAATTTTCAGATTTTCAATTTTTTTAAAATGTCTTTATTTCTATACTAACTTTTAGAGAATTCATTAAAACAAGTAAAACAGTTGAAAAAACTTGGTAATCGGTCCAAAAATGAAGATTTTAGAGCATTTTTTGGTTTTAATAATTTTGCGAATTTTTTTAATAGCTAGCATCACAAAAAATTACCAAAATTTTCAGATTTTCAATTTTTTTAAAATGTCTTTATTTCTATACTAACTTTTAGAGAATTCATTAAAACAAGTAAAACAGTTGAAAAAACTTGGTAATCGGTCCAAAAATGAAGATTTTAGAGCATTTTTTGGTTTTAATAATTTTGCGAATTTTTTTAATAACTAGCATCACAAAAAATTACCAAAATTTTCAGATTTTCAATTTTTTCCAAATGACTTTATTTCTTTACTAACTTTTAGAGAATTCAATAAAACAAGTAAAACAGTTGAAAAAACTTGGTAATCGGTCCAAAAATGAAGATTTTAGAGCATTTTTTGGTTTTTGTAATTTTGGCGAATTTTTTTAATAGCTAGCATCACAAAAAATTACGAAAATTTTCAGATTTTCAATTTTTTTAAAATGTCTTTATTTCTTTACTAAATTTTAGAGAATTCAATAAAACAAGTAAAACAGTTGAAAAAACTTGGTAATCGGTCCAAAAATGAAGATTTTAGAGCATTTTTTGGTTTTAATAATTTTGGCGAATTTTTTTAATAGCTAGCATCACAAAAAATTACCAAAATTTTCAGATTTTCAATTTTTTCCAAATGACTTTATTTCTTTACTAAATTTTAGAGAATTCAATAAAACAAGTAAAACAGTTGAAAAAACTTGGTAATCGGTCCAAAAATGAAGATTTTAGAGCATTTTTTGGTTTTAATAATTTTGGCGAATTTTTTTAATAGCTAGCATCACAAAAAATTACCAAAATTTTCAGATTTTCAATTTTTTCCAAATGACTTTATTTCTTTACTAACTTTTAGAGAATTCAATAAAACAAGTAAAACAGTTGAAAAAACTTGGTAATCGGTCCAAAAATGAAGATTTTAGAGCATTTTTTGTTTTTGTAATTTTGGCGAATTTTTTGAATAGCTAGCATCACAAAAAATTACGAAAATTTTCAGATTTTCAATTTTTTTAAAATGTCTTTATTTCTATACTAACTTTTAGAGAATTCATTAAAACAAGTAAAACAGTTGAAAAAACTTGGTAATCGGTCCAAAAATGAAGATTTTAGAGCATTTTTTGGTTTTTGTAATTTTGGCGAATTTTTTTAATAGCTAGCATCACAAAAAATTACCAAAATTTTCAGATTTTCAATTTTTTTAAAATGTCTTTATTTCTATACTAAATTTTAGAGAATTCATTAAAACAAGTAAAACAGTTGAAAAAACTTGGTAATCCGTCCAAAAATGAAGATTTTAGAGCATTTTTTGGTTTTAATAATTTTGCGAATTTTTTTAATAGCTAGCATCACAAAAAATTACCAAAATTTTCAGATTTTCAATTTTTTCCAAATGACTTTATTTCTTTACTAACTTTTAGAGAATTCAATAAAACAAGTAAAACAGTTGAAAAAACTTGGTAATCGGTCCAAAAATGAAGATTTTAGAGACCGATTACATTCATTTTTTGGTTTTAATAATTTTGGCGAATTTTTTTAATAGCTAGCATCACAAAAAATTACCAAAATTTTCAGATTTTCAATTTTTTCCAAATGACTTTATTTCTTTACTAAATTTTAGAGAATTCAATAAAACAAGTAAAACAGTTGAAAAAACTTGGTAATCGGTCCAAAAATGAAGATTTTAGAGCATTTTTTGGTTTTAATAATTTTGCGAATTTTTTTAATAACTAGCATCACAAAAAATTACCAAAATTTTCAGATTTTCAATTTTTTCCAAATGACTTTATTTCTTTACTAACTTTTAGAGAATTCAATAAAACAAGTAAAACAGTTGAAAAAACTTGGTAATCGGTCCAAAAATGAAGATTTTAGAGCATTTTTTGGTTTTTGTAATTTTGGCGAATTTTTTTAATAGCTAGCATCACAAAAAATTACCAAAATTTTCAGATTTTCAATTTTTTTAAAATGTCTTTATTTCTATACTAACTTTTAGAGAATTCATTAAAACAAGTAAAACAGTTGAAAAAACTTGGTAATCGGTCCAAAAATGAAGATTTTAGAGCATTTTTTGGTTTTAATAATTTTGCGAATTTTTTTAATAGCTAGCATCACAAAAAATTACCAAAATTTTCAGATTTTCAATTTTTTCCAAATGACTTTATTTCTTTACTAACTTTTAGAGAATTCAATAAAACAAGTAAAACAGTTGAAAAAACTTGGTAATCGGTCCAAAAATGAAGATTTTAGAGCATTTTTTGTTTTTGTAATTTTGGCGAATTTTTTGAATAGCTAGCATCACAAAAAATTACGAAAATTTTCAGATTTTCAATTTTTTTAAAATGTCTTTATTTCTTTACTAAATTTTAGAGAATTCAATAAAACAAGTAAAACAGTTGAAAAAACTTGGTAATCGGTCCAAAAATGAAGATTTTAGAGCATTTTTTGGTTTTAATAATTTTGGCGAATTTTTTTAATAGCTAGCATCACAAAAAATTACCAAAATTTTCAGATTTTCAATTTTTTCCAAATGACTTTATTTCTTTACTAAATTTTAGAGAATTCAATAAAACAAGTAAAACAGTTGAAAAAACTTGGTAATCGGTCCAAAAATGAAGATTTTAGAGCATTTTTTGTTTTTGTAATTTTGGCGAATTTTTTGAATAGCTAGCATCACAAAAAATTACGAAAATTTTCAGATTTTCAATTTTTTTAAAATGTCTTTATTTCTATACTAACTTTTAGAGAATTCATTAAAACAAGTAAAACAGTTGAAAAAACTTGGTAATCGGTCCAAAAATGAAGATTTTAGAGCATTTTTTGGTTTTTGTAATTTTGGCGAATTTTTTTAATAGCTAGCATCACAAAAAATTACCAAAATTTTCAGATTTTCAATTTTTTTAAAATGTCTTTATTTCTATACTAAATTTTAGAGAATTCATTAAAACAAGTAAAACAGTTGAAAAAACTTGGTAATCCGTCCAAAAATGAAGATTTTAGAGCATTTTTTGGTTTTAATAATTTTGCGAATTTTTTTAATAGCTAGCATCACAAAAAATTACCAAAATTTTCAGATTTTCAATTTTTTCCAAATGACTTTATTTCTTTACTAACTTTTAGAGAATTCAATAAAACAAGTAAAACAGTTGAAAAAACTTGGTAATCGGTCCAAAAATGAAGATTTTAGAGCATTTTTTGTTTTTGTAATTTTGGCGAATTTTTTGAATAGCTAGCATCACAAAAAATTACGAAAATTTTCAGATTTTCAATTTTTTTAAAATGTCTTTATTTCTATACTAACTTTTAGAGAATTCATTAAAACAAGTAAAACAGTTGAAAAAACTTGGTAATCGGTCCAAAAATGAAGATTTTAGAGCATTTTTTGGTTTTTGTAATTTTGGCGAATTTTTTTAATAGCTAGCATCACAAAAAATTACCAAAATTTTCAGATTTTCAATTTTTTTAAAATGTCTTTATTTCTATACTAACTTTTAGAGAATTCATTAAAACAAGTAAAACAGTTGAAAAAACTTGGTAATCGGTCCAAAAATGAAGATTTTAGAGCATTTTTTGGTTTTAATAATTTTGCGAATTTTTTTAATAGCTAGCATCACAAAAAATTACCAAAATTTTCAGATTTTCAATTTTTTCCAAATGACTTTATTTCTTTACTAACTTTTAGAGAATTCAATAAAACAAGTAAAACAGTTGAAAAAACTTGGTAATCGGTCCAAAAATGAAGATTTTAGAGCATTTTTTGTTTTTGTAATTTTGGCGAATTTTTTGAATAGCTAGCATCACAAAAAATTACGAAAATTTTCAGATTTTCAATTTTTTTAAAATGTCTTTATTTCTTTACTAAATTTTAGAGAATTCAATAAAACAAGTAAAACAGTTGAAAAAACTTGGTAATCGGTCCAAAAATGAAGATTTTAGAGCATTTTTTGGTTTTAATAATTTTGCGAATTTTTTTAATAGCTAGCATCACAAAAAATTACCAAAATTTTCAGATTTTCAATTTTTTCCAAATGACTTTATTTCTTTACTAAATTTTAGAGAATTCAATAAAACAAGTAAAACAGTTGAAAAAACTTGGTAATCGGTCCAAAAATGAAGATTTTAGAGCATTTTTTGGTTTTAATAATTTTGGCGAATTTTTTTAATAGCTAGCATCACAAAAAATTACCAAAATTTTCAGATTTTCAATTTTTTCCAAATGACTTTATTTCTTTACTAAATTTTAGAGAATTCAATAAAACAAGTAAAACAGTTGAAAAAACTTGGTAATCGGTCCAAAAATGAAGATTTTAGAGCATTTTTTGGTTTTAATAATTTTGGCGAATTTTTTTAATAGCTAGCATCACAAAAAATTACCAAAATTTTCAGATTTTCAATTTTTTCCAAATGACTTTATTTCTTTACTAAATTTTAGAGAATTCAATAAAACAAGTAAAACAGTTGAAAAAACTTGGTAATCGGTCCAAAAATGAAGATTTTAGAGCATTTTTTGGTTTTAATAATTTTGCGAATTTTTTTAATAGCTAGCATCACAAAAAATTACCAAAATTTTCAGATTTTCAATTTTTTCCAAATGACTTTATTTCTTTACTAAATTTTAGAGAATTCAATAAAACAAGTAAAACAGTTGAAAAAACTTGGTAATCGGTCCAAAAATGAAGATTTTAGAGCATTTTTTGGTTTTAATAATTTTGGCGAATTTTTTTAATAGCTAGCATCACAAAAAATTACCAAAATTTTCAGATTTTCAATTTTTTCCAAATGACTTTATTTCTTTACTAAATTTTAGAGAATTCAATAAAACAAGTAAAACAGTTGAAAAAACTTGGTAATCGGTCCAAAAATGAAGATTTTAGAGCATTTTTTGGTTTTAATAATTTTGCGAATTTTTTTAATAGCTAGCATCACAAAAAATTACCAAAATTTTCAGATTTTCAATTTTTTCCAAATGACTTTATTTCTTTACTAAATTTTAGAGAATTCAATAAAACAAGTAAAACAGTTGAAAAAACTTGGTAATCGGTCCAAAAATGAAGATTTTAGAGCATTTTTTGGTTTTAATAATTTTGCGAATTTTGTTAATAACTAGCATCACAAAAAATTACCAAAATTTTCAGATTTTCAATTTTTTCCAAATGACTTTATTTCTTTACTAACTTTTAGAGAATTCAATAAAACAAGTAAAACAGTTGAAAAAACTTGGTAATCGGTCCAAAAATGAAGATTTTAGAGCATTTTTTGGTTTTAATAATTTTGGCGAATTTTTTTAATAGCTAGCATCACAAAAAATTACCAAAATTTTCAGATTTTCAATTTTTTCCAAATGCCTTTATTTCTTTACTAACTTTTAGAGAATTCAATAAAACAAGTAAAACAGTTGAAAAAACTTGGTAATCGGTCCAAAAATGAAGATTTTAGAGCATTTTTTGGTTTTAATACTTTTGGCGAATTTTTTTAATAGCTAGCATCACAAAAAATTACGAAAATTTTCAGATTTTCAATTTTTTTAAAATGTCTTTATTTCTCTACTAACTTTTAGAGAATTCATTAAAACAAGTAAAACAGTTGAAAAAACTTGGTAATCGGTCCAAAAATGAAGATTTTAGAGCATTTTTTGGTTTTAATAATTTTGCGAATTTTTTTAATAGCCAGCATCACAAAAAATTACCAAAATTTTCAGATTTTCAATTTTTTCCAAATGACTTTATTTCTTTACTAACTTTTAGAGAATTCAATAAAATAAGTAAAACAGTTGAAAAAACTTGGTAATCGGTCCAAAAATGAAGATTTTAGAGCATTTTTTGGTTTTAATAATTTTGGCGAATTTTTTTAATAGCTAGCATCACAAAAAATTACCAAAATTTTCAGATTTTCAATTTTTTCCAAATGACTTTATTTCTTTACTAACTTTTAGAGAATTCAATAAAACAAGTAAAACAGTTGAAAAAACTTGGTAATCGGTCCAAAAATGAAGATTTTAGAGCATTTTTTGGTTTTAATAATTTTGGCGAATTTTTTTAATAGCTAGCATCACAAAAAATTACCAAAATTTTCAGATTTTCAATTTTTTCCAAATGACTTTATTTCTTTACTAACTTTTAGAGAATTCAATAAAACAAGTAAAACAGTTGAAAAAACTTGGTAATCGGTCCAAAAATGAAGATTTTAGAGCATTTTTTGGTTTTAATAATTTTGGCGAATTTTTTTAATAGCTAGCATCACAAAAAATTACCAAAATTTTCAGATTTTCAATTTTTTCCAAATGACTTTATTTCTTTACTAACTTTTAGAGAATTCAATAAAACAAGTAAAACAGTTGAAAAAACTTGGTAATCGGTCCAAAAATGAAGATTTTAGAGCATTTTTTGTTTTTGTAATTTTGGCGAATTTTTTGAATAGCTAGCATCACAAAAAATTACGAAAATTTTCAGATTTTCAATTTTTTTAAAATGTCTTTATTTCTCTACTAACTTTTAGAGAATTCATTAAAACAAGTAAAACAGTTGAAAAAACTTGGTAATCAGTCCAAAAATGAAGATTTTAGAGCATTTTTTGGTTTTAATAATTTTGCGAATTTTTTTAATAGCTAGCATCACAAAAAATTACCAAAATTTTCAGATTTTCAATTTTTTCCAAATGACTTTATTTCTTTACTAAATTTTAGAGAATTCAATAAAACAAGTAAAACAGTTGAAAAAACTTGGTAATCGGTCCAAAAATGAAGATTTTAGAGCATTTTTTGGTTTTAATAATTTTGCGAATTTTTTTAATCATCACAAAAAATTACCAAAATTTTCAGATTTTCAATTTTTTCCAAATGACTTTATTTCTTTACTAACTTTTAGACAATTCAATAAAACAAGTAAAACAGTTGAAAAAACTTGTTAATCGGTCCAAAAATGAAGATTTTAGAGCATTTTTTGGTTTTAATAATTTTGGCGAATTTTGAAAACAGTTGAAAAAACTTGGTAATCGGTCCAAAAATGAAGATTTTAGAGCATTTTTTGGTTTTAATAATTTTGCGAATTTTTTTAATAGCTAGCATCACAAAAAATTACGAAAATTTTCAGATTTTCAATTTTTTTAAAATGTCTTTATTTCTCTACTAACTTTTAGAGAATTCATTAAAACAAGTAAAACAGTTGAAAAAACTTGGTAATCGGTCCAAAAATGAAGATTTTAGAGCATTTTTTGGTTTTAATATTTAAATTTTTTTAATAGCTAGCATCACAAAAAATTACCAAAATTTTCAGATTTTCAATTTTTTCCAAATGACTTTATTTCTTTACTAAATTTTAGAGAATTCAATAAAACAAGTAAAACAGTTGAAAAAACTTGGTAATCGGTCCAAAAATGAAGATTTTAGAGCATTTTTTTGTTTTAATAATTTTGGCGAATTTTTTTAATAGCTAGCATCACAAAAAATTACCAAAATTTTCAGATTTTCAATTTTTTCCAAATGACTTTATTTTTTTACTAACTTTTAGAGAATTCAATAAAACAAGTAAAACAGTTGAAAAAACTTGGTAATCGGTCCAAAAATGAAGATTTTAGAGCATTTTTTGGTTTTAATAATTTTGCGAATTTTTTTAATAGCTAGCATCACAAAAAATTACCAAATTTTTCAGATTTTCAATTTTTTCCAAATGACTTTATTTCTTTACTAACTTTTAGAGAATTCAATAAAACAAGTAAAACAGTTGAAAAAACTTGGTAATCGGTCCAAAAATGAAGATTTTAGAGCATTTTTTGGTTTTAATAATTTTGGCGAATTTTTTTAATAGCTAGCATCACAAAAAATTACCAAAATTTTCAGATTTTCAATTTTTTCCAAATGACTTTATTTCTTTACTAAATTTTAGAGAATTCAATAAAACAAGTAAAACAGTTGAAAAAACTTGGTAATCGGTCCAAAAATGAAGATTTTAGAGCATTTTTTGTTTTTGTAATTTTGGCGAATTTTTTGAATAGCTAGCATCACAAAAAATTACGAAAATTTTCAGATTTTCAATTTTTTTAAAATGTCTTTATTTCTCTACTAACTTTTAGAGAATTCATTAAAACAAGTAAAACAGTTGAAA
The DNA here is from genome assembly GCA_963942445.1 of Argyra leucocephala. Lineage (NCBI taxonomy): Eukaryota > Metazoa > Arthropoda > Insecta > Diptera > Dolichopodidae > Argyra > Argyra leucocephala. The sequence continues at coordinate 55,168,223 of OZ012677.1, read as the reverse complement.
AAACTTGGTAATCGGTCCAAAAATGAAGATTTTAGAGCATTTTTTTGTTTTAATAATTTTGGCGAATTTTTTTAATAGCTAGCATCACAAAAAATTACCAAAATTTTCAGATTTTCAATTTTTTCCAAATGACTTTATTTCTTTACTAACTTTTAGAGAATTCAATAAAACAAGTAAAACAGTTGAAAAAACTTGGTAATCGGTCCAAAAATGAAGATTTTAGAGCATTTTTTGTTTTTGTAATTTTGGCGAATTTTTTGAATAGCTAGCATCACAAAAAATTACGAAAATTTTCAGATTTTCAATTTTTTTAAAATGTCTTTATTTCTCTACTAACTTTTAGAGAATTCATTAAAACAAGTAAAACAGTTGAAAAAACTTGGTAATCGGTCCAAAAATGAAGATTTTAGAGCATTTTTTGGTTTTAATAATTTTGCGAATTTTTTTAATAGCTAGCATCACAAAAAATTACCAAAATTTTCAGATTTTCAATTTTTTCCAAATGACTTTATTTCTTTACTAACTTTTAGAGAATTCATTAAAACAAGTAAAACAGTTGAAAAAACTTGGTAATCGGTCCAAAAATGAAGATTTTAGAGCATTTTTTTGTTTTAATAATTTTGGCGAATTTTTTTAATAGCTAGCATCACAAAAAATTACCAAAATTTTCAGATTTTCAATTTTTTCCAAATGACTTTATTTCTTTACTAACTTTTAGAGAATTCAATAAAACAAGTAAAACAGTTGAAAAAACTTGGTAATCGGTCCAAAAATGAAGATTTTAGAGCATTTTTTGGTTTTAATAATTTTGGCGAATTTTTTTAATAGCTAGCATCACAAAAAATTACCAAAATTTTCAGATTTTCAATTTTTTCCAAATGACTTTATTTCTTTACTAAATTTTAGAGAATTCAATAAAACAAGTAAAACAGTTGAAAAAACTTGGTAATCGGTCCAAAAATGAAGATTTTAGAGCATTTTTTGGTTTTAATAATTTTGGCGAATTTTTTTAATAGCTAGCATCACAAAAAATTACCAAAATTTTCAGATTTTCAATTTTTTCCAAATGACTTTATTTCTTTACTAACTTTTAGAGAATTCAATAAAACAAGTAAAACAGTTGAAAAAACTTGGTAATCGGTCCAAAAATGAAGATTTTAGAGCATTTTTTGTTTTTGTAATTTTGGCGAATTTTTTGAATAGCTAGCATCACAAAAAATTACGAAAATTTTCAGATTTTCAATTTTTTTAAAATGTCTTTATTTCTCTACTAACTTTTAGAGAATTCATTAAAACAAGTAAAACAGTTGAAAAAACTTGGTAATCAGTCCAAAAATGAAGATTTTAGAGCATTTTTTGGTTTTAATAATTTTGCGAATTTTTTTAATAGCTAGCATCACAAAAAATTACCAAAATTTTCAGATTTTCAATTTTTTCCAAATGACTTTATTTCTTTACTAAATTTTAGAGAATTCAATAAAACAAGTAAAACAGTTGAAAAAACTTGGTAATCGGTCCAAAAATGAAGATTTTAGAGCATTTTTTGGTTTTAATAATTTTGCGAATTTTTTTAATAGCTAGCATCACAAAAAATTACCAAAATTTTCAGATTTTCAATTTTTTCCAAATGACTTTATTTCTTTACTAACTTTTAGACAATTCAATAAAACAAGTAAAACAGTTGAAAAAACTTGTTAATCGGTCCAAAAATGAAGATTTTAGAGCATTTTTTGGTTTTAATAATTTTGGCGAATTTTGAAAACAGTTGAAAAAACTTGGTAATCGGTCCAAAAATGAAGATTTTAGAGCATTTTTTGGTTTTAATAATTTTGCGAATTTTTTTAATAGCTAGCATCACAAAAAATTACGAAAATTTTCAGATTTTCAATTTTTTTAAAATGTCTTTATTTCTCTACTAACTTTTAGAGAATTCATTAAAACAAGTAAAACAGTTGAAAAAACTTGGTAATCGGTCCAAAAATGAAGATTTTAGAGCATTTTTTGGTTTTAATATTTAAATTTTTTTAATAGCTAGCATCACAAAAAATTACCAAAATTTTCAGATTTTCAATTTTTTCCAAATGACTTTATTTCTTTACTAAATTTTAGAGAATTCAATAAAACAAGTAAAACAGTTGAAAAAACTTGGTAATCGGTCCAAAAATGAAGATTTTAGAGCATTTTTTTGTTTTAATAATTTTGGCGAATTTTTTTAATAGCTAGCATCACAAAAAATTACCAAAATTTTCAGATTTTCAATTTTTTCCAAATGACTTTATTTTTTTACTAACTTTTAGAGAATTCAATAAAACAAGTAAAACAGTTGAAAAAACTTGGTAATCGGTCCAAAAATGAAGATTTTAGAGCATTTTTTGGTTTTAATAATTTTGCGAATTTTTTTAATAGCTAGCATCACAAAAAATTACCAAATTTTTCAGATTTTCAATTTTTTCCAAATGACTTTATTTCTTTACTAACTTTTAGAGAATTCAATAAAACAAGTAAAACAGTTGAAAAAACTTGGTAATCGGTCCAAAAATGAAGATTTTAGAGCATTTTTTGGTTTTAATAATTTTGGCGAATTTTTTTAATAGCTAGCATCACAAAAAATTACCAAAATTTTCAGATTTTCAATTTTTTCCAAATGACTTTATTTCTTTACTAAATTTTAGAGAATTCAATAAAACAAGTAAAACAGTTGAAAAAACTTGGTAATCGGTCCAAAAATGAAGATTTTAGAGCATTTTTTGTTTTTGTAATTTTGGCGAATTTTTTGAATAGCTAGCATCACAAAAAATTACGAAAATTTTCAGATTTTCAATTTTTTTAAAATGTCTTTATTTCTCTACTAACTTTTAGAGAATTCATTAAAACAAGTAAAACAGTTGAAAAAACTTGGTAATCGGTCCAAAAATGAAGATTTTAGAGCATTTTTTTGTTTTAATAATTTTGGCGAATTTTTTTAATAGCTAGCATCACAAAAAATTACCAAAATTTTCAGATTTTCAATTTTTTCCAAATGACTTTATTTCTTTACTAACTTTTAGAGAATTCAATAAAACAAGTAAAACAGTTGAAAAAACTTGGTAATCGGTCCAAAAATGAAGATTTTAGAGCATTTTTTGTTTTTGTAATTTTGGCGAATTTTTTGAATAGCTAGCATCACAAAAAATTACGAAAATTTTCAGATTTTCAATTTTTTTAAAATGTCTTTATTTCTCTACTAACTTTTAGAGAATTCATTAAAACAAGTAAAACAGTTGAAAAAACTTGGTAATCGGTCCAAAAATGAAGATTTTAGAGCATTTTTTGGTTTTAATAATTTTGCGAATTTTTTTAATAGCTAGCATCACAAAAAATTACCAAAATTTTCAGATTTTCAATTTTTTCCAAATGACTTTATTTCTTTACTAACTTTTAGAGAATTCATTAAAACAAGTAAAACAGTTGAAAAAACTTGGTAATCGGTCCAAAAATGAAGATTTTAGAGCATTTTTTGGTTTTAATAATTTTGCAAATTTTTTTAATAGCTAGCATCAAAAAAAATTACCAAAATTTTCAGATTTTCAATTTTTTCCAAATGACTTTATTTCTTTACTAACTTTTAGAGAATTCAATAAAACAAGTAAAACAGTTGAAAAAACTTGGTAATCGGTCCAAAAATGAAGATTTTATAGCATTTTTTGTTTTTGTAATTTTGGTGAAGTTTTTGAATAGCTAGCATCACAAAAAATTACCAAAATTTTCAGATTTTCAATTTTTTCCAAATGACTTTATTTCTTTACTAACTTTTAGAGAATTCATTAAAACAAGTAAAACAGTTGAAAAAACTTGGTAATTGGTCCAAAAATGAAGATTTTAGAGCATTTTTTGGTTTTAATAATTTTGCAAATTTTTTTAATAGCTAGCATCAAAAAAAATTACCAAAATTTTCAGATTTTCAATTTTTTCCAAATGACTTTATTTCTTTACTAAATTTTAGAGAATTCAATAAAACAAGTAAAACAGTTGAAAAAACTTGGTAATCGGTCCAAAAATGAAGATTTTAGAGCATTTTTTGTTTTTGTAATTTTAGCGAATTTTTTTAATAGCTAGCATCACAAAAAATTACCAAAATTTTCAGATTTTCAATTTTTTCCAAATGACTTTATTTCTTTACTAAATTTTAGAGAATTCAATAAAACAAGTAAAACAGTTGAAAAAACTTGGTAATCGGTCCAAAAATGAAGATTTTAGAGCATTTTTTGGTTTCTGTAATTTTGGCGAATTTTTTTAATAGCTAGCATCACAAAAAATTACCAAAATTTTCAGATTTTCAATTTTTTCCAAATGACTTTATTTCTTTACTAACTTTTAGAGAATTCAATAAAACAAGTAAAACAGTTGAAAAAACTTGGTAATCGGTCCAAAAATGAAGATTTTAGAGCATTTTTTGGTTTTAATAATTTTGCGAATTTTTTTAATAGCTAGCATCACAAAAAATTACCAAAATTTTCAGATTTTCAATTTTTTCCAAATGACTTTATTTCTTTACTAAATTTTAGAGAATTCAATAAAACAAGTAAAACAGTTGAAAAAACTTGGTAATCGGTCCAAAAATGAAGATTTTAGAGCATTTTTTGGTTTTAATAATTTTGCGAATTTTTTTAATAGCTAGCATCACAAAAAATTACCAAAATTTTCAGATTTTCAATTTTTTCCAAATGACTTTATTTCTTTACTAAATTTTAGAGAATTCAATAAAACAAGTAAAACAGTTGAAAAAACTTGGTAATCGGTCCAAAAATGAAGATTTTAGAGCATTTTTTTGTTTTTGTAATTTTGGCGAATTTTTTTAATAGCTAGCATCACAAAAAATTACGAAAATTTTCAGATTTGCAATTTTTCCCAAATGACTTTATTTCTTTACTAACTTTTAGAGAATTCATTAAAACAAGTAAAACGGTTGAAAAAACTTGGTAATCGGTCCAAAAATGAAGATTTTAGAGCATTTTTTGGTTTTGTAATTTTGGCGAATTTTTTGAATAGCTAGCATCAGATTTTCAATTTTTTCAAAATGTCTTTATTTCTTTACTAACTTTTATTACCATAGTAAATCGAGTACGATGGAAGTGTCAAATGTGAAGTCCTATGAGGAAAATAAAAAAAGAAAAAAAAGTCGGAATATTAGCAAAAATGCTAGTAAATATTAAAAATTTCGTTGTTGGTTTATTGAGATTCCAATGTTTAGTATGTTGATTTCAAATTTCGTTAACACATCGTTAGATATTATAGATAAAACATTAACTTAAATATATATTTTGACATTAGTTATAGCTCTTCCTCATTCTATTTGAATATTTGTTGGAAATACCGATATCGACAAAATATATTGTATGATTGTAGTGGACTGCGTTTCCACATTTTAGAAGTTGTGATTTTAAACGAATTTCCATAAACAGTCTTGAACGATCTTGGTATTTCCACGATGTAAGGGTTTGGCATTTGCAGCCTCTCATGTTGCTCGACGGAATTAAAAAAGAGGCGAAAGTAGTAATTTTTATTCGTCCGAGCTTGTGCCTACTCCCACAATAAATCTATAAAATAGGGTTAGTGCTCCAACGATATCTTTAGGTGAAAAATATGCCTTACAACGATTTAAAAACCGCAAATATTGTGCGCGCAAGATCGAAAATATTGTAATTCCAGAGCATATTTTGATTTACTTATTTGTTTTTATAACATATACGAAATGAACTGAACATTTATAGAGTGGCATTTGTTTTAATATACTCAATTCTTAGTTTATTTAGCCACATTTCTTCTTTCCACACTTCAACCTTTTTAATCAATTTCAATAATTTTACTTTAAATTATTCAGCTCCTCTTCTGTCACTTTCTATTTTTAATATAGAAATAAAAGACTTAATGTGAAAACTCTTTTACAAAATATAATTAATTTTTCATATCTATATACAATTTTCATTAAATTTTCATTTCTTATGTTGCTTGATTGTTAGTTCATTTGATTGTATTTAGTTAGTTTCATAAAATTTCATTTCATTTCCTAAGCTTGTACATTTTTTTTTCTTCTTGTTTTTTGTTTTTTTTTTTTTCTACGATACATAAATTTAATGAACTGAGAAAGGTTTATGCTAGGTTTTTTTTTTTTGTTGAATCCACAACTAAAGTTGATTTAATGGAGTGAATATAATTGATTTCACTATATGTTCCACTACTCTTACATAATATTATATATTTCGCTTTACTCCATTTGAAAATAAAAATCTAAAAAGGATATGTTGTGTTGTATAAAGTACAAAAAAAAAAAAAAAAAAAAATATTAAAAAATTATGAGTGTAAGGAATTCAGAAGTATTACAGGTTAATAATATATGAGATCCTTTTTTTTTTCTTATTTGATTTTTGTTGTTAATTCTTGTTTATTAAAGAAGAGTTTTACTTTCATTTTACAACAAAAAAAAAACATTGTGTAAAAAAACACAGAACGTGCATTGTTTACACAAAAAAAAAAGAAAAAAAAACAAACAAACAAATAAAAAAGCCAAAGTGAAAACATAAAACTTTTAATTAAAAAAATTCCAATAAAAATAAAGTTATCCTGTTCAATTCTAGGAAACTTACATAAATAAAGCAAAATGTGAATAAGTTTATATGATTTGTACTTTGTAATTAATATATTCAACGGAATTTTATACATAAAGCTACACATCACAATCGAATTCAAAATTGATATTTTAAATTTAAGATAAGCTACTAACAGTTATACTTAATACTAACTTAATTCATTTTCAAAGATAGTCTGTCACAAATTGCTTCATTTTATTTTAAGATAAGGTGTCCTGCGTAGACGCAATCTATTCAGATCTATTATACTTCTATGTTTAATTGTTAGATATTGTAGGTCTATGTCCTTAGCAAACGTTATTATTGCATTGCAGTTCGCAAATTGTTTTCAAAACTTAGTTTACTACATTTGTGATAACATTTAAAAGCGTGAATAGCAATTTTTTTTAAAAGTAGAACCTCTGATCAACAGCCAATATTCCATAAAATCACAAAATTACTTTTTTAAAAATTCTATTTTCAAATGATCGTTTTGACTTGAAAAAGGTTTTCTGCGTTTTCAAAATAAATATATAATTTTTTTTGTAGTCAGACATACCGTTTGGTTAGTCTATACTATCCTATACAACTAGAAAGATGAAGGAAGGTGTGAGACAGATCAGTAGAAAATTGTAAAATAAAAGTATTAATATTTTCCTTAAACTTCTGTATTTAACTGATTGTATGCTGGATGTGGAAACAGAATCAAAAGAATATGATTTCATATTCTTGAAGTTGGAACTATGAACGAATTCTCGTAACTGGTTTATGCACAGTGTAGTGATGGTGAGCACTAACTTACTTCACGTTGGAATTGTTTAACAGAAAGCAGTGCTTTCATTCAGCCCCAATGGGCGAATTACACGATTTATAGATGTTAAAGAAACCCAAAGGTGAAAACAGAGCTTTATATCGACTTAAATAGCCCAAACACTTGGCATCTTTTCGCGATATCAAAAATATGATCATTCCAAATAATTTTTTGATTCACGCACATACCTAAACTGTTTATAATTTAAAAAGCGACTTTTCAATTTACTGTCACATTGGGTTATCGATCTTATAGCGATCATATTGGTTAGCAAAAATTGATTTTAATTATCATATAATCATATAATCAGAACTAACTTTATTTTTACTTTTATATTTCGATTTATTCTTAACTTGCACTGAAAAACAAAAAAAAATAAAAAAAAATTTTTCGTTATTATTTGCGTCAATTGTAAAACATAATAATAATCACGAGCCATTAGGCTCTTTTAGGTTATTTGAATAAATAAATAAATAAATAATAAAGCTCTAAATATTACACTAACATATATTTTAGTCTCGAATAGATCCATATAACTATAACAGAATATTAATTTAACGAAATATATTCCATTGTCATAATAATATCTACATTCATGTTATAATGTTCAAACATAGATAATGATTCATCTTTACATTTCTCAACTATGCTTTACTAGCGAAATGTCTAAAGTTAAAGCCAACTAATCTCTTGATTTAATCGTTTGTTATTTATGAGTGTTATTAATGAAAGTTATTTATGCTTAAAATTTGATCTGATGATCTCGTACAAGTTACTGGATAATTTACTTTTAGTCTTGTATTCATAAAAAAATTATTGGTATTTGATATAGTTATTTCAAGCACTTCTTATACGTTAAAAACAACCGTTTTCATTTAAAACACGCCAAGTTTGGACAATCCCAGAACTCATAAATAGTGTCATAACACATATATTTCATTATTTATTATCAAATCATTTTTATTATTATTAAAAAGTTTATTTTTAACATTTTTATTTTTTTTTATTTTTACTAATAACCAAAATAATATATGGGTCTTGTTAAATTTAATTACTTCATATATTACATAGAATATTTGTATACTGAACAATTCGGTATAAATGACGTTTTAGTAAACGAAAATACCTTCTTTAATACTGTACCTATCTCTTTTTTTTAAATTTTACTCAATAAATCAAACATTATTGGCTGTAAATAGTAGACACAAATTTTAATTTAAATAAAAAATATGACATTAAATGATCATATTTAATACGCTGGGTGGTGCAGTAGGTAGAGCGCCTGTTTTTCAACCGAAAGGTTCCAGGTTCGATTCCCAAAGAATGCAAAAAAATAAAATCTTTCTAGATTTTCGACCTGGTCCAGTACCTTTTGTCATTGGAATAAAATAAATGATAAAAATTTGTTGAGAGTTTTGGTTATCACTAAAAATAAAATGGAACTATGCTATTATGAAGGCGAAGTACTCTATACAATAGATATATAGTTTTCCACATATAAACATATTTTAGTAGATCTGGATATACCATAAAAATCCTAAATATTCTATGTAATTGTGGATTCCAATCTCTTTGTAAAAGCAGTTAGGGTGTTCGATATCAACTTGGAATTATATAAAAAAAAAAAATATTGGTGAATCTACTCCGACAATATGCAAAATAAATTTCTGCTCTTTAAAAAAAATATTGTCATATGAAATATTTTGAATGCACCTTGATTCATAAAAAATAATCACGACACATACATAAAGACTTCCAGATGGAATTTTTCGATAAGTAAATTCAGAATTTTACAAGAAGTCATGAAAAAAGGTACCCAGCAACATGTAAATATCCAGTTCTTGAAGAAAGAAAATATTGCTAAACGAGTTAAAAGAGGGAAATCTTTTGAGTTAGTGTAGACAAAATGTGAAAGAAAGAAACATCACTGGACGTAATGTACACTTAAAATTAAATTAAAACCAGAATTTGCTCATATATGCCTTATTTAAGACGTTAAAATAGAGAAAGGATATGTTTTAGTAGAAGAATAAAAATTACACATGCCTCGTTAAATCGCCATACGACATTGTGTCTTTCTGAAAATTCAAGATAAAGCGAAAAATGAGGGATATTGGAGCAATAGAGCTCTTGAACAAATAAATTTCACTTAACTACATGGATTTGAAATGAAAAACATTTTTTTTTTATATTACTTCTACGCTCACTTACAATCTTCTTGGATAGATATTCGGTAAATTTTTATGACAATGTATACAATTTTGTATAGTGTATTGGGTTGTAAGGGTAAATTTCAACAAATATACTCCTGGGATTTGAGATATATATGACAGCATTAGGTTGTAAGTCTAGAAAGAAGGTTTACTGTTAAGAAGCGTCTTAGTATTCAGGTGTTGACTGCCTTCCCCACCAGCGGTATTGAATGCTTTCCTAACCGGGTCCAATATCTTTTGGTTGTAGCAGTTATTTCGTTTTTCACAGATTTCTTATGACTGAGTTTCCAAGAGGGGTTGACGATAAATCTAAGTACCTGTGCATGAAAACGTTCAATAATTGCTAGGTTTGAATTGCTTGTCAATATTACAGCTTGATACCGTAAACCATATTGGCTTCAGTATATTTTTGTAGACTATGATCTTGCTTTCTAGAGAGACTTGAGAATTTCTGCAAATTAGCCAGTATAAGTTGGGAAATATTAGACGCAGTTGTTTACTTTTTGCCACAAAATACTACCTCCAGGTTAATTTTTGGTCCAAGTGTAAACCGAAATCCTTGACCGAATCTGTTATTGGTAACGTATTGTTCTAGATTTTAACTATAGAACTAATTTATTTCCTAGTAGTGAAAGTAAGTTGGACAGATTTGACTTCGTTTGCTTTAATTCTACAATTTTTTAACCAATTATTTATGTCATCTCAATGTCATTTCTCTGAAGCTTTGAAAGACAAATACTTAAGTCTGCAACCGCATCTTGACAGTGTCTTGTCTTGTTGGTAAATCAGCATAAAATAATAAATATAGAACAGATTTTTATACGCTCCCTTGTGGTGCATCGGCAGCAATGTTCATTAATTGAGAATATTCATTGTTAAATGTTTTCATGAATTTCGTATTAGCTAGATATGTTTTTACTAATTGATAATATTGGTGTAGTAATTTTTATTTCAGCTTATATAGAAGACCATCCTGTCAGACTTTATCAAATGCTTGAATAATATCAACGATTGCCCTGAACAATATTTTTTAATTTCAAATCCATTTGTTATTTTTTCATTACATTATATTAGTGGAATATGTTGTTGGGGGCGCGTCAGCTTCTTCGTACCTCTCCATAAAGAATAATTTGTTTGTTCAGTAGCCGATTTCGTAAGTATTTTTAAATTTCTTCGTTTTTTGTATCAGTTAAAAGTTTTCTAAATTGTTTAACTACTCTATTGAAACGAGCTTTATCTGTTGGTGATATCGTTCTTTGTCAAATATTTCTTAATAATCTTGGTTTTGACTATGTTAATCATATGTATGTAGTATCATTAGGTTCAAGTGCTGAATACTTGAAACTACTAAATTAGCGTTTTAAAATTTCAAAACCACATTTTGATAAAATACAGCAAGCAATTAAATTTGTACAGTGCTTAAATATTTTTATAATTGAATAGGAAGAAAATAAAGCACATGGTGTCAGAAGAAAAAAATTTCCTGATAAAATTATTAAGCATTAACCTGAAAAGCAGTTTTAAAGAGTACAAATCAGATTAGACAGATAGAAATACTCAGTTGTCGGCGAAAAATTTATGGAAGAGCTATCAAAACTTACAATAAAACAACTAAAAGTGTTACTACTCGAAAGAGAACTGTCTACAAAATACAATTTAAAAATTGATCTAATTTTAAAATTGTTTTCAAGTTACCAAGTAGAAGAATTGGATGATACCGATATATCTAAGCTCGCGGATTCCATTTCACAAAGTAGTGATAGTGAGAATTCTGCAGAAACGGTGCAAGAACAAAGTCAAAGTGATAGTGAAACAAACTTGAAGGAAGAGACTGAAGAAAAAACAATAAGAAACACAATGATAGAAAATAATCTTGTATTTAAAGATGTGGAAGACTCATTAGAAAAATTTAACGGTGAAACGGGAAAGAATTGTGAAATATGGATTAAAGACTTCGAAGAAATTGCAGAAGTATGCAGCTGGAACGACATACAAAAGAAATATTTATATGCTCGAAGATTATTCAGAGGTGCAACAAAATTAACAATAGAAGCAAATCCTGTGATAGCTTCATTTATAAAATTAAGAAGACTGCTACAAGAAGAATTTCAGAGAGCACCGTAAAGTATACATAAAGTACACAGAATGCTAGAAAAACGAAATATGAAATCATCGGAAAGTTATTCAGAATATCTCTTTGAGATGAAAAGTATAGCAAGCAAAGGTTTAATAGATAAAAAATCAATCATAACATTATATTATAAGTGGTATTGAAGATAGTGTAACAAACAAAACTGTTTTATATGAGGCAACAACATTAAATGAATTAAAAGCTAAATTTATAATTTATAAAAACATAAAAAGTTCCCAAAGTAATAACCTAAAAACAGATTTTAGAAATCGCTCAGATTTGTCTACTAGTAATCAACAAAAGTTTAATCAAAGGTCGACAACAAATAATTCGCCAAGATATAAAAATTTTCAATCAATTTTCCATTACGGGAGGTTCGTTTTACTACCTCTTTCATAGCGGAATTTAAGCTGCTTAATGCTGCAAAAATATCCTCACAACTTTTCCAGCAGATCTCTATAGATAAATTTTTCTCTATGTCTACTATGTAAATATCCCAATTTGTTCCACAGGGCTCTATACTGGGTGTATTGTTGTTCCTTGTATATATTAATGATATTAGCACATCATTGAAGTTTTGTAAAGTTTCACTGTTTGCAGATGACACTTTGGTATACGTGGTTGAAGATGAGATAGCTAGAATGTGAAAGAAAAATGAATGAAGATCTACAAAATCTATATATTTGACTTAATGTGAATAAACTTAAGCTTAATATAATGAAAACAAAATGTTTAACAATAGGTACGATACAAAAACCAAAAATAGAAATAAGTGGAGAACAAATTGGAAATGCTGATGAAATAAAATACTTAGGGGTAATTATAGACGAAAAACTGAACTTTAATATGCACTGTAAATATCTATGTAAAAAAACAACAAAGAAAATTGTTTTTTTTTTAGGTAGAATAAGAATATAAATATAAAAAATACTGCTCTTCAATTTTGTTCCTAAGTAATGAAACACAATTGAACAGATCAGATCAGATCAGATCAGATCAGATGAAAATCGATCGATGAGAATTATTTTAAAATGCGGTATTATACCCCGTATCAAAGATATGCTAAGTACATTGATATGGACGGATGTTAGAAGTACAACGTACTGATTCTGATGTTTAAACTTAAGTATAATTTACTACCCAATTACATGCAGAAACACATTGAGTATGTTGGTGGATATTATTATTTACGAAACAGGGGAGATTTTACAATGCCGTTATACAAAAAAAAAAATAGCACGCAAAACTCACTCATGTACAGAGGAGTACAAATTTTCAATGAATAACCAAATGACATACAAAATAAAATTAGAAATAGTATATTTAAAATATTAATACGAGAGCATATGTAGATAATTTTAAAATTAATTGTAAAAATTATAAAGTTTCTTAGAGAGTAATAAAATAAATCTAAATCTGTATCTAATTGGTACGACTGTTGTGCAATCTTGACATAGAACTCCTGTACATATTCGCTGGTTCTCGTTGAAAAAAGTAACAAAGAAACATAAACCTAATAAATTTGAACAATTTAAGCTGTACAACTTAACTGATTTGATTTCTAATAATTTAAATGTTTCAGAAATTCCCACCATCTGGCCAATACACTAATACCGTTCAAATTATAAAATTTTTAAAATCAGTTCATTCAAAACTCATTTTGAACATTATCATATGTTGTCTATGACACGGACTTCGAAGTAGAGAGTGAACTTTTTTTTATACATCTCTTTATTATCATCATATTCAGATACTTTAACATTATAATATATTTGCTCAGCATGTTATATCTGATGACTTTTTAGTTTTTTCATCTAAATTCCTCAAAATTGTATTGACAGTTGTATGAAGAAATTGCTTTAGAATCTGGTATTATTTATTTTTTAATTTTAATATTATTTCGTTTCCCATACGGAAAACAGCGGTAGCTTGCAAAATATTAATTTTCCAACTTCTTTGATATATCTTTACTTTGGTTTTCACAATTTTTCATTATAATCATTGAACAAAGTTCATATTTATTTTTAAACAATATTACAAAATAAAGGATCAATTTTACATATCCTTAAAAATATCAATTTTTTTCCATATCGACAACAAAAATGTTAAAAATTAAATGAAGAAAAAATTATTTTTATCCTTTCCTTTGCTGATACATGTACGATGACGAGTATGAGGTGGGATATATTTGCCAAAGTAAACAATTATTGTCAGAATATCTATTGAAGCGAAAATTAAGGATATAGGTCAGGATTTTTTTTATTGTGTACCTACTTTTTATAAATAAAATAATGTTCACCTATAATGTAGTTAGTACGAGTACTTTTGTCAGTTCAAGTATAGGAAAAAAAAAAGTTTTCAAAACTTCCATTTTTATGAAATTGATTAAAATTTTGAAAAAAATGAAAATTAGAACAACAAAACACAACCAACTTTAATATATTTGCAATTCAAAGAAAAATTTACTTTGTTCATTGTGAGTTTTTATTAAAAAAAACATTCTAAATCGTTCAACTGCAGTAACAATAAAAATTATTTTTAATAGGTTCTACTAGATTTTATTTACTGATGTTTCGTTCTTTATGAAAATTCCTTGAAAATTAAAAAAGAAGAAAAAAAAACGGTCAAAAAGTGTTTAAGTAAGCCAGTAAGTAGATATTATGACTAAATAAGGATAATGAAAATGATAAAAGGATTAAAACAATTATTTAGTAAGTTCCATACTTTCATACAAATTTTTTCGAGGTATGTCAGGAATTAAGACAGTTATATCACTCATATTGTTTTTAATAGCAATGGATAACATAATGACTACTACTGTGGATGTAAATGAAAGCAACGGCATCAAGCAACGGATCCTTTCAAACGTATTAATTTAGGTTATACCGACGATGTGTATATATTGTCATATACGAAAGGAGGTTTGTAACATATATGTTGTATGACACTGGCAAAAGCCTATAGTCACAATGAATAACTGGAATATTATGGGTTTGATAGAAAATGAAACTTTGAATGTATTTGCTGCAAAAATTCGTATAAGACAGGCAACACTCATTTTGCTCTATTTTTTAGTCTATAGTCTTATTTTATGCCAAAAAAAGTTAAGCAAGGATGGAACTATTTTCAGTAAAGCTTTTAAGTAAATGCATACGCTGACGATATTGTCAAAAAGCTATAGAAATATGATAGAAGTATTTGTTAAGTTGAATAGAAAGTTAGTTTAAAATTACATGAAAATAAAACCAAATATAGAATAATAAACATAATAGAAATTTTCAGTTCGACTGTAAAGCATTACGATTGGAGAATATAATTTTCAAGGTACTTCTAATTTATTGTAACAATGTTATGTAATGATAATAGTACATTATTCTAAATTAATTACGAAATACAAGCCGGCAACCGAAGTTATTTCGCGAACAAGAGAATACTGCAGTCCAAATCTATGTGCAGTCCTAATCTACTGCAATATCTTTGAATGTGGTATAATGGGTATAAATACAGATCGTTTGAAAGTTACTTTGCCAATAAAAAACAATACTCAGAATGCGAGGATATAAAAAGTCAAGTAGAAAATATTGATGATACAAGGAAGCTCGTTAGGACCAACCCTGTTTTCATGTTATATTTCATGTTAGTTTAATAACATATAATTGTTAGGAAAGGCTTTTTTCTATGCAGATGATCTAGCTGTAGTATATTCAGAGGACAACTATTTAAATCTCGAGCTAGAAATAAACCGAGACATACTGCAAATACATGATTGGATGGCGTTGAACAAACTCACAGTAAATGTGGCAAAGACAAAATATACCATGATCAAAGCCAAAATAATACGAGGGATAAGCTACAATGGAATTAAAATAGATAAGACTATTAGTCACAAATATCTTGGTGTTTGGTTCGATGATAAATTGAACTGGAATTGTTATGTAAATGAGCTAATAAAAAAGTCCAGAAGAATCGCAGGTGTATTTAAAAAAATTAAAAAATTGGAAAACGACAAGCTATACATAGTGCATCCATAGTATATTAAGCTATTTCATAGTACGATAACTATGGTATAGGAATTTGGGGAAACATATATGAAAGAAACCTAAGCTCTCAAAAAAGAATTCAAAATAAAGCAAATAAAAGTCTGTTTGGGTTGTGTGGGCAAACATTCAACCAATTATATACATTTCAAAAATAAAATTTAAAAAATAAAATTTAAAAAATAAAAGACTAGAAGTTTAAGCCAAGCATCCCAATTATATAATATTACGAATAATAAACACTAAATTAGTCGTTAATAATCAAATACATCGGCACAATATGAGACGAACAAATGAATTGCGATATGGTGTTGGGGCACACTTAAATGGACTAGAAGAACCTATCATGAATACAGGCATCATGACTTTAAAAAACCTCCCTGCGAAATTCTTGGATAATGTCCAGACAAAATTTTAAAAAGAGCTTAAAAAATTATTGTCTAAGTATAAGTCAGCAGATCACTAAAAAAAAAATTTTTCATTCATTTTTTTTTTCTTTTATATTTATTGTTAATCAATTGTCATTGTGAGCTTTATACTATTTTTTTTTTTTTTTACCATTGTATAAACTTAAATACTTTATACTATTTTTTGATATTGTAATTGCTTATATTTGCCTTGTTTTTATTTATAATTTTTTTTCTCACTGACACTCAACTTATTCCTTGTTCATTTTCATAATTAAAACTATTCGAGCTCTATAAACTCTATACGAGCTACCTAGCTCTTTTTGAGATATATTTGAATAAATAAATAAATAAATTGATATCCAAGCAAATCAAACTTATTATATAAAGCCATTATAAGATCAATATCTACATGTAGTTGTGAAGTATGGATCTTAACAACAGCGAATGAAAATAGCTTACGTATCTTTGAAATAAAAATACTTAGAAAGATATTTGGCTTGGAAATGGCGAACACATAAGAAGAAATAGTCGCGAAATTGATTATTTAATTTAAAACAAAAATCATGTTCGTTTTGCTAAGACCGAAAGATTAAGGTGGGCTGATGACTCTATATGTGAGAATAAAGGGTAGAAAAGAATATTTAAAGTTATGTCAGGTCGGCTAGATAACATCGAAAGTGATAACCGAATACTGTCAGCCAAAAATTGCAAAACAGTTGCACTTGGTAAAGAAAGAAGGAAGGAGTTAGTGAATAAAAGAAGAAGATATACATTTGAGCAGAACTATTTAAATACTGATCGGCTCAAATTTTTATAAACTTAATGTCAGTTATGGATAAAAACTTTCTGTATTTATTACTACATGCGTTAAATTCATAAAAAAATATATAATTAAATAATTTCATCTTTTAATACAAATATTCCTAAAATAATATTATATATTGACAACATAACCTCATTTATTTAAAAAACAAACTAAAAAAAAAAACAAAATTCAAAATGCCTTTTTTTTATTGCTTTCATTAAACGATATTCAAGCTTTTTCATATTTTTTTTTATACCATACTAAATTATGGTAACTGCACATTCATATCACCCATATATATAACATATACATAAGTATGAATAGAATAAACGTTTCCAATAAATTCTTGATTAAACATCCATTCATACACATTTGAACATCTTTATAATAACCTGTAATAAAAATATTTTGTTCGAATTTCGAATGATGTTTCCTGGTCCACTAAATTCATATTTTTATAATATGTAAGGATATATGTATGTGAAATTGTATATAATAATATATTAATATGTGTACTTGGCTTACTGTTATAGTTATTTAGAATTTATTTTTGATATTTGTTTTTTTTTTGTTTTCTTAGGTAATAAACAAAAAAAATTTATGATCACCAAAAGCAGCACTCTGTTGCTTCGAACATTAACCATAACAAAATAAAAATGAAAATAAAAAAAAAAGGATAGAAGGACATTTTTTATTGTTTTACCTATAAGGAGAGAAAATGAAAAAGGGAGAAGGCTTATAGTCTTTTTTATTATATTGTTTTTTTTTTTTTTGTTTTTTTTCCAACTCATATATATAACGGTATAAATATACATGTAGAGATTTTTGTAAAATTTATTTTTATCATGAGAGCTAAAATGATTTATACTCTTATATGGATAGTCAGCCAAGGATTAATGAGAAAGAAAGTTAAACAATTTTGTGGAAATAAAAAAGTTTTTCTTTTGCTATATGAGTCATGAATTGAGTACACCAATTTAAATGTTAAAGTCACCGGAAGCTTAAAATTTTATATGGTGACTTATGGCACCATATAATTTTGTTACTTAGTTTTAGTTTTATTAGAAAAATAAATATTGAGTTGTATGCTAATTTTCACTTTAGACCGCTTCCACTATCTTCTGCTGACCTACTTTATTTGCGATCTTTAGTTTATTGTGTTGGATTATTTTTTTAATTTTCCAAAAAATTGCAGTGGTTTGGTGAGTGGAAGTAATGGCCCACCATATAAATTTATAAATCAGTGTAAATTTATAAAGTAAGTACAAAAGAATCCTAATACTGGTTTCAATTTGGTTTGGTATCTGTGATTCGCGAGGAGAACCGAGATTGTCGTATCACAATGGACGTCATTGATCTAAGTACACCAACTTATGCAAACTAGTATTTGTAATATGTTATTATTCGATCTATGTGGTATAGTTAAAATTCGTTATATAATTACTTTGATAAAAATTTTCCATCATTCATTTTCACTCCTTAAATGAAATAAATCATTTTTTTAACTGTGTTTTTTAATTAATTTTCTAAAATGTTTCTTAAATACTAACACTAAACTTTAATTTCGTTATTGGTAGAGCTACAATTTTTGAAATTTCCCTGATAGTGTTAACTGAAGTCGAATATTTATTAAATTATTTAAATTGTATAAAATTATATAGAAATCAAAAACTGTAAATTTTTCATTAGGTTAACTGCAATTACAAATAAAAAATACTACTCAGTATAATATATTATAGGTATGTAAGATAAACCACAATATTCTAGAACTAAAAAAAAAAATATTTTTGAAAGTATGTATGTGTGTCTCAACCTTTCTCGGCGGCTCATTCTGGAAAAAGTGATTCATGTATGGCTTTTGATTATTTTAGATTTAAATATGAGGTTATTACATTAGTAATCAGAAGACAAAACGACCACTTAATCAAAACCTGAAATTTACAGATCAAATTAAAAACGCTGCCTTCAAAGGTAACAAAACATGCATGTCCTCTAAAAATCCTATCTGGTGCAATATCAGTGACAACCTAATACAACAATTTCGTAAATTTTAAAGAAAGTGCATTATGGTTTTGCATAAACAATTCCCGTAAGTCTGAAACTGCACATATCTGTTGCGATTAAAGTAATAAATTGGTAATTATTAATAATAACCGGTTATTATTAATAATTACCAAATAGAAAGGCTAAAGTGATTAATTTGGACGGAATTTATTTAATTTATCACATAAACCGGTAATTATTAATAGTTCCCATCCATCTTAGGTAAATGTAATAAATATTATAAATAATTTTTAAAAAAATTTTTGATAGGTCAAACGGTCCGGAAATCGAGACCAAAGGCCTTCAAATTTTTATTTGTTTTATCATCAGTATAATAGCTCTTAAAGGCAATAGCTGCGGGGTCCCAGAAATCGGGCCGAAACTCTATATCGGGTCTTTAAATTGTATTTTTCTGAAAAAAAGTTATTAATAATTAATTTTTAAAAATGTTTTGGATACAGTCCGGAAAGTTGGTGATAGTCCGGAAGTCGAGACAAAGACCTAAATATTTCAAAAATATTTTATGTTTCACTAAAAGCTTGACGTCTGCGTTTACCTGCCGTCTGCAAAAACAGGAATTTAATAAATAAGTAGCGGGGGCTTGGAGGCGCCAACCCATGACTTTAAAAATCAATAAATTCAAATCTAGGTGGTCAAGGATTTCAATACAGTAATTGTCAATTTGACTGTAATTCAAATCGCTGCAAATTTAAAAAGTCAAATATCAAATGTAACTCCAAATGTCATAAAAGTTGTTCCTGTAAAAATAAATAAATTAACTTCGTAGAAATAAATGATTAATTTAACCATAAAAATATAACTTTTGTTTTTAAGTTTTTGTATTTTTTTGCCATAATTTTAATAACAAATATAAGAAAATTAAAAGAAATAGTTTTAATTTTAATCACATTTACCAATCTATGTCGGTAAATATTAATAATTACCGGATCTAATACCGGTAACATATCCATTATTATATATATCTATAATGAATCTAAAATAAATAGGATCGACAATTTTAGTATAAAATTAATTAGGAATCAATTAAATGGAGTTCATCAAACCTCAGAAAATGGTTGAATATCACACTAAACAGTTAAAATCAATTATTGTCAAAGAACAAAGCCTAGTAAATAGTTTTGTAGATTCAGTAAGATTAAGGTAAGTTAAGTTTTATACTCGAGCATCATAATAATTAACTTGATTTTGTCAACCAGTTTTACCGAAAACTTATAATACATGAAATTGTATAAATATTAAGTAATACCTTTCAAACTAAACTTAAGATGAAAAATTAACAAACAAAGAGTAAAACAATCTTTACGTTAATATTGCATAAAGAGTAATCAAAATCATTTTTATAAATTTTTTTTTTTTGGTTAAGGCATTATAAATTATATAACATAACCACCATACCATATAGATCGGCCAATTATGTTCCTCTCTCTGAAAATACCAAAATAGATTGGAATGATTAAAAAAAAAACAATTTCAATTCAGAACATCTTGAATGTAGATTTGTATTCCATTACAGAAATTTTCAAAAAATAACAAATTTATCCAACTCCATAAATTTAAAAAAATATTAACTATATTGTACTGGGCTTACACCTGTCTTCACTTTTTTCCTCTTTTCTGTATATTTGCCGTTTCCTATCTCATGAATGACACATCCTTCATAATATATAAAGATTAACTTTTTTCCATAACCATAAGTTAATAGATAGAGATCCAAATAAATGAATTAACATGTTGTATGGCGCAGTAGATAGAAAGCCTAAGAAGATAGAGAGTAGATAGAAAGCGATGAAGCACAAAAAATGCTTTATGATTTTTTCGATCTAGTCCAGTACCTTTTGTTAAGGGGATAAAATAAATAACCAAAAATAATTAAGATTACAATCTGGTAATAACTTAAATAAAATGGAAGTACACTATTTAAGAAGGCTTAATTCCTGACAATGGTAATAGTTTTCCACATTTAAGTAGTTGATAAGCAAAGATATTAGCAAAGCTTATAAAAATACAAAAATATATTTGAACAACAACCTGTCATTTTATACCATTGTAAATTCTGTTGTAATTAAAATTAAATTTTCAAAAAAAATGTATTTTAATTACATAAAATTGAAACTTGTACAACTTGCTGAAAAATGTTGTGGGCGACAAAGTGCAAAGTGTAAGTAAGTGGTAAGTGAAATTAAAACAAAAAAAAAATATTCAATAAATCAAAATTTAATTGTAAATGGTCCTTCAAAATTTTTGAATTTTTACATATTTTACATCCTGTAATTTTTCCAATTTTTTTTTTTTAAATAATATACCTTAACCGTTATTATCTTCTGTGTATATACATACAGACACATACATATAAAAAGATCCATAATACACCATACAATTATTTTCTACTTAGATTTGTACTATAATCTAGTGTTGGGTAAAAGTGGATTTTTTGTGGAGTACAAAATCTAAAAGTTAATTTTTATTTTCCCTTTCAGTTTTAAATTAAATAATTTTTGTTTTCCTTTTTGTTTTTTTTTTTTTTATTATTGAAAAGATTTAGAAAGGATAATAATTTTAGATTTATTTATGGCTTCCTTGGTTAATTGAAGGGTTATTACAATAAAATCTGTATATACGTGTATTGAAAGAGAGAGAGAGAGAAAAAATAACTAAATTGTGATGAAAATTAGTTCAGAATATATTTTTTTTATTTTTGTATTTATGAGTTTTATTTATTTTTTTGTATTTATTTTTGTTTTTAGTCAGAAATATGAAATTGGTTTTATAAAAAAAGATTTATTGAATAAATTATTGAATATGATTTAATTATAAGATACGGTTGAAAAATTTCAATTTTATTTATTAGAATTTTTATGTTATTTAATATGTAAAATTAAAATTAAGTAAAATAAAATAATAACAAATTGAAATTGATTTTTAAATATTTTTCTTTTTCAGGATTTTAAGGTTAATTAAAAATAATTAGATGTAACAATAAAATAAAAATTTTTATAAAAAAGAAAACTTTATAATAATCAAAAATCATATATCCACACTTTGTATATACAAATTTTATAAGTAATAAATAAGGTGTACATAGATAGGGAAATGATACAAATTTCATGAGCCCAACATTGTACGAAAATTTTAGTTCTATAAGAAGTTAATATGACAGCTAAACTTCTGTAAAAAACAAATCAATCCTATTTTAATTATTGTGGGAACATTATCAGATGCCCAGATAAATGTGTCTCTACATTTTAGTAGAAGAAAGAACTAACGATAAACTAACACGATGTCGATCGCAATCAGATTAACCACGGCTTTTATTAGGAAAAACGGTAGTAGAATATAGAAAACCTAGGTAGATCTAGCTCGCAAGAAAGTGTCGAAATGCTAATTTGAAAGCTAAGTCATTCCATCCTGGATATAGGTTACTCAGAAAGAGAAGACAGACCAAAAGGAACATGTGAAGTGATAAAATAATGAGTAAATTAAAACGCAGTTTTAAATAAATACTTTGTCATTGGCTTCCTCTTTCCTGAGAGTTGTATACCAAATCATCATCCCAAAATTCCTAAGATAAAATCCACAAAGATAAAATCTATAAAGACAAAATCATCTCAAACAAAATTTTCAAAGTTGTCTTTGTTGGCGGAAACTTAGTTTCTTTCTTTCACCGCCTTAGCAAGGTACTAACATGCCTTATTTCAGATGTTAGTGCTTTGCTAAGGCAGTGTCTTTTAAGGCTTATTCTCTATATTTATGTTAATAAAATTTGAATCTAATGAAAATTTTAAATATAAACGTGACATCAAATTTGGTCTGATAGGTAAAATATAGAGTTATCCAATTTTCATCATATTTTTAATCCAATTTTTAACTGCGATTGACCGATTGACCGATTTTATTTCGTACATCTTTAAAATTATTATTTTAATAAGCAATAAAAAAATATAGTTTTTTTAGATTTTTAATCTTTTAATAAACCTATCTTTCATGCTCCAGCAAGGAAACTCTTCGACCCAAGCCCCAGGGAAAGCGTCATCGAGGAAGGCCACACCTTCGTTGGAGAGATGAAGTATCGGCAGATATGAAAAAACTTCAAATCACAACTGGAGAGATTCCACTCGTGACCGAAGTCAGTGGAGGACAATTTTGCGTCAGGCCCAGGACCTTCAAGGTCTGTAGCTCCCAACAAGTGTGTAAGTAAGTATTTTTTTCATACATACTCTATATAATATGTATAAAATGTTTGATATACAATATTAAACTAAATCTGATATAAATGTTAATAAATTAGCTAAAGTATAGACAGAAATCTGATTTTATCTTATATTTAAGCTTTGGTTTAGCTTAGTGTGTAAATATATGAAGAGAAAAGAATGAACTAGAATTCATATTGTTTCAAATATTAATTCAAATAAACAAAAAAAAATGTTTGGAAAACATTCTAAGTCAAAATATAAGAGGTCTTTCAAGTACGTAACGTTGTTCAAAACTTAAACGTAAATGAAAAATGGACCACTTGGAGTGAAGAATAACTTGAGCTACTATGCGGACAATTCTGGCTTATACTTATTTTCCAGGTCATTTAAATATATTCCTAGAACCAATTCAATCTCAAATATTTATTTTTTTGATTTATCAGAGTTCCTAACAAACCACAAGTAATTAAGAACAGATGGTATTTTTCCTGCTAAGATTCGGCAATAATTCCATTTTATTTCATATTAAGTAGAAAAATATTTCAAGAATCGCATAGATCTGGAACTTGATGATGACAACTACTATCTCCAAGTACTATAGCGAAACTCTAAGCCAACATGTTAGGTAACTTGAATTTTTTTACATACAAAATCAATTTAAGTAAAAAGATAAAACAATCAAAATTATTACAATTCGTTTTTTCATCTGACCCGGAGATTGTCTCGTCATTATCAAAAATATTCTTCTTTTAATATTTTTAAATTTTGTTTTGGTTGATTTCACCTTTTTTTCTGTTTTTTAATAATTTTTAAAAAAATTAAATTTTTTTGAATAAATTATTTCCATAACACTGTACCTAGACTATAATTTTAATATTTAAAATAAAAGTTCATTTGGTTGCTGTTGATTATTTTTTTTTTCTTTTTTTTTGTGGTAAATCAAGAAAGTTTATTTCTTTCATTTGTAAATAATATTTCGCAATAAATTTAATTTTTAATTTTCCATTTCAAAAAGATATTTCAAGAAATTAAACATCTTATAAATTATTATTTGTATACACTATGTACGTTACCTATGTACCAATAAAATAAAAACAAACAAAAAATTGCATAACAAATTTATTTTATTGTTTCAGAACACTGGCATATATATAATATTCTATACCTATTATAATCTATAGGTTTACACGAGTATAAATGTTTAGGATGGATTATATTTTGTATAAAAATCAACAAAAATGTAAAATAAAAGAAATTAAATAATTGTTTATGGACTTACTTTTGTCATTCTCGACCCTAACTAATATTTAAAAATTTTCCTTTAGGCTAAGTATTCAGATTTATAAAGATAATATAAGTATTCATTTATATATATATATAATATGTATAAATATCTTTATTTATATTTAATTTCTTAATATACTATTTTACAAACAATTTTATTTAATTCATTTTTTTCTTATACTTCGTAAACTATATGTATATCAGTTGTTCTCAACATGTTTGAATTATCGAGATATTTTGACAGTTCTCAATCAATATACATTTGTTATATTATTATGTATTAATTTTTGGCATCAAAACAGTTATTTTATGCTAAAGCAATTACAAATAGAGTAAAAATCATAGGGTACCAGGCATTGATAAGACCAATTCTTACATATGCCTGCCCAATATGGTACAATGTTAGTCCGTCATGTATGGAATTATTAAGAAAGTTTGAAAGGAGGTGCATAAGGCATTGTACAAGCAAATTTAGAAAACCTGAAACAGAATATAAACACTACATATCTAACAAATCCCTGTATGAATATAGCAAAATAAGCAAAATAGACCAATTTATAGTAAAATTAACAAGACAACATTACTCTAGAGTAGATTTAGTAACAGAAAATAGTTTGATTGCTCACGCAATTTACCCTGATAATAGGTACATAATAAAAACAATGAGCACGGGTTATATACCACCTGAATCGTGGATATACCTAGATAAAAATAAATTTATACAAAACGATGACAAACTACCCATAATATACCATGTATTTAGGAGATCAACTAACAAAAAAATAGAATATGAATCAAACAAAAAATACGAAAATGATCCGGAAATATTTAGATACGATAGGTACATAACAAAAATAGACTCAAAAGATACAAAAAAATATTGGTGGCAAGAATAAAATCAAATATTGATTGTATCAATAAATTTAGTTGTAAGTTAGATTAAGTAGTTTTTAGTATTAGTGTTAAGTAGGATTAGGGTTTTTTAAAAAAAAAAAGTTTAAAGAAAAATTGGTTTTTTTTAGAATTAAAATTTTTCCAATTAATATTAGAATAAAAATAAATGATTAAACATAATCAAATAACATGTAAAAGAAATAAATTAAAAACTAAGAAAATGATGCATATAACTGCAAAAAAAATTAAATAACTTAGAGCGCCCTAATGAAGGGTCAGTAAGATAAGAAGATGAAATAATTATAATTTTTGTTTAAGTGTTTTTGTCAAAAAAATAATTAAAATATGTAACTAATAAAAAATAAAGCACAATAAAAAAAAAAAAAAAAAAAAAAAAAAAAAAAAAATATGTATTAATTTTTGAATACCTACAAATAATTGATTAATACATGTATAATTAATGAAAATTTAAACGTATATGTTGTTATAGACTTGTAACAATACAAAATTAATTATATCAAAAACTAAAATCTGAGAATAACAATTAGCTTCTACTTAACATTTTGGCTACCGATATATTACCAGTGAACATTTCCATTTTCATCCATATGTACCGTGTTTACCAGTCATATACAAATTTTCATTCTTCGAGGTACAAATGTATCACCAGTGAACATTCCTATTTTCATCTCAGGTTAAAATCACGTAAGATCAACCTAAGAGCGGCTTCAATTGCTAAAACTTTCCTCTTATTTAAATTGTTTTTCATAATGTTATACACCACGAATTTCATTGTTGATGCTGATGCACTATGCTTCGTTATACCAATCACAGTGTATCAATATCAACAATGAAATACGTAATGTGGTGAATAATAAAGGCAAGTAGTAGTATTATGCGGGTTCTGGAACACAATTCTAGAACAGTGGACTAATTAAAATTGCTTAAATCTTTCACTTGCTTAAATTTCTTTTTCTCAAGATCAGCATATAATATAATAAAAATATTATTAACCTGTGTTTCTCAATAAATACTTTAAATTTCACAATTAAAAATTCTAACAAATAGTATAACTAATTTATTAACTCTATTCTCTATTAATATTACTTATACATATTTAACAAGTTAAATTATTTTGTGGTCAAGAACATTAACATACAAAATAATTAAAATATTTTTAATCTGTCTTACTCATTACATACTTTAAATTTCCAATTTAAATAATCTAAATATTCAATTCTCACACGCCTAAAAAATTCTTGTGATTTGCCGATTGTACATACTCACTATTAGTCAGCTGGTTTCACCCAAGAAAATTTTTTATTTTTTTATCACGTGGAAAAATCTTACGCTAATTAAATTTAAATAATTCAGTGTTCTAGAATTCTATTCCAAAACCAGCATAGAACTACTACTTTCTATCAGAACAGGTATAGTATTACAACTTTTAAAAGATTTATAGCGGTATAAACCAATTTAATTATCATTATAATACCAATCTAATTTATAATATTTTTCAGTCCAGACATTTTTCTTCAACTGTACTGGGTCTACAATTTCACTATGAATAATAAAACTGGAGAATGAAATATATTGAATTACATACGGCCCATAACCAAAATAAGCCATTTTTTGTTGTTGATGATTTTTTCACAATTTTCGAAGACTATTTCATCATTAGTTATTATATTTTCCCATTTAATTTTAAGTTACCCGCTATACCTATTAACTTAATTGTCATTAACTTTATATAAAAACATCAAATGAATGTTGAAGTAGCTGTACTGTATTTTCCTCAGCTATACTTACCAAAAACTAATTCTTTTAATTTGTATTACAGTTATTCAGACTTTCTACATGAATATATTAATTCATCCTAACTTCTGTAACATTCTATAATTTGTATTCACTGCTTCTATACACACATTTAACACTTTTCTATTACACAAAGTAAATTTGAATCATTCATACTTACAAATTTTACTGCGTACTTTTTACCTACACATTTATAAATATACAAATCGTATAACGCTTAAAAAAAATAATCTAAAATCTCCACAAAAACGGAAATTTTATTATTAAAATTCTGTTCGTTTTGCTAATCTTTCTAATGACTTCATTACAAATAGTATATTAGAGTGGGAGAAAGAGATATGGGGGTATCTATGAATAATTCCTTGTTTAATGGGACTATATTATACAATATACATATAAATTAATATATCTACATTATAAAAAATAATATTACAATAATATTAAAATATAAAACTACAGTTAAGTGAATTTCCATAAAATAAGAATGAAACAAAGAAATTGTGGGTACCTAGAATGTTTGAAATAAAATTTATAATACTCATTCGAATTAATATGCTTGAATATAAAGATGTACTGAATACATACATTACAGTGAAAGCAATTTGAATGCTCACACAAAACTATCACTCTAACTTGTTTTATATCTGTACACTTAGGTTAATGTAATCAAAATACATGACTTAAAATTAACCTATTATTAGTCTTATTGCCGTTTAATTGATTCGGTATAATAATTATCTGAATTATGTGACAAACCCATAGGTACCAAATACACTGTAATTTTTTTTTTTTCTTTACTCCTCTTGGATGATAGGGCTTTCACTTGACATTTCCATCGTATTCGATTTACTATGATATCATCGTTTCTATTTCCGAGGCAATGTCTAATTTCATTTTTAATCTGTTTTATACTGTCTAAGTAGGGGATTGGCCTACTGTAGAAGACCATTTTGGTAACTCTATCTGCTCCTACGTGGTAAGACGACGTTATATTTTCTGCAAGTTGTCGCTGCGACTTTATCCATCTTTGACGTTATTAGTTTTTGTCCAATATTTATTTATTGTGTTATTTTTATTGTGTTGTATGTTGTATGACATAGGTAATATTTTTAGTTATAAAGTATTAATTATTAATTATTTTTATTGATTATAAATTATATATATAATATTTTGCTATTTTTTTTTAGTTATATTTTATACCCACCACGGGAATCGAACCCGTGACTACCACATCATAATTGAAACACATTTCTGTACTCCAACCGATTAGGCCACGGAAGGGAAGGCCACTGTAATTATATTGTTCTATTTCTTTCCAACAAATCAAATTTGACTGTTTTTAAAAAAAATTAATAGGTCTAGGAAACGAAAGTTCAAGTACAAAAGACGTTTTTGAAACTAAAATTTGAATTGATAGTGTTTCAATTTTACAAAAAAACCGTATCGGTACCTGATAGAGCTTATAATTGTGGTTGTGCATTGGAAAATAACTTTATTGCCAAATTTAAAGTAATTCTTCGTCTTCAGCTGCATATCCACTATTGAATGTTTGCGATCACATTTCTGAAGCTCTCTCTATCCTTCGTCGAGTGTAATGCCTGATAATTCTTAACCATGACATTTGTTTTCAGCCAACATGTCTTCAATTTTATCTTGCACAATTAGTTGTAGAATATGATATTTGTCATTTTGCATCATATGACCCATTTTTTCCCTGCGTTTGATTGTTAATAACAACTCACTGTTCTACTTAGAACTTGTTCAGTCGAATTACCCATGGTATCTTCAATATTCTGGTATACCCTACCCACATCTCAAATGCTTCAAGCTTATTCATGGTCGTTATTTACAGTGTCCATGCTTCCATGCTATAGAATAGTATTGACCAGCATTTAACCAACCAGATTAATGGATGAAAATAGAATCAATTTTCAAATAAAAAAGGGTAATGAAAGCCATTTTTTAATGAATATGTATATAGACAGATATTAATGAATTTGATGTACCATCTAATCATAAAAAGGAAGTTCAGCATATTATACGATCTTAAAGCCCAGTAGAAAACTCATGTTCACAAATAAAACTGAAAATTTTACTAAATACATGCCGTATACCATTTCCCAAGTAGATTACCAGAGTCATAACAAGAAATCGTGAAAACTACAAATTGATGATTATACTAGATTGGAAAATTATATTAGACCATCTATCTACATCTGAACATAGTAAAACTAAAAGAGTCTGTATAGATTACATGAAATTGAATAAATTGATTATTAAGGATAGATTTCCAGTTCCATTAATTGAAGAAGTGTTAAATGAATTAATTATTAGGGGAAAAACTATTTTCCGTATTGAATTTAGAAAATAGAATTTTCCAAAAAAACCCACGGGTTTCGTAACTATAGAAGGAACATATTAATTTATTCGGCCTCTGTAATTTCCCAGCCGTTTTTATTTCCAAAATAGCCAAAAAATTATGTTGAGATATATGGATAACATTATCATAACATCAAAAGATTATGCTGAAGCCATAATCTATAATTATAATTGACAAGCATTTAAGGTCCTGCGCAGTAGACACCTTTTCATCTTTAATGACAAAATTTTTTATTTTTAGTAATTTTATCCACTAAATGCCACTTACTATAGGGAATATATCGGAAACGAAGCAGTATATGAGGGACGTGTATTTATGTGTCCTAAATAAAACTTACTAACCACAAAACCTTTTATTAAACACGAGTGGTTTCTGCTATGTCGTGCGAAGTCTATGTCAGTACGTAAATTATTGTTTTTTTAAAAACTTTAAATTTGACTTCAACTTGAAATATAATTACTCAACAGGGGCCACTAGTAATATTATAAGATTATAACGTTGTTGCTACAAATGGGATAAAAATAAAATGGAGAAAATTCAAATTTTAACAAAAGTCCGTTAATTTTTTTAGGTGATGTAATTTCTGAATAAAAGGTAAAGGACCATTAATAAATTTTTTTAATGAAAAAATTTTAAAATTTTACAATAGTTTTCAGGTCTGACAGGATTCTTCATGTATTTTATTTTCTTTTTAGAATTCGTACACTGATTGTGATAAGCAACATCTCAACATATTAATGCGCTAACTATAATGAAATAGAACTACCCATATCATTACAAATGTGATATACTGTATATGGAAAATATACATGTAAAATCCCACAATCGACAGACGCGACAAGTCTGTTTTAAGTCTGTGTATTAAGTTGAATCTGACAATTCATTAAATTTTCGTTAAACATATTAAATTCCATCCACATCCACATTCGACATATGTAATTTCTTTTTGTTGTTGTTTTTTATGTTACTGTGGTCATTATGGGTCAACATATGATTTGACAAATATTTATATTAGCTTCGTTAGGCAATTTGGCATTTGCATATTAAGTAGTTCTATGTAACTATAGTTAGCGGTATAGTATTAAAATCAGTGTACAAAATCAAAAATAAAAACAAAATACATGACGAATCCAGTCAGACCTAAAAATGATTGTATTAAAATCAAAAACTATTTGATCCTAGAACTGACAGTATCAACTAAAAATTTGTTTTTTTTTTTGTTTTGTTTTTTTTTTTAAATTACATAAACATTCAAGTTACTATTCAGAATTTCCATTTTTATCTCTTAATCTTTATTATTATTTCCGCGTGATATACAATCTTAAGCTCAATGAAAGTATAATAATAACTAATAAAATACAAAAATCAAAACCTAAAATAAAAAAGAGAAAGAAATTTTAATTTTTTGTTCGTATTCTAAAAATGAGCATAAATAATTTAGTACACAATTTCTCTCATATACTGTTGTTATAGATAGATACGTCCTTCTGAGATGGTGTTTTTATTTCCCAGAAGACTCCTGTAAGAAAAAAGGCAATGAATATAAAATTTAATAAGAAAAATTAAAATGAAATATTTACAATAAAAAAAACACCAAATATTAAACCATAGATTTTTGTGATGTTAGAAAAAGAGCAATGTCCTCTGAAAGATGACTCAACTTGTGATTTATAAAATTACATCAAATGGATTATTTTTTGACAGAATAATATTTAAAACCAAACAAAAAAATGGCTCCTTAAAAATTATTAAATATCTTAAAAAGTCTTTTAAATCTTTTTAAATTTATATTTATAATTTTACTTAAAAATCAATTATTAATTATCTAATTAATTTTAGTCAATCCTCCTCATAATATCTTTCGGATTTTTGGTTTAGGAAAATAATAAAAAATAAACTGTTAAATTTATTTGTGGATTTTAAATTCTTTTTAAACTTGTAATTATAGAAAATATATTTTAAAAAAGAATAAATTTAATTAACAATGAATTAAAATGTCAGCGATTAACCAATAACAACAATTGAAAGTTATTTAAATTTTGTATCATAACTTGATATAGAATCTGAACATATCTATTATAAGGGTCCTTCTCAACATGTCAGTGTTCCATATTTAACTGATAATAAAAGCTTTACTGACGAATTAAACGAACGAAACCATTCGAACTATATGTTTAACTAAAATCTTTTATCTCTCAATAATTCCTAATTGGATTTTGTTTAATTAAAAATATCTGATGCAATAGGGCCAAATTTTTATTAATAATCCTTTAAAACGATTTAAAAATCTTATAAAATCAACATTAAATAAAAAAAAATCTGTTAGAATGTTGGTTCTTCATATAAACTCGGCATTTAATACAGTTTGGCAAAAAGGCCAATTCTCAAACTTAAATCTATAAACTTAGAAAACTTTATCAAGTCAAAGTTTATTGAAAATATTTTAAAAGTTCAAAATATATATTGGAAAAACTATTTACACAACTTATTATATTTCAGCTAGTGTACAACAAGGTTCTGTTTTAGGGCTAATTCTGTATAATATACACATGATTTCCCATGAACTGAAAATGTTCAATTATCTATTTTTGCAGACCACCACACTGCAATTTATCTACCTGGCCTTAACAGCACCGATATAATTAGTAATTTACAGAATGTTAGACAAATATTTCTATAAATGGAAGACATCAGTTAACATACAAAAAAGAGATTCCAGGAACAGATCTGCAACTAGAAAAGTAAATATTTATTGAGTAAATTTCATTAAGTATTTAGGCAAACAATTTGATAAAAGGCTATCATTTAAAGACTTCTAAAGCAAAAAATAAAAATGCTTTATCGGTTTTTTGACCTGGTTCAGTACCCTTTGTTATAAATGGGATAAAATAAATGACAAAAAATAATTAAGAGTATAACCTGGTACCAACTTAAAATAAAATGGAACTACACTATTTAAAAAGTCTTTATTCCGGGCAGTAGCAGTAGTTTTCCACATTTTTTTTAGAGTTTATAAGCCAGTAATTTGATAAATAAATGATCGAAATATTATTGTAGATATTGTAGTATAAACTTGCAGTACTTTAATTAAGCACAAAAAGGTGATTCTACCTAAGTTACTGTCAAGAACATAAAAAAAAAAATTAATAAAATAAAATTGATCTTTATCCGTTTATCGTTAATAGAAAATCTTATCTATCAATTGAAAATTAACTAATAATAATGAAGCTAATATTTCAACCGATCATAACAAGCATATCGATATTTCGAAAACACATATAAACACGCTGCAGATAGCTCAAAATAAAACTTTGAAGTTAATGTTTAATTTCCCATTTTACTATTCAACGAAGGAACTTCATGATAAAGCAAATATTTTCTTTGGTGCCGTTAAAAAGTATAGAAAACAGCATATTTCATTGGTAAATGTTTTTTTTCCGAAAATTCGCTCATAAGAGATTTAGCTGAATAAGTTCACTATATTTTGTTCATCATCATCATCATCTTATAGCGTTACAGCTCTGGGTGAGCTTTGGCCTTCATCACTATGCTCCCTATGAAAAAGGTCGATCTTGTGCCGCTTGTCTCCAATTTGGGTTTTGCAGGGTTTGAGCATCGTTTTTCACGTTGTCTGCCCATCTGCTTCTTGGTCTTCCTCTACCACGGCTCCTATTGGGCTTTCTATTCAACACTACTGTGTGCTTTCGACTTTCTTGCGACTTTCATTCGACTTACGTGGCCAGCCCATCTTAGTCTTTGGGCCTTTACAAACCGTACAATGTCCTCACTATCAATCATACTATTGAGCTCGCTTTTGCTTCTGATTATATATTCTCCATTCTGTAATCTTTTTGGGCCGAGTATTTTTCGGAAAATTTTTCTTTCAAATATGCGAAAGTTATACTCCTCGACCACGTTCACAGTCCATACCTCACTATGGGTCGTATGAGAGTTTTATATATCGTCATATTGGCCTTTCTTGATATTAGTTTTTATTGAAGCAACTTTCTTATTGCATAGTAGCATCTATTTGCGGCCTGAATTCTATTATGAATACAGCATTACATACTATTATCACTTCTTATTGTTGCTCCGAGTTATGTAAAGCTTGTAACTCCTTCAAAGTTGTACTCTCCAATTGTTATATTCCGATTATTTCTTATTTGTTATTTTTTGACATTTTTAGATATTTTGTTTTGTCTTCGTTGATTCTTAAGCCTACTTTTTGTGTCTCCTCTTCTAGTTGTACAAATACTTCTGCCATATATCTGTAAGTTTTTGCCATGATTACTATGTCATCCGCATATGCTACTATTTGGGTTGTCATATTGAATATACTATATTTTGTTATTATGTCTAAATTAGGTTAAGTGTTAGGTTAGGTTAGATGAAGATTTAAGTATACCGGTGCTCTGTATGTAAAACAAAATAATATCCAAATGAAATGATGGGTTATTATAACGGAAAAACATTAATTAATTAATTAGCTAAACTATGAAGAAAAGAAACTAATCAAACTACACTGTTTGGTATCTTATTAAAGTTACTACTGACTAACTCACTTTTGTAATTTCTTATTGTGCTAACAGAGATTCCAGTTGCTTTAAGACATCTGCTACAAAACATAACGGAATTAATTTAGTTTTAATATTAGAATACAATTTGATATTAACCAAAAAAGAGAAAGCGAGTTATTTTCTTCATTCATGAAAAAAAAACTTTGAAAAACTGTCCTAAACTATACAATTCAGTTTGTTAAGTAGTTTGACAGTAACTAAGTTACAATTACCTTTTCTTGCTTAATTGCTAAGTAAGGTACTGCAAGTTTTTACTACAGAATTTTTCGAGTATTTTATTTATCCAGTATTTCTGGCTTGCAACTCATTAAATGAAAACTACTACTATTGTCAGAAACTAAAGCCTTCTTATAAATAGAATAGCTCCAGTTTACTTAAAATGTTACCAGATTATATATTCATAATTATTTTTTGTCATTTGCCATTCAGGTGGAAAAACCAATTAAGCATTTTAGTTTTTGCTTGATCGCGAATCGAACCTATGACCTTTCAGTTGTAAGCCAAACACTATACCTACTTGCGCCACTCAAATTGATTGAAAAAATATTCAAGAGATATTTATTGACAATGATTGTCAACTATCAATTAAAATTCATAAATTTTAAAGAGTAATGAACTTAGGTTGTAAAAGCCTCTGGACACGATCATAGAAATAACATAAACGTCAAACTGGTTATGACATAGAAATATGCTCGTGGCAACGAAAAACATATTTTTCTATTTTGTAATATTTCTGTAACATTTTGTTTGAGATTTTAAGGAATGGTTTTAGTAAATTGACGTTTATTTCATCTTATTTCAATGATTGTATCCAGCGGCACAAAAATGTGCCAAAAGTAAAATATAAAAACCCATTTCTCCCATTATTGTATACACACACACTCCAAACAAAACTAATTCTCTCATACTCTCAGTGCAAGTTTTTAGTTATGTTAAATACTCTTAATTTTGAAGTATTTTTTGTGCTCGATGAGAAGACATTAATTATAAAACGATTTTAATAGTGCACGACGTTTTTAAAATTGTTGCAAGTAAAATTCAATAGACACATAAGAATTTCAGGTTGAATAGATATAGAAAGATAGTGTGGGAACAAATAAAAAATTGAATCTTTCAAGAAATTTCAACAGAAAAAATTATGAAAATCATCCGAACGTAAGTCCGTAAAAATTATCTAAATTAAAGTACTTTTCATATACCCGTATTGCTAAAACCAATAAATTTCCAAATTCAGCAAATATTAAAAAAATGTTATTACAATTTTAATATTAAAAAAAATATACCCCTCCACCTGAGTATGATGATTCTTTATAATAACCGCTAGCAACCAAAGTATAATGTACAGCATTCAGGTTAATTAATGGTTAAATTGTGCTAGATCATAAATTCCGACAAGGAAGAATAACACAACAAAAAAAAAATTCAATTTCTATAAGTCAAATAAAATATTAAAAATATTTTATTTAAAGATATTCCCATTGGCAGACCTAATCACCATTTTAAATATAAAATAAAAAAAAAATTAAAGGAATTAATTTTATTTTTTCTTTTATATTTAATTTTAAACCTTATAACCCGATTTGAAATTCTCATTTAGACTTATGATGATGATTACTAAAAATAATGTAAAACGCATCGAAATATTTCTAAATATCTTCCAGATTAATTTTATTAATCACCATTCTTAACATTAACAGACTGTTACTTTGCATATATTTTTAATGTTATAATGAAAGAGAATACAAAATTTAAAATAATGGAACAGAAGAACCTCGATTATAAGTCCTCTCTATTTAAAAAATAGAAAAAAAAAATTAGTGAATCTGGTCATGAATTAAATTAATTATTGTTTTAAAATATTTGATAGAGTTAATAAAGAAAATTTGGCTTTTATTTAACCCAATCATCTGAGATTCATCCTCCTACTTCTTAACCTTCAAACTGACCTAAATTTCATTGTCATCGGACTCAATTCCATCTATACACCTGTTCTCTAGTCTCTAATTTTCTACCGTTCATTTTGATCGTACTCATCCATTTTCCTGGTGATTGACCTGATTGCAGTGTAGTAACAGGATGGTTATGGTTCTCTTTACGATGTATTTTGCCTCATCACAATATCATATGACCTAAAAAAATTTCAAATAATTTTTCTCAGTTTTTTTCGTTTTGTCTCTTCAGTTATACTTTAAGGAAAGGAATTTACGTGAAAATACAGTTTTCATAAATTGGATGTAAACAAAAAAAATTTAAATTTAAACTATCTGAAAAATTTCAAATTATAACAGTATAATAAGCTCGTTTTAATAATAACTCAGTTATAATTCGAACTAAAATTGGTAAATCTATGAAACTATCTTCCTCTTCTAACCTTATTTTTGATTTTGTATATATAAGCATTGACAAACATCCATAAGATACAGAACCTTTAGCTATTATGACAATTTTTATTCGTAGTATTTTGGTAATTAATATCAATTAGTTACACTAAAATAAGCTACGTTAGAAAATGTTTATTGGGTAAAATTCAATCTATTTGATAATGTTAATAAGCTGCAGAACCTCTAGCTAACCAACTGTTTTATTTGTAGATCATAAAGTGACAATAAATTACAAATTTTGTTTTACGAAATAGTTTAAATATTGCTGATTTGTGATATATGTAAAATTAAACAACATGATAATTAATTTCGATTTACGTCATTTTATATATTTAGAAATAGATAATTAAGTATTTTGAGGTTTCCCTGTATTATAGATTTTTTTTTATTTACAATGATTTTGTTTTAATGTGAAAAACGTTATAAAAAGTATATGTATGTATTTGTACTATAAAATAACGGTAAATGGTCTGTGGCTATAAAATTTGGATAAAATTATGCCTATTACAATATTTATCATTATTTCTTCTTTTTGTTTTTATATTTCTTTTGTTAATGTCCTTTATTTAAACATTAATAAAGTAGCAAAAGAAAATAAAACGTGCGTTTAGTGTTTGTATATATATATATATATATATATAAATATGTTTTATTCTTATTATTATTATTTTGTTATACATTTTTTATTTTAAATTAATAATTCCCAATGGCGACGAAAATAAATTTACATTTTAAATATCTGCATGAATTTCATCGGGACAACAAAGGACAAAAACAAAAATGAAACAAAGTTTTTTTTTTAGTTCTGATTCATATTGAAATAATGTACGTGCATATTTCTCCAACAATTATACACAAATAAATTATGACACTCACGGAAATGCAATTAAAGACATTTTTATTAATTAGACAATAAATACTGAATTTAAAAATGATAAATATACTTTTTATTTTAAATGACCTCAAGGAATTTATTCGGTGTTTGTCTTACTTTTTGAAGTAAAATCTCCAATTCTTCAGAAAATTTAAAAATTAAGTCCCCAATACATCCCCAATTAGTATTTAAAAATAGTTTCAAGCGTAGTTGTTTGATCAAATCGAAGTAGCTCATTTTATCCAGCTCATCACAATGATCCTGTTTGTGATACTGATAACTAAGTACATAAATTTTTCCTATATCTATGTAAGTTTCGATGATTAATCGCCGAATGATTCAATATACCATAAATACCATAAACATTATCAGCATAGCAATATCATATGCATAGATGTTTCGATGAAATTTGTTTTCTATATTTATCAGTATGAAACTCTAAATCATTAAATAAAACTTGAACTATGCTATTTGACAAGGTTTAATAACTGTTAGTCCTAATTTAATTAGTCGATAAACAAAATAAGGGATTAAACATACAAATATAGATTTTATCATAGGATTGTCCCCACCTATATCGCCATCTGTTTTCCTTTTCAATAATTTGCAGGAATCATATTAAATGTACAACAAAGTATTTGCAGCTAGTTTCACTCATTAAATAAAGTTATTATTATGACTTCAAATAATTTCAATAAAACTTAGATTAGCATTTCTTAATTATCAGCTCAATAATTGATGAAAATTCACAAAAAAAAAAATATCTTCTTTATTATAGCCAAATCAAAACGAGTCAACCATTTTTAATACATTTTTGATTAGTGGACGCCTTTAAGTAGATTTTCTTGATTGTATATATCCCATATAACATATTAGATGAATATATATGAATATGAACACAGTATATGTATAGTACATACGAGTATGTGTGTATCTAGTTGGTATTATCTTTAATAAATTTCGTTATGTAAATTTAAATATGGTACATCTTTTCATTAACATATTACTGAAAAATATTATTCAAGCTATCTTTATGGAACTTTTAGAACTATAATATATATAGTATATACAAAGTTGACACAATGCTCTATCTATATTTCATAAGCTCGGGAATTCCATTATACATATTCAAATCAATAACAAATAATAATATATGTGTATTTATCGTGTATACATTAATTTGTAATAATGAGAAAAAGAGATAGAAAATGAATTATTAAATTAAAGATGAATATTGTGTCAATGCAAATGTATCTACATGTTTTCGGATGATTCTCAAAAAATATTCCACTTTTGATCAATTCGAGTACCATGTTATAAAATCGATTAAAAAAAATATATTACAATTATTTCTAAATAAATATTTGTGGGTGATTTGTAACAGTGATGGACGGGCGAGCAGCCAAATGTCACAAAAAGGTGACAATATGTTGACAAATTTTGGTGAATTGTCGACAAAATTTTGTGACAATTTTTGTTGAAAAAAGGTCGGTAGGGTTGACTCCATTTGTCACAATTTAGTTGACAATTTTGTCAACACATTTGTCAACAATTTGTTTTTATAAAAACTCGTTTTCCGGCGTTAGAGTAAAATTTTGGTATAATAGTGAAAATAGTCGAATATTTTCCTTTTAAATTTACTGATATGCTTATCATACACATACGCATATCAGTAAAATTAAAAAGAAAATATTTAACTATTTTCACAACAATTTGTTGATAATATTTGTCATTCATTTGTGGACAAATTTGACAACAGTTTGTGAATAATTTGTCATCAATTTGTGGACAATTTTCACAACATTTCGTTTTTTTTTGTACAGACAGGACAGTTTTTTCAGTAATTTAGGGGTGGATTTTTAAAAATAAAAACAATTTGTTTTTTATATATTACATATTTTATTCTATCTATAACTTATTCTATAAAAATAATTAAAAAACAAGTTCTATTTCAATTGTTTTTTAATTACAAAATTCATTTATATTCTTAAATAAACTTTGTTGTGTTTTTCAAAATACAAATGTCAAATCAATACCAATTCTCAAAAGTGTTGAATAGACTGATGAATAGAATACTATTACATATAAAAATAAATAAAAAACTTACAAACCCTGTCACCAATATTATTGCCACCAATTTTATTGCCATGACTTTTATTGTCATGATAAAAAAATCACCAATATTATTGTCATGACAAATATTTGTCAACATTTTGTCGAAAAAATATGAGTGCGTTTACAACCACACCTTTGTAACAAATTTTGTCGACCAATTGCCATTAAAAATTTGACGACAAAATGTGCCCATAACTTTCTGACAATATGTTGACAAAAACTTGACAATTTTTGGTTACTGGGGAGTAACTAAATGAACTTTATGATACAGTAATTCAATAAAATGGCCGCTATACTGATAGCAATCGCCCATTATTATTTAAATTAGAGTAAAGTCCCCCAAAATTATACAAATGAAAGGTAATGTTAAATCAAGCCCAGAACCTTTAACATTTATAACACAAGAACGTAAAGTACAATGGTTCAGAAAATCAAAATAATTTTACAAAAAATGAATTACGTATTTGAGTGTATAAAAATTCCTGATTTAATGTATACTATGTGCATTCTTCACTGGTATACTGGTAGCTCATATTCAACTAACCCCATTCCCAAATTCCAAAGATTACTTCCATTTAGACTTTCACATTCACCAAGCAGATGTTCAATCGATTCTTTCTCGATTTATCTTATTCTGCACAAATTCATTTCGATTAGGCCGATTCTATTAAATGTTTTTTTACTATACCAATTATTATCATTATGCACATCTATCTACTATTTATGATTGACAGGTATGTTAGCCCAGATATCTAACCACAGAACAGGCTTAACCTTATAAAACGCCCACCCAATGCTGTTTTCGCTTAGTAATCTTAAGCTTTGTTTCCTTCGATGCCGGAGTGTCCTGATACCCTTATTATTATGAATGTGTTTGTTTTTTCCAGTTCTTTTTAGCATACATACATACAATCTCACACTAGCTTTGAGGTGAGGGTGTATCTAACTAGCTAGGCTGCCTAAATCGACCGTATTGACAAATTAAAAAAAAGCATGTAAAATAATTGAATCTTTAAATGATTATAAATTTATTATGAACATAGTTTTTGAAGTGAAGAATCACCCAAATAATTGTTCCTCATAACATTTGTAACTGATTCAGTTGTAATTGATTCAAACGTACATTTTTTTTTTAGTTTCGTCATTACCATCAACATACTACGCGTTATAAACTTAGAGATTTTATAATGTTTTTTGAAATTTTTTAAATTATTAATTATTTTTATTTTAAATAAAAAAATTTGGCTTCATTATAAGTTGTAAAATAATTTGAAACAATATTACAAATAATAATAACTAAACCTAATTTAACGCAATTCAATTCAATAATTACCAAGATAGCCTATAAAGATAAAGCCTTTGATGTTTTTGTTAATTTTAAAGTAAAAAGAAATGTAAATTTATTCTCTCATTTTAATTTTAATAAATAAATAAATTTAAAAGATCTTTAAGATAATTAACTTTAAAATTTACATTTTTCAAACATACCACACAGTTTTACAATATTTAATAGATAAATTTAATCACCATATCATGAACAATATCAGTGTCAAAATCAATATAAATAAATCAAATTTTATCATGTAGTCACATTTATCGTCGCCAATTTTCTAATTAAACGCGTATCCATCCTCAATTTGGTATTTATTCAATAAACATATTGGACAAATGAAGAAAAAATATATATGAACTCCTACAACTATGGTATAATACAAATATGATAGTTGCAAAAAATAGAAATTGGACAAATGTATCCAATATCGATTATTTTTTAGACCGCAATAAATATAGCAGATTTACTTCAGTGAACTCAATTATGGTATGTTAGTTAACATATCTAAGGCATGTGTCAACTAACATCAAACAATTACCATAAGTACCAAAAGAGAGGATGCGAGAATCTATATTTATCGTTATATTTATCGCTATCTTTATTTATAATACACTTAAAAGTTAATTTATGAAATACTTGATATTAAATAGATTTAAAAATAAATTAATTAAAATACATGAATATAGAATAATATAATTAATAATATACTTTTTTGATATTTTAATAGTTGGATTAGTAAATATATAAATATAACAATTTCTTAGAACAATTACACTTTACGTTTTTTGATTATTATCTAAAAAAAAAAAAAAAAAAACTAATTGAGTAAATGTCACACTTTTCATCTTCAAAAATCTTTGAACATAATAATTCCCAATTTATATAGTTTTAAAAATATCTTTACTATTTTAACAGCCTATATAAAAATTTTCCACTCAAATAATTTTACTTTTTTTACAACTATTAAATTCTCTATATTCTTAATATTATTTTCAGTTGAATTCTTTAAACAATAAAATTTTAAAACCAAAGCCTTTGATAGATCAAGTACTTTATTTAAATAAATTTTTCTAAATAATAAAATTGTTCTATTCTAACTTAATTAAGAACAACAACTTCTCAAAAATTCCCACTCAGACAAAAACTTTTAGAAAGCAAAAAAAATATACAGTAAGCTTTAATGATAACTTCCATATTATAATACGAATTGTAAATATAAAAATTAAGCTGTAAAAAACATGTCTATATTTCATTTGTCGTTAACTATTTATATGTACAATTTATGGCTTGGTCCCGAAATCCCAAATGCACAATTCCAAATACCAAAAGCCTCCAATACCAAAATTCAAAATCTCAAAATTCCAAAAATTCCGAATTTAATCCATTCAGTGTTTTAGAACTCAATCATGTTTGTATACGACACCGGCCTATGCATAAAATAAAAGTAAATATTCTGTTAAAAGAAAGTATCCTCTCTTTTGTATCCATACTATAACGGATCAGCAGCATAAAAAGTAGGTAAACATCCTGAAAAAAGGCGTAGAACTTTGATTTTGAATACAACTCTAACATCCTTCCTAACTTAGAATTTTACATATATATTCATTACATATACATAAATTTAGGTATAATGCATATAATATATATATATGCATAATATTTATCATATCCAGTTCCAACATACCCGGTCAAATAAAATACAGGCAAGTGAAATACAGGAAAATGAAAATACAGGAAAATTACAAAAAATACAGGTAAGCTAAATATAGGCAAATTAAATATATATATTAAATATGACACGCTCTCAAATCCCCAAAAAAAACTTAATACTACACCGTATAGCACAGCTCCTTGTAGTATGATTTTTTAATTTACTAAGGGTACCCACAATTCTTAATAGGAAAATAATTGAAAAAACCTTGACTTTATTAAACTAACCATTAATTTTTCTCTAATTTACATCCAAGTATAAAGACTGAACTAAAATAAACATTCAATTACGAATATGAATTTTAAAATATGAATAGTTATTTTATAACACTTTATTTTCTTTTAATATTTATATTACTAAATACTATTATGTTAATGCTTACATATTACATCTCATATAGAAAGCTTCAAAATATAAAATTCAATGTGAAATAACAGCAATATTAATAAAAAAAATATTATATACTTTACACTCAAAACACACTCAAAAAAGCCAATATGACACTTTATTTACCACACTATATGTAAAAAAAAAAATATATATATATACATCATGCTACATTAATTTCAATTTTTTTCAATAATTTACAATCTATAATAATCATATACGTCATAAATGTCAAAGATTTACATCAAAATAATATTTGATAGATTTTGACATTTTAAATTAATTAAATGTCACAAATCAGTATAAGAATATAATAATTTTTACTTTAATCTCTTTGACTATAAAAATTCAATAAATTTCCAATATAATA
The DNA here is from genome assembly GCA_963942445.1 of Argyra leucocephala. Lineage (NCBI taxonomy): Eukaryota > Metazoa > Arthropoda > Insecta > Diptera > Dolichopodidae > Argyra > Argyra leucocephala. Next base: position 55,124,836 of record OZ012677.1, on the reverse strand, counting down.
AATAATTAATAAAAAAAAATAATATAATAATAACAATATTTGAATATTGTTGTTGTTTTTATTATTTTTGTTTGTTTGTACTTTTAAAAATTTTTTTTATATAATTTTAAAGAGGTGTTAAAAGCTATGTTAATGTTGTTTATTGTCCCCTTCAGAAAATTTCCGTGTTGGTTATTGGTTTATTTTTATATTTTTATTTTTGTATCATAGTAGATTGTAAATTAAATAAAGCTAGTTGTCCTTTTTATTTGACTGTCTGATTTGTTTTATTAGATTGCAATGATATTGTGTTAATTTTATAAAATTCTAAATATGATATAGATTTACAAATCAGTGAGTTATATCGGTATAGAAATGTTAGAGTCAACAGTCATTTAGAACTACTTTTTGTGATTCAATTATTGAGAATAACAGTTATACGCGTTCTTGTTTTTTTGTTATAGGTAGGTACTGCAGTGACGGGGCGTGGAATTTTCAACTGGGAAAGCACTATAAAAGGAAGCATCAGTTTGCTTTGGCTTTTCTTTTTCTATTGAAATTTTTGCTAATTTCGACAGTCAAAATTGCTCACATCTACTTCTCAAAACAGTTTTAATTCTGTTTAGGGAGAAAAACGATCGCTCAACTGAAGTAGTTATTATGAAGTGTTATTCTAAATTTACAAAGTTGAGAATATTTATTAAAAGAATTATTTAATCGATTTTTAATTAAAAATGTTAATATTTCGCACATACTGTTTTTGTTATTAAAATTTTCATCTGAAAATATAACTTTAACTTAAGCTCTGACTTTAAGAAAACAATGTAAAAAAGTGTGAATTTTCTATATTAATGTTGGAAAATACCTCGTATACGAATTAAAAGATTTTACTGAAAAATGCTGATTACGTTATTTTATTGTTGTTGTTGTTAATAGTAGAGCAAGCACTGGTTTACCATCTTTAACAATTAATAATTTTTCCTCAAAACTTCTAACCGAAAATGAATTTTTCTTAAGCTTTCAGTAACACAATCACAATTATTTATTTTAATTATTTATAAATAATAAAAACAAAAATGTTTTAAATTTTTACATTTGTTAACAAATTGTTTCAAAACTGCATAAAACAAAATTATGGCTGAAAATAAACAATGTAGCATTCAATAACGAAAAACTACAGAATTACTTAACGCAAATGAATACTAACCTCTAAAAAAAACCCAAAACTACATACATTATTTGTATAAGTATTAAGTCTCATTTAAGTCAACAACCTTAATAATGCACAAAATTAATTCATTCCTTGCTACTTTTTTTATTTGTAAATTCATTTTGTGTCATGCGATATTTTGTTGTTGTTTCCCTATAGATAATATATTTTCTATCAGATATTTTCTAATTATGTCAGGTAGATTTGGAATGAATATCAGCGACTCATTAAATTTTTTTATCTTGTAAGATTTTATTTTATTGTCGCTTCATTTATTATTTTGTTGTTGTTGCTAGGAAACTAAATAGAGACAATGTGCTTGAGTGTATGCATATTGTAAATGAGAAGAGAACTGAATAGAACGATATTTAATTTGTCATTATATTTTTATGCAATGTATAATTATTATAGCTATATTATTGGTAAGAGAATAATGATTTTTAATAGGCATTATTTTCAAATATTTTAAATTTGTGGTTGTTGAATATCTCTTGTTGGCTTGTATGATTGAAAGAATAATAGAAAATAATGATGTTTATATAGGCATTATTTTTTAAACATACATAATGTAGTTAATATCTATATGCATATAATTTTTGCTTGAAATTTTTTTTTCATTCGATTTGAATTTTTGTAGTTAAGTAATTTTTATATTAAATTAAATATAAATTTTATATTAAGCTGTAAAAAATAATAAATAATATTTCAATTGGGGAATGAGTGCAACTCAATATATGGACGTTCGTGCCTGGTGTGTAGGTAGGTGAAAGTAACAATTCCAGTTGCTTCTGGTAAAACAATTAGAACTTTATTGTGCCTTTTTTAATATGACGACTTGAGTAATCTGTTTGCTAAGGAAATCACTGTTGCATTATCACTCTCCCAAAGATTTCAGTACTATAACCACTCTCTGCTATTGAGTAAGTTGATTAGATCACAAATTGTGCTTTCTGCAATGCTTGTAATGTCTACAGAATTAGGGAAAGCCTCACCTAAAATCCGTTTTTTTTTTTGTGTACTATTATATCACTTACAAAAATATAGAAGTAATTCTTATCAATAACGAAATAATTAATATTATGTTCAGATGATTAATTATTGCTATTTATACTATTTATTAGATTTATAGACAAATAGAAGAGTAGACCAAAGTGAAGTGAAGACGAAAATATTCTCTTAAAACTAAAATTAAATTTATTTAGATATTTTACTTTTGGTTTAATTTAGTTGAATTTGAAATACATACACTATAATATTTATTTCCAACACAAATCCAATCCCACTTCTTAATAGAATAATTTCAATTTATTTTTAGGGCAAATATAAGATACTGTAAACTGCATATTCAAGACAATGACGAACAAAATCTTTATTTAAAACTGTCATTAAACTCCTTAGGACGCTTTAGTGCCCTCAGAACTATAATTTCTTTATAGTTTAATTATTACGTTGCACCTCGTAAATATAAAAATATATAATTAATATTATATAAAATTAAAAATATCTGAATTTGTTTATCAAAATTCTAACTTTAAAAAAAAAAAACCTGAATTTATTTAGCAAAAATTTCGGAATGGGTAAAGCAAAAACCTCAATTTGACTCGCAAATGCTATATTCAGACGCAATTGATAAAACTGGGTTGTCATTAGATATCATAAATATAAATTGGACAACTAGAGAGGCAACTATCTAGTTTTCTTATAATTTCATATTATAGGCAACTTATACTGTGACAGTTTTCTTTTCATTATTTATGCAATAATAATTATTTATTCATTACATTTTGGTGAATGGCTACTACTATAATCATATAACAAATTTTATTTTTTTTTTAAATATGTTGTCTTAGTATTATAAACATAAAATGAAAAGTTAATTACATTGTTTAAAATTATTGATATTAATAATAATTATAATGACGACGATGATAATAATGAAGATGATGTTTATGCAGATGATCACAACAATTCACTTCAACTTCAATAGTCACTTTAATATATAAAATACAATTTTATCCATTAAATGATAACTTTTATGAAATATTTTAAAATTAAATTAATAAAGTTAAAAATTAAAACAACAATTGAATTGACCCGAACTACATTTTAATTGAAAAAAATTAAATTAATTTCATTATAATAATGACGTATATTAATCTTTGGAATTTTGAAGTTTTATTGGTCATGTATGATATAGAGTCGTTTTTTTTGTCAATGCAGTATAAGATGAGATGCGAAAATAAAAATGATGGCGAGGAATAAGACACACTGCGACTCCTCAGAAGAAACTTGTTTATACTTATGGGAAAGTCGAAAAAAATATGGAAGGCAATAGGGCGAAAAACACACAGCTAATTAAACGCACATATTGGAAAAATATGGTTTTTAGGATATGGCCCAATAGTGGTTAAAGGATAAAAAGAAGGTAAGTATAATAGTGATACTTTTTAATAAATAAACCTAGAACACAGAACTAATTCCGTACCGGATTAGTATATACATAACTTCCGTCTATAACAGTAAATTCCATCTATAACCGGGATAATAGTATATCTAAGTAATAATAATGTCTTACTTCTATAAATAACAGATATCAAATGTCCTTTTTGTACTTAAAATACTAAATACACTATTAAGGACATATATCCTGAAAAGTCGACAGCATTAATTATTTTGGAGATACAGTGATTTGGTCACAAGTTATGTTACACAAACTTTGAAGATTTTTATTTCGTAAAAGGAACATTGCTTCCTAGTTTTATATAAAAAAAGGATAAAAAAAAAAAAATTCAAAATTTTCAACTTTGAACTACAATATCTCCATAACGGCAGCACCAATCATCATCATATAAATGTTAAAATATCCTTCAGACCGTTATCTTCCTAGAATATATAACTGAATATATATATCTAACAAATCAACAGATATAACGGTTTTTATACAAAATCATCAAAACAGCAAGGATACTTTCAAATGTCCTTTTCGTCCTTAAAGAATAAGATGCCAACGATATATATTTTTGAAAAGCTAGGAGTTCCAACTATCTTTGGGATATGGTCATTAGGTCCTACGCCTATACAACATCTCCCTCAGAAGAGTCTAATTTTTTAATTATAAATAAAAGTAAAAAGTATTAAAATTTTCTTTAGTCAATTTTCATCAGTATCAACCGTCAATATCTATTTTAAAATTTTTAAACCCTTGTTGGGTTCAATAAATTTCATCAAAAAAATTTTAAAACTTTTCTTTTGACAAATATTTACTAAATTTTTCAAAAAAAAAATATACTCTAAATTTACCTCAGTAATTTTATTTTCAATTATACATATATCTACCTATATAAAAAATTAATATAATATAACTTTCAGAATTATTTAATTAATAATTAATTACAGGTAATTGAATTTAAGGTATATACAAGTGCAAGTATATTTAATTAACACTTTCATAAACTTAATAAAAGAAAATAAATTTTAAAAATTTCATTTTTACTCAAGTATAATTGAAAATAAAAAAAAAATACTAATTATAGAAATTTTAATTTTGATTAATTTGCTTTGAGAAAACTTCCTGGAAAATATATATATATATATATATATGTGTATATATGTATGTAAGGAAATGTTATTTAGTTTTGAAGTGGTCTTGTCAATTTTACGACTTTTTAAATTTGAAATAATACTTAAGAATATCAAAAGAACTTCAATTCCATATTCTCAAAATATACCGTAAGTCATATTTTTTTTAAAAAATCATGAGCAAGTCTGTTTTTAATTATTTCTAAATTAATAAAAACTATTAAAATGAAAATATCATTGTAGATATTAACTTCATTTTACCAATGTAATTTTTTTTTTATAATTCTTTCAGTTCGAGTTTGATTAGTCGAAAACCTCAATATTATCAAAAATAGTTTGAATTAAAATTAAATTACTGTATAAAATTTTTTTGGTTAAAATTAAAAAAGAATAAAAAAATATGTATAATTAAAATCATTACCAAAATTTCCCGAGGTTAGCAAATTCAAATTAGTTCATAATTTTAATTCAATTGAATTTTGGTTAAAAAGAATTCTAAAACTTTGGAATAATTTTAAAAATAAAACCATTATAATAATAGAGATTTTGTTGTTACTCGGATATAAAAACGTGTTAGAAAAAATTCTCGCCACATAACTAGCGAGTAAAATATTTAAAAAATGAATAATTCCATTATTCATCAGCCATAGTGTATTCATTCAAAAGTATAAGCGATCTGTTTACATATAACCCATAAGATACGAGATCATCATTAATGATTTTATTCCAAATATCATTACTAGCCTCATGAATATTTTCTTAGTCTAAATCGGTGACATATCATAAGTCCCATGAGAATTGAATTTTGACTCACTTTAGTGGGACATAAGTCCCAATGGGAATTATGACTCTGGGACTTATAACATGTCACCTCTAAGCCCTATATTCGAGTGTATGGGTCTCTAACATTAAAAAAAAATAAAATAAACAAATTCAATTAAAATTCATTAACGAAAATCAAAAAAATAATTCATAAAAGTAAAATGAATAACTCTTTATTTTATTCCATAAATTAAATATATCCATAAAAACAAAACTGATTCTCGAAAACAAAAACCCATAGTTACTGTCAAATATTAAATAACGGTTTACGAGAAAAAGGGTTAACAAGTTGTAGTATACCTAATGTAAATTATTTATTAGGGTAGTTCTACGGAAAGTGATGTGATTTGGGGGAAAAAAAATACGAAATCTTAAATTTAAAAAATCTGGAACTTTAACAACACAAATCCAAAGCTCTATTATATTGCTTATTGTTTTTAAAAGGAACACGTAATATTATTATTTTTTATTAAGTTATAGGAGATTTTCTAAATTTGGTCAACATGACAATGACAAAATAAAAACGACAATGACATTTTTTTTTTTTCATATTTTTTTATTGATAAAATAACAATTCATAGTAAAAAATAAAAAAAAAATTACAAGAACTAAAATAACAATTCATATTGCAGTTAATTAAATAATATCAAACTTTTGTTTATCTTTAAAATTTTAGCATCTTTTCACAGCTCATAAATATCTATTTTTTTTTTTAAATTTTTACTTAGGTTTTTTGTTGTTGTCTAGGATAAGTTTAGGTGCTTTCAGTCTCTTTAAAATTTGATTGTATTTTATATGAGATATATCATTATCTATATATTCGAATATCGTTTTTCCTGGATTAATACTCTTCAAGCATATTACTTCAATATCGCGGGATTATTGCCAGCGTCTTTTATTTCCGGACTCTTTAGACATTTGCTCACGTATCTATATAATAAATTTAAATCATTTCTAGAATATTTTCAAAAACTGACTGACATCGTTTTCCTCTACTTCCGACGAATTCTACTAAACGAAAGATTCCAGCTGTAATGTAATCAACATAATTTACAGGTGACTGTGCTAAAGAGGATGAACTGGAGAACGATGAAGAGAAGGAGAGCAGCATACAAAGTTAACAATTTCCTTCGTAGTTTTTTCATTAATAAAATAGTTTTTTCTTCTATTGTAGAAGTTTCCTGTTTTGACTTTAGCCTCTGAATCTTTTTTTGGTATCTTTTTATTTTTAACTTTAAGTTTTTAATGTGCTCATCTTTACTTTTTAAATCTCGAGATCTTCTTTTTCTAGGTGCTGCATCAAGTCGTTTTTTATTATCGTCTCTAGTTCTTTACTCTTCATGCTCCTGAGGCAAATCATCTTCATCACTGTCTGCAGGAGTATTTCCTCTAAGGAAATTATCAATGTTGTTTTTCGTTTTCTTATTTTTTCTAGATTTTTTTTTGCTTTCCCGCCATATTTTTCTTTGTTTTCTTTGTGCTCTTTCTGTCATTTCATTTATTGGAACAATTTTTTTATCAGTTTTACTTTTTATGTACCTTAATTGTCGTTTCTCTTTTTCAAGATACATTAAAGTGCCGCTTTTATTTTTGACCGTCTGACTCTTTCTGGTTCTCGCTTCTTTTTTAACATATCTTCTTTTAATATCTTTTTATTCGGCATCTAAAGCAACAAAAACTGGTTAGAAATGTCATTGTCGTGCTATTTTGTCATTGTCGTGGATGACATTATAACATGACAATGACACCACGACAATGACAATTTTTATATTTTTTTCTACCTCAAGCAGAAACTATTTAATTTATTAACAATTTTTCAATTTTATTAAAAAGAGGTTTTTATAATACACATTTTTTAAAATTAATTATAAACATTTAAGTTAATTAAATAATAAAATTACTTACCACGACAATGATTAATTTCCTTGTGACAACACACAAATCTTCCAAAAAAAAACTAAGAACAACACTGAAATTATACGTTCTGGATTCCGAGTTAAACTAACTTTTAATCTCTGTATAGTTTCTAACATATCAACTACATTTGAGATAGGCGATCAACTCCAATCTCTCAAAATTTTAACTTTATTTTAAGAGAGGTTCAATACCGTATTTTTTTGACGACAAGCAAATAAAATAATAGAAAATTTATACTAATGAAGTTAAAATAATAATCTCTCTTATTTTAGAAAACTGAAACAATACTATTTTCATATTAGAGATTCAAATTTGTTTTAATGCAAGATAAGAATGGAATTTTATTTGTTTGTTTTACATTTTGGTGTGGTGACAAGCCACGACAATGACAAAATATAGCTTTAAAAGGCCATATTTCCTTAAAGTTAACAAAAAACTATTATTTTTTTTTGTGACCAGATAAATACAAGATAAAAGAAATTAATTTCGTTCTCAAAAATATTTGCAATTCTTATTATTTTTCGAAATTTATATATCACTTTCCGTAAAACTACCCATTAATAAGATTTTATTAGTCATAGTTCTTAACATTCATAAACATTAAAAATAAAGTTTCCAAAACAACATAATGCTCACTTCACTTTTCAAAGGTAAAAAACCCAAAACAAAAAATGTAAACAATAAAGTAAACAAAATAATGCAAGCATGCATATTTTGTAACTTAAAATTAATTTTGTAATTAATGTAATTCCATTTTTTTATAAATTCGTTTTAGGTAAATTTTAAGAACTCGGTACATTTTAGTAGAAATATATTGAATTGAGAAATATGACATAGCTTTAGATAAGTTTTGGGCATATTTCTTATAATAATTCTACCTAGAATTAAAAAACAGTTTTAGTATAAATATAGTATTTAGTATTTAGTATACATGTTATGCAGCTTAGTATGCAGTTTTGCAAATGTACTTTGTAAATAAAATCAATTAATAAAGTAGAAGATTCAATGGTGAATCAACTCAAAAGAAATTCTACGTGTTTCATTCTTAAACGCTTTTATTAAGCTAGTAGCTTCCTCCGATTGGTATATGAGAATGATAATTCAATGAGCTAGTAGAGCTCGAATTAATATCATTAAGCTAATATCTTGACCAAACAATCCAACTCATACATATGTAATGTATATATATCAATAATAAAACGTACATTACATGGAATAACATAATATATTACAAAGTAATAGAGTTTTAACTGCTATGTCATAACATCATCAAATGAAAAAAAAATTTACGAAAACTTCATGTATTGTTGGCTGCTTCAAAAACATAATTTGAAAAAAAAAAAAAGTATGTATTAGTATTCATAGTAAAACAAGAATACTAATAGCAAACCTGTGCAAGACCAGTAATGACATACGGAATGCAACACACAATATATTAATAAGAATAAACACACAATATATTAATAAGCATTTACAATATTAATAATAAATTCATAAAGAGTTTAGAATATTAAGCAACATTATTACAAATACCATATGGGATCGTTGCCAAGGGCTATTGAAACTTAAAACCTGCCTCAAATTTATTTTTTAATTAGAGTTTTGGTTAAAATTAAATAAAAAAATAAAATGGAACTACGCTATTATGAAGGCGAAGTTACTCTACAATAAATATAGTTTTCCAAATTTAAATTAGTAGATATATTTTATAAAAAATTGAAAAAAAAAACTATTATATGTATTTCCATATGCCCAATATCTCCAAAGTGATCTTAATAAACAAGAAGCTGGCCAAGTATTTAGCAAGGGATTGTCCACGATAGGCAATACGGATTTAGATCCCACTGGTCCACTGATAATTTAATTACATACCTTAACGAGAAGCTAAATATCTGTTTGCATAATTCGGGTCAAACAAATAATGTAGCACTGGATATTTCTAAAGCTTTCGATCGAGTATGACCAAGTGCATTATTTGCAAAATGTCAAACTATAGGTCTGGTTACCTCTTATCTCAAATGAATTGAAAGTTTTCTTTCGAATCGTACAGGTTAAGTCTTAGTTGGTGAAATTTAAGTCCGATCAATTCAAAATAAACGCTGGTATTCCGCAAGGATTAGTTCTCTCACCTACGCTATTCATTATATTTATAAACTAGGGGCCCCTGTTGAGTAATTATATTTCAAGTTGAAGTCAAATTTAAAGTTTAAAAAAAAAAAACAGTAATTTACGTACTGACATAGACTTCGCACGATATAGCAGAAATCACTCGTGTTTAATAAAAAGTTTTGTGGTTAGTAAGTTTTATTTTTTATTTAGGACACATAAATACACGTCTCGCATATACTGCTTCGTTTCCGATATATTCCCTATAGTAAGTGGCATTTAGTGTATAAAATTACTAAAAATAAAAATTTTGTCATTAAAGAGGTATGTATATATATACCTACATAATACATAATTTTAATAAAAACTATATTATTACTACAAATATCAAAAATTTAGAGACGGTTATTTAAAAAGATAAAAAGGAAGAATTCAAGTGATTTGTTTTTTTGTTGTTTTTATATTTGTTATTTTAGATGAATTTGTTTTTTTGTTTTTTTTTTTTTGGCATATGTACATAGATTCATTTGCAAGTAAATATATAAATTATAATAACTGTTATTTGTTTGCTTTTGTTTATTATTTTAATAAGATTTCACATATGCATAATGTATTTGTTGAATAATAAAATCATATGGTTACAAAATTTTCATTTGTGTGCGCATTTTTGTTTTATATACAGTCTTATATATTATATATATTAGAAGTTCATTAAGGAGTAGGAGAATCGAAATAAAATAAAAAAGTGTCTACTGCGCAGGACCTTAAATGATTGTCAATTATAATTATAGATTACTTGCTCCAACCCATAACTTTGTAGAAGACAGTACAGCATAAAAAAATTTGAAATTTTTACATCCACCGTTGTACCAACCAAAAGATACATCATGAGCAGTTCCCTTAGACATGATTTGGTCGCAATAGCTAATTGGACAGCTAACAGAATCGAGCTTAACACCTCAAAAACTCAGACCTGTACTATCTTCAGAAAAATATCTATTTTTGATTTTGCTCATTTGTTTCAGGAATATAAACTTCCGCGGTTTGAAAGCTTAAGCATATCTACACTTAAATCAAAAAATTATCTGGAATGGTCATTTATTGGATGTTGCAAAAAACGCAGCAAAATTTTTAGAGTTTGCTTAGCCGCTGTAAGCTCTTCCTATGATCTCTTGAAAATCTATAAAGCTTTCATACGATGCAAAATGAAGTTAAATTCTCATATGTGGGCTGACCCTTCTAGTAATGCGTATAAACTTTTGGATAAAGTCGGGATATTCATCTTATCAATTACTGAAATGTCACTGCTAGTGCTCATCTTAATCCTCTTGGTCATCACTGTATTTGTTGGAACTCTTTTTTTTTTGTTATAGATATCTCGTAGTCATGGGTACATGCTTAGTCGAAATCAAATCTTTATTACCGTCACTCAAATAATTACCAAGTGAAACACGAAGGACAGCATATACTAGTCCCTATTCTGTACAAATAATTAGATACAGAATACTAAGTTATGGAAATTCGTTTATAATCTTTAAATGTGTTCTCCAACAATGATAAATTCTATATTTATGACCTACATAAATTCAAAACGAACATTAATACCTTCGCTTGTAATTGTCTTCCTTTCCTAACTTCCATTTCCCACCCTAGCCAAATGTTCCAATAGATATCCAACTATTGGTTGAACGGTATAAAAGGTTCCACTTAGTGTTTTATATATGTATAAAAAAAAACAAAAAACCAGTTCGGGTGTTCATCCCATAGATTTGGAATCATATGGGAAAATCCTTCTCTCAAATAGGGAAATACAATGGTCAAAAGGTCACGTCTACATAGAATATCTCACAAATAATAAAAGCAAAAAATATTGTAACAGTATTAGGAAACAAGTGGTTTTAAAGATCAAATTTGCTCCATCGATGAAAGGAATTGTTATACCACGAACAGGAGGTGAAAAAAAAATTTGTAAACACAAATAAATTAAAATAAATTTAAAATAAAGCTTCTTGGATCCAATTTAATCTTACTTCTTAAATATCTAATAAGTTAATACCTGAAATAAAGATTAATTTAAATAAATAAAAATATTCAATCATCACTTCTATCAATTTTCTTTGATATGCAATTCTACAATTATTTGATTTCAATTCATCGACACATTATTCATCGCAACGTCATTATAAGTTCTTTCTTTTTACTTATTATTAAATTCAATTCAATAAACATGGTAAATACAACTTTTTTTTTTTTATTATTTATTTAATCTTTTTATTAATTATATACATATTTATTTTCACTCCTGGGGAATTATCATAGCATGTCAGTGAAGAATTAAAAAAAAATCCTATTCGATAATTTTTAAACAAAATAAAAAACACAACAATACAGATGCACATGGCATACACTATCAATAACAAAAACAAAAATGGAAATAAAAATAAAAGTCAAACGAAAAATCAATTAAAAAATTAATTAAATTCACTTTTTCAGATTAACTGTATGGTTTTCAAATAAAAGATGTCTTAAAGTTTTCACCACAATAAAATATATTATATTATATGAATATATTAGTGAGATTATTGAAATACATTAAATATATAAAAATGTATTTACAGTTTGATTCAATAAAAGTTGGAGGATTTTTGCATTTTATATAAAATCCACATTTAATTCTCAGATTTAAATTTTATTTTAAAATCAATAAACTTTGAATTTTTTAATTATTTTGCACTTTTTTTTTTTAAAAAAAAAAAAACCGCTTATGTCTCTTATTGAATAAACCTTCAAATTTATTATTTTAAAGAGGTTAGCTTTAAGTATCAAAGAATTAACATATTTGTGAAAAGTGGAATAAATTTCGTTGTAATCAATTTTTTTTAAATTTTTTTTTAATAAAATATATTTTAATATAGACAATTTTATAAAAATAACTAAAAATTTGGATATGTAAAAATTTAGACAGGCTTAGAGTTGAACCTTATTTAAATACAGACGTACATGTATCAAATGTTTGTATAAAATTTCATACGCTAAGTATACCAAAAATGGAGTACCACAGGGTTCCGTATTGGGGCCACTTCTCTTCATAATGTATATTAATTCTTTGTTTGAATTACAATTTAAATGTAAGACAACTACTTTTGTGGATGGTCTTGGTTGTGTGTATAAACCAAAAAGCCCATTAAATCGGATCTGTGATATTAACCATAACTTAAAATTGCTTAAAAACTGATTCGCTCATAATATGTTAATCTTATATATAAAGAAGGATGTTTGTATGTATGTATGCATGTATGTATGTATGTATGTTTGTGTCAGAACTCCTCCGAGACGCGTGGACCAATTTCAACAAAATTTTACAAGATGGTTTTTTATTACTTGGAATCGAACCCGTGATATGTTATTTTCCAAAATTCTGACTGGTTCGGGTACCTGTCATACAACTCCGAGCACCTGACAAAAATATTTCAAAAACCAAAGGTGCTACAGAGTTGAAAATTTGCACACAGTTACTCTCTAAAAAATAAATAAATATGACTTTCACATTTTTTCGAAATTTTGACTGATTCGAGTAGCTGTCATATAACTCCGAGCTCCGCAGGTCCCTCAAATTTTCTAATAAGAAAAACAGTTTTCATTGGAACCCAACATACATATATGTATTACATTGGAACCAAATGGGTCCTGTTTCTGAAATATGAATTTTCGTTCAAAAATCGTTCTCTGGCGGAAAGCAGGTGTAACAAATTTGGCAGAAACTGCCGTAATCGGGATTCAAGGTAAAATGTCAAGTCCCTAACTTAACAGGAAGTGGGTCTAAAATGCCTGAATTTCATATGTTATACAGACCATATATAATTTTTTAATGGAGCTTGAATTTAGCTTATTTATTTGACACTTTTTAGTGCAGTGAATATTGGTACGAAATATTGGTAATAGTCATTCAAAAAGCAATTTTTTAAATTTTTTTTTTTGTATTTTATTATTTTTAGAGAGGAAGAGAAAAAGGCAAAAAAACAGCAAAACAAAATTCTCATTTTTATTTATTTCTATCTTTCAATGAAATAAAAGAAAGAAAAAAATTTTTTTTTTTAGAAATTTGCCTTGAACTTAAGCTACTAAAACTACAAAAAAAACTTTAGAATAGCAGCTTGATATAAGGTTTTCAAAGCAATACAGAAGAAAAGTCGAACAGCCCGTCCCCGGATATGATGTGGTCAAGAGTGACGCCTTGAGTCGAGTATATACTGTTCTGCCAAAGTCCGGCGCGAAAATCCGATGTCAGCAATCACGTTTGGTCCGGACATATTCAACAACGCATTAATTATTCTTGAAGATAAATGTGTGGCTATGATCGGTAAAACATTATTGCAACTCGGCCTATCTTCACCAGTATGTAATTTGTCTTTCCTTTTTTCTGTTCTTTTGGTTTTTCCTATTTGTCTTTGTCTTTTTTGGATTTCTATATTTTTTTCTAAATTTAGTTTTGTTTTCTTTATAACATTTTGTACTTTTCTTTTTTGAACAATGAAAAAAACTGCTATAAGTTATAGGGATAAGAATTGATTAATTAAATTAATAGTAACAAAAATTAAAATATGACCTACTAACATCTAGCATAAGTTTATGTAGCATTAGCTTTTTATTAAATTTTTAGAAAATTGCAGTGGTTTTAGTGGGGGTGGATCCCATATTACTACAAAGCACGGGCGTGTATTCTTTGTATTGGTTTTCAAACTTTCCACAAAAAAAAAAAAACAATTACATGTAAAAACTTTTAACAGTTAGTTTACTAACAGACAAACATACTTCCCTTTTCAAACTAAAAATTAAGAAAAAATTCTAGGAACTTTAAATTTTCTCGGGCAACACCGGATAACTCCGCTAGTAAGTAATAAAACAAAAATTATGTTTTTTAATTTTTCAAGTTAAAAATTTTTTTGAAGCGCAAGTTAAATACCATGTGCTCCAGAATGTAAAACTAATAATTTAAAAGTAAATTACTGTGCATGTAATCTTAATTTTTTATTCAATAGTAATCTGAATTGTAGCGATAATTGTTTTGATGTAGAAATAGTAGACAAGTTTAAATATTTAGGAATTACTATTGATAATAAAACTAGTTGGACTTCATATACAGCATTGTTAAAAACTTATTTTCGTTCTACTTTACGTAGTTTTTACTGTTTGCAATATTTTTGTTCTGCAGAAGTTTTAAAGATATTTTACTTTGATATATTCTAGTCGAAACTACAATATGGTATTACCTGCTGGGAAGGAACACACTGGAATAAGTTGCATTCACTACTTATTGTAATGAACAACGTTTAAATCATATAGTTTTGTTTTTTTAAAGACACGAAAATCTTGTCCGAGGGTCATTTGTATTGTTAAAAAGTATTAAAAACATTTTGCATTAATTACTTTACTTAATAAATAATAGATTTTCTAGTAATTTTCGGTTGCATATACTAAAAATATGTTTTATTTGAATGTTTCATTTTTTTTTGTACTACTAGTTTTCGTAAATTCTATAGTATTGTTAATTGTCGCTCATTTAACAGATTATACCTTGTATATAAGAAGATGTAGATCTATTTATAAATTTGAAACCTGTCTGACTCTATATGTATGCTTGAGAGGTTTCGGGAAAACCCTACTAGACTTCTAAAGGCAGTAAATACAATGGGGAAAATAACATATGAATTATTCACTGATTTAAATTTGTATTTCCATTTTTTAATATTGTAGTAAGTATGAGGTATTAAGTACACTGAGCAAAAAAATATGTTTGGCTCAACTATAAAATTAAAGAACAATAATATGGTTGGATGGTTGGAAAATATAGTTACATTTACTTCATGTAACTATGGGTTTTATATAAAGCTAAAAAGTTTTTTATATGAATAAATGAAATATAATATTGTTGCAACAAAAATAGTTCATAGTTCACACAACAATATTATTATCTTCACAAAAATAATTATGTTTGCAGCAATATTATTTATAATTGAAACAAAAATAATTATGTTTGTAGTAAACATATTATAGTTACTTTCTACAAGACGATATTTTGTTCTCAACTATAATTTTGTTGCTTTAAATATCATTCACTAATATATTATGTTTAAAATAAATATAATATGGTTGAATGAAAAATATTTATGTTTACACCAAACATAATTTATAGTAGGTTCAATAATAAGTTATGGTTGCAGCAACATTAATTTTAATTGAAACAAAAATAAATATGATTGAAGTAAATATATTATATTTGAAATAGTCAATTTCGAGAGGATTATATTTTTCTGTCAATTATAATAAATAAATGTCCAATAAATATCAAATTTTGTTAAATTGGTGTTGTCTACATCAGCTACATAACTTTTAAATTTATCATCTTTAGCTGCTGATTACTGTAAAAAATAAAAAATAAAAACATAAGTATATTGTAATAGTTAATATTACCTGCAAATTAAAAAGTACTTATATTATAGCATCTGACAAGAGATTCTAAAGAAAGCCTCAACTTTCGTAATATATTGCCATAAAAATATGAAACTGTTTGATTGAACAGATTATTAAATAATTATAATTCAACTAACCTGTATAGTTTCCTTTTATCAGTTTTTCAATAGTTCGTCTTAACTTAGATTATTTATTCTGTTTTGTTATTATTTTAATAACTAACTATTTCAACTTATATTGAAATATTTCCTCTCACAACATTTTATCCAGTTTTTCATAAAGTACACTTTATTGTCTATCAACATCTATAAATTAGTGGTTAGTTTATAAAATGTTGTGATAAAATGTATGCAAACACTTACCATTTTATATCCATCAGCTAAGAGTTTTTACATTAGGTACGCTTATATTTTAAAACACGTTTTAACTTGGCAAACAACAACAGAAGACTGAATATTCAAGTATTTTTTTGTTTTTGAAGCATTTTATTTTAACGCCAACTATAGTATGATTATTTCAACCATAATATTGTAGTTACTTTAATCATAATATGATTACTTCAACCATAATATGATTATTTCAAACATATGAGATGATTAATTCAATCATAAGGCAACTATAACAAGATTGCTTCAATCATAATATGATTAGTATTACTACAAATAGTTGTAAAACAACTATAATATTATTTCTTTAACCAAAATATGTTTGTTACAACTACTGGATTATGAGCTTCTTAACCATATTATGATATCCACAACCATAATATTTTTGTAAGCAATATAATTTATAGTTGATTTACATTTTTTTAAATATAGTTGTTGCAACCATAATTTATTACAACGCAGGTATATATTTCGATTAACTATAATATTTTTATCACAAATATAATATGTTTCTATCAACCCTGGTTATATTCCTCATTAACATATCAAATGTTTGTTTCAACTATATCTAGCATAATAAGTTTAAAGTAACCATAATATATTTCTCGTAACCATTGGATAAACATATTATTTCTCTTAGTGTACTATTATTTAAGTATTAAGTGAAAAATAACAAATTTGATAAATCCTATCATATTGTTAAAAAAGTACTATTTTTGGGAAAATATATAATATTATTGAATAAACATACTTTTTTAAACTGCACTCAAACTTTACCACAGCTGATTAGCAGTTATACTAGTAATAAAGAAATAAAGCTACAGAGTCAAAAAGCGTAGACTAGAACTAGAAAAAAGTGAAATGAAGAGGTTTAAGAGAACACCCTCTATATTCCAAAGAAGAATTTATCAAGCAAAAATAATTTTTCTTTTTTTTAAAAAAATTAGCAGTTTTGAATTGAAAAAAAAAATCATATCTTAGAATTAAAAAGTCTGAAATTTTAAAAATGGAAATATGTCCAAAAATATATTTTGAAATATTATTTTTTTTTTTCATTTTTAAACCTTAAAACCTAATTTATACCGCGTATATTTTTATTTATGTCAAAAAATGGGATTCTAATCAATTTCTTCCTCTTCAGTTGTTAACTTTAAGTTCTTTGTTTTATTGATCTATCTATGAAATTACCCAATATATTTTTCCCTGACAGAAATTATGTTAAAGCATGTAAAAATGTTGTATTAATTTACCGCTTAATAAATTATTAATTAAACCACTCTAATATATCACTTTTTGTTCTTAAATTGTACAATTCGAATATGCCCAGAAAACTTCTATATTTCAGTATTATCCCTACACACAAAATTCATTCTTAAATTAAATTTTGAGAAAGCAGTTTAAAATTTTTCATTATATTTCGAACTTTTATCATTCGCAGTTTGAATTTTCCGATAATTTTTCTAAGGAAAATCATAAAATATATTAAAGTTTATCTACACTGATGTCTATAAAAAATTTTATTTTTTTTTTTTTTGTAATACACAATTGAGTACATCGCAAAAAATTTGCAAAATATAAAAATATAAAAAAAAACAAATAAAAATATAAAAAAAAAAAAAAACAAAATTATTAGCTATTTACAAAAGTGAAATCAATAAAATTTTATCGCTTCATTTTATCCAGTATGTCATATAAAAATTTTTGGAAACTTCTCATCTTAAAGCTATAAATTTATTTTTCCTATTTTTTCTTTTCTTAAAAAACTTTTTTTATACTTTCCTATATTGCATCTTTTATCTAAGTTTTTATAATTTTAACATTCAAACGCCTTCATATTTCTACATTATCATATCGAATAATTTTCTTCAATTTTATTTACATATTCATGGATATAGAAAACAAAACAAAAAAATACAATACTTGAATTTACCCTTCAACTTGTCTTTTCTAACCTATCATAGCATATAGGATATAGGGTATAGCTAAACTCATTTCATTTATATATTCTTGTCTACTCAATTTTTAAATCGAATATAAATAACTCTTTGTAAATACTTTACTCAATTTTTTACTCTATAAATAGTATACATTTCATATACATATAGTCATATTATAATTTTGCATGTACATATTTATATGTAGGTACTTCAAGTTTTAGAGTCATTGCAACGCAATCATCATAGTGACAAATCCGATATTTATAAGGAACTGTTAAATAGCATGTTAAATTTACGACAATGAATACAATAAAAAATAGATATACATATGTCTTTGCATACCAAATCAACAACAGTAGAAGAAAAAAAAATAACTGTTAAAAACGGACATAAAAGGAAATCCTGCTATGCAATTTGCAATATAAAGAAAAAACAAAAAAAATTGATCTTTTTCACAAATACATACATATGTAACATATTCATATAAAAGTTTATCAGCTGTAGGGTGAAAAAACTATACAAGTATATCAGACATAATTATTGTAGAAAAAACTAACTTAAATACGATACATTATTATAGAATATTATAATTTCCTTTTTGATGAGAAAAAATTTCGCGTCAAGAAAGGATACTATTAGAACTTTTATATGTATATACATATATTTATATGTAGATTAGGTTCCGTTTAAGGGGACAATTTAAAGCTTTTATGTCATAAAATGTATTTTGAGCATACAAACGGTAAACATTATAATAAATATGCAATGTAATGTTATACCATAAAAATTTTCAATTGAGTTAAAAATTCCGTAAAATTATACGAAAATTTAAACCTTGAGAATTTTACAAGAATAAATGATAATTTTAACCATCATCACTTGTTTTGTAATGAACTGGGGCTTATGGAGTGGGGGCATAGTGCTAAAATGATTGCTCATAAATTTGGATAATCAGTAAAAAAAATGTTTTCTTTTATAATAAAATACTCTGACAATTCTTCTACATACAGCATTACAACTCATTCACGAATGTGGCAGAACTTTTACCAATTCTTAACTCACAAATATGAAAATTTCATTCCGTTTCGACCAATTCCTCCCCTCATTTCCAAGATTTCTTCAATCTCACATTTCCATGCACCATGCACCATGCACCATGCACCATGCACCATGCATTTAGAAATTAGTGTAAAACAGTTAATGATATCCAAACGAATAAATGAGCTAATATGGATTCGCGGTCATATAGGCTTAACTGAAACTGATTCTGCGGATTCAGAAGCCAAACTTGCACACAGATTATCTCTATTAATCTTTATTCCTTATCAGAAAAAAAAAGAATTTAAACAATGACATCAAAACTATGTTTGACAAAAATTCAATGGCAATGGAAAAACACGTCCACAAAAGTTTTAATACCAGCAATATGGGGTATTCAAACACTTTTGCCAAAAGAAGTTCTACAACAATATAATTCTAAATTCTTAATTTCTACTTGGTGAAACTGTGTGTGCCAATTTTGCATCACAACACAACTAACAGTATCTCATTTTCCTATAAACAATGTCATGTCCCTTTCATACATGTACGCCATTCAATATTTCAAAACAATATTCCAACAGAAGCCCAACTGACATCAGTAATATAAAAGTTTTTAGAAAAAATTAAAATTCACATACCATCAAAGCCACAAACCGATAGCCTAGAGAGCCAATGCTTAAATATTGATTATAATTTGAAATTGTAATTAATCAAACTAATGTTTCTATTTTCTTAAATTTATTTTACTGCAAGATATCATATAAAAACAGTCAAAACATTTCAAATGCTAGATTCTTGAATACCAAATATTTAATGCCATAGACTGTTCATTAACAATATACATAATTCTCTTATCAACGCAGCCACCTAAAAATCAATTCAATATAAATATTTTTTTTCTGATGTATAATGGATGTACACAAAGAAAAACTGAATGATTCCAATATATATGTAGAAGATATTAAAACATTTGTCATTCTTTTTTGTTTTATTTTTTTTTTTTTTTCATTTCAAAAAATGCAATCATTAAATTACATCAGTTACCCAAAAAAAAAACATTTCCCCTGTTTCTACCTAAAACAGAGAATGAAATCTTTTTTTTTTTACTAAAATGTAACCAATTTAGTAAAATTATTTCCCACAAACAAATAAATCAAATCAAACTGATATTCAAAATTCGTTGCATGAAATATTCTAAGGATCTCGTTAAAAATTTGAGATTTTGAAGAGATGGTTTAAGATGAAGAAGAAGATTTACTTCCATAAAAAACAAAAAAAAGAAAAGAATATAAAATTTTACCCGCATTTTTGAAATATTCATGAGCTTTATACGGGTGTGTGTATGATAGTACATATATACAGGGGGATTTAATTTGACGATATTATTTTGTTTTTCATCATATACAATATGGAGTCACATTCATAATTAGCAGGGTTAAAATGAAGTACATGACTTTACTAACTATAGTGGTAAAATTTTCACCGCCCTAAACGTAAAATTTTCACCAACCTATCGTCAACCGTTACATCATAGCGAAACATAACCACTTAATTGTGTTATATAATATAATATCGATGGGAAGAACAATAATCAATAAAGGATAAGAAACTTAAAAACATTTTATCGGATAAAACATCTAAAACTTAACATTTAAACGATTTTCGAAAATTTAAAAACATTTTCACGAACCCTAAATGCATACACAAATTAAAACGCTTTATTATAGCCCTATATTTCCAGAAAAATAATCAACAAAACAGGCTAAATATAAAAATCTTTTTCGAATCTAGTTTTTCACAGCAGAGAACTAAAAATAAGCATAAACATAGAAAAACATTAGGTCACTCAAAAAAAATCTCTAATCTAGAAATATCTAACCTCATACTAATTAAAATGACATTTCTTGTTTAAAAAAATAATGCAAAAATGTAATTAGTTTTAAAATAAAATTTTATCATTCTCACTACCTTACTTACTTACTTAGGTGGCCAACATATCATGTAGATCCTAGGACTAACTCATCCACGTCCTCTATTTTTATACGGTCACCGCTGACTTTTCTCCAGTTAAAGATACAAAATTGTTTCTTATCTACCGATATTTCATCTGTCGAACGAAGGTTTGGTCTGGCCCGACGTCTTGTACCTTCGGGTGTGGATTCGAAAATTATCTTGACTGGAGCATTTCTGTTCATCGTTTCTAGGTGTCTGAGCCACTGTAGTTTATTGACTTTAATTTTCGTGACTATGTCCACCTCATTATACAGCTCAGAGAGTTCTTCAGCATTATATTTCCTCTTTAAGACCCCATTTGCGTAAAAATTTTTATTTAGTTTAGTTCAAAATAAGGTGTCAGGAACAGCAATCCATTGCGGCCACGACACTAGGCCAAGTGTGGATCTCCTTCATCACATCACAATACGAACTGGACCTTTACAATTCCACGAGTAGACCAATAGGTGTGACAAATTTGTAGATATCCTAAAAACGAACCTTTGAAGTCTCTGTCAGGTTGCCAAACATATACTCTCTCAGCTATCAAAGCCTAGCTTTTCCTAAGGCTGAGGATTCGCATAAAATTTTTCATTTACCATATGCTCGCAAAGAAGTCATCACAAATGTGAGATTCAATAAAAATTCTTCAATGTACTAAAATCGAAACCAAAACTGGAGTTTTACTGAATTTTCGGTTCCAATTTGATTTGAAAAATTTTTCATTCACATCAAACTTAAAAACATTACCTTTAATATAATTGAAACCACCATGTAAATATATATAATTTATATTCATTTATTTCTTTTTGTAAAATGAATGAATTTAAATTTAATATGAATATTTTTTAGTACCATCAATATAATCATCATCATTATCATCATCATCATTATGTTTACCATCAATCGAATCGATTACTTTTGTATGTCTCAATTTAAATTATTTAGATACAAATATTGTGTGAGATGAATGCTTTAAGGCATTCAGAGATTTTTATTCGGTATTTGTGTTTTTCTAATAATAAAAAAAAAAAAAAAAATAAGAAGAAAAATGTCACAGGAAGCTTTGAAGGGGAACAAAACAACAACAACAATAATCAAACAAAAAAAAATCAAATACGTATTCTATACATTTGTACAATTTAATTTAAATTTTCCTTTTCAATATTTATTTTTATTTTAATTTTTTAACAGAGTTGTTTTTAACAGAGATTTTTAAAAAAGTAAAATAAAAACAAAAATAAGGAAACAAAATTTCTTATTTTTGTTTTTATTTTAATTTTTTTTTTTTCTTTTTTTATTATACTTACACATGTATAAATTTCCGTTACCTTATTATTGTTATCATATTATTTTATTTATGTCTGTTTTGTGTTAATTTAGAAGCCAAAGGATATTGAAAGTTGGGAATTCGATATTTTATAATTAGTATAAAATTATCAATTAAAAATCGGAGAAAATATTAGAATTTGAAAATAATATTATATAAATTATTAAATAAAATACAATAATAGAAATATTATAATATAGAGAAATATTATAATATGACAACGTTTAATAATGGAAATATTTAATTTTTAATAAAAATTTTATGAAAGTCTAGAAATTTATGAAACATTATTTTTTTGTTTTTGCCACGAGGAAAATAAGTTTTCTACTAATAACGATTCTAGGTAGGTAGGATCGTTTTCTACTAATAACTATCCTACTATTATCCGATCCGAATTTACTTATCGATCGTATTTTTTGGATCTTACCTGTTTGTTTTTAGTAACTTGCTTCTTATTTTTGTAACTTATTTATTAAAAGCTGAATATCTTATTTTGATTGGGAGCCTTAGCATTTCGATTCGTTCCTTGGTTCCATTTTCCTTTCTTTTTTAAAGGGGTTTTTTTTTTAGAGTGATAGAACTTTAAATTGAAATAAAACACATTTAAATTAAGATTGAAGACACATTTTTTTTTTATTTGAAAAATATTTTGATGACATTTAGGTTTTGAAAATAATTTCCAGCATATGTCCACCACGACTAGCTCTGAGGAACCGCATTCCATCAGACCAATTTTGGACCACTTTTTCAAGTAATTCAGGTCTTATTTCATCAATAACATGGGTTATGTTGGCTTTCAAAGCATCTATTGTTTCTGGTTTATCAGCATAAACCAATGACTTCACATAACCCCAAAGAAAATAATCCAGTGGTGTTATGTTGCATGATCTTGGAGGCCAATTAATTGGACCATTTCTCGAAATAATGTTATCACCAAATCTTTCTTTCAAAAAATCAATTGTTGCCGTAGCAGTATGGGGTGAAGCACCATCTTGTTGAAACCAAAACACTTCCGGGTCGATACCATTCAAATTTCGAAATAGAAAATCATTGATCATTGACCTGTAACGAGCACCATTCACTGTAACATTTGCTCCAGCATCGTTTTTAAAGAAATATGAACCGATAATATCGCCAGCGTGTAAACCACACCACACGGGGCATTTTTTAGCATGCAATGAGACCTGCAGAATTTCTTGAGGATTGTTTTCGCTCTATATACGGCAATTTTGCTTGTTTATGTAGCCGTTCAACCAAAAATGAGCTTCATCACTAAACACAATTGTTCGATAAAAAAAAGTGGATCAACTTGAAGCTGTTCTAGGGCCCAATCAGCAAACAAACGACGCTTATTATGGTCAAGTGGGTTTAATAGTTGAACCAGTTGAATCTTATATGGGTGTATACCAAGATCTTTATGTAAAATTTTCCATGTGGTGGTTGAACACAGTCCAACTTGTTGTGAACGTCGACGAATAGACAAATTTGGATCTTCATCAACACTTACTACACTACAGCACCGCTATTTTCTTCTGTACGAACAGTTCTTTGTCTTGTTGTTGTTGTTGTTGCTGCATCGAGTAGAGAAAATGTTGTCCGAAATCTATCGATAGTTCGACGAATAATCTGCTCTGATTGACGATTATGTAAACCATAAATTTCACGAAGTGCTCTATAAGTTTGGCGAATAGAACACTGATTTTGAAAATAAATTTCAACAATTTGTAAACGTTGTTGCGGCGTGAGTCTTTCCATGATAATTTGTCAATGCTTACAGAACAGAAATGTCAAAACTACATGGCTATCGAAAATGCTATCATTCTGAAAAAAACACCCGTTATGAATCTAGAAATAATTCTGAGAGTCGATTATGAACTAATTCTGGAATTAACATTCGGAATCATTCGTACCACATTTACGGAAAACAATAAAATCAAAACAATTATCAAAAAATAAAAACAAAAAAATATGAAAATAAAAGAAAATTATTTTAACACATTACCATATACAAAAAAATATCTAATTTTAATTCAAATCCATAGCATTTCTTTAGTTAAAGTCTGCTAGAAGTCTACAAGAAATGAATCAGAAATTTTATATTTTATTAAATTGACATAATTACATGATAAGAGTCTCATAACTATCTCATAAATTTAGATATCATAAATTTCACTTATTCTCAACCTCATTAATTTGCAATGATTTGTATCAAAACTGATGGATGCATGCATTTTTGATTGGATTTTTTTTTTATAACTTAAATATAAAATTTAAGTTTTAATGAGAAAAAACTTTTTTTTTATCCTATTAAACTTTAGTTTTTTTATTAGATAATAAAATATTATAAATTTTAATAATATCATAATTTTTATACGAGTATAATATCATATAGAATTTATATACGAGTATTAAACTACTGATGAGAATCATCCCAAGAATCATAAAATGAATTTTTTATTCGAAAATAAAAAAAAAAGACAATCAATTTAAAAAAATGATTGTATAATTATTATCCCATTAGCATTGATTTGTTCCAACTATATAGTAAATATTTTTTAAACATCAAACAGCGGCCATTTTTTTTTTTTTTATATATTCTCTCCAAAATTGTTATTTGTGCCATACCAAACACAGTTGTATCTTTATAGCGTATAGAAATGGTTAAAATTAATGAATTGAAAAATAATTAATCTATTTGGGCTACCAAGCCAAATAAAACCGGGGCTGGTTAAATAGTTAGAGACCTATTAGTTTACTAAGTAGTCTTTAAAAAATTTCCGAGAAAGTTATTAAAATTAAATTAGAAGAACATGTATGTAATTTGAACTTAATACCAAATACACAATTCGGTTTCCGATCCAACCATAACACAGTACATCCGTTACTGAGGATAAAAAAATTTAATTAAAAATAAATTGCAAAATAGAAATTTAACTGGTCTAATCACTTTAGATATAAATGCAGCTTTTGACACCGTCTAGCACAATGGTCTCCTACACAAATTGAAAATATCGAACTTTCCCTTATTTTTAATTAAACTAGTTCAAAATTTCCTTCAAAGAAGAATTTTTCATGTTAACATCGGAAATACTAATTCGATAATATTTCCCGTCTCAGCCGGGGTACCACAAGGTTCAGTGTTAGAACCAATGCTGTACAATATCTATACTTCAGATATTCCGAGCATAAGAAATTGCTACTTATCAGTCTTTGCTAACGATACTGCCGTTTACTCGGCTCATGAAAGTTGTCCTAATATCTTAATTAATCTGCAAGTTGCTGTTGATACTCTTTTTAATTTTTTCAATAAATGGAAATAATCAATAAATGCAGAAAAAACGAACGCGATTTAATTTACTAAAAAAAGAAAACTTAGTAACCTTCCGAACCAATAATAAAAATAAACTCCACAGATATCCCTTGGTCCAACTCAATTAAATATTTGGGCGTAGCATTTGATCCCAAACTAATCTTCAATAACCATATCGGAACAACAATTGACAAGGTTAACAAAACTGTTTTGAATATTATATATTGTTTTATAAATATAAAATCGAAGCTATCCGAAAGTTACAAATTAATATTATTCAAAGTGGTGTTTCAGCCATTAATTTTATACGCCGCACCTGTGTGGCATGACTGCGCAAAAACACACGTTCACAAATTACAGGTTTCGCAAAACAAAATCCTCAAAATGATATTAAATCTCCCGTTTTATTACTCTACAGTAAAATTACATAAAAGAGCTAATATTGAAACAATTTCTAAGAAATCTAAAAGTATCTTATATATTAATACGCTTAAATGTCTGTTAAACTTTTCACAAAGCTTTTACAACACGAAGCTTTTTTCAACTAGATTAGACAACTTTATTAGAACTATTAAGAATTACGATAGTGTGAAAAATTTTATTTAAAGACATAAACCACAAAACGATAAAACCAAATAAACCAAAAAACAAATTAAAATTAACCTAAACACGATTCACCTATTGAGCAATAGCATTGACTATCTGATTATATGAATTAATTTTAAAAAAACAAAACAAAGTAACAAAGACAAGAACCGAATCATCAGAATATTATTATTTATATCGATTTATAAATAATTAAAATAGCTTTGCTAAAATATTACGATATTACAGAAAAAAAACTTACCGGTAAAACAAATAGTAAATTTAGAAAATATATTTTTTACCTCACCATGTTCACAAATTCAAAAAATTGAAATCTATTTATTTTATTAACAAATAATTCAAAAGTATAAATTCAAATGCGCAGTATTATTGAGTAAATATTATATTGTACATGGAGAATCATAAACCTCAACTTACGATCTGCTAAGAACAAGAAAAACAAAATTTGTTATGACATTATTATCAAGTTCCAATTCAATACACGGCAAATTTAGTACACATAAAAATTAAAAAAAACTTTAAAAAGAAAAATCACAGACTACTCTTACCTACATCAGAGACCCTAGCGGGATAACAATATAACAATAAAAACTGAAGTATAAGAGATAAAGCATAATGATTGGCATAACTATAATAGGCATAAGGCGTCAATAAAAACTGAACAATAATAGAAAAAGCAAAATTATTGGCTTTACCCCTAACTATAATAGTCTTAGGGCGTCATATGATGTCATATGATACTTCGTTAAATGGCCTATATGATTCGATATGATTTAACAAAGTCGTAATCAATCATAACCTTTACTATAATGATCATACCTCATCATACCAAAACGTCAAAATTAAAAAAGTGAAATAAAAATATAAATTCTATAAATAAATGTTTTGTTTTTTATTTTGAGTTTTGAAATAGTTAAAGCTATTATGATAATAAAAAAAAAATACAAAAAACGTATCTATGGCTATTTTAATGTGTTTTTAATATGGGTGTGGTATGTATTTAGTTTAAATGCATTTAATTTCATATCTATACTGCCAGCGACATCTGTGTTCGCCACATTTTGTTGAAATGTACGTCTCTATTAATAGTCTCTGTTAGGGAGCGTTTAGACATCAGATTTTGTTTCATGAAAGTTTTGTTTTACTTACTTTTATTACATTTACAAATTTTATTTCAAAAGTTTTAATTACATATCTCAAAGATAAACAAAAAAAGTTGCAAAGTATACTATATTTCTTCATGAAATCCACTTTCTAAACTTGCAAAATACGAAGATACGAATATGCGTGTGACGAGTACTAATAATAAATACTTATAAACAAATATAAATATTCAGTGTAATTTCAGAACATTTATGAAATACAAATATTTAAATAGTAAATCAATTATATTAAGTATTATTTGTATTGATGAATAATAATAATATTTAATACACACTTTTTGTATTTTTTAATGTATATCTTTCAATATATTGACATAACACAATCAGGAGTTTATAAGTACCTTTTCTCGCAAAATGACTTTTTCAACTTGCGAAATACGAAAATGCGTGTCGAGCACTATTATTTAAAAAAAAATTTATGATATTCTATAACAAAGTCAGATGTCAAACTTTAATGAACATCATTAATACGTTATAAACACAATTCAAAAACGTATAAACCTTATATAAAAGTTTTTCTTCAAAACTATTAGCGGTCAAAATTTTCAATTTGATTCTATGAAAGACAAATAATATTATTATTTATTATATTATACATATTAAGTATATTATAATATTGTAAATTATTATTTTATTAATTTTTTTAGTCATTTTATTATTATTATTTAAATAACAATAATAATTACAATAATAATAATTTATGATACCGTACGTAATATAATACCTACCTACCGGTTGTAAAAATAAATTTTTAATACATACAGGGTAAAGTACGAGTACGAGTACGATCTTTTCTACTCTTCTAGAGTACGATCTTTTGATAGGGTTAGTGTAGTATAAAATATTATGAAATGTTTGAACACTATTTTCAAGATATTAAATAAAGTGAATTATAGTTTTAAGTTTTTCAATTTAACTTATTTATTATGTAATAAAAAAATATTTCAAACATTGCTAGTATATGATAAATTTTGTTACAAGAACATGCGTTCCATTAACCCCCTTATAAGGGAACTTTAACAATAAGACACAATTAACTTATTTAAATTTCTCATTTGGTCTTATAAATATAATAGCCAAACTTATAATAGGTTTTTAATTTTAGAAATAAGGTAGTCACTAAGAAATAGGTTAAGATAGACTTAGTTTTTTAGTTAAATAACAAAAATTTTCAAATTAAGGTTTTTTTGGTAAAATTTTTCCTTAAATCATAATATATTAGTCATAGATTAAGTAATACTCAATAAAATAAAATAAAAATGTTCCTAGCTGTAAAGACCTAATTTAGTTTCTATATCTCTTAGTTTTAAGTTAAACAGAAATGTAAAATTAAAATATTACAAATAAAGCACTACTATACTATACTATTTGGACTACGTTTCGGGGAATTACGTCAAATTTATGGTCAACATAATCGACGATACATAGCATATACTATTCGTAATATAAATGAAAAATTCGACATAAATGGTATAGTGTTTGTGATGTTAAGAATTCAAACCATTAAAAAGGTAAATGTAAGCAGGAAATCTCAATGCTGTGGATACAATAAATAAGACATCGTTCTTAAGAACTTGGACTTTCTTATGGCACACAATGTACATGTTCAATGATCTTCATAAAAATGTTTGCATTTCAGAACGTAAAAAAATTCAGCTGACTCAAGAACTTAAACCAAATGACCATCTTTTGCGTACAAATTTTGTGGAACAATCATCTTCAGCGATTTCTAATTAAATAGATACATTTGGAGTGAAGAAAACTCATATGCATTTTATTACAAAATAGCAAACACTACGGAAACGTTATTACGAATTTTTTTTTATGACATGAATTATATTATTTCGACTTGGACGATTCAATAAGATGGTGCAATACATGCTATATATCAGCATCCTCCATTTTTTTTAATCGGTTACGGTTCGTTTCAATTGAAGATACGAAGTTTGCAGAAATGAAAGAATATTTCATTTCTCCAACGAAAGCTTGGTCTGCTCCAACCCTTCGGGCCCTTATTCAAAAATTCTCTTAGCTGGAGCATTTTAATGGAGCAAAATAGATTACAACTTATACAAAAATAATTTATATTATGAATAAATTTAAGTGGATCTAATAATTTAAATTTAAAAAACGTTCAATTTTATGTTAGAAAATTTTAATTCAAGTTTCTTCTAATCAGTTACGCAACAATGTTTAAAAGATAATGCACACAGCTTGTTGCAAATATAAATTATAAAACAATATTCAAATTACAAATTTTTATACTATTTCCTTTTATTTTCTTTTATTCAAACTTAATATTAATACAATCAACAGATCAAGTATAAGAAAAATATCGAAGAAATTGGTTAAAAATGGTTCACTTCAAAACAACAACAAAAATATATCAAAATCATAAATCAAAAATTTGTGATATGATTTTCCTAATGTTATATGAGTCGATTTTTATTGCTTTCATCTCAATCACATTTCAATATACACAGTATTATAATTTTAAATGTGAATCAGAAAAAGGATTTTAAATTGTTATTCTGTTTCTTTTTTTTTTATTTTTATTTTCTTTTTTTGTAATTTTCATGAAAATCCTAAATATAGTTTCTCAATCGACTAAAAAGTAAATAATTTGATACAACAAAGATTCAACGTTTTTAACACGCTTTAAGAATAATCCAACTGACAAGCAAATAACAAACGATTTTCGAAAAAAGGACTTTAGTGTAGAACTAGCTAGGAAGAAGAATTTAACCGAATTCAGATCCAAAGTAGCAGAACACATCATCTAAAAGAGTTATAGTATTTCCAAAGAAGAGTAGTAGTAAAGGTAAATTGCATAAGAGATTCTAGGAAACTATATTCAACATACAAATTTATAAAACTAAGAATGATCCACTCCTAAATAAAGAGGAAAACAATGGATATTCTTCATTTTTTAAATTTTTAGTAAAATAGAGCCAATAAAACCACCCTTACCTGTCACTCTAATGTTGGGAATTTTTATTTCAAATAATAACAATAAAATAAATAATAATATTATGAATAATAGAAATATAATTACTTAACCCTCTGCCTGTACTATTTCGTTGGAAAATAAGCAGCCAACCAGATGTAAGAAAGATCAAATTGCTACCTGTGAAATAAAAATAAATAAGACGATTTTAGATTTCTTTCCTCAGACAAGTACAAAGCCCTGAAGTGGTATTTCGTAAAATTGAAAGGAAAATATTCGACTATTTTCAACAAGAGCTTTAGAATTTTGAACACCAAAATCTTGTATTATATATAGACTGTTTTTTCTCTTTACAAATAAATAAAATTTAATCCTAATTTAAGTTGTGTTATTTAATCCTATATTTATTTACTGAAATTAATTTCAGGCTTAGATTTAAAATATAAAACTTAGACATTCTTTGGACACATCTTTACACCACAACTTCTTTGCATTGTCCATCCATATCACAAACAAGCGTAAGCTTTGATTGTATCATATCCTAATGAACAAGTCAATTTAATTTTTTTTTTTTTTAATATAAATCATATGGACCTAAGCCTACTATTAGAAAAAATTTCGTATTTGACTCAAAAGCATTGATTCCACTGACACAACGTTCTCAAAAATTAAAAATTTTCGGAATAAACTTACATAAAGATCACAGGAAGTGAACGGCCTCTTTAAGAGGCCATTAAAGTTTTTGTCGATTCATCCAGCTACACCTTCAAATTCGTTTCGGCATTGTTCCAGTGAATTATGTAGAATCTTTCTTTCTTAGTTTTTATGTTGAACGTGAATACTAAGTTTTCATGTCAAATCAAAAATGGCTGTATAATCAATAAACCAAATTATTGCATCTATTTTTACACTTATAAGCTTTATGTATGTTACTATATAAATAATAAATATGATCAACTACAATTTTACCTTTTTTTTACTAATGCACCTAGCATCTTCTCTCCAGTTACAGAAATGCAACTTCTTCATTTCTTCCAATATTTCATTTGTTTAATAAAGTTATGATCTGGCAACTTGAAATGCTAAATTTAATTTAAAATTATTTTTTCACAAGAAAAAATATTAATAGAATTTTCAAGCTAGTGAAATTTTTTGTTTAATTTTAGTAAATATGTTCATGTCATTATTGGTATAGCATGTAGAATTTGGCATTATGCATTTTCTAAGCACAGAAAATTATTTACTTTTACATCAAGAAACCGAAGTATACTCGTATGTTTTCATTCTATGACCAGTATCCATTATTCTTACTTGTAAAGCGAAAACACAAGTATCGCTGAGAATTTTCTATACATTCGCAGTGTTTTGTATAGCTTTCAACCCCCATGTTCTGACATATTAAAACTATAGATTAAATAAGATGTTTTAATACTGTGAGATTAATACTTAGAGTAAGTACATCAGACGTCAATTACTGGACAAAATCTTGCTACATTTGATTGTGCATTATATCATCAACCATCAGTACTCAATAGGGTTAGTAAAATACCACCATCTTTGATTAGACAAATAAACTAAATCAGATACATGATGTAAGAAGAAAAGTAAAAATCTTAAGTTAATACATAATGTCAAAACAATATACATTAATTAAGAATACTTTAAAAAGTTAGCCAAAACTAGTAAATGTAAAAACAAAAAAAAAAAAAAAATGGTAAGTTAATCTCAGTTATTTGCGTACATTATTACATACATTATTACATAATCGTTTTTTAAACAGTTGAAACACTTAGTTGTCGATCAAAAGAATTAAAATTAGAATTTACTTCCCGGAGCATTCTAGGGATTGGATCAAATCTACGATATTCAGTAGGGTGAAAGGGAATGGGAAACAACTCAACGGTTCTGAGATTATTTCGATTGATTCTTTCAACCAAATAATTTTAAGCTGCAGGAGCTAACATCTTGTCTGCAAGGATCTGGTAAATAAAAGAAATATCTGCAATTACCAGACGATCATCCAACAACGACTGTAAGTCAATGACTTGCAGACGGTGAAAATAAGGTGGATGTCGCAATGAATACCGCAGTGCTAAAATCTATTTCAAATTGTCAAATTATACTAAAGAAAACTAATAATGACAAAAATGCCTCAAACACCTACTTACGATTTGAATATTTTATAATACAAAAGTACAATAGATCATACAGCATACCTTCGTTAAAGAGACAAAATATCAATGGACATGAAACAATTTCAGATACGCCTAAAAGACACCTAAAATTAAAATTAAATAAATAGAATAGAAGTCTGTACCATCAATCAAATAAATAAGTAAGTACATAATAAATTTAATTTTAATTTTTTATTTTTTTAGGTTTCAAACGATAGCTTTAACACACGAATGGACTAATTTGGATGAATGGATTTTACACACGAATTGGAGTATTGGACCAATTGATAATTGGGGAAAGCAAAATGTCCCTTTGATCAGTACAGAGATATCTTGAAGAAAATTTTTAATAATTTTTTTTTTGTACGGTGTAATTCCAAGAACATTTAAGGGAAGCTGAATTGGCATGAAAAAGAGGTACTACCAATTTTAGATCGGTAATTGCTGAGCATATAATTGAAGAACATCATAAAATTGATAATTATCAATAATAGTTAGTAATCTATCATTAATAAAGAAGGTAAAAAAAAATAAGCAAATTTGAGACATACGAAAGCTTAGCAAATTCGACGGACCAGGTAGATTGAATAATGATTTATGAAATGAATAGAACAAATTTGTTAGAGTAAATGGGTAAAATATATGTGTTATGCATTAAATGGAAGCAAGTATATTGCTTCTGCTTCCGAAATATCGATAATTGCAAATATTAAAATAATTATTAGTGAAAGAAAACCTGACAATAAATAAATTATTTAATTTAAAATATATTTGTACCTAAAGTAAAAATCAAAAAAACAACTGTTTCGAATTACTCACTGAACCAAAAACTGTATAGAATTGACAAAAAAATTTCGTTAAATTTTGAAGATTGAATTTGTCATTTTGAAGAAATATTTTTCACTTTTTTTTGTCAAAATGAATAATGTACGTCAATTCAACAAAAAAATCATCAAATCAACAACTAACTTATCTTCAAATAAACAAATTTGGATTTGTTGATTTGAAGTACTTTTTTAATTAAATCTACATCATATACATAAAGAATTTCTTCAATATAACAAAATAATTATTCATATTAACAAAAATTCTTCAAAATAACAAATTTCTTCAACACTTAAAAATTTTGGAATTTGACGAAAATATCGTCATATTGACAAATATTTTCTTCAAATTTACGAAAAAAAATTGTAATTTTTTTATTAAAATTGAAGGCACATTCGTCAATTTTTTAAATTGTTCTTCAATTTGACGAAATTTATTCAAATTAACAAAAACCAAATAGTGAAATACCGTTATTTTATTGAAATGTTGTTTTGTGTATCAAACTATCAACAAAAAATCTATGCTAAAAAAATATTCTAGTGATCTATTAGAGAATATTTTTAGTTGTATTTGTCAAGTGATCAGCGAAGGTGTATAAAAACTTAACAGTGGCATTATGAAGTTAAAAAAAGGAAATTAAAAAGTATTTTAAAGTATATTAAAAGTATTTAAATTAAAATATTATTAATAATTAAATATAAGAATGAAATCAAATTATTCCAGAAGTTAAGAAGTAAGTTTTTTAAGTAACTTGAACTTAAGTAATTTGAAATAAAATTTCATAATTTTTAATTTTTTAGATGAACGATATTTAGCTGTTTTTTTTATGCTTTATGGGATATTAATACCAACAACAAAAGTAGTAACCATGGAAAATAATAAAAAGTAAATACAAAATTTACTATAAAAGACTCACAATGCAGTTTCACTATAAACGCCACTAGTATTGAAGCCTGCGATGACGAATTAAAGAGGCGAACAGAAAAAAAGGCTCCAATACAGAGTCCATAGAGCTAAACTCTTATTGCTGGCACAGTGTTGGAACGAAAGATTTATAATTGTATATTTTGATGGGATAAAATGCAGAATAAATTCTCTTATTAATGTAATAGACATATCGCCGGGTGAGTTCTTAAGTGTCCAATATCATACATTAAGCACTTTTTGATTTTTTGATTGATCTAAACTAAACTTGACGCGCTCTTTCTAAATTTTTAATCAATTTTGTTCTATCTATAATAGTTTTTGAGATATTTAATTATGCTTTTGTTCAATATCATACAAAGTGAATTTTTTTTTTTACATTTGTAGCGCTTAAGTGTCCAATCTGCAATTAATATGCTATTGGACAAAAAATGTCAAAAAATATTTTACGTTTGAGTGAGTAATTAAAATTTTGTGCTTAAGTGTTCTATTTCAAATGAAGTTTTTGTATAGATCAAGGCAAAGGTTTGTTTTTCTTGAAAGAGTTTTATCAGTGTGAATGTGAATGAGAATAATCGGAGAGCAGTGCTGTCGAAGTATTTGTACTGCAATCTTAGCAGCTGTACTCCGTACTGCAACCTCACTCTAAATATCAAGGAAGCACTGCAATACTTAATTAAATAATTTTTTTAAATTATTAATTTTATTTTATTTTTTGTATACTAAATGTTTAGTAATTTTGTGTAAATTTTTTTATTACACAATAGGTAAAATAAAAGACAAATTTCTAGCTTTAATTCAACTAACAATAATTTTGATTGTTATTTTGATTGGTATTTAAAATTTGAATTTAAAAAAAAATGGTATAAATGAAGAAAATATCATAGGCTTCGCTGCTAATAATACGTCTGTCATGATGGGAGCTAAAAGTGCAGTTAAAGCATTTTTTAAAAAACATAATCCTAATCTTTATTCTATGGGAAGTATTTGTTACTCAATCATTTTGTGTTCTGTTGCTGCTCCAAAAAAACTGCCGAATAATTTAGAAAAACTGGTTCGAAATATTTATTACTTTTTTTCTCAAAGTCCAAAACGCCAAGGAGAATTCCGTGAGCTTCAAGAAAATTTTGATACCAAACCTGTGAAAATTCTGAGATTGGCTGAAGTTCGATGGCTTTCCTTAGAACAAATAATAACAAGAATACTATCTCAATGGAATAAACTACTTTAGGTTTATTTTTTATAATTTATTTAATAATTTTTGTAACTTTGTCATAACATAAAGCAAGAAAGACTGTTTAGTTTTATTTTTTATGATTTATAATTTTTTTTATACACATTGTGATTTGTTTTTTAGTTTTAGCGCTTTAGTTTAGACTGTTTTGTTTTATTTTTATATTATTTAATTAAATGTGTTTGAATGAATAAAATAATGTTTCTCCTTAATATTGAAAGTCTTTGTTAGTTTTATTTTTTGTTCCCAAAACTTGAGAAAAATGTTTAGTTTAAGTTCTTAAGTGTCCAATATCAAATGAAGTTTTATTAACTGTGTTAATTCCCCATAAGATATTGGACATTGAAAAAAATTTTTTTTCAAAATATTTTTCACCCATACGTTTTTGTCCAATATACATTTGGGCTATTTTATCAAATTTCGAATATCAACAGAAATATATAATTTTTTTAAGAAATCTAAACATAGTATTTCAAAGCTAACAAATTACAGATTCTGTCACAAAAAGTTTGATTTTCTATATCCTTAAAAAAATATGTAAAAATTGCTTTGAAACTTAAAATGCGTTTTTTTCCCATTTCATTTTTCGGTATATTGGACACTTAAGAACTCACCCGGCGATATGTTGAAAAATTTGTAATCTATGTAATTTAGAATATCCAGTAACTTCTATTTTAATCTGGAAATTTATACAAAAATATTTTCATAAAATTAAAACTTAATACTATTCTGAAAATGTTCATGTAAAATGCTTGATTTCTTCTTTGGAAAATCGGTGATTTTGTTAAACTATGTATATATTTGAGTAAGCATTTTCTAAAATAATTACTAAAACTTGAATTAAAAATAACTAAAAATTTCATTTAATGTTTTATTTTAAAAAAAATTTTTTATTTATTTTCCTTTTTTTAAATATTAATTGTTATAATAATCTAAAGTAAACCTTAAATAAACAAAACAATAATAAACTGTAAATTGCAGTTTTAATTGTAATATCATTACCTACAATAAAAATTAATTGATAATTACATTCAATTCGATAAAGTCTTTTGTCGCAAGGAAGAATAAAAATTAAATTTTTTAGTTAATTTAACAAAAATTTATTCAAGTCAACAATTAAATGCTTAGCAAAACTTTTGTTAATTTGACAAATAATTTGTTAATTTGAAGAAGGGAAAAAAATATTCATATTGAATAAAATATTTATTCAATTCAACGGTCTGTTTCTGTTGACCCTATATTAATCACCGTTTCGTCAAATTAACATGCTTTTTTGTCAAATCTACTGCCTCTTTTTTTTCAGTGATACTTTCGAATACATTTCTGAAATATTCTAAGAATGCATTATTTCCGGAATACATTGTAAATTCATTATTTAAGTGTATTCAGAATTGCCCATCAATGGCATGTATTTTAAATGCCTTTACCTCAATCATTTTTATTTTATTTATAAGGGGAAAATTATTACGCAAGCGGACATATCTTATTGAAAATCTCTTCGTACTGTTTAGAATACCCTAAAGTATTGCATTGAATGTATTCTAAACAAATTCTATATGCATTTTGTGCTAGCTGACAATTAAAATTAAATGATTTTACTCTTGAAATTTTGTAGATTGCACGTAGGTATATTTTTGCATTGGGGATACACGTATGTTGTAATATGGTTCCACATTCGAGAAAATTTGATTAAATTTCCATAACCAATTTTGAGCCACCTAGAAAATTATACTGAGCAAGAATGGGCACTTGATGTGTCTCTTGTTACTCGGTGGAAATTTTAAGGGGTGGCATTAGGATTTTTATTTCGCTTGAAAAAGTGCTTTAGCCTAAGAGATATTTATAAAATAATTCAAAAAATTTGTAATATTATGGATCTTACAGTTATCCAGACCAATTATTTATTATTCTTTTTTATTTTTTATTGTAACTCGTTCACACTCATACACAAAAATAATATAACTTTTCCAATTTCTAAACAATATTTTTCCTATATTTGAAGAAAATTCTTGATTTTTTTATCAAATTTTTTCTTTTATTGTTTTGCATATTCTTCAAAATGTATTTATGATATAATTTTTCACAATTTTTTTTTTTTTTACTTTTTGTTTTATTTTATTTTTTTCCAGCTCTTTAAATTTTGAAACTGTTGAATACTAAAGAGAAATTCCGCAATTCATGTCATTGGTAGGTATTATATACCTAAATAAATGGTATTGATATAAACATCAAAATGTCTCTGAACACGATAAAATCAACGATTCAAGCTTTTATATACGAAATTTTAGGGTAACAAAGAACCGTTACGCGAAAATAATAAACAAATAAACAAATTAAAAATTATAAACATAGATAGTAGAAAAGAAAATAACAACAATAACATTCATTGTTATCAGTTTGAAGAAACCAATCAAATTGGTACCTACCATTATATTCACTTCAGTCAGAAAGCTCATGCAAACAAAATCAGATCAAATTTATTATACTCCAATTCAATAGGGGATAAACATATAAATTTGAATATAATTTTCTTGTTTAATTTTTTTTTTTCTATTTTTTTTTTTGCACCCAATCCATTTAAACATCCCAAATCGTATTAAAACAAGGATTCAAGTATAAACAAAATATTAAAAAAAAAGAAAAAAATTAAACAACAAAATTATCCGGGAAATGGAAATTTCATAAAATTTTCTCCTTTAAATTTCATTGTTAGTCTTACATAAAAATTTTTGTTACATTTTGTGAAATTGAAAAAAGGCGCTCTATTTAAAATCCATACATGAATAAAACAAAAACAGAAACTAAAAAAAAAAAAAAAGAAAAAAATTCGTTTCTAAAAATAAGATAAACTCTGCCCGATCACAAGGATTCTCTCGCTTAATCTTTTTTTATTTTTTCTTCTTTTCTTTTGTTGATAAAAAAAAAGGACGAAATTTTTTGTCACTTTATATGTGAGGAACAACTTCCAAGTTAAACAACAAAACCATAACAATATAATGTTGTGCATACATGTGTGAGGAGGGGGTGTACTGTACATGCTGCTGGTACAATAATTCTTAGGAGAGTACAAAAATTCAAAACGATAAAAAACAAAAACAAAAAAAAAGGATGAATTGGGTTGGAATTGTAATTTTCTGGATTTTTGGATTGAATTTGATTGGTTTTATCTGCTCCACTGCTGTTATTCTACACATAGTAATATGTGTATGTTGTACAGACTATATTGACATACATAATAATATGTTTTGTATATATTTATAGATATACATATATATAGATGCTGAAGACTATTGAAGGATAAAAATGATCGTTTCAAGAGTTCTCTTTTCAGCACAAAACAAAAACAAATACAAATTTTAAACAATTTAAAGTAATTTTTTATTTTTTGTTTTTATTTTTATGCTTTTTGAAGAATTGAAATCGTTTTAAACAAAAGTCAAAAAGGATTTTATTTTTATATAAAAGAATTTCGATTCGAATAACATTAGAGGGGTTATGAATTTTGATTATATTTTCATAATGAAATAAATTTAAATAAAAATTAATTACTTAATATTGATTTGAAGAACAATAACAAAACAAAACAAAATAAAAGAGAAGTAAAAAAAATTAATAAATATGAAATTTATTTTTTTTTTTTTGCTTTTGTTTTAAATTGAATTTGAAATAAGGGAATTAATATCTTAAAGGATTAATTTTAATCCCAATTTTATTTTGAAAATATATAAAGAAAAATTACATGAATTTTATAACTTCAAAATAATATTGTTTATTGTTAGACGACATATAAAAATTTAAGTGGACTTATTTATAATTTCCATAAATGAAAAGTAAATGTTAAATGCTTACATACATATATATATATATATTTTTTTTTTGAGTAATCAGTCAATGATAATAAATAAGTTTTATAGGTATGGTGCAATGTCATTTGTTTAGATTTTCATTAGTATAGGTAAAACTTTTGTATGAATATTTTCTATGATAGATATTCAATTTCGAACGATGTGTAGGTTACCAGTTTTAAAGGAAATTTAATTAGCTTCTTATAATTTTAGAAGTTAATTTCAAAAAAGAGATAGGTGCATTAATATTCTTTGGTATATTTACCTTAAAAAAAATGATTTACTCATTTTGAGAGCATTTTGTGAAAAAATTTTTCTTTTTAAAATAGTTTAGTTACAAATTTCTAAATTTGAAAATTTTTAATTCTATAAATTGCAAAATTTAGTTGTTTTTGGAAGAAAAAGTAATAAAAGTATTTCATTTTGTTCTAAAGTTATATAGTACGAGTACAAGATTAAACTTTTCATTTAAGTCATCCTAAATAGTTCTTCATCGAGTTATCGTTTTGGTGTGGTTGTTATATAATCCTAGTCTGGTGAATGTGGTGTATACCAGTGATTTTTAACCGGTTGATAGCGGTCCCCTGGGGTCGGTGAGAAGTTTGCCGAGTCCGTCTCTTTACATCAGTTATGCGAAATGTCCTTTAGAACATAATAAAAAAATAAAAATAACATTGTGTTGAAAACTGTATCAGAAAGATAAAATTTTCTTATTTAAATTTTTTTTTATTTTTTTCAATTTTCTTATTGTAGTTTGTGTACACGCATTTATATTTTGCGTTTAATTTAATATTTACCTTTTGCATATATCATTTATGTTTACATTCTAAAACGTTTAAATTAATCTATGCAAGCACTTCAATCTAATATTTTTGATATGCACAACAAAATTGAGGCTATGAAAATGAAATTACAATGATGGATTCAAAGAATAGATTCAAATATATTTGAAATGTTTCTATTTTATTTATGATTACTAGTAGGAACGGCCCATGCTCACGCACGGTTTAATCATTTAAATAAACTTTATCACAAAAATATATCTTAACTTAGGTATATCTAAACCAACTCTCTTTCATAAAAGGAATAACAGACTTATCATAGAGAAAAAAGAGATAATTGATCACACGGCAATTGGATGTGTTTACATTGAATTGCAACTGCATCTTCATAATATGTGCGCGTAAATGTTATCATTCCAATTTTTTTATCAGTTATTCAGTTCATCAACGTTTTGAATTTTCTGTTCTGTAATTTTGATATTGTCAATTTTGACAATTTAAAAAATTTATTTGTAACAAATATTTGGTTTATTTTAAAGTGTACCAAAAAAAATTATTTATTTTCATCATTGCTATATACCTACTTAAATTTAATACATATAGACATTTTGTCAATTTTGTGAATTTTGAAAAAACTTTTCACTGTTTTAATTAATCTTACATTCCTACGTTTATTTGAAATAGCTTAGTTACCCTTCAATTTTATATACAAAAAAAATTCACATTGGTAACACTCGCTCTCTCTTTATGTAAGTGCTCAACTTAAATAACTATTTATTTAGACGGTGTTGTATATTTATGTTGACAAATGATAGCACAATAATTCAGTGATTGATGCGTCCAGTAGTTAACACTTTAAATGTTTTCTATGGATTAGTGTAAGAGTTTGATTCTGAACTTGGTAACATCGAACATTATATAAATTAGCCATATTTTATTTAAATATGATTTTTAAATTTTTATGTTTATTAAATAGGTTAACTCAGAATCTTAAAAGAAAAATTAAAGATCTTAAAAATGAAAATTTTGAAAAATATATAAAAAATTTATCAGCTAAAAGAGAAAATAACTACTCGTTGTGGAAAGCAACAAAAAGTACAAAAAACTCGATCTCTCAAATCCCGCCAATCAGAATGAAAAGCGGTGAATGGGCGAGAGATAATAAAAATAAAGCTGAAACATTCGCAGATCATCTTGAAGAAATTTTTTGTCCAGACGAGACAGATTCGGATGATCTCACTGAAGAAAATAATAATTGGCAAGAAAATGTTATATCACCATTTTCAGAGAGTGAAATAGTTGAACAAATTAAAAAACTCAGAGATAAAAAAGCTCCAGGTTTTGATCTAATTACATCGGAAGTCCTGAAAGAACTTCCGAAAAAAGCTATAACAATGCTAACACGCATTATAAACGCTGCTATAAGAATAAGGTATGTGCCGAATATGTGGAAAATAGCAGAGATAATTATGATACCAAAGCCAGGTAAGCCCATAAATGAGGTCAAATCCTACAGAAGTACAGACCAATATCATTACTACCAATAGTATCAAAATTATTTGAAAAACTATTATTGATTCGAATGAGACCGAACATAGAAAATAGTAATCTGATTCCAAATTATCAATTTGGCTTTAGATCTAAGCACTCGACAATCGATCAAATTCATAGAATAACAGA
Organism: Argyra leucocephala; assembly: GCA_963942445.1. NCBI lineage: Eukaryota > Metazoa > Arthropoda > Insecta > Diptera > Dolichopodidae > Argyra > Argyra leucocephala. The sequence continues at coordinate 55,082,576 of OZ012677.1, read as the reverse complement.
CATAATAAAAAGCTTTAAAGGAAAAGAAAGTATGCTCTATACCATATTTCTAGATGTAGCCCAAGCTTTTGATAAAGTATGGCATCGAGGCTTAATAAATAAACTAAACAATATGTTACCTAAACAATACGTAGATATACTCTCATCATATCTAGAAAACAGACTATTCAGAATAAAACAAGACGAAGAGTATTCTACTATTAGAGATATTAAAACGGGTGTGCCTCAAGGTAGTATTCTGGGTCCCATACTGTATTTGCTCTACACCAATGATTTACCAGAAATGGAAAATATAACTGTAGCTACATTCGCTGACGATACTGCGTTGATGGCAGTAGGATCAAATATTGACGAGGCTACAATTAAATTGCAAAAAGCAAACGACAAGCTATACCTCTGGACAAAGAAATGGAAAATTAAACTCAATGAGTTAAAATCAGTACATGTAAATTTTACAAATAAAAAATTAGAAAATCAACCACCATTGGTAAATCTGAATGGGGTCAATATACCCCAAGAAAACAATGCTAAATACCTAGGAATGATATTAGATGTCAAACTTAGATGGAAAGAGCACGTAAAAAAGAAAAAATTTGAGCTTGAAAATAAATATAGAGAAATGTACTGGCTCTTAGGTCGTAATTCTAAATTACCTATACATAACAAGATTTTGTTATATTAATCAGATACTCAAACCGATATGGTTGTACGGCATACAAATATGGGGATGTGCCAAACAAACACATGTACTTTGTATACAAAAATTCCAAAATAAAGTCTTGCGCAACATGGTAAATGCCCCCTGGTATGTTCGCAACAGTGATTTGCACAGAGATCTAAAAATTCCTTGCATAGAAAATGAAATAAAGAGATATGCAGCAAAGCATATAGCTCGTGTGGAGGGTCATGTTAACGTTGAGGCCACTCAACTGCTAAATAATCAAAATGATGTCAGAAAGCTTAAAAGAACTAAGCCCTAGATTTAATACGATAGAATTTCGTAAACTTTTTCTTTAAGAAAATCAAAATAGCAATAAATTAATGGTTAGTCCGTTGGACTAGTATTAATGGGAGGGGTGTGGTTTAGTCAGTAAAAATCTGGCACACAATGGAAGCTACGGGGCTCAGTGTGTCTATGAAGATTCCCACCAATCCACGCAAAAAAAAAAAAAAAAATGTTTATTTTATTTTTAGTTTTTATTAAAACTGTACCACAAAAACTAAAAAAAAAACATACTAATTTGCAATATGTATTTGCATAAATTTTTTTTTTTTTTTTTTTTGTATTTTCAATAATTTTCTTTTTTATTTTGATGATTTCGCCGAGAAAAAAATAATATACGTTTGTAGCTATAATAATATATAATCAATAAAAAATCTGTTTTGAAAGAAAATAAAACAAAAACAATTTGAACTCAACCAATCATCTAAGTACATATTTCATTTTTGTTTTACATTCCAGGCCAGAAGATTGGTTCAATGGTTGATATATGAATAATATATCATATTATATTATATACCTACATATAATTGGCTTAATTAGGTATAATTGTTTTATATAAGATTTAATAGTTTTGTGTAGGTAAAAACTTTTTTTTTTAATTCATTTTTGGTGTACCTATAGGTACCTATCTCATTTATTATCAATTATTATTATATTATAAATACATTCATATACTTATATGGGTGGATATTTCTAATTCATTTACATTTTACAAAAAAAAAGCAAAAACAAATCAAATTATTGTGAAAATCACCAAATTGGAATAGTTAAAAAATTATGTTGCACTCCTTCTAACACGTAGAAAAAAGTTCAATATCAATTTTAGTTAGAAGTGTATTAAAAAAAATTAATATAAAAAGGAGGTTTCCTTTTACTTCTTTCCTTTTATTTTTTGTGTAAATAAAAAAAATAACAATAGACAAAAAAACTGAAAAAAAAATTGTTAACGCATTCAATGCATCTTCTTTCTCGGTCTACGGTTGCAAAAAAAAAAAAAACGTAAGCAAAAAAGAGAAAGATATAAGAGCTTAATATGATATTTATATTTATATATGCATATATAAATATTTCTATTTTCAAATTTTTCTGATTTTGTGAATTAGTTTGCTTGTTTTCTGCTGCTCTCCTATTACTCCTATTACTGTTTTATGAACCAACGACGCAATCTCATCAAGAAATTTTTTTTTCCTTATTTTATTTTCGACTTTTTAGTGAAAATATTTTTTTAATGAAAAATAATATATTTTCAAAGAACAACCAACACATATAATCAAATGGCACTAAAATTCGCTCTAACGCAATTTGGTTATTATTGCTCATACTTCAAATGTGTAATTATATTTTATATTAATTACTGCAACAAATTTTATAAAAATATGTATATTTTTAAAAAAATTTTGTAGATTTACGTATTAAAAAATTTTCACCAATAAAAAATTACGCACTTTATAAAAAGAAACCCTGTTAAATACAAAAAATATTTGACGTAAAATCGTAGATTAAATCTGAGAAAAAGTCTGAAATGTAAACACTCATCCGATTTTATCTACGATAAAATTCGATTTTGTCCGACGTGTAAACGCTACGCTGCCTAAGCATAAACTGGCATATAAAAGTATAATATATACATGCATAAATCGAAATTAAACTTTTTTTACATTCGAGAAGAGTCATTTCTAACTGAGTGATAGATAACTGATAGGTTCAAATTTCTTTTTCTTCCATAAATAATGCTTGCATTTTATTTTCAATTAAACTAAGCCATATGATTATGTATGTAACAAATGCAAGCCCTATATGACACATGTACGTGCATTTCCATATACTTAGTGAGAAAAAGAGAAATAATAAAAGAAACCAAATTAAAAACACAAAAAAAAATATAATGAAAATAATGAATTGTGATTGAAAATAATTGAAATTGAATAATAATAGCAAATGATTGAAATATAATGATAATGATTTGTATTGCACACATTTATTTTGTATTCCTTTTTTGTTTTTTTTTTCTGCTTCTTTACACCATAGAAATTTCAATAAATATAGTGAATTTAAAGAGAAACCAAATTTTAACTTTATCAAATATCCATATTCCATTATTAATACACACACATATGTAAATTTCACCTTAGTTGAATGCAAAGAATATCTATAATCTATATTAACAAGAATATACACTCCCATTTGACGTAAACCTAATTTTTAAGAAATACCAAACCGAGCAAAATATCATTAGTTAAAAGAGGTAAAATTGATCGTATACCAAATTTATTATGAGAGAGAAAGGTACAAAACAGATGTTTGCTTTTTGCTTTATACTGTAAAATAATTTTGCATTCTCATTATTCTCCTTTGGATTTGTTTACGTTTCCTTCCATTATTTATATGAGGCAGGGTGGCAAAAAATGTTAGTTCTAATTTAGTTTGTTTCCTTATACGAGGATTAATTCTGATCTTTTATTATTTTAATATTTTCGTTTTAAACATTATTATTTTCGTATATACCTATTAAAAATATTAAATTATACAAATTATACATTATACATTACAATAATATAAAATATTATTAATATTTTTGTCAGTAATAATTTGGAGCTACAAACATTATTATTTTTTATTAATTATATTAGTAAACCTAAATATTTATTATATTGGTATACGATTATAAAATAATACTGAGGACAACATCTATTTACAAATCACAGAATTTAAAGAATATGATAACGCTGTTTTAGTTAGGTCTCCTAAAAATCTTATGCATAGTTGATGCAATTTAGAAAATAATATTTTTAAATATTTCAACAAAATTTTTGTCGAAAATTTTTTTCAAAGTTATAAACTTTATTTATTTTATTTCAGCCAACTTTTTTTGTTACTCTCTTTTGTTTACTATATGTTTTCTTTTTCTTACACGTAAAATTCTTATTGTCGTCTATTTCTGACAATGTTTATCAAATTTGCATATGAATTTGTGTGCAAACAAATGAATACATACATGTGTTCTTACTCTTTTAATGAATATACTTTGGTTAAATGGTTATTGAAATGGGTATTTTGTTGAATTGAATCAAATTGAAACAAACATATAAAGTCCAAGGCAAGTTAATTAAGGCAAATATAATAAAAAACAATTAATTTATTTATACTTTTTTTTATTTTATCCTTTTTATTTTTTCGTTATTATTATTATTTACTTATTAGCCAAAAGCAAAAACAAAATAATTATTACGACCATATATGTAGGTATGTAGCAGTACATACATAAATTGAATAAAAAAATTTGCTAAAAGAGAAAGAAACATTGGAAGTAAATAAAAAAAAGAATAACAAAAATTATGTTTGAAAGAAAAAAAAAATGCGCGTTCATTACCTATAAATCAATTCCGATTTTAATTTTACACATTAGTGATTGATTAGTATCTATGGAAATGAAGATTGCTTATATGTATCATAATTGTTTCAAGTTATGACTATGAGTAGATATTATATGTATACATAATATGTAAGCACTTTTTTTTAATTCATTTTGGTCTATGCCTACTCTTCCTTTTATTATTTCAATTATTATATTATAATTTATTATAGGGTTGCCATTTGGGTTCAATAATTCCGATTCCGATAATACCAAATCCACTTTTTTTTTATACTTTTTTTTTAAATTTTTATTTTTCATAAATTTAATATTAAAATCAATGTTTTTTGTTCAATAGTCTAAAAAAATTTAAAGAAAATAATTTTTGTTCAAAAAATTTTGAAAAAATATTCTAAAATTGACATTTTTTTTTTATATTTAAGTAGTGAAACTGAACTTGATAAGAGTTTAAAAAATATGCTTCTACTAATTCAAAAAATTAGATCCGAATATTTTCAAATATTTCTTTTTCTTCAGGTTACATTTTTTCAGAAATTTATATGAAGCTTTTGTTAAGTGGCAACCCTAAAATTTTGACTTATATTATATACTAAAAGAAGATTCACTGGAATAAAATTTTATAATTTATCAATGGGTTGGTTATCATTTTTCCAGTCGATTTAAGACTTCCAATATTGTAAGAAATAGATAGTCATAAGAATTTAATTTGTGAGAGAGAGATAAAAATTCAAAATACAAAGCGGAAAAAAAATGAACGAACGATTTTTTTGTATGAAAGAAATATCGTATTTATATTTAGTTAGTTTATTTCCAAATTATGATTTTTTTTAACTCCGCACACCAAACACTTAACACGATGATGTTTTCTCATTTTCAGAACGTTTTTAAAAAATTGTATATAGAATAGTTCTTACAAAAACGTTTTTTTAAGCATTAGAATTGATTTATTTTTAAATATAACATACACTGCTTAATTTTCATATACACTCTTCATTTAATTTTTTCTGAGTACTTTCTTATATACCTACTAATTTTTTTTAAAAATGCATATCAATAAAAAATATTATTTATTCAAATTTGAAATATTATTAATATTCAACTTTGTTACCTATTTATAAAATTAACAGGTACCTAAATGCATTATATTACTTATAATATAATATGTATTATTAGTGCATTGATGATTAAAATGCACAATTTCATTTTTCAGAAACTAAAAAGGCATCGGGTCATTCATAAAAAAAAACCGCTTGATATTCTTTTTAACTATCAATACCTGAAAAAATGTGTATATTGAAAATATGTACATGAATGATAATCTGTTTGAAATAAAAAATAAATTTACTTTCCTTATATCCTTTCCTTTCCTAAAAGAGTTATTATTATTGTTAAAAACTGTATTATTATAAATGTCCGAATCAATACAATAATAATGAATAACAATTACGCAAATACGTTTAAGAAATAACATATGTTCATGAAACTAATATTAATTTATGTATAGCTAGGTACCTGGAAAAATTCAATCATTCAAAATTTATTTATTCTCACACCCTAATAAATACGTTTATTTTTAAATAAATTCGTACACAAAATTTCAGACGACTGTACACATGAAAAATCTCTAGTGGGGTAAGCAAATAAACAAAAATCTCCCGTGGGCTATTTAAAATTACATTGCAAAAATGAAGTTGTTTTTTAAATGTTTTATATCGCACTCTTTCTTTCTCACAACTTTTTATATAAGCAAATATTTACAACAGTTCTTTGCTTCTTTAACTAATGGGTTTTTTTTTGTAAATGGTTAGTAAAAATATCTTGACTTCCAGTGAACCTTCTTATTATGGATATTCTTTGGTACCATCTAAATGTGGTTTATTTACACATATATATAGAATAGATGCATCCAGAATCAAATTGATGAATAATTTTATACTCTTCTAACATATACCGTTATAAAAAAATTCAATTTCAATTTTACATATTTTAGCTATGCTATCATAACTGTTCAAGATTATATAGGTACATTACATACATATGAACATGTATACACCTTTTTTTTTAATTACGTCCTAGGATATTTGATTTATATAATATATATATTCATATTCATTCAATATATAGAAACCACGCATCAATTTAATATTTACTGCAAGTGTGGATTGTGGAATGAGAATTTCAAATTTTGTTTGTAGTTGTTGTTGTTTTTTTTTTTTGCAAGATTCTTTTTTTTATATATACGTATTGTATATTGTTATAACTGTACTCAAAAAAATAAATGTTTTTTTTTCTTCTTTTCTGAGAGCCTAGTAATTCATCCTTTCACCAATGAACTACATCACAACCTATTTGTTTTAACTGATTCAAAACTTCAGTTTGAACCGATTTCCTCTCATTTAGTTCAATTTTGCAGCTTGGTATCGATTAGTTTATTAGTTGCTATGTCGGCTATAATTTTTAATAATTATTTAAATATAATTTATTAGTCAGTTAATCTTAATAACTTCTTTATCTAAATAACAAATAGATAAAGAACTGCTTAGTGAATTAATTCCAGTATAACCGAATCCTAAAGTGATTTATTTATTTCAAATGATTTCCATCCATCATTAAAATATTAGAATTTATTAATTTACACAAAATTTTATCAGAAATACAAGAAGTAACAAGAAGTAAAAATACATCCCTGAAATCAAATTCAACATAATAAATTAATATATATAAATATACCTGACCAAAGTTATTACAAAATAACTATACAAATTTGTTTTGTTTTTTTTGTTTTTAAATAAGTTAATAACTAATAATTTAATATAATCTGCTTTAAATTTATAATTTATTAATTTTTGTAAAACATAAAAAATATTTAATCCCTAATTATTATGATAATAATAAAAGCAGCAACCAACGATAACAATAATACCATTCATAATTATAAATTGATGAAAATTATTAATCAAAAAATTAAGAAAATAATGAAAAAGGATCTTTTCATCGAAAGATGATGTACGAGTACAGTTTTATAATTTAACAATTTAATTTATAGAAAAATAAAAGTCTTTAAAAGAGTTATTATTATTTTTAAAAACTGTATTATTATAAATGTCCGAATCAATACAATAGTAATGAATAACAATTACGCAAATACGATGAACAAAACAACATCGAAATAACGGTATTATTAAAAATATGAAAACAATTTAATAAAAAATAGGAGGAAATCCTGTGTTGTTTTTTTTCTCTTTTTGATGAATTATTAATTCAGAATAAACAGAAATAAAATCAGAGCTTATCCAGGGTGATAATAATTAAATTTAAATTTAAAACTAACAAAATTCAAATTATTTTCAATAAGTTAATATTACCGTAATCCTCCATTTTTAAAATTTAAGTAATATATAAAAGACGTTAGATAGGTTTGTTTCACTGTCTGGAAGTCAAAAGAAAACAGAAAATGGAAAAAATCTTCATTATTGATTATTGATGATGGTGTAATAATATAAATCGATCTAAATGTTAAGGTTGACTGTGTTGAAATAATTGTATTTTATATATTATTCCAAAATATGCCAGTTAGAGCCCAGTCCATATTCATTGAAATATATGAACATATAATTTTTTTTATATATATTTGATATTTATATAACTAAGAGTAAACATTTTTTTTTTTGTCAAGACTATGGGATGAACACTCTAACTGCTTTACTTCTATTAACAATCATTAAGTTTAACTTTTTAAGCAGTAATATTTAATGTTTATACCTATTACGTCCTTATTTTTTTTTTTTTGTTTTTTATAAAAAACACTTAGTAATTAAATCTAGTAATTAAAATATATATACTAAAAAAAACAATTTATCTTTAAACTTTAATTCACTGCGTTTTTAGAATATAAAGTCTTATCGTATGACAGTTCCTTTCTATAGTTCATCAGTTCCTTTATATATGTATATTATTTTAATTTTACCACAATTCAAACGATTTTACTCGTTTTAATCTTCGTGCAGTATCATCATTATCCAAAAGTTGGATAGCCTCGGCATTGAACTTTGTAATCGGTTTTTGTAGTCTTTTTTGATGACTTTGGGCGATTGTTTTGATGACGCTGTCTACCATTTTTCCTTATGTAGATTATTATTTCGTATGCAACAACGCTTTTCCAAACAACGCTTGCCTGTGTGCTTAAGTTTCAATAATCTGGATGCTACATTCGGTTTTTTCAAATTTTTACAAATTTATTCAAATAATAATCCATTTTTATTACTGTGTATGTACCACACACACTATATTAGATTTTTCATTTCAATTTTCATTGTTTTATCTAAATTTTTAATTATACATCGGAAAATCACTATCTTAACCAAAAAACAAAAATCTTATATTGCGAGAATACCGGGTGCAGAAAAACTCCGTATACACAAGATGAACACGAGGTACATAATTGTTCTACAGATCGCAAAAATAAAAAAATATAATCGAAGCAAGGCTTTACTTCTTTAAAATTAATAAAAACAGGAGGAATGAACTAGAAATAACGAATCAAATAGTGCAATCAAAACATAAAATATTTCAGAAGGTCGAAACACAATCACAATTAGATAAGATAAACTAACAATTAAACTTTCTAACGCACTATAAACAACTCGTCTAGGTTTCTTAAATTTCTAGGGAGTTATTAAATTTGCGTTATACAAATTCAGGACTCTAATGAAAGCATTAATACAAACTTGAACTATACCTACTACCGCTATATTTGTATATACCTATTCTACATTACTATAATTTATCTAAAAAATTTTAGTTTAATTTTTTATTTTTTCTTCTACTCTATAAATTTACAAAAAATATAATAATATTTAAAATATAATATAAATGTACATATCTACATAGTTCAGTTCATTATATTTAATTTTTTTTTTTGCATATTTTATAAATCTTAAAATGTTTTTTAATCTTGTTATAATCAACCATAATAGGAAAATACTTCAAAAAATAAAATTTATAAAAACAATTATTTGATATCCTTATTATATACAATAATAAATATGAAGTACATTCATATATATACTTATGTATATAGATAATGAATATAAATAAATTTTAATGGCCGGCTTACATTTTAATTTACACATTATTTTAATGTACTTGTGTCTATTTTAGTTTTTTTATTTATTACTTAAAGCAGCTTCTCCTTCCTGGGTAAATGAAATTTGGTTGATGTTTATTTAGTTTTTTTTTATACATAGTACATTGGGTATACATATATTTGATCTTACTTAAAACAAAAATTGCAATTGTTGCCACATTTGCTGATAGTATGCTAAAAAATAAAATTAAATCAAACAAAGTTCGATCAACGTCAACTTGTCAAAAAAAAAAATTAAAAAAAAAAAATGTGTTAATATAAATTATAAAATCTATAACCAACGTGTCAAGCTACGTCTCAATGTAATCAAATTTTCATCTAAGTTGATATCTTTAAGCTGATCTGCTACTAAGTTCCACTGCTCCTTCATGGCACTCCTACAGCTCCTAATTTCCTTCGAAATTCTTCTCCAGATAATTCAATCTTTGTCCAGTTATCTAGTTGTTTACATCTGCTCCAGTTACTTACACCTATCATCTGGACATCAACTTTGAGCTTCCTGATGGTCTCCCTACTCTTGCCACTCTGTATAGCAGCTCACTAAAACTTTTACACAAAGTCGTTGAACTGTCCGCTCTTACAACATGTCTCAATAATCTGAGCCATTGAAATTTTATTTGCCATAGTATACTTTTGTCATCGTATAACGTGCTGCATTCATCGTTGATTCCCCTATTGGACCAAATATTTTTCTAAATATCTTTCGTTTGAAATGTTTTTAGTTTAATTTCACCATTGATTATGACTGGTCAATTTATTGATTTTCGATTAACGTGTTATAAAATTAAATGACAGAATATTTTTTAACCCATTTATAAGCATTTATTATTTGCTGCCTTACCGAAAAAAGAGAAGAGATATTTATATGAAAAATAGAGACCAATCAGTTGTCAAAACTACTGCCTGCTCTCAAAAATATTGTAAAAAGATTTCATTTCATTCTTTTTTTCTAATAAATTGATTTTTGAAATTATTAAAAAACTGTGTTTACAATACCAGGCCCGGAACATCATAAAAAATTACAACAACCACCTAATATTTGGAGTATTATATCAAAATGAGATCTATTCAAAATTTCTAAATCATATTAAATTAAAATTAATAATTAATTTTATTTTTGTTTTCATTTCATAATATTTACAATAAAAAATAAAAAATATAATACACATCATATGTATGCTATGTAAAGCTCTTAAAGACACATTATAAATGTCAGTGAACTGAAAATAATTAATTTTATTAAAATTATAAAATACATCTTTATTATAGTAGGTATAGGTACCAACATTTATATTCCATTTCATATTTCTATTTTTTTTTCTGAATAGCCTCATTTCATAACAATAATTGAACTATGTAGACGCTTACTACTATCAAAACTAGACTACAATTTAAACACATCATCATTGTAATACAAAATTGACCATTGACCAATTTTTAATTTTTTTTATTTGTTTCTGTTTTTTGTTTTGTTTTAATAATTTAACATTTGAGGATACAGTAACATAACGATCCAACAGCAATTGTAACAATACGAGTAATATGACTACTACTGCTACTATACCTACGATTGGTTGGTTGGTCATACTTGTACATATGACTGGCGTAAATCCTTCAAGCTATATTATAAATGCTTCATTGATAATATTTTCTGTAATGTATATATATATATATATATACAAATGGCTCTGAATATACAGAATTGTTTCATGGGGTTTGTTTATTTCTGTTGAACATACATAAATGTGTGTACGAAAGTGCAAATATTATTGTATGAATGAATGTGCGAATTTATGAGCGCAAATATAGCCGAGAAGATGAATTTATTTATATGCTATAAAATGGCTATCTCGTTAAAATATCTATTATGTTGTACTCTGCTATTAACTGTTATATAATATGTTGCAATACAAGAACAAAAAACAAAAATTATATGTTTTTATAAATCTGTTTTTTTTTTTTTTTTTTTTTTTTTGTGGAACATTCATTGAAACTTATGAACATACATAAATGTAATGTACATAAATGTATAATAAAAGTTTTTTATGTATAGATAGCCAGACGGAAGGAAATTAAATTTTAGAGAAAAGAACAATTTTAAAAGGATGAAATTATTTTATTTTTTTTTTTTTCGAATATTGAAATATACATGTATTGGTAATATCTAATATATATATACAGAGTATTTCAACCGGTATTGTCCTTTACTAGGAATATAGGCTATTATTCCAGTCAAAACTATAGTTGATGACATAGGGGTGTGAAACGTATGTTAACCATATCGTCAGCACGACTCGTAGAATATAGGTGGAGGAGGCAAAAAAAGTGGCTACCTAATTCGGCACACTTAAACCAATGAGTTGTATTGTGATACCACAAAATTTCGTTTCTCCATGGACTTCAATTTGTTGAAATCATTTTAGGTTTTTACTGTTATGAATGAATTTGATTTTACCTTCAAAATCAGCGCCTTTAAAAAATAAATTTCTTGATTGGTTTTTCTTTTGTAAATGCGAAGCAGGTGTAGGATTGTTTTGTTCTTTTTTTCGTCTTTGTACGCTCTGCAAAAATCATTTGAGTATAGCTCAAGCTTTCTGGCAAGCTTGTTTATAAGCCAGCGTCTTAGGGTAACTCTAGCATAGTACTGATATCTAATCTTGTTAATTGATCAATAATACATATTAAGAGACCATTTATAATTCAATATGAATCTGATAAGTTTGGCTACATTATAGTCAAGTCTTTTGGAACATTTACAATTGAATGATTGCAATTAGTAGGTTACAAGTAGCTTGATATAATTAGATTTAGTTTATTACCTTTCTGTATAGTTCAAACCAAAATAAAGCACGAAAATTTCTGATCTATATATGAGTTTAACATTTTTAATAAAAACAACCTTGAGTGTGAAGCCATTTTACTTATCCAAGATAAACTTTTAAGAAGATATCTGCTAAACAAATTATAACAAGAGTCATCAAAGATATTCAGTAAGGAAATTGTAAAAATTGTCGAATGAGTAGCGAATTTCATATTCCATTCGAACTGCAGATTCTATAGAAACTTGTTACCAAATAGCTGCTAGTTAAAATCTGATCAATTTAATAGTTTGCTCACTTGTATTTGTAATTTCAGTGATATTGTATTATAGTTATTAAATATGTAATCTATCAAAATATATTCAACTTCACATGGTTATTGTTTCTTTAACCATATTATCTTTAAAATAATATTGAAATAATGAAATATAACTAGAATTTCAATGTTAGGACTGCAGATTTATACCTCATAGTGGGAAGTGCAGAAAAAAAAATATCAACCCCAATCCGACCTACAACCCTTTAAAACTTAAAACTATACTATACTACATATTCTTGAAACACTCTGTATCCATAAATATACATATAAAAAAAAAAATAAGTTTTAGCATTTTAATGTATATATAACTAAAACCTCTAGGATATTTTATCAAAATGAATGCAGATATGTAGAAACTAAATGTGAACGCATAATGATTTTTAAGCGATACGCGATTTTATTTTATTTTTGTTTTTATGACCATCATTTAATCTTTATGCTATGAGATGAAATTTTATACTAAAAAAAACATAGTAAAACTAATAGTAATAACATAAATATCAGTAAATATTTTGTAGTTAACCTACTCATAGTGTACGGATGGTTGAGTCTCGTATAACTTTTTGTTTTGAAATAGTGACATTTTTCTTGTTATTTTTTGTTGTTTTATCAAATTAGTTTCACGCATAAAACGACATTTCAATTTTAGTATTGGTAAGTAACCTAATAATATATTTTTTAAATATTATGGAATTATAATTATAACTATATAATCATGATGATCTGTTGGTATTAAAGCTTAGTATTAGCATCGAACTCGTTCATAATTTTTCTACTTTGTGAGTTGTCTTTAACAACTGACCTACAAGCTTTAATTTAAGGTTTTTCAAAAACAGTATTCGTAGTAAATATACTGCGTCTAGTATCTTGATGTCACTCTTAGTACAAGTCCTGCCTAGCCTATCCTTTACACTATAATAAATGGTAATTGTTTCTTTTATTGTAGCATGTTTGGGTAAAATTTAGATTTTTTCGTAATATGGATAAGCAGTTCGAAACCCAACCAGTGAAAAACTCTAAGGAACTTGCTCAAGAATTACAATCAATGGGACGACTTAACGAAGACGAGGTCATGGTCTCTTTTGACGTAAAATCCCTTTTTCCCAGTATCCCAGTCAAAGAGGCTATTATTCTGGTAGAAGAATGGTTACTACAACAAGAAACTGGACCCCAGCGGAGCACAAAAGTAAAACAGTAGATAAAGCTGATCCGGCTTTGTATGGAAGAAAATTATTTCACCTTTAGAGGAAATTTCTACAAGCAAATGAAGGGGGCGCCAATGGGAAATCCCTTTCTCCATTCATCAGTGAAATTTTCATGGCTAAATTGGAGTCAGATTTAGCAGCAGAAGAACGGTTACCAAGATTTAGGAAAAGATACGTAGATGATATTTTTGCTGTAATAAGGGAAAAGGACTTAGAATCAACCTTAACTCTTAACGGACTCCACAGGAATATACAGTTTACTGTCGAAGTAGAAAAAGAAGGTTAACCATTCTTAGATCTACTGTTAAGTAAAACACGAACATCTCTAGAACTAGAGATTTATAGGAAACCTACGGATACTGACAGGGTCATCCCGAATACCTCCAACCACTCCTATCAACATAAGATGGCATCGTTCAACCACATGATCCATCGAATGTTAACACTTCCCATCTCCCAAAAAAGTTTAGTAAAAAAAACTAAACACATATTTGAAATTGCGAAAATAAACGGATATCCGGAAAAAACCATCACGGCCTTACTTAGTAAACGGAAAAGAAGTTTACAACGGAATTCCCTCACTAACCTACTCGCTGATCAACAACCCAGAAGAAGAGTAGCATTGGAGTTTAGCAAGTTTTCTCTCCCACTCAGAACGAAATTAAAAAAACACGGGTTAGATATCGTATATAGCAGCAGAACTAACCAACTCAAGTCTGTTCTAGGTTCAACTAAAGACCCAATCGAACAAATGGAAAAATCAGGTGTATATAAGGTAACTTACAGTCATTGCAACAAAGTTTATATTGGGCAAACTAGGAGAAACATGCAAACGCGACTCAATGAACACCTGAAAGAAGCAGAACTGGCTAAAAAGAAGAACTCAACAGAGTTCCGATCCAAAGTAGCAGAACACATCATCCAGGAGAATCATAGCATTTCGAAAGAAGACATTGTAATGGTAAATTACATTAGAGATTCTAGGAAACTAGATTCAGCTGAAAGCATCGAAATATACAAAACTAAAAATGACTCACTCCTAAATAAAGACCAAGGCAACGGATATTCTTCTTTATTTAAATTTTTAGGGGAAATACAATAAAACAAATAACACCACCCCTACATGTCACTCTAACGTCGGAAAAATTATTTCAAATACCAATAATAAAATAAATAAAAATATTTTTATTCAACCCCCTACCTGTGCTAATTCATTGGATAATAAACAACCATGCAGCTGCGAGAAACATCAAATTGTTACCTGTACGAATAAAATAAATAAGACAATTTTAGATTTCTTTCCTCAGTCGAGTACAAAACACTGAAGAAGTCTGCAAGTAGTAGACGAAATACGCGTATCTGTATGGTAAGCATATCAGTAAAATTAAAAGGAAAATATTCGACTATTTTCACTGTTATACCAAAATTTTACTCTAACGCTGGAAAACAAGTTTTTATAAAAACTAGATTTTTTGCCTTCAAACTAGTGCTGCCAAATATTTGTCTGATATAATTTTGTATTAACCTAATGCTCATCTAGACATCTTATCTATTTATTAATTTCAATAATTAAAGAAAATAATATTATTATACGAGCCCAAAGTCATTAAAGTTCGTACGGCTGATTTAATGTTGAAAAAAAATTTAGCCATAATATTAATTTATGAAAAAAACAGTTCGTTAAGTTAAGTTTGTACGATTTAATTTTGATTCATTTAAGTTTGTCCGATGTATATTATCGATATACATTCGTACGATATATTTAGCAACGTCATCTTTACTTTTAACAATGTACTACATTTTTATTTTTAAAGATTGGTACAACTTATGCCAATCCTTTGGTCTTATTTCAGATCAAATAAACCCCAGTTTTTGCTTTAAAATAAACCCCATATTTACATCTAGCATAAAGATAACACAAATAAACAGACTGAGTGAAATAAAATAATAATTAAGTCATTTTTAATCCAACATGTCTTCTAATTTTTTTTTTTTCAATATATTCCACAAATTTTCTTTTGCATTTAGGTCCCAACTTGATGATGGCAATTTCATTCCGTTAATTTTGTTTTCAGCAATCCATTTTTTAGTACTTTTAGCAGTGTGACGAATAGCTTGCATAATTTTGCTGAAAAACTATTTCATCACTAAACCCATAATGGCCACAATATTCAGTCGATGGTAGTAGATATTCCCTTAAAATATTTTGTTATTGTACCAGCATTAATTATGTATTAACTACTCTGGAAAATATATTAACTTCTCCTTTAACTAAAAATACACATACACATCCACATACCATCAGACTGGCAGGAAGTCAAATATTTTAAAATCGGTCAGTAAATTAGGTACTCAGAGTAATTTTTGATTTTAGAAATTTTGAAAATTTAAACGAAAAAGGATGAAAAATTCAAATCTTTCAAATTGCTAACTTTTAGAATAACAAAAAATAGTTACAAAAAATTTTAAATCGATCAAAAATTCTGTTTTTAGGAAAAATTATTTTTTTTAGAAATTTTTAAAATTTGAACGACCCCTATGGGTATGCAAAAAAAAATATTGCAAAAATTAATTTAATATGATGTATTACATATGAAAGCTCCATGCTGAGTTCCATTTTTATTAGTCTAGAATTTATTGAATGCTAAAAAATCACTTTAACCAATTTAGCTCTACATAATTAGAATAAAAAATAACTAATGTTATATTAAACTAATTTTTGCAAAAATAGTACTTATTAAATTTGCACACAACTACAACAATATCAACATACGCCATCCATATGGGTAGTTCTCCAAAAAATATAAATGCAATCTTTATTACTATATATATATTTATTTATTTATTTATTCACCAAGTACAAGTGAAGAATTAGCCAGTTATAGAATGCTAGTAAATGTCAAATTAAATTTCTTCTGATGTGTTATGGAAAGTAGTAGTAATTTCCTACCTAAAACAAGTTTATTATTATATTAAATGGTGTTACACAAATCTGCGTAAGCGTTGATCTGCTAAACGGATGGTCGTTTCCCTCTAATTTGTAGCTCAATAGGTATGAGAAAATATTTTTTATGTATATTAATATTGTTCTCCCATTTCCTTCCTCTTGCACAATTACTAACAAATTTTCTGTTTAGCAACAATACCACTTGCTTTTGTTTTTTTTCCTGCTTATATGAAAACTAAAACGCACAACACAATGTCTGTCTTTTTCATTAAATTATTGAGTTCATTTTGTTTTCTTCTTATGTACCTACTATACAGTTGTTAGTATTTAGGTACATAAAATTTTCGTAGCTTTTTTTGCTTTAAATAACAAACCCAAAATAAAAATATACATTCACAATGTATAATTCATAATATTTCAACTAACCTTACTAGAACATGTTATTTCTAACTGTAATATGTGTAATTGAATTTGCAACAAATTATAGATTTAATATAAATACAGATAGAAAGAAATTATTTATATATGTTATATATATATGTATCATAGAAATCTCTCAGTTCTAAGCTATCAAGAAGCCCAATCATCTATAGTTTCATCGCATTCAGAAATTTCTAGAACACATTTTAAAAATAAATTTAATATAAAATTTCGTCGACTTAAAACTAACATGTATTTTGTAAATCTTAGCCTAGGTTGTCCGATCTTATGATTCAAAAAAATAGAGTGTCAATTTAAAGTTAATTTACAAATAAAAGCTATGGAAATGTTGTATTTTAACAAAATAAATGTATAAAAAAAAAAAACAAATAAATAACATAAAAAAGCGATTAAAAGCAAAAAAAATTAACTAAGTCTATAAATTAAGTAACTAATTAAATCTATCAATTAATAACATTATTTTATTAGTATTCTTACTTCAATATAATTATATTCTTATTATCCTTTTTGTAATAATTCAATGTACATTTTCTAATTGTTTTTTATTTTTTTTTAATAAAAACTTTTTTATTTCGCTCTTAAAGATTCATATGGAAGCAATTTGTTTAACTTGAACTGGCAGTTCATTAAGTTATTTCAATCATTTATATAGACAATTATTATTATTCTGTTGATTTGATTTAAACAGGGACATTTGACTTTTTCAGTGTATTGTGTGTATGGATGGCTATTATTCGTTCTATTCAAATTGAAGTTGTGCTTGATTTTGTTAATTTTAAGCGCTGATGTTAAATATACTTCTCGCTTACAAATATTTGTAAAACTTGAATATTTATTGGAATAACAATAGATTTGTTGGATACATACGTGGGTGGAAGCGAATAACTTTTATTGAATTCTTATGCATGATATTCAGCTGACTTAGTATTTGTTGGATGGCACCACTTCATTTAAGATTGAGATATATGATATGAGACATTATAAAAGACGAATATATTGCGTGTAATGCATAAGTTCCGTAATCTATACGTAATATGAAAAGATAACGTGTAATTTTGCTAATGGACATGGCCAGTCCATTTAAATTTTTTATCTATGATTAGTCCCAGATAGTTAAAGTTATATACATCAGTTTAAATTATTTTAGATTTATAAAAGAAGTTTTCCGAGCTTATAATTTATTGCCAAGCAAGAGAATTTTGGGTTTTTTTAATATTTAAACTTAGTTTGTGATTAGCAATCCATGCTTCCATCAGATTTAGGTCGCTTTCGATTTTTCTACTCAATTCGATTTCTTAAAGTATATTACAATAAGTTTTCTTCAAAGTAACAATAATTTTTGAAGAATATATTTTTTCTTATAAATTGGCTCAATTGTATTGATTTAATGCAGTGGTTTTTAAAAATTCAATGCTAATAAAAAAAGTATTATATAAACTTCTCATTTTTAATTATAATGATAAAAAATAATGTACTTATTGGATTCTTTAATGATTTGAATTATAACTTTTATGAAGTTATAGAAAAACTGTGTACACTGAACAAAGAGTTAAAATGATCATGATACCCACGTACAAATTTTATTGTTATAAGACTCTAGCGCACTCTTATAACACTATTATACCCACGTAACATTTTATTGTTATAAAAACAAAATTAGTGCTACAAGACTTCTATATGACTCCCGATAAGCACTAAAGGTGTTATAATGATGTTTTTATGGGAATAATGTGATTAATATTGCTATAAGAATGTTCTTATAGCAATTTCGGGAGTTGTTATAATGGGATTTTCCGCAAGTGATACAGCAAAGTTTTTATAAATCTAAAAGTGCGTAATCCTATATTAAGAGTTAAAGTGTTGTTATGAAAATAGAATTGCTGGAATAGCAGTAGTGGTGTTATTATTTTACTGTATTCCTATAATGTTACTAATAAACTTACTGTAGCTTTTAGATAAATATTTTGCGACGGCCATTATTTTCTACAAACGAGTTAAATTTTTTTTAAATAAACAAAAACTGAAAAGTTTTATTTTGCATTCTTTTCGCAAAAATATCATTTTTACTTAAAGGAATAATTATTTAAATATCAAATTTGATGTTATGCATTAGTTAACATACATTATTAAGTATTTTAAAGATGCTATTTAAAAATATATTTTCTTTTATTTATTTAAAAATTGATTATTTTTAGAGGGCATTGTATTTTTTCGAATTATTTTTGTAATAGATGTCAATGAAATTTCATTCCCAGCTAAATTTTGCATTATGATCACAATAATTATAAATATTAATGCAATTATTCTTAACCGCAAAATATTATTTATTAGTAAGACATTTTTATATTATTAATCATTTAAACACAAATATAAAATTATGTAATTAATAACTATCTCGCTTTCTCAGGAAATAAATATAAACTCCATAAAATTATTATTTGAAAATAAAAAATAATACCTTTCTCACTATCGCATAACATAAATTATTTCAAATGAATATCATTTCAAAATAAAAACATATACACTAATACATGTATACTAATCCTATAACAATATTACAGCATTTGCTCCGGTGCCTTATAGGATTCTCCATTTTAGTGCTATAACGTATTTATAACCTTTTGGAGCAATTGTGGAGCACTAAAATTAACACTAAGACTGCTATAAGAGTGTTTATAATAGTGTTATAAGATTGCGCAAGAGTCTTATAGCAATAAAATTGTTACGTGGGTAAATAGACTTATAGAAGTATTAATGTTAATTTGAATGCTTCGAATTAACTCTAACGAAACGTTATAAGTACGTTATTGTTGCGAAACGTTATAAATACGTTATAGCACTAAAATGGAAAATCATATAAGGCACCGGAGCAATTGCTATAATATTGTTGTGGGATTAGTACACATAGGGATTAGTGCATATGTTTTTATTTTGAAATCAAATTCATTTGAAATAATTTATATTGTGCGAGAGTGAAAAAGGTATTATTTTTTATTTTAAAATAATCATTTTATGGAGTTTATTTATTGAGAGTTATTTCATGAGAAAGAGAGATAGATATTAATTACATATTTTTATATTTGAATGTAAATGATTTATAATATAAAAAATGTCTTACTAATAAATAATATTTTGCGGCTAAGAATAATTATATTAATATTTATAACTATTGTGACCATTTTGGTTTTGAAGTATATTTTATTATAATAATACTTCGAAAAAATACCCAATTTTTAAATAAATTAAAGAAAATATATTTTTAAATTGCATCTTTAAAATGTTAAATAATAACACTGCTACTGCTATTCTAGCAATTCTATTTTTAAACAACACTTTAACTATTGATATAGGATTACGCACAGACTCATAACAACATTGCTGCAACACTTGATGAAAATCCCATTATAACAACTCCCGCAATTGTTATAAGAACATTCTTATAGCAATATTAATCACATTATTCCCATGAAAACATCATTATAACACCTTAAATGTTTACCGGGAGCCATATAGGAGTCTTATAGTACTAATTTTATTTTTGTAACAATAAAATGTTATATGGGTAATGAAAATGAAATATTTCTTGCATTAACACTGACTTTTTCCAGAATAAAGCAAATTCAATAATAATCCTTAAGCGCCCATGCTTGATTCATTTGTACCTATTAAATACAAACCCCCACTTTATTAACTTAAAAAAAAAATTACTAGATGTGATGAGAATAACCCATATCCATAAAGAATAAATATTTTTAAGGCGCTTAAAATATTTTTGTTACATATTAGTAGTAAAATATACATATATTTAGTATAGGATGTTAGTTAAAAACTAGAAATTTCAATTTAATGCAGTTTATAAATAACATCCTTTTTAGAGATATTTTCAATTTAAAAGATTATTAGTAACTAATAATTTCATAAACATATGTACATCATATAAAATTTCATATTTTAAGAAGATTTATTTTATATAATATTATTAACAATATTTTTATAAATATATTATTATGTATTATTTATTTAGGTCAAAATGGTTATATTATTTTTAAATTAATAAATTTCAACTAATTAAATTCAATATAGATCAAATAATATTTTAAATTAATTATATCTTATTTAAATTTATATATAACAGTCACGTTTGAAATTATTCTGGGTTTAGTTAAAAAAATACCCATTTTTTTAATTCTTTATTTTATTTTTTTAAATATAAAAAATATTAGAAAAATTAATAAAAATCAATACTCTTCAATCTAAATCTAAAATTACGAAATGAATTTCGGGGTCAAATTGTAAATTTTTTTTTTAAAAATTTTGTTGGTTTTTCAATAAATAAAATAAATATTGTTTTTTTTTTTCAAAATTTTCTACTTTGAACTACAATATCTCCACAACGGCAGCACCAATCATCATCATCTTCTTCATCTAGAATATATAACTGAATATATATATATATCTAATACATCAACAGGCATAATGTTTTTATACAAAAATATCAAAACAACAAGGATACTTTCAAATGTCCTTTTCGTCCTTAACGGATAAGATGCGCCACTAAAGACATATATTTTTGAAAAGCTAGCAATTCCATCTATCCTTGGGATATGGTCATTAGGTCCTACGCCGATAAAACATCTCCCTCAGAATCCCCTAAATTTGTACAAGATCCCAAACACTTGCGATCAAATAACCTTAATTCCTCCATTATATAGACCTACATTAAAGATTTCCATTCCTTCTTATATAATATATAGATAATATAGACCTTATATTAAGCTTTTATAACAAAGTATTTTCTGTAGCATAATTTGCCTTCTTAATTTGATTTTTTATGTAATAATTAAAATTATGCAGAAATAGTCAAAATGTATTCCCAAGTATTTGAATTTGGTGGCATATTTAATTGCTGGGGTATCTGAAGCTTTTGTATGAAAATCTCTCCATTTCCTCTTAATACTACTATTTGAATTGCTTATTGTATTTCTAAACAGAACTGTTCCGTATTTGACATTTTCTGTAATTGATTTTCTGTTTCCACTTCTGACTATAATCAACTATCTTATGGAATGATTTTTGTAGGTATACTGGGCTATTCCATCAGCAAGTGGGAACGAAAACAAATGTAAGATAAATCAAAAATTAATTGTTTTCTCTCTCTTAACGAAATGAATGTATTCTATTTTATAACAAATTAAATAATTTACTCATAATTACACTGTAGATCACTCCACTACATTATATGACACAAGAACCATCAAAGATTTTCTTTAATATTATATTTCAAATTTCAAATTTCAAATTAATTCTTTTAATCTATTTTAATCTTCTTAAATTTTTTATTAAATCCAGTACAAAGTAAATATATAATATGTAAAAATATAAAAAAATACATTCAACTATTAATTCGAATTTTTACTGAAAATTGATATGAGCCTACTGTCATACTGGTGTGTCAACGATGGCAAAAATTAAAGGATATTTTCGAAATTATTTTTAAAGAAATATTTTTTCATTTAAAATGTTTTTTTTTTTTTTGTATAATTTTTTTGAAAAATTAAATTGTTTTTCCATATGCTTCATTAAAATGAAAATATTTTATTGTTTTTTGTTTTTTTTTTGCAAAATTTTTTTATAATTTTTAATAGAATGTCTGAAGGTGGGATGGTAAAAATATCTGTAGATTATTATTATATTGACCGTGATATTTGTAAATGAAAGCAATTATAAAAAATAAACTGCGTTTTCGCTCGTCATATTATTATTATTATTATTCTTATTATTATCATTGCAAGTTTATAAAAATATAAATTTAAATAATATGTATATATATATATATATGCATAAATATAAATATATAAAATAGGAATTCTTTGTAATAGTCCTGAAATCCATTAAAATATGATAGTACTCATTTATATAAAAGTATCATTCGACTGAGTTATCATTTAATATTGTTTTTCTTTTTTCTTATTTCGACTATTATTAATTTTTTTCAATGCAATTAAACAAATATAAAAATTTAGTTATTTATATATGTAGATTCATATAAATATTAACGGACCATGACTGTTACTTAAAATTCTACACTTCATATCAACAAATATTTTACATGGAATTCTATTATCGAAATTTATTCTTAAATTATTTAAATATATTTAGAAAATCTTTTTTACTTAGTTGGCCAACAGACCATGTAGGTCCTGGGCCTGACTCATCGACGTCCTCCATTTTTTCGGTCACGGGCGGATAGTTGAAGATACGATGCCTTGTACCTTTGGGTCTGGATTCGAAGATTTTATTGGCCGCAAAATTTTCGTTTATCCGCTCTAGGTGTCCGAACCGCTCTGTAGTCTCTTTCTTCTCTAGACTTTAATTTTTCTTTAAAAACCTCATTATACAGCTCATAGAGTTCGCTATTTTATCTTATCTTCTCCTCCAGACACCATTGTCGTTATTATCGTAAGAATAAATTCATCTTTTGGTCTACCAACCTTGATTGTTGAAATTTATGGGCGGTTCTTATCAATTGTGCGATTTATTTCAACAGAAATAGTTTTTTTTTGTTGTAATGCGTCTGATGTTTTTGCTAATTTGATTTAGATTAGACTATATTCAACCACATGATTCATCGAATGTTATTATGTAACACAAGATTGCGAGACTAAACGCATATCCAGAAAAAAATCATCACTAACTTACTCAACAAACGCAGAAGAACCTTAGCACGGAATTCATTAACCTATATACTAACTGAACAACATCCCAAAAGAAGAATAGCATTGGGATTTAGTGAGCTTTCTCTAACACTAAGAGCAAAATTTAAAAAACACGGGGTAGACATAATACAAAACAGTAAAATTCGTCAGGGGAAGACATATTATAAATCAGTAGAATTAATCAACTCAAGACTATTCTAGAATAAACTAAAGGCCCAATTGATCAAATGAAAAAATCAGGAATATATAAGGTCACTTGCAGTCATTGCAACAAGGTTTGTATTGGACAAACTAGGAGAAACATGGAACAAGAAACACGGCTCAATGAACAGCTCAAAGAAGCAGAACTTGCCAGGAAGAAGAATTTAACCGAATTCGGATACAAAGTAGCAGAACACATTATCTAAAAGATGCATAGTGTTTCCAAAGAAGACATAGTAATGGTAAATTACATAAGAGATTCTAGGAAACTAGACTCAGCTGAAAGCATTGAAATTTTTAAAACTAAGAATGGCTAACTGCAAAATAAAGACCAAGGCAATGGATTTTCCCATTATTTAAATTTTTAGTAAAATGTAATTGGACCAATAAAACCACCCCTATCTGTCACTCTAACATTGAAAATTATATTTCAGTAATAAAAATATAATAAATAATAATATTATGAATAATAACAATATATTTACTCAACCTCTTCACTTATGGTATTTCATTGGAAAGTAAACAACCAGCAAATTGTTACCTATGTATATCCATTAGAGAGACACAGTATAAAAGAGTACAAAACACAAAAGAAGTGTGCATGTAGTAGATGAAATACGCAATCTGTATGAGTATATTTAATAAAATTAAAAGGAAAATTAATTATGTATTTAAGGGTTGGATACGAAATTCCAAAAAATCTTTTTTTCAAAATTTCGTGCACATTTTTCCGTCTTGTTTCAAGACTCAAAATGAAGAAACTTCCATTAAAACACAAGCAGCGACTGCAAACTCATGTGATCTCGGAAATGGCTATAGTTTTTGATATCTACAACAATGTCCGTTAAGTCAAGAGAATAAAACCCGACGACTTGGTCACGATTGGAAAAATCATCGAAACAAAGATTGATTAAAACGGAATAAAAATGGCCAACCTGCTTTTAGTTGGTCCGACTTCTACACTATCAAGAGTATGGCTCTGGATGTTCTTCAAGGATTACCTCATATTTTTCGAAAAAAAAACACGATTTTGATTAATGTTTCGATAACCCCAAAGAAGATAATCTAAAAGTGGACAAACATTCTGATGAAATCCTGAAATGATTAGGCAATCCAAAATATAATGGAATTTCGTGGTGTAAAATTATTTTTTTACTTTCAATATTAGTCAAATTACATTCATAACGAGCCACCTAAAATTTCTCAAAACAACAATATTTCCTATATTATTATTCAACAGCATCATCGTTACGAGCAAAAGCGAGTTTTAATTGCTAATAGATGACTTTGCAACACACGCTGAGTGGGTCAGTAGATAAATCGGCTTCAAAATTTGATTCCGGATAAAAGTAAAACACTTTATTGGTTTTTTCGGTTTCATTAGGATTGTTCTCAAATCTTTGTATTCTAGTCTCTTTAGACCAAATTTGGAGTATGCTCAAGTTTGGTCACCTTTCAATGATGTTCATATTAACAGGATTGAAGCAGTGCAAACATTTTTTTTAAGATTTGCTTTGCATAATTTCCAATAATCAAATCCATTAATTTTACCTCCATATGAGCATAGATTGAACTTAATTCATTTGAAAACTTTGAAATTAAGACGCAGATATTATTTTTCTTACTGAAATTATTAAAGGAAACATTGCTTCTCCTCAGATTTTGAATAACATCAACATTAATTCAAATAATCGCCTACGAAATACAACCTTCTTTACATTAAGTTTCCATAGGACCAATTATGGCAATTATGAGCCAATTACATAGAATGTTACTAATTAGTAATAAATACATAAACTATATTGACTTCACACTTTCGAAACAGACTCAAAAACTTAAATTATATAAGTAATCTGTAGTTATTAAAATATATGTGCAATTTTTTTCAATGCATTTTAACTAGTTCTAAGTTAGATATAATTTTAATTTGTAAATTGAACGTGTTATGTTGTATTGTAAAAACAAAAAAAAAATAAAAATAATAATTATTGTAATGAAGTTTGAGCTAAACTAAATAAATAAATAAATAAAAAAAATTAATAGGCTGCTCCCAAAAATTTTAATTTTTTTTTCAATCGAAAAACAGTTTTTCTCTCAACAACACTAATTTCAAAAAATTCAAAATTAATAATAACATCTTTATTCAGTGTATCATCGACTAAGCCACCTCCTTGCATTCTAATATTATCTTCCAACCTTTTATTCCAATCTGTATTTTCACTTCTTTAAAAAAAACGTTTATAGACCTGAATAAGAATTCTATTATACAAATGCTTACTTAATCTTAAATAACAACAAATCTACTCATAATTATTTTAATCTAATACAAATTTTTATTTTTAATTTCTCCTAGACAGTTTTAAGCGACTGTAAGTGTAGATAGATAAATATATGATAATTTGCAGACCAAGCTGTGATGAATTGAAGGCAAAAAATAAAATAAAAGAAAAAAACCGAAGAGTTAAATTGCAATTTGCAAAATTTTAATAATTTAACACCAAATTTCGAAATACGAAAATATTTGTTATATATAAGTAGATATGTAGGTACATAATGTAAATACATGAGTTGGTTTGGTTGGTATTAAGGCATCATATTATATGTATAGTATTGATATTGAAACAAATTATCTTTATAATAATTGCTATGAAAATATTCCACAAAACAAAATGAAAAAATAAAATTCAATAAATATTATTAAAGCTCTCAAAAGTTTATTAATTATATATTATAATTACATAATAATTAAAAAATTAATATTTTTGTTTATAAATTAAATATTTTTTTAATTAAACAATACAATCAATTGAATTGTTAGAGTTTATTTTTCAAACTGATTATTATAAGTTACCAGTCTATATAAGAATATCCAAGGAGTCGAACATATCTAAAAATTTAATATTATTTCGGTTAGTAATCTATCGATATAAATCCCCGTTTAGTTATATTAGAACCATGGCGTTATTATGGTTACTGTTTACTTCTTTTATGCCTGTTTTAGGTTTACGATAGATATGCCAACTTTTTCATTTAAAAAAAAAATAGTTGATATCATAACTAAAATTCTAATAAATAATTTAACCCAAATCTAAAGCAGCAGGTGTAGATAGAATTCATACTAAAATCATAAAAACTTGTAAAAATATAATGGTTAAGCCCATTACATCCCTCATTAATGCTTAAATAGAACAAATTAATATCCCAGATATTCTAAAAATTAGTAAAAAAATTCATATTTACACCAAATCAGGCGATGATGATTTAAACAACTTTACGCCGATCTCAATTTCGTCAGCCTTTAGTAAAATAATAGAAACACATATCAACAACCAACTAACTGAATACCTACGACAAAACAAACTACTGTACGATATCCAATATGACTTTACAAAAAACTCCAACACGACCACTGCATTATTTGACGTAGAAAATAGTATTCAGAATGCGAGGATCAAAAAATCATATAAAAAATATTGAGTATGGTACGATAGCTCGTTATGATCAACTATATTTTCATTTGATTGAGTTGATTTTACAAAACATTGTAATTGCTACCCGGAATATTGCAATTGATGTTGTTGTTGCATTTTAACAATATAATATTTTTAGATTACGATACCACATTGATTTATTTATTAAATTATTACATAAAATATAAAAAAAACTTAATACTACGACAATGCGAGCTCTATTTTGAAAGTTATTTGCATTCCTGAATGCTTTGGAAATAATAATCAGAAATTTTATGGAGAATTAACAATTTATATGTAGATGTAAAGTTTTGAAACATACGTAGACAAACAAAAAAATATCTATACTTAAAAGTAAAGAGCTAATGAGTGAGCTTTGACCTTCATCACAATACTCCTTCAAAAGGGTCGATTTGCGCCGCTTGCCTCAAACTTGGGATTTTTAGGGCTTATGCATCATTTTGAATATTGTCTTCCTGCATTTTCTTATTGGCCTTCTCTTACCATGTTTACTCTCGGGCCTTCTATTTAACATCACTGCCTGTTTTCCTGCATTCTAATTACGTGGTAAGTCTTTAGGCTTTTTGAAACCTTACAATGTCTTCATTTCTTATAGGTCTCATAGGCCGAGTATTTTTCGGAGAATTTTCCTTTCAAATATACGTAGGGTAGGCTGTTCTCCTCGGCTACATTCATGGTCCATTTCCATTCGTAACTATATGGGTCGCATTAGAGTTTTGTATATAGTCATCTTTGCTTTTCTTGATATTAAGATCTACAAAACCTTCATACAACCCAAGATGGAGTATAATTCGCTTTTATGGGCGAGCGCTTCAAAGATTGCTCTAAGCTTTCTTGATAGAGTACAAAAACGAGCAATTCACCTCATAAATGATGTAAATGTTTCACCAACACTTGTTTCACTTGGTCATCATCGTATTGTTGAAGAGCTAAGTCTATTTTATAGATATCTCGTGGTAGTAGGCACATGTTCGGAAGAACTAAAATCACTACTTCCGCATCTAAAGCAATTCCATCGAGGAACACAAGAGGCTGCAAATTTCGACTTCTACAACGTGGAAACACCAAGATGGTTCAGTATTGGTTATGAAAATTCGTTTTTTCCAAAAGCCAACGGTACGAAAGTATAAAGGTTTCTCTGGCCTAAGGTTTGGCTAATAATATACCTACATTGATTGCAGTAAATTTCTGTTTGCGTAGCAATATTTGTTTCCGGTCTGAATTTCGTTATTAATGTAGTACTGGCCCAACGTTCCCTCTAAGCTACGCACGTGCGCAATTACACACTATTTTTTTTTTTAATTGCGCATAGAAGTTTACTTGTAAATATTTAATATTTAAAAAAACAATAAAAAACTTAAAAAACTGCAATCAAAAACTTTTTTTTTTAATAAAATATCTAATTTACCAAGTGTTTGTTAAATTTTTTAAACATAGCGCAATTTATTTTTCTTTTGCTCAGCTAAAAAAAAAATTAGACTTAGAATCAACGTTTTTTATAAAATTTTCAGTTTTTAAAAGCAAAATTTTAAGTTTATACAGTTATTATTCAAAAATGGTAAGTCTGATACTCATTCAACATATACCGTTAATTAGGTGTATTAATTCTAAGAAAAAGCTATGAAAAAGATGTTGCTCTAGTTTCAATTTCTTCTGAGCTGTAGTGGATATTCTTTAGACATAATTTTTCTAATTCGATTTTCTTTAACCCTCTGTAGCCCAGGTAAATTTAAAGATAGACCCCTCTTCTAGAACAATTTTTTTCCTAAAATACTCCAAGGAATCACCCCTTAAAAACTTTTTGCTCTAAACCGGACCACCCTGTATATACATATACTCTATTTTCCTTTGCGAACTCTTTAATTTTAAATTTCTAACGATTAAAGTATACCAGAAAATTGTTCTATAATTGCTAAAATAGAATTTTAAATTACCAAAAAACAAGTAATACAAAATTGAAAATAGTTATAATAAAAATTAAGATTTCTTCAGTTTTTGTTTTTCTTTACTATTAACATAATAAAAAAAAAAAAAAGTTAAAGAATTTCCCTAGATTATTATTCGAACCTAGAAAATATAAAAATTTGCATTAAAAAATTGTTGATATTTTTTTGTTTCTCCATTTTCATACACATGTTCTATACGTATACAACTCATTACTAGTACCTATATAATAGACTTCGTTACATAAAATTACATTGAGGGAAGAGTCTCTTCTCAATTTAATATAACCTCCTTATAACCGTTTTCAATTCAAGTTTTAAATTTGGCGCCTCAGATTCCTTTAAAAATAAAGTAATTTTTTTTCATTTTGTCTTTCTTCTTTTTTAAACGGCATATAAAATTAATTGAGAATGCCACTTAATTTAACAGCATCTCGTTACAAATTTAATTTTTTTTTTACAGTTATTTTTCTTTTTTTCAAATGAGATGAAAAAAAAATAACCACCCCTAATATTACTGATTATATACAGAAAATGTATTATGGAAAGAATTTGATTTGACTCGCCACAAAAAAAAAGAACAAAAAAAAATAAATATCAAAAATTCTACTTTTCCATGCATAACAAAAAAACGATGGCGAATTCAAATATTTGTAGTAGGTACAAAAACTCACAACTTGAAAATAAAAATAAAAATTATTAAAATATACTTTTATCGAAACCAAACTAGCCCCCTAAAAATAAGCAAATAAAACTAGTGGGGTAGATCTTGAGTAACTAGAACTAGTATAAGATAAAGCAAAAAAGTATATAATGAATCTGGCTGGAATATTGTTAATGGAAATTTGGAAACGCTTTGTGATGTTAAAAGAACCAAGCTTTGTGATGTTATTTTAATATTCGCGATTTTTCAAGCCGTAAATATTTCCATTAACAATATTTCAGCAAGATTCATTATAAACCTTTGTGTTTTATCTTATAGTAGTTCTAGATGCTCAACATCCACCACTAGTTTTATTTTCTACTTTTTAGGGGGCTAGTTTGGTTTCGATAAAAGTGTATTTTAAAATTTTTTATTTTTACATTATTTTATTTTATTCTTTTTAGTTTTAAATGAAACCTATAGGTATTATAGTTTCAGAAAGAGTATATAAGTGTAAACTCTCATGTCTATAACACAATTTGTATTTGAAAAATTCCTGATACGTGCTGCAGTTGTATGGCACCAACCCGAACCAGTCCACATTTTCGAAATCGGTACCAGTGGCATTTTGGGAAAGAGTATCTAAGTGTAAATTTCCATGACTGTAACACAATTGGTTTTTGAAATATTCCTGAGACGTGCTAGGAGTTGTTCGGCAGCAACCCGAACCAGCCAACATTTCCATAATTGGTAACAGCTGTGAACACGAAAATATACCACGTAAACATATAAACATACAAACATATAAAAAATAACCAGACACTGGCAAGTTAATATGAAAGTATATAATTAAGAGAAAAAAAATAAAAACTCAAATAAAATTAAAAGACAGTAAGTGAAATGTCGTCATTGCGTGAACTTTTGTCTTTTTCATCATCAAAATCAACCATGTCGCGTGAGATAACAGCAAGGAAATGAAACCAAAAAAAAAATACATTTTATTTATTTCTTTTTGTTAACTTTACAAGCATATATGCTTATATATGTATTATAATAATAATAGTACCTATACCTATCCAACCTTAACAAAAATTGGGATAAAAAAGGATAAATTCAGAAATTTTTCATTCAAAAATGTACAGAAATTTACAAAATTTTAAGCAAAACATTCTAGACTGTGTAAAAATTAAAGAAATTTATTCGTTAATTCGAATTTGGTATGCAGTAAAGAGCTATTTTGGTGACGTTAAATATTTAGATGGCATATCTGTATGGCGTTAATGCATAATCAGTATTACATAAACAGTAATTTCGGGAATAATTATAAGCATTCACCAATTCACCAATAACATTTCACCAACCATATTGGAAATTAGCAGAACCCAGATTAATATTATAAATTACTCTCGTGTGGGTTGATGAATTTTATAAAATAATTGGAATAATTTTACAAAAACTAACGTTTATTTTACTTGTATAAATGAAACAGAGTAATGAATGATGGAACAGCTAAAGGTAAAAATAATAATATCTTCGAAATTATGACGAATGACGAAAAATTTGAAAAAATTTAAAGATTTAATAATTTATACTATCCCATCGGAGAAAATATGGCAAAAACCTTTAACTCCATTTATATCCCAAAAAGCAGATGTAAAATAAGATTTGGTTTCAAAGAAATAAATGAAGAAAAAACACATAAATTAATAGACTCTCTTAAATCAACTAAAAGACCGGGACTACGGGAGTAGATAGCATTAGCTCTACTATAATGAAACACCTGAAAAACGAGTTGCCATCTTGGGCTGATATTGAAATTATTTTTTCTTTTCTAAATGAATTTAGTAATGATTTAAAAATAAATAATAAAGATTTATTATTAGAAAAAGAGAATCAAAAATTTTGCGAAAAATTGACAAAATAAAAGAATAGAAAGTGAAAAATTTATCTTGTAGATATCTTGTCTTGTCCTGTGTTTTCCTTTTTCAGAAATGGTCATCGTACAGATTTATTTTATTACAAAAAAACGGCGACGCGGTGAAGCATTATGCAGCAAAGCAACAACAACTGCAACAAAATACAACACAACACAAAAGGAAAAAAAGAGTGAGACTGAGAAAATAGATCTGTATGTTTACTTTTATTTGCAAAAATTTGCAAATGAGAGGAAAAATCACGTAATCATAAAATTCTGCAAGAATAGTTAAAATGTTCTCTTTTGCAAATAAAAGTACACATACGCAAAATTTGCTTAAATTTATCCAAATTTTTTCATGTCAAAAATAATTGATTTTTAGGTTATGAGATTTTTTTAAATTCGAATTAATATATTCATTTTGTGAATTTTTTTGTAAAATTGTTGAAAAAAATTAAATTAAATAATTTTTCGTGGTTTTGGTCTTTTTGTCGGTAAAAAGTTATATTTATAAGTTTTCAGGTTAGGTATACAACTCTTTTTTTTATTTTAGGTATACTACTTTTTGTATGAAAAATATTCTATTCACATTTAAAACAACAACAAAAAATTTACAGTAAATTTTTACAAATTTTTGCAAATAGAAATTTCCTTTGCAAAAATTTATTCAAGAGACCTCTGACGTCACGTTAATAAAATTCTCTTAAATTTCTCAAAAATTTGTAAAGAGCGTGCAAATAAAAAAGTAAACATACAGGAATTTGGATAAATTTATATAAATTTGCGAGTTAACATACAGAATAGTTATTGCTTCATCAATGAGCAATTTAAAACAAAGAATATCCATTTTTAAAATAAACTAGAAATTTTTTAAATGAAGAAGAAATTAAAATCACAATTTATAAGATTGCATTTTACAAAATTGTGCTATACTTTTTATTATTATTAAACTATAATTTAAATTGAATTTGGATGTAAAAATAAAATGATTAATCAAATAAATACCTAATTAATATTAAGAAACACAATGTATAATAATAAAAAATAAATAAATAAAAGACTCGAAAAAAGTACAAAAAACAAGCGTACACTTTCTGTTAAATGTTTACGTCATTAAAAAAAATTTGAACTGAAGTTTCGAAATGTGTCTACATACACATCACTACGAACGTAAACATTTTATAGGCAACTTCAACAAACACAAACGAAAAATCAAATTTTTTTGATTTTACGGACACCAAGTGTCTGTATTGTGTCTTTTCACTACAGACGAAAACTCTTTGAAGGCTACAGTTTTTACATACTTAACAGTTAATACATACAGTTAATATATACAGTTAATACATACAGTTAATATATACAAAAGAGTAGTAAAACTATGTTTATTTTTTTTTGTTTTTTTAAATACACTTGAGTGGAAGGGAAGCAACAAGCGGTGAAAATACCAATGTACAGTGACAAAATATCAAAGAACAAATGGAAATTATTATATAAAATACAATGGAAGAGTCTACCTTACAAAAAAGTAACCAATATTTTGCGTATATTTCTTTTTTTCAATGATTTTTCTCGTAGGATAAGTTTTTACAAACTTGCGAAAACTTATGCAAATTTTTACAAGAAACCATTCCCGTACTGAGACTTTTAATATATTTTTCTATACAATCGAGTTTACAAATATGTAAAAAAAAAATGTGGGCAATATTTGTATACGCATAAAGCTGGATTTTCATTGACCAATATTAAACGACAAGAACAGAAAATATCATTTACCGGGGATATTTTCACAAAAATTGAGGATATTTTCAAAAAATTTGGGATATTATACTTTGATAAAGTATATTTTTTAAAAAGTTTCTTTATACCGGCAACACTTTTTTAACAATTTTTTGAGTAAATGTATATAAAAAAAAATAATTTTTTTCAACAGATGTTTTTGGCGATTGAATTGTTGTTTTTTTGTGTATAAAATAAATTTCCCAAATAGAAATTTAGAGAATTCTTTGCAGCGGTCTATTTTTTTCTTACATAAAAATTCAATAAGCTATCTCCCATTCTAGAGCCAATAAAATTTTTAAAATTTTAAATATTGGTCAATGAAAATCCAGCTTAACGGGTAACAACAGATAACTGCGTTAAAAAAACGACAATAGTTACTAATACATTTTTTTTTGTTCTTCCTCTTGGAAGCAATCATAGAGTATCAACTTGCACTCCTGTAAGCAAAAATAGAGTATATATCAACTTGCACTCCTTTTGTGTAGTGATCAAGTCCGATATAAATATCTGATTAAACTGTTCGGCGCCAATAGTGTTATTGAGTCTTACTCTCCTTCTAAGCATAGTCCCGGTTCTCAAACTTCCATGGAAGATCCCACCTTATATCTTTTACAGCAAAGCCTGTTGCCCTTTGCATGATTTCATCTATTATAAGCGTGAATAGAAGTGGTGAAAGTGGACATCCTTGTGTTACTCCGTTGTACTTATGCATATATACATTATACATACAAGTACGTTAAATTAGTGAAATGATTAAAGTAACAACCGATATTTGAGTAACTATTATTATTGTTAGCTGTTATTTAAAAACAATACACAATTTTTTAAACAAATATAAGACTAGAGAATACAAAACTAAACGCCAGCGGCTGCGCTTGTAATATCTGCAAATTTTTTTTTGTTTAAATTCATATCGTACGAGACATTTGTAGTTAATTTTATTTTACTCTTATCTCTTCTTTTATTAACACACTACTTAACGTAGACTTGGCCACCCTACTATATGTCATTCTAACATTTTTACTTAATTGTCAAAAATATTCTTGAATCAGACGTCAAAATCGTCTGACAAAATTTTTCGTATCAATTTTATTTCTGGGAAGTGGAAAAAAATTAAGCCATTCAGTAAATTCTAAACTTTTTAATTTAAATTTAAAAAAAAAAAGCATGGCTTCGCGAGTCCTTTCTTTATCACACAACTTACGAAATATCGCTAAAACAACAGCTGCATTTCAAGTAATTATTTTAATTATAAAATTTTAATATAAATGTTAAGAACACAATTACGTAATTTTTTGTGTTATGAACCAATATTGTACCTAAAAATTTACCTTATTGGAATTTAAAATAACAATATGCTTATCTATTTTTATTGTATTAATATTTATAGAAATCAAATAGTTAAATAATTAAATATGTACATAAATTAGTTTTATAGGTTATGTTATTGAAAGAATTTTGAATGATTATGTATATCAATCACATTATGAAACAAGTAATTTAATTTTATATTCATTTTAGCGTTATGCATCAGGTCATGCTCCTAATCTTCATAAAGCTTTACTAAATGTACCAGCGACTGAAGTAACAACTCTTGATAATGGACTCCGAGTAGCCAGTGAAGATTCCGGTGCAGCAACAGCTACTGTTGGCTTATGGATTGATGCTGGTTCGCGGTATGAAACTTCACAAAATAATGGTGTAGCTCACTTTCTTGAACATATGGCATTTAAAGTAAGATATTTATTTATTTATTTATTTATATATATTTTAGAAATATAAAAAAAAATCTATTTATTTTGAATAATATTCAATATATTTTAATAAAAAGGGAACGGCTAAACGATCACAAACAGATTTAGAACTAGAAGTTGAAAATTTAGGTGCTCATTTGAATGCTTACACATCTAGAGAACAAACTGTTTTCTATGCCAAGTGTTTAGCAAATGATTTACCAAAGGCTGTTGAAATTTT
This sequence comes from Argyra leucocephala, assembly GCA_963942445.1. Taxonomy (NCBI): domain Eukaryota; kingdom Metazoa; phylum Arthropoda; class Insecta; order Diptera; family Dolichopodidae; genus Argyra; species Argyra leucocephala. Next base: position 55,046,661 of record OZ012677.1, on the reverse strand, counting down.
AGCAGATATTATTCAAAACTCAAAACTTGGTGAAAGTGAAATTGAACGTGAACGGGGAGTTATTTTACGTGAAATGCAAGAAGTTGAAAGCAATTTACAAGAAGTTGTTTTCGATCATTTGCATGCAACTGCTTATCAAGGAACACCATTAGGTCAAACAATTTTGGGACCCACAAAGAACATTAAGTAATTAATATAAACATAAAAATATTCTAAAACAATGCAATACAATATTATTTCATGCTTTAGATCTATTGGCAAAAGCGACCTTAACGATTATATTAAAACTCATTACAAAGCAGCCCGTATTGTATTAGCTGGTGCAGGTGGTATCAGACATAATGATCTTGTAAAATTAGCTAATGATCATTTAGGAAAATTGGAAAACACTTATGATGGAAAACCACCATCAGTTTCTCCATGCCGGTTTACTGGATCAGAAATTCGTGTACGTGATGATGCTTTACCTTTAGCTCATGTTGCTATTGCTGTTGAAGGCTGTGGCTGGACTGATCAAGATAATGTACCATTAATGGTTGCAAATACTTTAATTGGAGCATGGGATCGATCACAAGGTGGTGGTGTTAATAACGCATCAAAATTGGCTGCCTATAGTGCTGAAGGAAGTAAGTATATATATTTCTATATATATAAATATTTTTATAAATTTTTTTTGTTTTTCTCTTAGACTTATGCCACAGTTTCCAATCATTTAATACTTGTTATAAAGACACTGGTTTGTGGGGCATTTACTGGGTTTGTGATCCTGCTCAATCTGAGGTTAAATTTTATATAATAATTAGTGTAGAACCTTTTTATTGAAACTAATCAATTTTAGAATATGCTCTATAATGTTCAAAGTGAATGGATGCGCTTATGCACAATGGTTACTGATACTGAAGTAGAACGGGCTAAAAATCTTTTGAAAACAAATATGCTTCTTCAATTGGATGGTACTACTCCAGTATGTGAAGATATTGGACGTCAAATATTATGCTATAATCGTCGTATTCCATTACATGAACTTGAAGCTAGAATAAACAGTGTTAGTGCTCAAAATGTTAAAGACGTTTGTATGAAATATATTTACGACAGATGTCCAGCTGTTGCTGCTGTTGGACCAACAGAAAGTTTACCAGATTACAATAGAATTCGTTCATCCATGTATTGGCTTAGAATTTAAATGAAATAAATTAATTCTAATTTTGAAATATCCTAGATAAAATGCTTTATGTTTTACTTAATATCCTTTTTAGCAATTCGTCAAACAAAACTGTAAATTTATATTTTGAAAATAAAATGTTGAACATACTTTAGTTAAGTAACATTAATCAACTATTCTAAAATAGTTGGATCCAAAAAAATGTGTGCATTTTGATTTTTAAAAATTTATCCTTCAATATTATTTAAATAGTTTTTCTCATAAATGTAGCTTCCATTAGCCAATATATTAATTTACATTTTTACACTAATATTAAATATGTCAAAGTAAAATAAAAACGCCCAAAATTATAAATGCAAAATTAAAAATTTATTTTCTACCGCATAATGGAAATAACATCGGAAATAAATACAAAGCTAATTAATTTATTGTTTCCATAACACTATTTTTATTTTATTTAATACAGTTTTAAGAGTATAATTTCATAAATATCTATGTCACTATAATTTAAAGGCCTTTTAATTTATATATTTTAATCCCGTTTTGTCAATTAGTATTACTAATTAAATGCTCGCATTCTGTTTATTGAATAATAAATATTGATTAAATAGTTTTATCCAATAGTGTTTTTAATTTATTTAAAAAAAACCAAATTTGCTTATGTATGTGTAGTATTTAAATAATACTATGTCAAAATAATTACAATTTAAGTTTTTCATATTCATGGAAAAAACCAAATTTCAACGATCATTACTAATCATCAAAACAAAACAAAAACCGTTCAAAACTGATCAATGATTCAATTTAGAAGAATACATATTTAACAAAAAAGAAATTTCTATTAATAAATTATTGAAAATATCAGCAATTACAAATATTTTGTTCCTTTTCTATATTTCCGAGCATAGATGTTTTAACGTTTGTTATAATTTGTATAATTACTATAATAGATAACTTAACACGCTAGTCCAAATACCGATACAATACAATACATTGTTTTATTTTCCCAACGTACTGTACAAGATCCATCAGTTTCATTATTCCAAAAACAAGAGCTAGCCGTATGTAATCCAGCTCCATTCTTTTGCATTATCATAGCAGTAACAATATATTTATATGGCTTTTGTTGTTTCGTTAATACACTTAAACAAGCTTCTACAACCTGACCGGTCCAGTTATTAACTTTATCATGTTGATATGCATTTCCGCCAATAGTATTCTCAATTGCCTCTAAAATTTAAAACAAAAATGGTATTTAATATCCATAAAAATTTAAATATTAAAATTTAATTTCAACAAAACTTCTTTGATATAATTTTTAATAGAAAATATAAGATAAGTTAATGAAAATATTCCTAAGAGAATGTATTACATAGCTACAACCAGAGACTATAATTATATCATGGTAGATACTATCATTTGTACTATAACTACAACAGTTATTGATATATTAGAACTGAAAGAAATAAAACTCTTCCACAAATAATATTCAAAAAAAAAAAATATTTTTTCCAAAATGTTCGCCTCGTCAAAAACTTAAAATTAAAATCAAAATCTACTATAAGAATAGTTAATCTAATTTTACTCGAATTATCTATATTTGAAAGTGTTTATTATAATATATTATATATTATATTACAACATTCATATTTGACCTGCATATAATGTATTATAATGTATATTTGGATACAATTTTATTGAACAAACATTCTAATTTCATACATACCCTTTATAATTTTGCTGACATCATCCACAATAAATTGATTTTCATCTCGGATATCATCCATTTTTGATTATTAATAATACTAATATTTATTTATCTTTACTCTAAATTATAAAAAAAGCTATTTCGGAATAAATTTATACTCCAAGTTTTTTAATAATTAGCAAATAACGAAAATGCGGAAAACGAAATTGCTCGAAAATTGAATTGTTTTCAGTTCAGTTTTATTTTTTTACGATTGAAGTTTGAAGTTTACAACGAATTCAGACACGTTTTGACTGGCGAAAATTTAAATCAATTAAATTTTATACTAACAAATTTACAAAAACAGTTGATTTATGACATAAAAAAATAATCAAATCTTGTGTGAATTAAATTACAATCAACCCAATTCTTCACTCTTCAAAATGGTTTGACGAGAAAAAAAAACTATTTTTTTTAGAATTGAATTTAACAAATGAAATATATTTTGCTGATAAACGACAAAATTAACAAAGTAAAGAAATGTTCACACAATTAGTTCTTTTGTTAAAAAAGTCTCCACTAATTGTATCATCTATAAAAGTCACATAAAACGACTCATATTTGTCAGGCTGGTTGGTTACCCAAATGTCAATCTGATGTTTCAAAATTCTGTTTTACAGAAAATTAATGACTGAAGTTTTTGTTTGTTTATATTTCAATTGACAACAACATGAACAACAGCTGCAAAGTGCAAATAAAAACGTGGGTAGAAATTTGAAAAATTCATAATTGATATTTTTGGAAAATTTCTATTACAAACTCTAGAATGAGTAAAAAATCATTTGTGACAGAAATTATTAGTAAAGAGGATAATAATTGTGTACCAATTTTGTGTAAGAGCAAATTAAAAAAAAATGTTCATTTTGTTAATGTGATTATTAATTACAGTGGACTTTCATAATGGAATTCTTAAAAAAGAATACGTATCCGAAAGTAGTTTTGTCGTAGCAAAAAATAAAATTACAAATAAAAATGAAGGAATTTTTTCAACAAGCGATAATATTTATCATGGTGAAATAAAAGAAAAAAAAGATGTGCTAACCAATAATTTTATTGCAATAAAAAGAGGAAACAAAGTACATAATATTATTTATTATAAAAAAAAAACCACTTTTTTCTAATATACACTAATTATTTATTTTTAGCTTCGTTTGATTGAAATTGATCATTGCACCTTGATTCATGATATTCATTCGGAAGAACCAGAATTAATAAATAAATTTAATAACAAAGATCTAGCTATGAAAATTCTAATGAAAAATTTCGGTGGCAAAAAATCTAAAGCAATTTACGAAAAAACTGAAAGATCAAAAGTCAATCTAGATATAATTAAAAATCATTTAAATAAAACTGTGGATGAAGCAATAATACAGGAAGATGATGTACAAGTAGAGCAAATAGATCTTATTCCACCATTTAATAATAATGCGAAAAAAATTTCTGATCTTTATAACTTAACCGATATTTTGTCCCAAGATTTCTTAAATACAATAAAAGAAGAAGCTATAGCTATTAATAATTTTGAAACAAAAGAATTACCGTAAGTCTTTAATCTAATTTGAAGACAAAATTAATAAATTTATGTTACTCATATATCTTTTTAGAATATCATCTGAATTCATTATAAAAGAAATATCTCGAGTAAAAGCAATTAAAAATGAAAATGAACGTCATACATTTTTAAAAGTTTTAATTTACTTAGATGGAATATTGAATTACATAAAACAAAAATTTAGAAATGCGGACAAGGTTGAACTGTCAAAAATATCTGACAAAATTTCTATAGATATTTGTCGAAGATTTTCTCCAAAAGACTCGCCCAAACTGTATTATAAACTAATTTTGAAACGTGTTCTATACTAATTCACTTTTTTTATTTCAGGGTTAAAACAATGATCTCCACCAATAAAGCAATATGTTATTTTATCGTCTTAAGTTTATTAATCCAACCTAATTTAGAACTTGATATGAAAACCTTGTTAGTCGAACTTTCTAGACCACAAGCAAAAGTTATTAAATTATGTAGTATGGCACATGTTAAAAGAAAGCGGTTATCCGATGTTGTAACTTTTTCATTACCTACCAATGCCGAAAAAGTACAAAAAAAAATGTTTAATAGAAAAACTATGTAAACTTTTCAATTTTTTTTTTAAATAGTTAATATTAAATAAAATTCAAATATGAGTGAATAAACACATTTATGTTGAAATTTAATTGTTTATTTTTTAAAATTTATCAGCCTGCGTTCAAAAATATGTAAATACATTTAAAATGAATGATTTTTTTTTTTAAATATTTGTACTAAAAATAAATTTCAAAACCTATTATATTATACTATTTTGAATTTAATAATTTCATTAAAGATTTTATTGTACTTTTTTTTTTAAATTAACATTATTATTTCAGAAAAGCCAGCCGAAAGCCTCTAAATTTTAATATATTGCGTAAAAAAAAAATTAAAACTAAAAATATCCATCAATCATGTTTATATGAAATTGGAATTCCACTCAATCCTTTAACAATTTTTGCCGGTTCTGTTTCACCTAAGGCTGGGTTTAATCCTTTCCAAGTTCTATCTTCGAAAGTTGTACCAACACCTTCTGCTAGTTGATAATTCTTTTTTTCCATAATTGTACCATTTGTCGTTTCACATTGATCATTTTTTGAAATTTCGAAATTACGTATTTTACCTGATATCAAACTGACATCGTTTCTTGGTATATTTTCAATATTAATTTCATTATAAAATGCTCCATTTGGTAAAAGTTCTTTAAAATCTGTAACATATTTTTCAGGAAATTTAGAAAGCCATGCTGGATTTAATGCTAATTCAGCTTCAAATGTTGAAATTATAGGTTTATAAAATTCTTTTGATGTATAGATATTATTAAACGGACATCCAACTAATACAAAACAATCAATTTCCATAAAATTAGCTAATTTAGCTGAATTAATGCGACCAACAGATAATATATAACTTCGAATGCCGTGCGCACGAGCTAATTGTTGTATATGTTTAACAATATCTAAATAACCTTCTGCGCTAAGTGTTGCAACAACTATTCCTAAACTTTTTGCATCTTTACATTTTTCTATATAATAATAACGACGACGAATAAAATTAGTTGTAATTGGATTAATTTCTTTAAGTGATGTTTCTTCTGGATTATATACAAACCAATTTGTTGCTAAAATTTAAAGTTTTTTTAATCTTAATTTATAACGTCATGATTATATAAACATTTACCCGAATTGGTCATGGTCAAGTTAAAAAAATGTTGATTATCTTTGCCAATAAACATTCTAACCACATCTGTTACAGGTTCTTTTGATTTTTTTGAATTTGGATATTTTTCAACAGCAATATCTTTTATACCCGGTACATTTTGTTTTAAATCTACAATTATTGCAATACATATATTACAATATTATAATTAATAAAATTTTCATTTTTAAATATTGTACTTACCACTTATCAAACATTTATCTGAAAAATATAAATTAATATGGGTAAATAATTAAATACATATGTTATTTTAATTATATAATTTGAAGGGTAAAGGTGGATATGCAAAATATTTGTAGTATATGCTCAAAAAATTAGAATTGATTACCAATTTTATTTAGTATTTGTTTTTAAAATAAAACTGTACAAAATCGATTGTTTAAAATAAATATCAAAAATAAAAATGACAAAGAATTTATAATCGTTAAAAACCTTATGTAATAAAATTTTATCAATAATGTGATCGATCATCTCATTTGCATACCAAAACAATTGATTGTTTTTTTTTTTTTTTTAATATATAATCTTACCTAAAAGATGATGATAATCTTGACTTAAATAAACTATAATTGATTTTTGTTTAAAAACATCATCTAATTTGTTCAAATTTTCATACAGTTTCTGAAGTTCTAAAGTCTTCTGCGGAAATATATATAATACATTTAATCTAGTAACTTTACTCTGGCAAGCATTTCCAAAATGAATAATAGAATCACCATTAACATGAGCAGCAGCAATCTAAAAAAAAAAAAAAACAATACGTAATTATTTAAAATAAAGTCTACGTGCAAATTACCTCATCTACGCAACAACTTCCATAGGAAGTATCAGCTAATATATATATTTTAGCTTTGTCCTTTAAATCGTCGTGTATTTTTGAACTAAATGGTAAATAGTTATCGGGAAATTGAAGACATACCTTAAATATAATTTATGTGATTTAAATAATACTTGGTATATTTAAAAATTCTTACATTTTTTAAATTATTACTTTCAATCCAATCTAAACATTTTGATCGATTTACTTCGGTCCAAATCTCTTCAAAATTTACTTTCTCCTCTGTAATTTCTACATTTCTTTCTAAAGAGGCAGTTTCAGATGAAAAAAAAGCTGCAGTTGACATAATTTTTAAATATTTAATTTTTAAATCAGTAGATTTTGTTAAAAGGATTAAAAGAAGCTAAAATTTTAAACTTAAATAAAACTCTTTAGAAAATTCTGCATTCTGCAAAATTAAAAAAATGCTAATTTTCACCACTTAAATTTTGACACTTTAATATTTTCAATTCGATAAAATTTGACAGCAGAAACTACGACACCTAATGTTAAGTATTAGCACTATTAAATATGTGGTAATTTCAAATTATCATTTTTAAAAAATTTAGTTAGAGAGACTTTTAATTTTTCTTAGTTTTTGATATGGAAAAAAAGACGAAAATAAAAAACAAAAGAAAATTAATGTTACAAAAACAGTACACAGATTGAGTATAAAAAACAAATGAAAATTGTGAAAAAACTTAGGAAAACATCAGGATTCACTTGGCCTTTGTGCAGTGAAAATACTAATGTACAGAGGCACATGGGTAGTTTTTTGACGTTTATAAAAAAAAATTATGGCAAATTTAGTTGAAGGATAATTTTTAGATTTTATTTTTAGGAATTGAAATTTAAATATTATATTTATATTAATTTATTATATGATATTAATGGTTACTTAAAACAAAAGAAAACTGATTTAATATTATTATTAAAAGTACCAAAAGAGAATAGTTAGGGGCATTTTTTATTAATAAAAATAGTTTAATGTAAACATGTTAGTCCTTCATTATTAATATTTTTGCCTCAAACTGCAAATACAACTTTAGTGACTTTTACGGACGACAGCTATGTTGGCATCTCACAATAATGAGAATGCTGACGCAGCGAACTTAGTACAAAACCACCTAGATGAAATAAAGTACCTTAAATTTTAGTTTTGCATTTGCCGATAGATGAATTTTTATGTAGATTTTAATAAAAATATTTTTTTTTCTACAGTTCAGTGCTTCAAAACAAAGTCAATTTTATTTGTTTTTTTTTAACGTGGTAAGTATTTACCGATAATTTTTTTTATATTAATTTTTTCTTGAATTAATAATAATAATTAAAATACTTTTAATTAACTTAAATTGCATATAAGCCTAAGCACCTAACGAAATCCATTAAAAAACTAATAAACTGGTCATCGATTTCAAAAATAAATTTCAAGTAATTCACAACACTTTTTTTAAGTGTTGAAATTTCTCAATAGATGGTGAAAGTTTAATTAAGGCATAAAAAAATTATATCCCAAAATTTCAAAAAGTAAGGCGAAATTTTTTGAGATAATACGTTTTTTTTACGAAAATTTCAGTTTTTAAAGTCAAAATTTTAAATTTTGTTTTATTTATTTTTTTCTAATGCTCCATAAATTGTACAATTAATTCTTTTAAAACTATTTACTTAGATACAGATATATAATTATTTTTACTACAGTTGATTTGTATTTTTTTATTTTTATTTAGAAATTTTCGAGTTTACTAGTATAAATTTAATTGAAAATTGGAGAAGAAAAACCTTTTAAAATTTTAAATTAAGACTAAAAAAGTGGTAAGTTTAACTGACAGCCAAAAATATCCTTACGAGATACATTTTTTTTAAAAATAATTTAAAATAATTTAAAATATTAAACCACATTGCTATTGTTTTAGTTTGAATTTCGGAGCTGTAGTGGATTTGTTTCTTATAAAATTTTTTAACTTACTGCGGTACAGATTGAATTTAAAAATACATCCCATGTAACGAAGAAAATATCTACTGCAATCTGGTAAAGCTAAAGTTATTTATTTTTTATATTTTTTTCTGTACTTTTCTGTATTCTGTTTCGGGTTGATAGATAAATAATAATATAAGTTTATAAAGAATATTTGATTTGATTTAATTTTTTATTTAATTTTATAGATATGGTTTTAAAATAAGTTCAAGGGCTTTGCAATAGAATGCCTTTTTATATAATTAAGTTTATTAATTAATAATTAATTCAAAATTAAATATAAAATAAAATTACAATACTCAAATTAAATATGTTTTGTAAATATTTATTAATTTTAGTTTAAAATGTGTATTTTTGTACAAAATGATTCAAAATAAATATAATAAATACAATTCCTCAATAACATTTGTAAAAGAAATAAAATCTTATAAATAAAAATTAAAAAAAAAAACTAAAATTAATTTTCTAAATAAGTAAAAAGGTATTTAAAACATATCTAAACGTATTAAATAATAAAATATAATTTAAACTAAGTTTATAATATGAATAATTAATAACTGTTTTTTTTTTTATTTTTGTTTTTTGCTGTTAATTTCCTAACTATCCGGGGATAGCAAAAACAAAAAACGCCGGTCAAATAAATTCGTTAATTTAAACATTTTCGAATTTGGATTGCAGGACTAAATTAATTTTTATTATTATTAAAATAACTAATTTGGAAATTTTTCCTAAAATAATTGTTTTATTGATCAAAAATAATAATAAAAAAAGCAAATAGTAAGCAATATTTAATTTTAATTTATAGAGTTTTATGAGAGGGTCATCAAACTGCTGTCGGGCCCAGTAATAAAGAATATCATTCTTATACTTTTTGATAAATATTGTGATTGTACAAAATTTGAATTACAACAGTTATGAAAATATGAATTTAACAATATCACAGTTGTCACGTTGATACAAATTATTTGTAGAATAACATTATGAAGATATTCAACAATCAGTTGTTGTTTTTTTTTTAATCGGGAATACTGATCCCAAGGCTTTTATTCTTTTTGTATATTAAATTTATGTATGTACATATTATTTTAGTTTATAAATCATATTATGTTTCATTTGGAACTATGTATTAACTTTAATTTATAACTTTGTTTCATACAATTAAATTGAAAAATTGCAAAAGCTATAGTTATTTTAACTACATATTCTTATATGAAGCAATTAACTCCCATAGATAGAAGACACAAATAATAATTCTTATAAGAAAATCTAAAAAAAATGTACATTTTACAAAAAAAATCAAATTTTTCTTAAATTCCTAAAAAATTAAAAATTTTATTAGTTTTTTTCATTCAAATTTCTCTGTTGCAGCAACAATTTTTGAAATTTTTTCAATATCATCATCATCATCTTCAAAATATTTTGCATTTTTATTTGAATTAACAGATCTTAAAGCTTCCACATTGCTCATTGTAAATCCATTGAATGTATAATGTTTACTTTTAAAAGTATTTATTACTTGCTATATATATAAAATATATTTTTATTTATTTAATTAAATATAAATGTAATATGTATGTATACAGACATATTAAGGGTGATTTTTTTTAAAGTGATATATTGCAATAACCCACATATAAATTAGGTTTGTAATCACGTTTTTTTGTAATAAAAAATAATTTCCGGGTGAACGATGGTATCTTGTGGCTTAATATCTTAAATATATGAGATCTTATATGAGTGTAGAATAAAATTTTATATAGAAACTTTTCGATATTATGCACTAAAAAAGATCTGAACTTGGGAACTGTAACGAAAGAATAAATTTGAATTTTTGCTTAAAGCACCGATTATTTCTTCTGCAGGTACAGTTATTCGCGCCTTGTTGTTCCTCTTGCATCGAGCAATGAATATTTGAAATTTGCAATATTTTGAAAAATTAAATTTTACTAATGAAGAATGTAACAATCAATTAATGTTTGCGCGCAAGTCCTAATAAAAAAAATGTATAAAAAAATGTTCTTAAACCGCCTTGAAATCGAAATAAAATTAATATAATTTAAAACAATTGCAATACAAATACAAAGTTTTTTTTTATATTTTGGAACTCAAATTTCTTGATGTTATTCAAATTTCAATTTTTGGCAAAATGAAGTTGTTATAAAAATTTATTTTCTAGCGTTTGAGTAAAATGTTTGTATAATTGAAGTGAAAAATTAAGTGAAATTATTTTTGAAGCAGATTTTTTACATACTTATAAAAATTTAACAATATTTTTGTAAAAATTGACGTATTTTCAAATTTATTAGCAAATCGAATATTTTTTAGCAGACACAAATTTGTGAATCAAAACGTAACTTAATTAATAAAATAAAATTAAAACTATTAAATAAAATAAAAAATAAAAATATAAAGGCCCACATTCCCAAAAAGAAAAAGACCTGTAGTTGGCCTGCAGATTAACATAGGCTATAGGTTTATGTTAAATAAATAAATAAAAAAGGATTAAACTAAATCAGTTACAAAAGTTTACGAAAATCATCCCAAAACTTTTGACTGTTCGATTTACTTCCTGTGTTTCAAATGACAACCTATTTTATACAATTCGGAATTTGTGACATTGTAAAATATTTTTGGCATACAATGAATATAGAATGTAAAATATTGTAAATATTAAAATTTTAAAATTTTTTTACAATACTGAACTCAGACGAGTATTAGTGATAAATTATAATTATGTATAATCAATATTAATACGTTAATAAAATTTAACCCACAAATTCCAATAATAAAAGAAGGTAATAAATAGGTTATAATATAATCTTTAACTAAATACTGAAACTATAATATTAAAGTGTTTTATTTTAAAAGTTAATATAAAATTTAACTAGCATGTACACGACGAATAGATTCTATTACTAAGCACAAAAATGTTAAAACAAAAGTCATTCACCATCAATTACTGTATCCCAATATAAAATTCAATCACTTTAAAAAAATATTACCCTTTTTTAGACAAAGATAAACTTACCAAAACTAATTTAATTAAAAATACAGCAAATGTTAAAAAACTTATTGTCATAAGAGCTGTTTCAGCTGTTGGAAAATTTTCATGTATTGACTCATCAAATAAAGATCTTTTTTCACGTGTTATATATTTATTCGGCCACATTTGTGTAAATCGATTTTCTATATATATACAATATTGAATGATTTTTTTGTTTTTTTTTTTTAAATTAATATTAATAAAAATAATTTTTTATTAATTTTATTATATTTACCAATATTTAATAATAATGTATCCCTTAAATCTTTTAATCTTAAAATTTTGTCTTGTATACCATTTTTAGCTTTTGATAATAATCCTTCTTGTAGCGATTTTAAAAATTCTAAAAATCCTTTAAATGATGGAGTTTTTATATTATTATTTGTTGTATTATTATTACGAAATTTATTTATATTTGTTTTATTTTTATTTTGTGATTTAAAATTTTCATTACTACTACTGTCTAACATTATTTTATCATCTATTTGAATATTTGGTTTTAAATTGTTAACAATTTTTATATTTTTATCTTTTATTTTTGAATTTTCTCTAATTTCTTCATCACTTTTTGTTTCACTTTGATCATGTTGTTTGTCATGTTCTAAATTATTTGTAAAACTAAATACATTATCATTTCTGTTATTATTTTCACTTTCAATTTGAGAATTTTGTTTAGAATTTTGTTTAGAATTTTGTATTGATGTAACTGAACTTTTTGAATTATTTGAATAATTAAAATTTTCTAAATTTAATGGATTTTGTAAAAAACGACGTTTTTGATGTTCGATCCATGCTTGACTTGGTTTTTCACCTTGTGTTTCTAATAATTGTTCTTGCTCCTTAGCAATATAACGTGCAAGAACATTATCAGGATTTGTAATAAATGGATTACTAGATGTTGTTTCTATAATATGATGATCATGATCATGATCATGATCATGGTCATGATGATGATGATGATGATAAGGATTATTATGACTTTGAGTTTTTCTTACAAAATCTGATTTAAGAATATGTAAAATTTGTAGAAAATATAATAATATTATTTGTTTTTTATTATACATTTTATTAAAGAATTTTTTAAATGTAGCTTTCGTTTTGAAATCATCCTTAATACTAAATAAATAATTTAAGTATAAAATTGAAATTATTATTTTAATGATAACAAAAAATCATTTTTTATTTTTACCTCTACTAAATGATTTCATTTTTAAATCTCACTTGTTTTACAGAGCATAGATAGCAAATTTCTTTACTTAATAAAGCGAAAAATTAGTTTCGTATTTTGATTGATAATAAGAAACTTTTGAAATTTTATAAAATTTTTCATACTAAAATTAAAAAATCTATTTTTTGTACTAAAATCAAAAATTATAACACTTTTTTTTTAAAATAAAACAATTTGCGAAATAAAACCATTTGCTATTGCACATGAGAGCGCATTCCTAACCGCGTAAGAAACTCACATCTTTTCTGGTGTATGAATTTGAAATGTAATTCAAAACTAAAAGAACAAAAAACATATGAAAGTAAAATGACCTGAATATAGAATTATACAAGAATAAAAATCTAAATTGTGTCAAGTATCATCTAGAGTACCTCAAGGAAGTCATCTTGACTTTTTCTTCCGATGATAAATGGTTTATCTCAAGTTTTACAAAAAGATTGTAAAATTTTGTTGTTTTGAAAATATTTTTAAAACTTAACACTGTAAAAGACTGCTCCAAACTTCAACATGATCTAGATAATGTTGTAAATTGGTCTAATTGTAATAATTTGTGTTTAAATGTTGCTAAATTAGCTGCAATTTCTTTTCACCACTGTATTATTCCAATATTTGACTACAACATTAATAATATTACTAGTTTAACTAGGGTTTTTCAAATTAAAGGTTTAGATGTAAATTATTGATATAAAATTTTCGTTTTCTAAACATCTCACATTTCACTATCGGTGCAAAAGTGTTTAGTACAGATTAGGTTTCAGATAGTGAAATTAAAAAGATTTCCATGATGACATTTAAACAAGAATTTGTATTTCAGCTTCGCTAAGTCAGTCTTAGAAGAATGTTGTGTCATTTGGGAACTAGATTTTTAGATCCCAAAAGGGCCATTGTACTGATGACAAAAAAAAATCAAGGTTTTCGGTCCCGAGACTTGGGACGCTGGACCTCTTGCTTGCATCGTGCTTATAAGCCATTGTACTAAAGACAAGTTAAAAAAAACAAAAAAAATTTTTTTTCGAGGTCTCCTCAATTTCTTGAACTTGACACTTTTCACCAATCACCACCTAGAAGATGTAAGGCGTGTTCGTAGGTGCAGTAAAATATGCATCGGTGTCTTGCAGATTTTTTTCTCTGTCACTATGAACAAAAAAACCTGCGCAGGCGCGCAGAATTTTTTTTAGCCATCATTCTTGTTCTTAGAGGCAGCACATGCACAATTCGTTTATATAGTCATATTATATTATTTATAATTATATTATTATATATTTTTATATATGTATATTTAATATATTTTAATATATTTTATATATATTTTTTAAATATATTTTATAAATATTTTTTTTAAATATATTCTTTTTTAAATATTTAATTAATTTTAATATATATGTATTACTTATATATTACTTATATATTAAAATATATTAAAATTATTATATATTTTTTCAATATATTGATTTTATTATATTTATATATTATTATTATAAACACATTTATTTTATTTTAATAATTAATTTTTATTTTTTACCGAAATATTAAATGTTAAATAACATGCACTTTAAAAATCATTCTAAAGCAGGCCGCGCATTAAAATATCTGCACAATCTGCCCGACGCTGACGCGACACCGATTACTATGAACACAAGCACCTGCTTTTTATCTGCGCAGAACTTTTGATGATATGCAACTACGAACAAAAAATTTTGGCGGCGCAAGCGTGACCACTACGAACACGCCTGTAGTTTATATGACCCGGTCCCGTTGAATACACACACATTGACTCTACTCTATTCAATATTAATTTGCATATTGAACAAACCTCTTGGACATATCTATGTTTCCAATCACATATCCATTCAGTCTCACCTAAATTATTTCGAGATACAGAATATAAAATATTTTCAAGGGTGAGTAAAGAATTTTACGTGAAAGTGAGAGTGAGTGAAATACAAATGAGGCTATTAATCTATGGCTTAATAAAAGGTGAACCTGCAGTGTCCTTTTCCTTAATTTTTTTCTTCTTTTAATTTCAACAGCGCAAATTCATGCTAATTCGTTATAAAATTCATTTTCAAACTAAATGAAATGCAACTGTGTTTAATTGCTATATGTGCGCGGTATCAGAAAATGAAATCAAATATCAAATATTGTGGTTGCTTATGTGTGCGCACAAAGAGTTTTTGCAATCAAACAGTTGCAAAACTAAAAATTACATGTGTGCGCCTAGCCTTAGTTTATAACATTTATGTTCCCAAAGTGCGCACAAAAACAACTGTTTAGGTATAATCGATAATGTCATATGCGCGTCAAATTCTTTTGCATGTTAATCGATATTGCAGTCGACAAAAACATTGTAACTTTTAATGCTGTCAGCACTGGCCACATTTGTAGTGTAGCCAATAATGCAAAAAACAAATAGCACGTAATCAATAATGTTATATGCAGGTCATACGCTTAAAATTTTAAGCATATGTGTAGATAAAAATATTTAAGTGCGAAATGTGTTTTTGTTGAAATTGTTTTTTGAAAAATAAATTTTGAAGAGGATAAGTACCCAGTCGGAAATTTTTGCACTAGTTCAAATTTCATTGATAATTTAATCAATGAAAAGTGCTGAAACTTTCATGTGTTACTTTTGAATCTAAATGTAACATAGCGTACGAAGTACTTCCAAATATACATTACAAAGTAAAGTGCAGGTAATTTGTAATACTGTAGTCTGATTAACATAACGATTTTTGTTTTAACAATAATTTTTTTCTATTTAAAATTGAAAACATTTTGAGCTCTCAGTTGTGATAATAAAGTCAATTAATAAAGTGACAAATATTGTGGTTGTTGTTTAAATAAATAGTGCTTCTTTATACATTACATTTTCATCTATGTATAGAAGTACTTTCTTGTGCATGAAATTGTAATGTATAAGGGACTACTTACACCCTATGACATTCGTTAAGAAAAGTAACATGAAATCGCAATGGGAAAAAGGAAATAGTCATGGTGAAAATGTAATGCGTGAAGAATGACTTCGGAATGAGTGAAATTTCCGACTTGGTAATTATTTAATGTAAATGCATTATGTATATATATGTATATATGTATGTATATATGTATATATGTATTTTAAATTGACGATTAGTTATTTTATATATTTAATTTAAATATTTTGAAACAGCACAATTCAAAACAATGTCAAATATCTAAATTCTAACATTAATTTGTTTCTAAAGTAGTTGTCAATGGGTTGTATGCAAAAGTTATGTACGAAAGTTTATATGCAAATGTTCTTTTAGCATAAATGTTAATTGCCGGTTGATGACCGTCAAATTTAATTGTTGTCGACCGGCATATGACATTATCGATTACACCTTTTGATTGCATCTATTCAAGCAATCAGTTTGTAATTTTTTACGAGCAACTTTTAGTTAAAGCAGTCGATTTGTAATTAACGTATTTAAATGTGACAAAGTTATTTGCTTGAATGTTGCTCAAATAAATGATGATTCCAGATCTATTTCTGAATTAACATATGCTTAAGCTTTCTAACCATTGAAATTTATGAAAACAATAACATTTTTTTTTTTTTTAAATTAGATTTTGTAAAATACGAATTTAACGAGCTTTCCCAGTGTTATTCTACTAAATATTTTGTTATAATACTAAAATATTTCAGAGAAACGTACCACTTAACACAATAAATTATTACACCTATTTAAAGAAAATTGTCACTTATAAATACAATTCTTCTATCGTATATATAGTGTTAATTTTCACGGTTTAATAACAGAGGGTTATAATTTAATGGATCTTTGAACATTTTATATATTTTGGATACATATATAATATATATACATATAAATTATTTTTATCGTATATAGATATCTAACGTACGTATACCTATTTTACTTTACATATACCTACTTATTTAAAGAAACCGAAAGTTCAAGATCGTTAAAGGTGAAGTTTATTTTTATTAAAAAGTTGACAAATCTAATAACATTGTACCATTATTGTACTACATGATTTTTAAATTGTCAGATATGTATGTACAGATATATATTTTAAATCAATTTACAGGTAAATCTTCCACCTCCTTTGACAACATAATTTCACTCTTACATGATCAAAAAAAATTTAATTGAAGAATGTTCTCGTATGACAATAATTGTTTATAATATTATGCATACATCTTCTAAAATACGATAGCATTGTTTAAACTTAAAAGTACTTAGGTTCTTATAATTACTAATAGTATGTACAGAAATTGAAAATTATTCAAAATGAAATTGCAATAATTATTAACTACGAATTATGTGTATACTACACCTTGTCACTTCTCTTTAATTCATTTTACTGGGATATAAAATTTTTTAACATACGAATGTTGTAACAAGTTTAATCGTCAATTGACGAAGCATTCTAATAATGTGGAAACCTATTTTGAAACAATGCGATTGAAGAGGTTTTGGTTTTATCGCGGTAAAATTTCAATTTTTTGCTTTTAAATAATAGAAAAGAAAAATATCACAAAAACAAAAATTTACTCTACAAAATTGTATACTTATTTATAATTTTTACAATCCACTTCGTTTTCTTTTAGAATTCGTTGACCGTTGTTGATATTAATACCCTTATCATGATTCTCGAATCGAACGTACAAGTAGGCGAATTCGCCGTCATGCGATCATGATTAGCGAAGCGAACTTAATACGTTCGACAATTTGTCGAATGAAAAATTTAAGTGACAACCGTAAAACAAAAATAAAAAAAAATATTTTATTGTTTTTCAAGTAAAAATGGAGGGGAGTATAAATTTAAAAAAAAATGTGAGAATATTATTTACAAAATTTATGAATAATATAATAATATGATATTATTTGCAGCTATAAAAAAAAAGTTTGATAAGCTGGTGCAATTGAGAGAATAATGATTAGCCTTGTGAGAACAGCAAATTGGAATAAAAGTGCATTAAAAGTGTTGTGGAATCGATTTGCAACCGAATTAAATGTATTAGGATCTTCAAAACGTGAATTCAAAGAGTGGAATAAATCATTGTTTATTTGTTTATTCGTCTATGTACTGCGTGTTGATAATAATATGATTACAGGTATTGCAAAAAACAAATATATATAAAAATAACAGGCGTAGGAACAAGCTGTCGATGCTCTGTTGAGCAAAGAACAAAATCCAGAGAATCCAAATTAATCTAGAGAGCCGTTCTAAGTGTTGTTACAAATTCAAATACACTTGAAGAAACCTAAAATTAAAAATAGCAGTAAATATATCCGAAACAATCGAAACTCTGAATTATTGCCAGTGATAATTTCATTCATCGTATTGCACAGACTAATGTTACTATTGGTAATATATTTCATTTTTTCTAATTTAAGGCTTCGATTTATGTTTCACTGAATTTAAAATATAATCATCTTTATGCAACTGAAAGTTTTTTATTAATCTAAATATACTTGTCAAAATATTTAATTTTCAAGTGTTAGGTTAGCAACGACTTTTCCACAGCGAATAAATTTATTCGCGAATCATGATCACATTTACGCGAACGTTCGACTAGCATATTCGATTCGAGAATCATGATAAGGGTATAAAACTCAAATCTGTATCAATCTGTATCAACAAAATTGTAGAACTCGAATATTCTGTTAGAGATGAATCGAGTTAGTTAATATTCAAAACGGATCGGTTCAGTTTTGTCGATTTTAAAAATGTTCATTCACAATATATCGTTTAAAAAATGTGGACGTAAGTCGACTTGTACAAAATGCAGAATTTCAAGAAGTAAAGAATTTTAGACTAATTAAACGATTGCAGCTCTGGATTTTGTAGACTACTATAAACTCGATGCTAATTTACAACCTGCCATATATTATATACATATTCTGGAGAAAGACGCAATCCTGATTTTGAAACCAACTGTACTTATAGTATGCCCGTCCGTATGCTTATTTCGTAAAGAAATATTGAGTTTTTACAGTTTCATATAAAAAACAAATAATTTTGAAGAAATGGAGGCTTCTGTTCTCAAACTCCCCCGCTCCAATTTATTGAAACCCTGTTTCCCTGGCAACAGGAAAATGTAGCTGCAAGCAGGAAGACACAAAAAACATTTAAACATTTATTTATAATTTAAATGTTTTTAAATGTAGGTAGTTGCCGCCAACAAGCTTCTGCTCCAATTTATTGAAATCCAGCTTTTGCCGACTACAGAAAAATCTAGACTACAAGACACAAAAACATAGTTATTTAATTTTTTGTATTCAATATTCATGTATTGTAACAAAGGCTATACGCAAAAGAAATATTTTTGGATCTTTTTTTTTTTTGTTTTTAAACGTCAAGCTTATTATTTATTTATACTTATTCCAAGCTTAAAACAAGCTCACAATATATATCTATTTTTTTACAATTTAAGTTGAAGTTTGAAAATAAAAAAGTTAAATGATTCAATTATACGAGACCAAATTCATCTGGAAAGTATGTAAACTTAATGCCCAAAAAGTAATCATGTAACTTTTTTTTTTTAATTCTAAAATGCTTCCTAATTTAAAATTGCACATACATATACAAACGCATAAGTATTCTGGAAGAAGGGTATAATCCTTATTATATTTAATTTAAGATAATCATGCCTATCTATACAAAACGTTTTGTAGGATAGGCGTAAATATTAAATAAATATTTAAAAAATTGGTGTTTTGTCTTGAAAAAAAAAAACAAGTTTATTTTCAATTGCCGGGGTTCCCATAGTCTCGTACCAATTTATTGAAAGCCTGTTTTGGCCGGCGGCAGGTAAACGTTAACTGCTAGATTTTAATAAAAAAAAATTGAAAATAAACTTACACACGCTTTTTCCAGAATATGTATTTGTGGGATTCTGAATTAGAAGGCATTTTAGTAAAACCTGGTAAAACAAAAAAACATGCAATTTTGGTAACTAAATTTGAAAATATTTTGGAAAAAGCGCATTTACCTTGATTTTCTAACCAACGAAATTCCCTAATAATTATTTTACATAAACATTTCAATAATAAAATACTTAAAATAGTAAGGGATGCCGTCGCCAAACACTTGTTAAGCAATTGATTGAAATCCAAATTTTGTTAATTTAATTTTTTTTGTACTTATATACAATTTGTCTATCTATACATATTATAATATCATCAGTTAAATCCACATTTATATAAATTCTGTAGGTATAACAAAACTCTGGATTACAAAATTTTAATTACAAAACTCTGAGAACGAGATTCGTGATTATTTTAATTTCCTAAAAAAAAGAAAAAAAATAATTATAGTATATTAATTTTAAGTAATATATAGAGATCTTATTTGCAACCTTATACCATAATATTCTGGACTAAACTAATACATTTTCCTGCAAATCATCATCATTGTCCTGCAACCCCATCCGTGGGGCATAGGGCGGAAGTAAATTCTTTCCAACGGCTCCTATCTGCGGCTAACCTCTTCAATTGTGGCCACGTTCTTTGCT
The DNA here is from genome assembly GCA_963942445.1 of Argyra leucocephala. Lineage (NCBI taxonomy): Eukaryota > Metazoa > Arthropoda > Insecta > Diptera > Dolichopodidae > Argyra > Argyra leucocephala. The sequence continues at coordinate 55,025,899 of OZ012677.1, read as the reverse complement.
GGGTACTTGCTTCGGCTAAGACAGTTGTTCTCCACGTTTTTCTCGGCCTTCCGATGCGACATGTACCCTGAGGATTCCATTCGAAACATTGTTTCGCGATGTTGTTGTCAGGTTTCCTTAAAGTATGCCCGATCCAACGCCATTTCCTCTGTCGGATTTCCACGTGTATTTGTGTTTGTTTCGTTTTTTGCCACAGCGTTCTATTGGAAATAGTTTGTGACCAACGAATGTTTAGGATGCGCCGGAGACATCTATTGATGTACGCTTGGAGTTTCCTGGTGATGTTTACTGAAACTTTCCATGTTTCGCAAGCGTACAGGAGAACAGATTTTACACTTGCGTTGAATATTCTTATTTTTGTGCGCAGAGATAGGTTGCTTGCCTGCCATATTTTTGAAAGCATCCTGAAAGCAGTACGGGCTTTACTGATGCGGGCTTCAATATCCAAATCGGCGTCTCGATCTGATGACACGATGCTGCCCAAGTAATTGAACGTAGTCACCTCTTCGATTCGCATTTCTTCATGGAGGATCGGATGTTGTGATGTGTGAGTTGTGCGCATGATTTTAGTTTTAGCTGAATTGACTTTTAGGCTCGCACTTTTTCCAGTGTCATACAGCTTTTGGCACATATCGTTTCAAACCTCTATTCGTATGTGACAATAAACACACATCGTCGACGTAATCTAAGTGGCTGATACGTTCGAAAGGACGCCACTGGATACCGTTACTCTCGTTTACACCCACAGTAGTAGTCATTATGTTATCCATTACTACTAAAAACAAATCTCTATACTTAATTATTCTATTCTTAATAGTTATTAATGATATACATAATTTACCACCCAAAGGCAAATTATTTTTATTTGTCGATGATTGCAGTCTATTTTTTTCTTAGTAATGATACCTTAAGTGTCCAGTCACAAATAGAGCATGACTTGTTGATTCTAGCACAATATTTTAAAATAAATATAATAGTTATACACTGAAAACTAAAGTTATAAATTTTAGATCTCATCAAAGAGATTTAAGCCGTATTAATTCTAAAATTCTAGTAATAATTATTTAGAGGAAATCGATGAAGTAAAATTTCTAGGTGTTATATTTGACAAAAATTTTACTTGGCTTCCACATATACAAAATATAAACTCTAAGTTAAGTGTCTTTAATGGTATTATGTATAAGTATAAAAATAAAATACCTATCATTATAAAACTATTCTTTAATTCATTCTGTTCTGTCCTATGGTTGGTATTGGTACTGTTATTTGGGGTAATGCTAATGCTAACACTAAAAAATTGCAGATTTATCAAAATAAAATAATAAATAATATTTTGAATTTACCATTATTATATAGTACATAATATAATATATATTTAAATAGAAAGATTTTACCAATCAAAGAAATTTATCAATTTCAACAAATACCAAAGGGTATATACAAAATTCTAAATAACATAGGTTACATCAATATCACAACAGTGGGGAGACTTACACACAATTTTAACACTAGGTATAGAAATGATGTTCGCATTGGTTTAGGTCGAAACTTACTTTCCTCTCAAAGAATTTCTGTCATGGGCTCAAGATTGTATAACCAATTACCACGTAATATAAAAAATATAACAAACTTTGGAAGCTTTAAAAATGAATTAAAGAAACATTTACTATCACCATGTTATTTGAATCAAATCATTCAGTAGTAGTACATATAGTTTTTTAGTTTTATAGATTTTATTAATTTTTTATATTTTGAATTGCTACTATATAATATCTACTTATAATTTGGATTTAAGATTTATACTATATTAATTATATTAGATTAAATTATATTTTATATTATAATTGCCAGAATCATTAAGCCAAATAGGCGAGTGAACATATTATTGTCAGTTATCGTAATGCTATCTGTGGTGTTTTTAGTCTAAATAAAGAAAATATGTTAACACACAGTAATTCACTAACCAGCGATAATAATCTATTCCACAAAACTAATTGGAATAAGTTTAAAAGAAAGCTGGATAACAATTTGGAAAAAGAATACCTACCATGACCTACAATGATCAAATTTTATAAACCAAAAATATCACAATAGACAAAATTGATGCTCACTTGTACACATTAAATAAAATTATTAAAGATACAATGAACGAAACAATCCCTAAACACATAAATAAAAATTATTTAAACAAATTTTATTTATCCAGACTTAAAAACCTACTAAGGCACAAAAGCAAGTTACTAAAGGATATACATATAATATATAAAAGACACTTAGACTTTTCGTCACATGCAATATAGTTAGTTACTCTTAAAAGCCTTTTGAACAATATTAACACATTAATAAAGCAGCAACTCAAAATAGAAATAAATAATTACTTGGACAAACAGAATAAAAAAGATTTCCCCTAACGACAGCCGTAATAATATGTTTCCAGAAATAAACAAATTATTCAGGAAAAGGCCTATAGAAGATATAAAACAATTACACATACCAAACTTTAGCAAAGTTTATGAGACAAGATAATACATTATGTTAACAATGAAAAAATACTACCTGAAAACCAATTCGGTTTCAGTCAGGTACAAACACAGTACAAATCATGCTATTAATAAACTTACATCTGATATTTGTTGGTATATTAATAAAAAAGAATGCGTTGGTGCTTGCCTTATAAATTAATAAAGCGAATGTTCCCAAACAATCTAATTAGATTAATATTAGATATGATTGCTGGGAAATAGTTTCGTAATAGCAATTAAATCGAATTCAGAGAATTTATTCCAAATTAAGAGTGGCTTACAACAAGGCACTGTAAATTCACCAATATTATTTTCTCTATACACAACAGATCTTCTCAATATGCTCAATGATATCAAGGACGATAATTTTGTTATCGCCTTTGCCGACGATCTCATCGTATACTTCGCAGCAAATAATATAAATGAGGTGCAAACTAATGTTCAAAAATAATTTAACCTTACCGTAGACTATTGTAAAGTATGGTTATTAAAAATGAACATACACAAATGTGAAGCGATATTATTCCGCAATACAGTGGACAAAGTTAATAATAATATTAAAAAAACACTGGAAAGAATTTGAAATTAAGGCACCAAATAATATAAATATTAATAAAAAAAAAAAATTGTCAAATACTTAAATAGGTGTTTATCTTCATCAAAATTTGAATTTTATTTCCCACGTAGACAGAGCAGTGGAAAAAGGCACAAAAGCCTTCACGGCTTGTCAAAAATTATAAATAGAGCAAAAATTTTAGCTTATCAGGGCCTTATTAGACCAACTGTTTCGTATGCTGGACCAATTTGTTTCAATATTGGTGCAAGCCAAATGGAAAAAATCAGGAAATTTGAAAGGAAATGCATAAGAGCCTGCGTAAATTTACATAGAAAACCAGAAACGGGCTACAAACATTTTTACTCTAATAAATGCTTGTACCGAAAAGCAAATATTATAAGATTCGATAATTTTTTTAAAAAAATTATTCGCAATCACTTTGAAAGATCTCTTAATACGTTAGAAAATGGTCTTATATCCAATATATACTACCACAATGAGGAGTACATTAAAAATACTTTAAAAACGGGGTTCATTGCGCCCGAAAACTTTATATATCTTGACTCTAAAGGGTATATTCAAAACCCTCTATTATATCACTATAATAGAAGGGCTGCATGCAAGTGTATAGAATATAACCCGCAGAATATTGAGACTAATCTACTAAAATATGACATGTTTATTCCTAAAAAGGATAAACAATTATCAACACACTATTGGTGGCTACATAGTTCATGAAAACGAATATAATAGTTAAATATATCAGTAGAATAAGTTAGGGTTAGATTAAGTGTAGTTCTAGTTCAGTTTTAAGTTTTATTTCATAAAGAAAAAGTCTAAAAAATTTCTGGTTTTTATCGAAATTTCCCAGAATAAAAAAAAAATCATAATAAAATTTTTGCTATAAAAAATAACAAAATATTAATGGTGTATAAATAATACTGTAAAAAAAACTAAACAAATTAAATAATTGTTAAGGCTTTAGTTCTAAGTAAATTCAGAAATAATATTAGTTTTATAAAATTTTTTTTCTAATTGTAAACCGAATGAAACAAGAGAATAAAATAAAAGTTAACAAAAAAAAAAAAAAAAAAAAAAACATATTATTGTTATTATTAAAATTATTATCTGAAATAAATAAATAAAAAAAAAATAAATTATATATTACATTTTTATTAATTTATTTCATCTTTATGTGTTGTATTTTTATATAAGTATTGATATATATGATTGATATATATTTTTATTATTTTTTTCTTTTTTTTTAAATTTCTTTTGTTTATAACTAAATAAATTGACTAATCGTCACCCTAGTACTTGAGTGTCGTATACGCATATTTGTCATTTTTGGCAAATTAAGTTTAAAGTTAAAATCCGTAATGTAGCGTCAATAATATCAATATTTTAACGGGGCTTTTTTTAAACGGTGTGTGTCTACCAACACTTTTCGTTACATTATGATGTGGCTTCCTAGTTTGTATAGGATGATAAATTTTTGAAGTTAAATATTTTTAAATTTGTCGTATATGCAAAAATAATTAACGATCGTTAATATATGATGCATATACGACAAAAATGATCATATACGACAGACAAGCATTAAAAATTTGTATGAGTACATTACTTATCATACGTCAAAAAAACAAAAAGAATTGAAATAAAAATCGAATATTATTTTTTTGTGAAGACCAATTTTAGTTTTTAGGCATTAATAATTTTATTATAAAAGCAACTTTGATTTTTCTTAATCACATAAACAAAAACAAAACATAATTATAGCATAACAAACATTTCATTCATAGAATAAAAAAAAAGTAAAAAAAACTTAATCTTATAAATTATTCATTTCAATTTCAGTATTATAAATAGGTAAAAAATTAAATTTCAAAAACCCTTAAATTATTCTTATAATATTAATAAAAAAAATATTGCATTTATGTGCATTTTAGGCAGTAGACAGTTTTAAGCTTAAAATTTTTAATACTGTAGTTGATTTTAGATTTCTACATTTTTAATTCATGTTTTAGATATTTTTAATTTTTTGTTTCTTTTAGGTGTAATAATCATAATTTTTCTGGAGTTCAAAATAGCCTTATAATAGGTGATATCTTTTTCATCCATATATTTATACATTGATTCAATGTCTTTAATTTTTTCTTTTGAAATTTGTAATCCACTCATTTTTACGTTAGTAATTTTGGATAAAGTTTCCAGTCCAATCTTCTTTAAAACTCTACTGTTTTTAATATCAAAAGTCTGGAAAAGTGTATCATCAAAAGAAGTTTTATATTTTAACTTCAATAAATTTTCTCTCTCATACAATATACTTTTTACTTTATTGAATGGCAACCAGTTATAGTTTGTCTGTCGAGGCAATATTATAATTAAAGAAATTTGTGCTTTGCATTTGCATTATTACTAGACTGACTTTCTTATAATTCATTTTTAGCATTTGCTTTATTAAGGAAACAGGGCTATATATTGATATTCCTTTTAAATGATGTTCAATGGCGCTATGCACACTATCGACTTCTTGAATAAGTGAATGTCCTTTTTCGGAATACTTGTGTTCAATAGAGTTTATGTTCAAATTTTCTTCTAAAAATTTTAATATCATCATGGAATTCATTCTATTTTTATTTTGTGGCACACATGAATCGGACCAGAGAACAAATTTCTTGATAGTAGGATTATTTTCAAGTACTTTTTCTAAAATCTTTTTTAAGGCACTGGCTATATCGTTCCCTGATCTTCCACTTTGTGCCTCAGTCCATATACTGCAGTATGTTTTCTTATCAAGGTTGCAATGACCAGTAAGGTTGTAAACTGAAAATTTACGTTTGTAGAAGAAATTAGAGACCTGTGCTATTGGTAAAGAAAACACGTTTTCTAGATCATAACAAATAATTGCGGTTGTTTCGTCATCACTTTTCCTATCAGCATCTCTTAGCTTTTTGCCTATTTCTTTATTAATTTTATGTTTTGCAATAATAACTTTTTCTTCATTTGTTAATTCAGTTTTTTTTTCGTATTCACAACACAAGTCGCACTGATCTTTTTTGGGAATTAAAAATGACAAATTAAACTCCTCATTGAATATTTTCCTGTATACATTTTCTTTCACAGGCGACTTAATGCATATTTCCTTGTACAACTCGTACATCTTACGTATATTTAATGTAGGGTCTAAATAATGTTTCCTAGTACTTTGACGGCAATAATGAGATTCTACTTTTGGAAAACTTTCAATATGCCTTCTGATTTCATTTAAACTAACATCTGAAGTAACTTTTTTCACATGCTTACCTTTCATTGGAGATTTTGCTGTACCGGTTTTATCCACTTTATGCTTGAAAAAATAATAGACTCTGCTCTCACTAATATCTAAAGTTTTCAAAAAAAAATCCTTGCAAACTCGGATCAAGTTATCATTTTCACTTAATTGGAAAAAATACTGAAATGAAAATCTTCGACATTGTTTTTGCTCTTGCTTCACTCTTTTGGCACATAATTTTTTAATGAATTTAGCATAATAATGATTTTTGGATTTATCATCTAATTTCCAAAAACTGTTATGAATTTCTTGACGGGCATTTACATCAAAGTTTTCACAACATTTAAAAGTACAACCTGGCCTGCAAGACACTCCCTGCTTAACAAATTTAGGATTGATAACCTTTCCATTATAGGAGACATATTCTTTTCCAGTCTCTCGTAATGTTTTTGCTACATTTCGTTTCCAAGTGTGCTTCTTCACTAGTCTCTTTCTTGAAAGCGGTGTAGAACTATTAGAAAGTTGTTGAGTAGGTGTACTTGGAGTTAAACAGAAATTAGACAGATACGAAGATAAAGTAATCTGACTGGCATTTAACTTATTTGTTTTTTTTTGTACCGGAGTCATTTCATCATCTGATGAAGAAACATGATCAATTGGTACAAAATTAGGATCATTGATGGAATTGTCTGGAGAGAAGTCATCTAGATCTTCAGTATTGCTATTGAAAGAAAAAATAATAATTCTTTATATACAAACGCTTAAACCAACTATAAAATTTAACATTACAATCCATGAAAATAAAAATATTACCCTTTCTCTAAATTTTCTTTTGCGTCAGTATTATCAATTAAGTAGCTCAGAGCAGCTAACTCTTGACTTATATGCGGAGCGGGTGATGATTTTCTAAACATGAAATGGTACTTTAGAAAACTTCATATTATAATGTTTATACATATTTACCGTTCTTCATTTATATCCATATTTAATTATTTTTTATGATCACGCACGCTTCTATAATTTGTAATTATGCGTAACACTATACGTGTACAATCACAACAACTGACTAATTTATTGTAATAGCTATTTACTAGTAAATGATTCTCTTCTTACTATGTGAAATATTCTCTTTATATATATGGTATACGATAAACAAGAACTCAAAAAAGATTTTGCGTATACGACTACAAATTATCTTTATGTATGGTATACGATAAACAAGAAATAAAATATAATTGGATATTGACTAACATGCGAATTTGTCGTTCATGGAGCAAAAACAAAAGTTGTGGCATATACGACAAATAAGGTTTCAACAAGTAGTTTCAATTTTGAATATAAGACAAACTAGCAACTGATATCTTTGGAATGAAGATAGGTAGCGAAATTCTGACTAGACCATTCGAAAGATCGTATTTTGTTTAGTATGAATCAAGTCTTAAGTCAGAAAGTGCCAAAAAGCGTATACGACACTCAAGTACTAGGGCGACGTAATGCTTCTTCGGCATAATTTAGAATCGCGAAATTTTGATTTAGCCTATCTTGACATGTTGGAAGATAGTCTAAAACTATGATATAATTTTTATTTGATTGGAGATTTTAAATTGCTTCAACTTTAGACTTGTGAGCATATTGCTTATTGATTTTTGTTCTTTGATTTGCCTTGACATGTTAGAAGACAAATCAAAGTTACTAGATTTTTAATTGTTTTTACCGTTTATGGATTTTATTTTTGTTTGTTTTTAGTATTCTATCAATGTATTACTAATTACTAATTTCCTTAATCGTGTTTACTAATTCCCCCCTTTTGTTTGTTTATTTTTTGTTTTGCATGCTTGTTTTAAGCATTTTCTGACCCAATTCTCTCCTTACTAACACATTCTTCATTAAGGGTTATCACGTGCTTGTATTCTTTTTGAATAAAATTAAAATATAATAATAAATATTAAAGTTTAATTAATGAAAGTTCATTGAGAGTATGCTCGTCACAGTATTACATACTGAATAACTTAATTTATTGGAATCTTTCTATACTTTTAATACGAAGAGAATTTATTCTTCCAAGCACTGTGATGACCTTGTATACGACACTCCTAGTCATATGCTAAATGATAATAATAATGAGAATGTTGACTCCCGTACCGCGTGCGTAATTGGACATTGGGACATTATTATTATTATTATTAAATTACTACACTCATACCTACTCATACTGATCAGTGATCATAAATTAAAATAATTAATTAATTTCATAAAATCAAAAATCAACAATTTTGTTATTAAAAATTTAAAAAAAGAAAAACTAAAAAAATTCAAATTTCAAACATTTTTTTCAAAACAATTAATTAAAAATCGACTCATTAATCAATTCAATTAAAAATTAGAACTTTTAATAATTAATTTATTATGAGATAATCTCGTGTCTGATGAATGATCTTTGAACACCATCCTTTAAATCAAAAATAAAAAATACCTACATATTATTTCCGAGTAGACATGATAACAAAAGAAAAAAACTATAATTTCCAAAATGATAAGAAATATTCCATTACTGATGAGATGATCTTAATCAAATATACATATTCTAAATTTGCTAAATTAAGGGATAAGTCGCAATCTTTTAATATATATATATATATAAAATCTATAAAAAGATAATTTTGATTAGAAAATCTGAAATTTTAATTAAATAATATTATTAAAATTATTCTTGTTTCAATTTGTCAATTTAATTGTTGTAAAGCGGATGGGATGTTCAAAATTTTACTTAAAAAGTTGAAATTATTTTTAACCGTTAAAGTATAGATTATAAAAATAAATATATTTGAATTAACTCTAAGATTTGTTAAATAATTATTGCAAAGTGAATTATTTTTATTAAAATAAAAATATTTTTAACACTAAACAAATAAGAAGAATATTAAAATTTCAGTGAATTAATAATAATGGATAATAAATTTATTTGCTAAAAACTGTTCATTTTATAATTATTATAATGAAATTACTATGTATTGAAATTGATTTAATTTGATAGTGATTAATTTAAAAATTAATAAACAAAAATATAACAATAATAAGCATGTATGTATGTATGAATGTGTTGTGTGCATAAATATTTTAATTTACTCAATTAATAATAGTTGTGAAAATTTTTATTTAATTCAAATCACAAACATTTTTTCTTTAAAAATTAGATTTAGTCTATTTATGTATAATAATATCAAAATCAATAAAGTTGAGTAAAAAAAGTTAATAGGAAAAATTTAATAAGATATAATTTTAATCGTCTAATTAATTGACTATAATGAAGTTTTATAATTTTTACAATAAATGTATCTAATTTATATTAGTAAATAATACTGGTATAAAAATATAAATAATAATTAATATAAAAATAATGGGTCACCCCCGATATCTTGAAAAAAAAATATCGAACTAACAAAAATCTTGAAAAAAAAAATCTCGAATAAAAAAATCTCGAACTAACAAAAATCTTGAAAAAAAAAATCTCGAATAAAATAGTCTCGAATTAACTAAAATCTCCAAAAAAAAAAATCTCGAATAAAAAATATTGGGTATACATAGGGTATACATACGAAAACTATCTTAACCGGATTTTTTGAAATTTTGCAAAAAGGCACGTCATGACGTCGAATTAAGTTTTGCAAAGTATCGGTTACAGATTATGGCATTAAGGATTCATTACGTCACTTTGACAATTTGGCATCTAAATTCATTGAAGTAAATAAAGTCAATTTTTAATATTGAAAAACAAAATGTCGAATAAGGTAAAATATACTCGTATGTTAATTTAAAATAATTTTTGTTTTGTTTCAAAAATTATACAAAGCTACTTTCCGTTATTACTGACAGAAATTATGAAATTTCTAGATCTGTATGAAAAGCCAAATTTTAAAATCCAACTTTCAAAATCCAAATATTAAAATCAAAATTTTCAATTTCCAAACTTCCAAAATAATTATGGTAGATATTCTGGAAAAAGGGATATATCCCCTTTTTTGCATCCAACAGCGGCTACGCATACAAATAATTAAGATAAATATTCTGGAAATAGAGAATATCCTTATTTTGAGTCCCACTCTAAAGTCTTTTTTAGTTCAGGATCTAGCATATACACTTGAAAGAAATACCCTGTAATATTTTAATTGGCTTATTTTGAATCCTACTCTTTAATTCCCTCTAATTATTTTTATATTTAACTTTTAAATAATTACTTTTTCCAATATATTTATTTGGATTTTCTTTTCAATTTGCTTATATTATAATTGGAAAACGATTTTATTATGTAAATAAATGTTATTAAAAATTCTCGAATTCAAGATTTGAAATTCGTGATTTTTTTTTTTAATATATTTTTTTTCAAGATTTTTGCTTTCCAAATTTTTTTTGTTCGAGAATTTTCTTTCGAGATATTTTTTTTTCCAGATAATGGGGTGATCTCAAAAATAATACATACCTTTATATTCTAAAGGCCCACATCCCGAAAGGGAAAAGGTCCACTGTTAAATAAATAAATAGTACATAAACTTATCGGCGGCTATCAAGATGCTATTTGTTCAGTTTCGATTGGAAAAATTTTACGTTCGACAGAATTAGAGATATTCATTTTATTTTTTCGATTTTATAAAATGCAAACAAAATATGTAAAATGTGAATGTTTACCAATCCGTATATTAAATTTCTAATATATAGCATTCATTAGTTTGTAACTTTGTAATATTTTCACACGGAACTCGGGTTTATACTTGTGGCTTAATGATGTTTGCATCTTTTAAATATAAATTCCAAAAAGTGATATGAATAAAACTAATTGCAATTTAAAATGAGGCTTTAAAAAAATTTTTACGATATTAGGTTCTCCACAGTCAACTAAAATATTTAAAATTAAATAAAGATTAAAACTCTAAGTATGTTTCACAAATTTCATTAAATATATCTTAATCGATTTCGGTTATTATAACATCATTATGTCTTCTGATGATGATTAGAGTTTTAATCTTTATTTAATTTTAATACCTAATGTTTCACCAAGAGCCTACCTACAGCATATTCTATAAAATAAAAAGTAGATATTTAAAATTAAAATTTTTGAATTTTTTATTCATTTTGTTTTAATAACGGAATTTTTTGCGAATGATCTAATATGGCGCAAATTTTTCAAATCTCATTTTAAAAGTGGTAAAAACACAGATATTTTAAACTACCGTTAATTTTTTTTTGAAAAATTATTCAAATGTCGCTATCAACTGATATTCTACTTTAATTTATTTGCTACTTTAAGAAAAAAATAAAATAAATAACTTCCATAATAGAGAGTATCAAAAGTTTTTAATTAAAACTGTTTAACGGAAGTTATATTAAACGGTACGGAACTTAATAATTTAGGTTCAAAGCCATGATAAACAGTTTTTTTTTTCGTTCCAAGATAAATAGTTTTTTTTTCGTTTTCATTCGAAATCTATTCATTTGATTATATTATTCATCTAAAACTCTATATTATCTATTGAAAATAATCTTTCCTATCCTATAGGCAGCTATATACCGGGTGTTCCAGAGCATGCGTATCAGATTTTTAAGAGGGGAAGGAGCCATTATTTTAAAATTTAGAAAAAAGTTTGTTAACTAAATCGAGGGTGCTCTATCGATTGGTAATATTTTAAACTTTCGGACAGGACCGCTAATCGGTTTTTTAAGATCAAAAATCGCATACTCTGGAACACCCGGTATATAGTTTATACTAGTCTCCAGTTATTTTTATTTTTTTCCTTTTTTGTAACATAGTTAATTATTAATGTAGTTATAATAGCATTAAATCTTTCGCTAGTTAGGGTACAATTCGGAATCGGTAACTAGATTTACCTATATGTATAATACATAGATATTAGATAAATATAGTTACTAAGTTCAAATTGTAAAGTAAGAAGCAAAATATTTAATTCCTCTTAGTCTTTTTTACAAATTTGTAAGTGTTATTCAAGTGGGCGACTTTGGTAATTTATGAAACCAAAATTTCTATGTAAGAATTATGTTCCAGACATTTGTCATTATTTTCATTGGTACGCACGCAATAACAATCTATTTTTTTTGTGATAACTTAGAATTTTATATTTGAAACAATACATTTTATACAACTGCCAACTTATCGAAAAATTCAAATTTATTTTTTTTGCACATAAACGTATTTAAATACCAGAGTTTTAAATTTTTTTTATCCATTTATTAATAAATGTTTTAATTCTTATAAAAGGACAAACTATAATGAAAAAAAAAATAGATCTTTCTAAATAAAAAAAATTATTTTTCTTTTGGAAATTAATTTCACTATTTACTCAAACATAATGTATTTATTGTATTAATTTAATAATCACTAAATTGTGTAAATATTTTTGTTAGAAAATTCAATTATTAAATTTTAAATTTTCTACTACAAACAAAATACTGTACATATTATGCAATTTAAGTAATATTATTAACTGTTGCTTAATAAATTTTAGTACTAGAATTATTTAAAAACTATAAGTAGCAGGTAGCATTTTTTTTTAAATTGTTGTTAAAAATATAAAATATTTTTAATTAAAATTAAAATTGATAAAATTTGTTATTAAACTATTTTAAATAAAATAGTTAAGCTAAAGAAAAAAAGGAAAAATTAATTTTTTAAATATGTGCATTTTATTTTAACTTTATATAAAAAGTTTGTTTAAAAATTAAATAAAAAGTAAAAGAAAAAAAAAATATTTAAATAAACAAAACCAAAATAATGGAATCGATTAATAATGAAACAACAAAGAATATTGCAAATAATTTAAATAACAAAAAAAGTTCTTTAAAAAATTATAGTAAATCTTCACCAATAGAAAATGTTACAAATAATCATGAAGATAGTAATGGAAATAGTAATTCAAAAATGGAAATTATTGCACAATTAAAAGATATGCAATTAGAAGAAGAAATTAAAGATCCATATTGTAATGCTGATAATCCACAAATATTATCATTTCATGATATTACATCAGCAGCATTTATGATAAAAGATGGTATTGAAAGGACACCTTGTATTGTAATTAGAATTAAATAAAAAAAATATATATATGTATATTTTTATATAAAAAATTTTATTTAATAAAATTTATTTTAAATTAAAGCGATCACGTATGTCTGAAGATTTTGAAATGGAATTATATATGAAAATGGAAATTATGCAATATACAGGAAGGTAAGAATAATGAATATTATTTTAAATAAATTATAGCATTAATTAAGAATAATAAAATATTAATATTAAATATTATTTTTAATTAATGATAATTAAATGTTATAATATTAGGTATTTAATTATTGATGTTTGATATTGATTGTTGCAAAAAATATCTCAATACATATACCATTTATTTCAACTCAAATTGAAAATTAAAGGTCAGTTCAATAGGAATCATTTCTTTGAAAATGTCCTAAGTTAAATATGTGTAAAATTAATCGGATCACATAGACTTTAGACTTCACTTATAGTAATGTAAATGACTAATAACTCTATATTTAAGTATGTACATATACATATATATGTTACGGTTAATGTGATAAATCCGGTAATTATTATTAATAACCGCGTATTTTGGTAAATGTGATAAATGAATAGAATTTATTACATTTACCGGTATTTATTAATAATTACCTGTATGGATTGGTAAATGTGATTAAAATTAAAACGATTTCTTTTAATTTTCTTATATTTGCTATTAAAATTATGGGGAAAAAAACAAAAACTAAAAAACAAAAGTTACATTTTTATTGTTAAATCAGGAAGAACTTTTATGACATTTGGAATTATACTTGATATTTAACTTTTTACATTTGCAGGGGTGGCATTATGTAACTTTGTTTCAAACATTTCGGTCGAAACAAAATTTGGATGACATAACGTAATTTGAAACATTAATTTATTTTGAATTGTTCGAAAAAAAAGTGAAGCACTTTCAAAAATTCCATTTTTGATTTGTTTCGTTTAAATTTCAACAATTACTGCTACAAAATAATATTGAAAAAAATAATTTAAAAAATTGCAACTAAAAGAAACTGCAACTAGATACAAGTAAAAGAAGCTAATAATAATACCAATATTTTTTTCTTTTTTTTGCTGAAGATGTTTCTTCTTGAAAGAAAATCATTATAAATTTACTTAATTTTTCATTTTATTGGAATTTTTATTTCTGTGTGTTTCTAAAATAAATATTCCAATAAAAATCATGTATTAATTTATTATTTTTTTTTAAAATTTACCTAAAAGCGTCAACTATTTTTCAATCGCCAAAATTTGGTCGTATCAAATGTAAAAAAAAGTAGCGTTTCAACCTTACGCAATACCAAAATATGTCGTACCGATTTTGAAAAGATTGAACAAAAAAAACAAAATAAAAACGGTCAAAACAAAATTATGCAATGCCACTTTTTGAAAATAGTCGAAACAAAACGACGTTTCAAATTACACAATGTCACCCCAGCGATTTGAATTACAATCAAAACAACTACAGTATTGAAATCCTTGACCACCTAGATTTGAATTTATTGATTTTTAAAGTCATTAAGTGATTTTCAAACCCACGCTACTTATTTATTAAACACTGTTTTCGCAGGCGCCAGGTAAACGAAGACGGCAAACTTTTGTTTAATTCTGAATGACTAATGTGCAGCCATTTTCACTTTTTGACAACTCGTAAAGGAGTTTAGTGAAACATAACATCTTTTTGAAATATTTAAGTCTTTGATCTCGACTGCCTATCCAAAAAAAATTTTTAAAATTAATTATTAAAAACTTTGTTCAGAAAAATACAATTTAACTCATTAGTGTACAGAGCAAATGAAAGGGTTAAATTTCACATGATATTGAGTTTCGGCTCAATTCCTGGAACCCCGGACCTATTGCCTTCATCGCATTTAAGAGCCATTGTACTGATGAAAAAAAAAATAAAAATTTTAAAGCCTTTGGTCCCGATTTCCGGACCGTTGGACCTACACGAAAAAAAATTTAAAATTATTTATAACATTTATTACATTTACCTAAGATGGGTGAGAATTAGTAATAATTACCGGTTTATGTGATAAATTAAATAAATTCTGTTCAAATTAATCACTTTAACCTTTCTATTTGGTAATTATTAGTATGACCGGTTATTATTAATAATTACGAATTTATTATTTTAACCGCAACATATATATAGTCATTGGTATAGCGATACATAAAATGAATTTGTAAACATTTTTTTATTTAAATTTTACTGCATTGATAGAGACACAAATTTTAATATATAAGTAGTTATGAAAATAGTAAAAAAGGTTCTAAAAAATAAATTTTAACATTTTAAGCTAAGAATTTCAGTAAAATAATAAAATAGATTTTATTTGAATTATTGAACATCTTTTATCGTTCCTATAACTTAATATTAAAATTTTATGTCTATCACTGCACTAAAATTCAGAAGAAAAATTTTTCATATTAATTTTATGTATCGTTATTTAACCGCAGACTTATAATGATAAAAAAATTCTTATCTATGCTTATAAAACAAAAAAAGTTATTTGGGGGTATGTTTCTTCACTGTATACACGTCCACGGTTTAGTTTAAAAGATAGGTACTAATTCCAAAATTTTTATTATATAGTTATTAATGATCAAAAGAGAATTAACGCGGTAGTTTGAAATTTTATCAAAACGATAGGTTCAGCACCCTTAAGGGAAATTTCAAAAACTAAAGTTTTTGCAGACTTGCAAATTTGTAATTAGGTACTTTTCAAAAATAAACAAACACATTTTTACCAATTTCC
Organism: Argyra leucocephala; assembly: GCA_963942445.1. NCBI lineage: Eukaryota > Metazoa > Arthropoda > Insecta > Diptera > Dolichopodidae > Argyra > Argyra leucocephala. The sequence goes on along the minus strand of OZ012677.1, from coordinate 55,009,707 downwards.
GAAATTTTGATTGGTTCGGAAGAATTTGTAGGGAAAGTAATTTATATATATTAAATCGAAGCTTACTATAGCTTAGTGGAAGATGCATTTCTAAAAATTTAAATGGCAAAATTTAAATATCAACAACAGTCACTCAACTGATTTTCTAAATTTGTTGGATTTGACAACGTATTTTTTGAGATTTTTTCCGCATAAGCCAAAAATCAAAAGCTCAGTCAGTTAAAACTATACAATACAAGATTAATGATAAAATACAATTATAAAAGTATTGCATTCATTGAAGCACAAAATCTAGCCAATTAAAAGCTACTACAGATTTTGAACTGCACTCATCATATTTTTGTGAGAATCTGTTATTCAATTCTAATTTCTAGAATATTTTTTCATAAATCATTTTTTTAAATTCGCATCATTAAATAAAATTTTATTGAAGTAAATTTTATACATTTTGTATTGGTCCCGTGCAACATCTGTTTACTTTGAATTACAATTAAATAATATTGTTCCATTGAAGGACATTACATAATAATTTTTTTATTTTTAATTTATGTACTAAAATCTAAATTGCAAACATCAATATTTCTGCAATATACTTACCTACTAAGTTCTATTGTAACTTGCAAAAAAATTTCGTCAGGACACTTCATCCAGACTTTATCAGTGCCTATTTGCGAATAATTTAGTGAAATAAAGTTATTAGTTAAAGCAATTTCATTTTATACATATATATGTACATTGGTTTAGCTTGAAATTTTCTAAATCGTTGACAATTTTTTGTTTTTCGTAAACATAATTAATATTAATGACGCAACTTCCTAAAATTAAGTTCTGAAAAGTTAGTAAAATACCATCAATTTAAAAAAAATTCAAATAACTCTTTTATCAATTTTATTTCAAAAATAACAAAAAACACAAAACGGTTTAAAATTTTGTAAAGGTTAACCTATCCCTAACCCTAATCACACTACATATTTTCGCTTCATATTTATTAAATTATAAGAAAATATTTACGTAAATACACAATTTCGAAAAGCTAATTTTATTTGACCTATTTGACATAAAACAGTCATATTTCTAAAATTTAGTGCTATCTGACCTGGTACACTATATCATATCATATATGTATATATAAGTAAATGTATATTTGGTAGAAAAATTGAAAGGAAAAAAAATCGTTCAATTCAAATTTATTAAATTTTCAGTTTTAAGGAACGTGGTGCCAGATATGCTTTGCTTATGTTACCCGATGAACAAAAACGAAAAGGAGTTATATCAGCTTCATTAGGAAATCATGCTCAAGTAAAAAAAAATTTAATTAAATTTATTAATTTTAAAAAAAAATTATTTTATTTTAACCAAAAAAAGGGTCTTAGTTATCATGCATCACAATTAAATATTCCAGCAACAGTTATAATGCCAACAGCAGCTCCACTTATGAAAATACAAAAATGTCGTAATTATGGAGCACAAGTTTTAGTGCAAGGCAAAGATATGGGTGAAGCTAAAAAAATAGCTATGAAAATGTCAAAAGATAAAGATTTATTATACATAAATGGATATGATCATCCGCATATAATGGCTGGTCAAGGTACTATTGGTTTAGAAATTTTAGAACAAGTTCCAAATCCAGATGCTGTGGTAAATATAAATTAAAATAAATAAATACAATTACAATATAATATAATTATATTTATTATTTATTTAAAAAACAAAAAAAAAACAAAAAGGTTATACCAATTGGTGGTGGAGGATTAATTGCTGGCATTGCAACAGCTATTAAAGCTTTAAATCCAAAATGTCAAATTATTGTATGTTATGAAAATTTATTAATTTTAATAATTAAAATTTAACATTAATTTTATTTTATTTTAATATTTTACTCTCGAAGGGTGTCGAATCTCATAAATGTGCAAGTTATTCAGAAGCTGTTAAAAGTAAAGGACCAATTTATACTAATTGTAAAAATACATTAGCTGATGGTTTAGCAGTACCAACAGTTGGATATAATGCATATGCTACAGCAATGTCACTAATAGATAAAGTTATTGTTGTTAAAGAAGAATGGATTGCTTTGGGTATTCTTAGATTAGTAGAAGCTGAAAAGTGTGTTGTAGAAGGAGCTGGTGCAACATGTCTTGCAGCAATTTTAGCTGGTCATTTAGATTACTTGAAAGGAAAAAGGTTTTTTTTTTTTATTTTAAAATAAAAATTTTGTACATACATCTATGTATGTATGTAAGGTAATCGCATTAAGTTTTTTCTTTTTCATATAGAGTTGTTATCGTAGTAAGTGGTGGTAATATTGATACTACCATATTTGGAAGATGTTTAGATAGAGGTTTAGCTGCTGATGGACGTTTAATTAAGTTTACTGTAAGAGTTATTGATGCACCTGGTGGTGTTAAGAGTTTATGTGATCTTTTGGCTGAAAATGGGGTATCTGTTAAGGATATAATGCATGAAAGAGCATGGCTTAAAGATGTTTTTTCTGTTGAAGTAAGCTTAAAAAAAAAAAATAATTTTATTAAGAATTGGATTACACACTCTTTTATTTTAATTGTTAGATAAAAGTTATTTGTGAAACCCGTGATTGGAATCATAGTGCACGAATGAAAGAATTACTTAAAAAAGCTTATGAGTATGTAGAATTTGTAAATGAACCATTAGCTCTAACTCATAAAATATGAAAGTTTAATTGATTTATGTATGCATGTACATATATTAAATACGGAAAGACGCAAATTGAATTAACATTAAATTATATTTTATTTTAATATATTTATGTATATGTAGGTACATATCTATAAAATTATTAGTAAATAAATTAAAAGAACAATAATAAAAATTTTCATTAATATTGTTTTTATTGATGATCATTTGCTAAATGACATTATTATTCATCATCCATATATTTTCGGTACTATTGGGTCAACTTTTCATTTGTATCAAATAAAACTTTATTTTGGTTTTAAGTATAATGTGAAGCCTAATTTGTGCAATTTGTGCAATTTTGTGACCCCAACTAAAATATATTGAATTTACAAAAATTATGAATCAGGGAAATAGCTCCAGAGTCCAAACCAAATATTAGATTTGGTCTTTGCAATTTGATTAATATTTAATACAATTTATGAATTTTCACAACACGATTTTTTTTAAAATAATTCCAAGACTATGGAATACCCACCTTAACTGCGTTTAGGCGTATACATACTTATCTATACAAAATATCATAGTTTTTAATTTGTTTTTATAACAAGTATTGTAGAATAACTTCGCTCGCTGTCAGAGTAGCATAGTTCCATTTTATTTTCAGTGATTGAATTGTATTGAATTGTTCAAAATTGTATTTCAAATTAATTTCAAAGAATATTTGAAGAAAATTTTTGTAAAATGATGTGTTCACATAAAAAAGTGCATGTTTATAGTAACAAGCTTAACAAATAAAAAATTAAACTATGTATAAAATAAATAAAGAACATATATTTTCCAGTATAGAACACGAGCAAGTGAGCGCATAATTGTATAATTTTAATTGTTTTTTTTCTTGATGAAATTGATTTGGATGTATTATATCAAAGAGTATATAAATATAAGAGGTCTCATATCGATATTTTTCAATTTTCTCGACTTAGATGCGTACGGGCGGGTAAGAAAATGAAACGAAAATAAAAATCATATTTGTTTTATTTTTATTCTGGTTTTTGTTTTTCTTTTTTTTTTGTCTGCATGTCAGTCGATGTATGTAGTTATGTATGTACATATGTAGAATGGGTTGGGGATAGAAAAAATTGTTCAATTGAAAAGTATGTATACTGAAAAGTCGTTACCTACCGAAATATATTTATAAATTTTTAGCAAATTTTTTTGATTTTGTTATTTTTGTCTGTTTTTATTTATCAATGTATAAATAATTATGTATTTATATATGTATATAGATGTATATCTACTTACAAACAAAAAGAACAAACAAGCAATCTATGTATCCTAAATGAATTGTTGTTTGTTTTATTTCTTCAAAAAAATACAAATACCAAAATTGAAATAGAATTACGATTTTCAACCGAAACCGGTATTCCGTTGACAGTTCAAGATTTGTAATGCATAACTAATAAATTTTATTCTTAAAGCTGGATTTTCATTGACCAATATTTAAAATCTTAAAAATTTTATCGGCTCTAAAAAGGGAGTGCCGGTATAAAGAAACTATCACCGATATTTTAAAAATATGCTTTATCAAAGTATAATATCTCAAATTTTTTGAAAATATCCCCAATTTTTGTTAAAATATAAATGATATTTTCTGTTCTTGTAGTACGCATTAGCTTCTCATATAAAATAATGTCATTTCATGTTATCTCTCTTTTTAGAACCGATAAAATTTTTAAGATTTTAAATATTGGTCAATGAAAATCGAGCTTTATATTACTATTTTTTCTAGATTTTGTGATTTTCTCATTGACTCTATTATTGTATGTTTAACTGCATACTTATTTCAATACATCTACACATATGTATATTCATATCAGTGCATACTGTAAAAAATGTATAATTATTTCATAGAAAGATAGAAATAAATTAAACTTAGAACTTTGCTTTGCTGTTTTCTTCACCCCTTTTTCTCTTCCTCTATATGTGGGTCCTCATATCAGGCGCGTAGTAGAAAAATTTTTCTTCAAAAATTTATATGAAATAAGACTTCTTATTAATTTATATATTCTTTGGTTATATGTATACATATTAGCATTTTGAAAGCATTAGCGGACCCAGTTACAATATTTCACATTGTTTGTTTTTCTATATCTTTTCTTCTTCATCTCCTTTTATTTGATTTTCAGCGTCAGTTTTCTTCAAATCGTATTACCATTTTTATTTTGTTAGATTTGAATTTTTCAATATATTCTTGTCTTTTGATCAATTAATTCTACGAATTAGAATCTTAATAATGAAATCTAAAATAATGATAATTTATTATATGATGCTTAAACCCAAGTGGTGATACCAGGTGAAAGAAACTATAATAAGACTAGGGACCCCTGTTGAGTAATTATATTTCAAGTTGAAGTCAAATTTAAAGTTTAAAAAAAAAACAGTAATTTACGTACTGACATAGACTTCGCACGATTTAGCAGAAACCACTCGTGTTTAATAAAAAGTTTTGTGGTTAGTAAGTTTTATTTAGGACACATAAATACACGTTCCTCATATACTGCTTCGTTTCCGATATATTCCCTACAGTAAGTGGCATTTAGTAATAAAATTACTAAAAATAAAAAATTTTGTCATTAAAGAGGTATGTATATATATACCTACATAATACATAATTTTAATAAAAACTATATTATTACTACAAATAACCAAAATTTAGAAACAGTTACTTAAAAAGATAAAAATGAAGAATTCAAGTGATTTGTTTTTTTGTTGTTTTAATATTTTTCATTTTAGATGAATTTGTTTTTTTGTTTTTATTTGGCATATGTACATAGATTCATTTGTAAGTCCATATGTAAATTTTAATAACTGATTTGTTTGCTTTTGTTTATTATTTTAATAAGATCTCACTTATCCATAATGTATTTGCTGAATAATAAAATCATATGAGTACAAAATTTTCAACTGTGTGCGCATTTTTGTTTTATATACAATCTTATATATTATATATATTTGAAGTTCATTAAGGAGTAGGAGAATCGAAATAAAATAAAAAGGTGTCTACTGCGCAGGACCTTAAATGCTTGTCAATTATAATTATAGATTTTCTTTATTTGCAAGCATGGTACGTATTGCTTTTTCCACTTACTGTGCAATGGCTCTTTTTCGAGAAATTTTCTTACAACTTTCTTTGTTTTCGCATAAATTTTTCTTATATTGTTGTGACTTAATATGTATTCTTAAATATGTTTATGTAAATGAATTTTGATAACTTTTAAACAAAATTCAAAATTCTTGTTTTAATAACGAATTAAATATTTACTCATGATTAAAAAGCACCACAATAATTCAATAAAATTAGATTGGTTTGTTTTAAGTTATTGCTAAGATAAGCTAAGGTAAGAATCCAAATAAAATAAAATGCAACTAATATTATTTATTTTTTATTTTATTTTATTTTTATTTTTAAAACGGTTTTCTTAACATATGTTTATTTTTATATTTTATTGGTGAAATGAAAAATTGTGTTCAAATATTTTTCTAAATTTGAGTTCCTGAAAGTGAAAAAATTATTCTACTAAAGAAATTTTGAAGAATATCAAATGCTTTCCTTTTTAAAAAATTTTATAATTTTAAAAAAAAAAAGAAAATTAAATTAGTTGTATATTTGTGATATTATTAACATTCTAAATTAATAATAATAGAAATTAAAACCTTTGAAAAACGAACAGTATTTTGATAAATCATTCTTATAATTTAATTTGAAGAAAAAATTAAATATCCTCTCGAAGTTATTAAACTAAAATTTTTATCTTTTTTTTTTAACTTAAAACATCCAACTAACGTCTTCTATGTTCTCTTTCTCGATCTCGACGATCACGATCATGACGATCTGATTTTGAAGAACGTTCTCGTGATCTTGATCTCCTGCGTGAATGATGACTTTTGCTTCGGCTACGGCTTCTACTTTTGCTACGACTTTTTGATTTTGATTTACGTTTACTATTACTACTTGATTCTCCATCGCGTTTTCTTTCACGTTCGCGTGATTTTGAACGATGTACTCTAGATCTTCGATCTAGTTCACGTCCACCCACATAATATCTCGATTTGAAACGTTCATCTTCGCGATCACGATAATTACCAGTTTTCTTTAAAAAATCTTTTCTTGGTGAGGCTGTTTTTTCTAGTTCAGCTAGTTTTTCACGAATTTCCATAAATCCTAAATGTAATTTACCACCAAAATGATCGGCAAGACGTATATCATTATCATGTATACCCAAATAAGCTGAGCATACTTCACATACACGTAATTTTTGTTGTTGATACGTTGAAGCTGGCATTGACGAACGATATTCATGTTCGGCTTTAATTTTTTTTGCTCTTAATTCATCAATTTCTGTCATTAATTTCATTGATTCTTCAACTTGGCCAGCCTCACCTAATGCTTCAGCTTTTGCCAATTTTTTACCTATTTCTTCGGCTAATGCATGAACAGCATTTGCTTTTTCAGCAACTTCTGCTGTTAATTCTTCTTGCGTTTCAGCTAATCGTTTTTTAGCTGCTTCTGTTCGGCGATCACAATCAGCAATGAAAGCTTGTAAATGTTCCATAGCCTAAAAATAAAATAAAACTGCAATATTAATATATTATGTATGGCTTATTACAAATATAATTTATATTATATTATTTATGAATTTATAAAAGCTAAAATGTAAATTATTATTAAGTTCAGTATAAAAATACTTTAATTAAAGAAAGGAAAGCTTAAACTTTTTTTTAAAAAAAAATACTTACATCAATATCATAATAATAATCTTTAACTTTCTGTGCGCTTTCATAATCAGCTCTCAATGCTAAATCATGTATTTTTGGACATTCTCCCAGATCCATACGCTAAATAATTTTAAAAATTAAATATTTTAATGAAAAGATTTTAAAAATAGAAAAATAAAACATTTCATCTTCAATTTAAAACAAACAATTTTACTTAAAATTCCTGCTTATTAAATTGCATAAAAATTTTATTTATTGGAACAAAATTGAGAATAATACTGAAATCGAAACTATATTCATTAAAAAATAATAAAGGATTTTTTTTTAATTATATTCATCTACTAAAGTGATACAATAAAATGTTTTAAAGTCCTATATAGAAATAGAGTTTTAGACTTATTTAAATTTGAAAAAGAAATTAATGAATTAGGAAATTATATTAAAATATATTTACATTACATTGAAGTTATTTAAACTAATAATATAAAAGCATTTTCGACTCATCACTTCAATAATAGTGTAAAGAGATAATGGTATTGTTTAAATTAACAGCATCAAATACTTTTTTCTAATAAATATTTAAATATTGTTATTTTAAAGTAAAAAATTTAAATGCATGTTACTCTTATCATTCGTTCGTTTAATCGAATGTACTTTAATTTGCCGGGATTTTTGTTTGTTTTTGATTTAAATTAAAAAATGAAACTCATGACTATAAATATAATTTATTTTATATGAAAAACAAAAAATAACACATTGTTTGTCACCAAATTAAGGCTTGAAAAATTAAATGATTTCATTTAAGGATAATTTTTTTTATCAATAACAAATTATTTAATTTAATTTAAAGTTTAGGATAAATATTATTTAGCATTATAAATAACATTTGAAAGGGAAATAAAAACTTGAAAAATACCAGCATTCAAATTTATTTTTGTTGTTTGTAACAACTATAGTCGAATAGATACATAACATCATATCATTGCTCAATATATGACTTATTAGTTTGTTCATTCATCCATTTGACAATAGTCGCAACATGCATTTTTACTCCCCTATTAAGTATTAAAATTAGTTCAATCCTAAAATATATTATGTAAGTAATTAAATAATAAAATTAACTAATTTTTTTAAAAAAATATATAAATGAAAAAAATTTATACATACATTTTTAGGAAAAATATACGAACACATTTTTCCATGAAAACTTCAATTATTCCTTTATAAAAAAAATAATATTTGAACAATATTCTAAAATAAAATTTCTTGTATTAAATATATACATATTTGTTTTCGACTTTTCTTTTTTCTACATCAATTTCACATGTACTTCCCAGAAATTATTAAAGTTATTGAATTTAAAATTCTTACATATTGTATATAATATTTTTTTTCAATATATGTATATATATATATATATATATATTTATATATTATGTATAAATATATGTTTTGTATAAATACAAATTGATTAATAATACGTACCCGAAATCTGATAGATGATTTCAAATAAGATTTTTATATTATTGTACATAACAATAATTTCTTGTTTAATAGATTTATTTTATTTTTTTAACACTGATTTTAAAATTTTATTTTTTACACAGATTTAGATTTGTATTCAATACTATTAATACGTACCAACAAACAACAAAGTTCAGCTTCCAATAATTTTATTTTCTTTTAATAATTATTGTATATTGAATACGTACCAAACATGTATAAGAATCCGTGAAATATTTAAGCAAAGTCAATCCTGATTACAAAGAATTAGTCCTATTCTTCTTAAATCCTGATATTTTAATATGCATTATTTAACAGTATTTTTTTTTTGTTGGTTTCAATAAAATAAAATAATTCTATTTTTAATTTGAAATGAAATTGTCACATAAATGTATGACGGAATACAAATTTTAAAATAATTAAAAGTGATGAAAAGAAATACCAGTCTTAATTTTTTAAGTAGATTCAGTTTTTAAAGAAACAGAATTTTAACAATTTAAACAAAATTTGATATTAATTTTCAAATAATTGAATTTCTTATCAAAGTTAGAAACTATCATTTTTGAAAAGTATCTTTCCAAAAAGTTATTTCAAATTTAAATAACCATAACTGATAAATAATGCATTCAATTCAATTAAAAAAAATTTATCAAAAATAAGGACTTACCAGAGCAATAGAACTTAGAACTAACCATGGAACTCTCATTTAAAAAAAAAAACTTCACTGTTGTATAACAACTTAAAATTTTGGATTCATTTTTAATATTTTACGAATATAATATGATACACGAATCTACAGCCGCGATTTAGAAATACTTTTTCTGTTTTTTTTTTTATTTATTTTACTTTATTATTTTTTAGAAAAACAAATTAAAATTCAATTTAAATCAAATATAACTATTATTTTAATAAAAATAACTATTTTGAAATAAAAGAAACTAAAAAAAAATATACGTACGTACTTATGTCCTCCCTCTCTCTCTCTATATATATATATATATTTTTATGTATTTAGAAATTCGACGAAAATATAATTTTTTTAAGTTTTTTATTTGTTTTTTTTTTTTGTTTTTTTTTTTTTACTTACAAGTAGTGTTATCTGAATTGGTAAATTATGATTGGAATTCATACTTTGCAAAAGTGGTAGCAGTAGTAGAACAAGGTAATATACAGGACTCTGTGCGACAAAAATTTTTGAATCCTTTATGCTCATAAAATAGAAGATGAAATGTTGTTTAGAAATATGTTCTTTTTTTTGGAAAAATCAATATTAATATGTAATTTTAAAACTATTAAAAAATACAATTCCTAATTAAAAACTCACGGATTATTTCCCCAAAAGCGATATTCTGTGTGGTGTCTACCATATACATATGCTTTTACATATGAAATACAATCGCTACTCCTAACAATTTTTTATCAAGAATTATAAGTGTTCACAGTACGCTTTTATCATTATTTTCGGGTAAATTATAAATGACTTTTTTTTTTTTTTAAATTGATTTAATAAAATTGATAAATTTGCTTGTTTCTGAAAAGTACATCGAACAAAAAAAAATGTTCATTAATCTTTCGTTGCATTACAAAACGTCGTTTTCGATTTATGTTAAATAAAAAATATTTTGAAATTATTCTTAAACTATTAAATATACCAAATACACATACAATGTATATGTTTCAATTATTTTTATCAATTCTAAAAATTATTAGTACAAATTGACTAGTGAATTACCCAAAATTTAATATTTACTTACCGTGGATGCTAAAATTTCATGAGGACAACATCCAAGTAAAAAGCTTTTACAGACTCTTTGATCGGAAAATTTTGTTTGATAACGACCAGATTCTCCTAAAATTACAATTATTAATAATGTTCGCATCTTTTAATTAAAACATGCAAATTATTTATTTTAATAATAGACTAGCAAAATTTCAGAAAGTTTTTAATTACATATAGGAATTTAGTACGGTATAGTACAGCTTGCTTTTATTGACAAAATCAAGAATAGTGATCATATATATGTGCTATACTATAGTATAAGCTATACCATATTTTATATACATACATATGTATATTAAGTATGGATATGAAAAATTTTCTTATTTAAAGACTTAAAAAAAAAAAAAATAAAATAAAAATATATTGATGTTACAATATTAAATTATTTAAGTGTAATATGAAAAAGATTAAATTGAAGCAGCAGTGAAAAAATAATTACCATTTCTGGATGTACCCATTAGCTGGTCAAGCATTTGTCGCATCTGATCAGTGGCCGACATTTTTTTTTTACAGAATTAAAGATTTCTTCGAAACGTATCACTTGTTTATTTCTTTTATTGTATCTGATTTTTTACAATAACTTCCTTATAAATAATTCACTTAATTTTTTTCCAATTGTTATTTTTTTCCACAAATATTTTAATTAGTATTTTCACAAATTCCTAAATTTATTAATTCTAAGTTTTCAATCAAAACTGATTAAAAAAAAGTCAAACATGGCGAATGAAGGCAGACAGAAATAAGAACTGTCAAATGATTTGACATCGATATAAAAAAAACTCCAATTTCCATAATCCACAGAAATTAAAGTATAGTTTAAGAAAGTCTGATATTAAATTGGATCGTGTTCATGCCACAATAAAAAACATAACTTGAACTTGTACGAACCAAAGAATAATTTTTACAAAGTTTATAATTGATAATTTTGTTGCAAGTGGTATTACGTATTACCAATTACCATAAAGTAAATATACATATGTAATGATTAATTACTTTATGTTTCCTTCTCAATTTTTTTAGTGCAACTACAGACTACACATCAAATTTTGACATGAACCTATAGAAATGGTGAAATATATTATAAAAAACAAAGGCTGTTATTAACATTTTAAGTTAAAAATTTTGTGAGGAATCTATTTTTTCTACTTATATATATATTATTTTCTATTTTAAGGGAACAGAAACGTCAACAGTAAAGTAGATTTTATAAGAAATACTGTATGTGAATTGTTTAATTTGGAACTAAATTTGTTTTTTAGAATGTTTTTTACAAATTCTACAACTGTCTAAAAAATTGAAAAAAAATTTACGTATCGCCATAACTGTAGCCAATGCATTGGAAGTAAGTATTAACCCCATTTGGGTCAACTAATTTTATAGCAACAGACTGACAGTCAGAATAGTTTTTATTTTTACAATTTTACATACAATTATGGTTGCGTTGCTTCTTTTACGCGAAAAATACTACAACATACTTCAAGAGTATAGTTAATTTGATAATAGAATGAAATTCTTCTGTTGTCATATGTATTCACTTTTACCAGTCTTTCTCAACTCAAGCAAAGAATTGAAAAGATATGTATGTACTTTTTAACAAGAACACAAACTACATTATGTACATATATAAATATGTACTTTACATATTTCTATATTTCGAAAAATTGGCTATAATTAGTTTTTTTTTTTTAAAATAATAGTTCTTTTTGGTATGCAAGCATGAAAAGACAAACAAATAACAATTAAAAATATTAAAAGATTTTATATATTTAAAATATATTTCAAAAAAAAATTTGCTTTAATTAATAATAGAACTTATACATTTTAATTTAGATCACTAAATAATTTATCTTTTTTTATTTTAGAAACTAATTTCAAATCACTCTTTAAATTAATCTATGAAAATTAATAAAGAAGATACATATTTTTAATTTAAATCATAGAAAACATAACTTAAAAATAAATATATTTAGCTTCGTCTGGACTTTGTTCTAATGGACAATAAGGACATTTTAACATTGGCCCATGGCTAAGTTGTGACCATGCATTTCTCGAAATCACATGTCCACAAGCTAATTTCATTGGTGGATTATCTTCAAATGTTTGTTGTCTTAAAATTGGGCAAGCAAATATTGAATGATATCTATATTCAGCATCTAATTCAATATCTATTGGTAGTTCATCTCTTTGTTTCCATACACCCAAAACTTTCCTTGACAACATTACTTGTTTTATGCTTAATAATGCTGGTAAAGCTGAACAACCTGCATTAACAACAATTGACAATGGTGAATCTTTACTTATACCATGGGTAGTACAAGCATCTTTCAAAAATATATATGATGCCTCGGTCCACATATCTTGTGATATTAAATGTTTATATGGTGAATTTTCAATTCCAATTGGTAAATATATTAAAGTTCCCATTAAATTTTGTATTTCCTTTTCAAAACGATCAACCAAATTTGAAAAATTTTTCCTAGCATATGATATAGCTTCACCTTGTGCTTCAACACCACGTGATAATATTTGCATGAAAACAAGTCTATGTAATTTAAATTCTAAAGAACTATTTTTTGCTTTTAATTCATTTGAATATTGTGATACCCAATTTAATGCTGGTTCTAAATTTTGTGATAAAATTGACTCCCAAATCTTATATATAATAGCATAACTTCGTTCAGAATCAAAAATCTCCTGTGCTATTTTATCGGGAAGTTTTGCTTCATTTAATAAAGCCTGAGCTACATCATCCATACCCTGACGGTAATAATGTTGTGCGATTATTTTATTTAAAAGTTGTACATTATTTTTATCTTGTAAGAAATCGGTACGTGTTGTTGCAGAAAAATCTGATACAAAATTTCTATCGATAACTTTACCAACTTTACTAACAGTTCCATGTAATTCTCTGTGATCTGATGATATTCCTTGAAGTTTTGCTTTCGTTCGGTTTAATACAGTTTTAATAACTTCAACTTGACTTTCAGTTAATTTTGCATCTGGATCATCACCCAAAATTTGTCTTATATTCTCAACATCTGAAAAGGCTAAATCGAAAACTTTGTTAGCATGATCACGAATTCCAGTAAATTTAGTAACTACACGATCCAATTCCTTTTCAACTGCGGTACATGCATCCATTTCTTATATTTTTAATTTTTTATTTAATTACATTCAAATTTTCAATTTTAGAAACTAATTTAGTTTAATCTGCACGTCTGATTAATTTCTGTAAATATTAACAAATTTAGTAGATTAACATTGATAGTCTTGACAGTTAATGTAATATTAATTATCAATTTTTAATAGATAATTTTTTTAATGTACAGGCCTATGTAAATAAATACTATACATATTATATATATGTAAATAAAATATATATGCATGTACATATATATAACAAATTAAAATCCGTCTGAACTGAAAGTATGTATATCACCATCATGAAGAATTCTATTAAACTACATAAAAAAAAATCAAAATATTCCAAAATTACTAACCAATCACTGAAAAATCGTTCCAACAGTGTTTTTATGTTTTATATTATAAATTATTTAAATAATTCGAATTACTTGTGTAAAGTTTTCTTTTTATAAACAATTCAACGTTTCTTTAATCTATTTCCTTTCGAATAAAATTTTCTGCAAAACAAAGGAATTAAATGTCATCTTTTTGCATATTTGATTGCTGCTTCGTTGTGGAATTTAAATTTTGATTTTACGATAATTAGACAGTGCTTACATTATTATTGTTTAAGGCTGGCGCTACGTTGCGGTAATCAGTAAAAATGAAACAGTTGAAAAATATTTTGTTTTTAGTGAGAAGTATTCATTTCGGTGAGAAATTTTTTGTTGTGAAACAGTGAAAAAATGATTTTTTTCGGAAAAACAATTTTGTTTGATGTTGTTTTTTTGTTTTATTTAGAAAAATAAATACTAATCCGTAAAATGATTGACATCAAATTGATGTTATTTAAAATATTAAGCTTTAAATGTTAAAATCTGGAACTGAATTTGTTTATTAGAATTTCTATAATTTTATATAAATGGTAACTACTGCTGCGTTATAATGAAAAACAAAAATTTCAGATCTTTATTATACTGATCGCTATAACCGCAGTCTAAAAACAAGTTTGAAATATTTTTACACAAACCCAAAGCATTATTCTATAAAAAGAGTACAAAAAATTCTTTTGAAAGTAATTTTCGTTTGTGTACTGAGAAAATAATGACAGGCTCCGACTCCGATCGATATGTTGCAGACTGTAGTGGGTATGTTATTTAACTTAACTAATAATCAGATACTCTTAATGATCAGCTGAAATACGCAATTTAGTTATAAAAACTAAAATAAAACGAAACTGCATATGCTGCTATAAAGCTGAACTACTAATGTGTGATGCACTCTACTAAATGCAGTTTCTTTTTCACATTTAAAATAGATATTACATGATATATCAAAAATCATTCTTTGAATAAATTAAAGAATACATTCTTCAAATATATGAAGAATTCTAGAAAACCAAACAACCGCTGAAAACTGGATTGAGATACAAATAAGAAAATATGTTGGCTTACTTTTAATTTTAAGTTCTAGTTTCATTTTATTTCAAAATGATCATAAATCAATTATAAAAAATATCTATTTAAGTATTTTAGTTATGTCGACACCATCTATGTATGTACCTACATGAAAATGGGGTTCGGGAAAATAAATTGTTGTACCTGTACCGCTACTGCCTGTACGATACGTTTGAAATGAATGATGTTTTGTTTGACTAATTTATTGGGAAATTTGTTTTTGTGCTTTTGCTTATTTAATGCTGTTTTTTATTTTTCAACGATTTTTATTTTTGCATACATCAATCTAACTGAATTTACAACAAAACGTTCCAAGAATTTTTTTTTCTAATTTTGTTCTTTCGAATTTTTGTATTGTGTATCCATTTATTATTATATATAGTAAAATACGTAGGATATTTGGGTAATATTTTTATTCTAACCTAACTATTTCATTTAAAACAACTAAGCTAAGTATTATTTTGTTTTAATCTAAAATTTAATTATTATGTCTTATTAGTTCATATTCAATTGTTTATGTAATTTGTAATTTGAATTTATGGAATTTTACTTTAGGAATAGATAAGCATTTGTATTTGTTAAATGTCCATATAGGAAAAAGTTTTTAAAATATTTTATACAGAAAACTACTTCTGATTATAAATAACTTCCACATTGATATCGTAAATAAATTAATTATTTGTTTACTAGGAATGAAGTTTTTTTGACTTTTCAACTGTCATTTAATTCCGAATGAACGAAAAAGAAAAAAACTATCGGAGCTTCGGCATTATCATAAACAACCGGAATCGAAAAATTTTCGCAATTTTTATAATTTAAAAAGAATTAGAAATAAATTTATTTAACTTGCTAAAAATTATATAAAAATAATATACATATTATAAAATTTTAATTTAATATATAAATATACTGGAAACTTTGCTTTTTTAGCAAAAAATTTATGTGAAAGTTAAGGCGTCTTATTTCTTTTGACATTTTTGGTCAAAAATTTTTGGAGTCTCAAGCTGTGACAGACTGGCTTCCATATTTGTTTCCAAAAATCAAAAATATCATCAACAGGTTACTAATTCTAATATAGATGAAAATTAAAATTACTTTATGTAAAAGATATATATGTAAAAAATTTATTTTAATATAACAATTAATTTAAATAACTATTCGAAAATAATGACGTTAAAGACAGAGAATACTGCACGAAAAATTGTTTGGAAAAGGGTAACAGAATCAAAAGGACCACAACCACGTCCAAGACACGGGCACAGAGCAGTTAACATAAAAGATTTAATTTTGATATTTGGTGGAGGTAATGAAGGAATTGTTGATGAATTTCATGTATATAATACCAGCACAAATCAATGGATTGTACCTGCTATGAAAGGAGATGTTCCTCCTGGATGTGCTGCTTATGGTAAAACATATAATTTCATATATAATTTGTTTTAGAAAATGTATTTTATTGTTTAATTTAAATTTGATTAAAGGTCTTGTGGTTGATGGAACAAAAATATATGTTTTTGGCGGTATGATTGAGTATGCCAAATATTCCAATGCATTGTATCGTTTAGATGCATCAAAATGGGAATGGAAACGTTTAGAACCCGATCCGCCTGAAAATGCAGAAATACCTTGTCCTCGGCTTGGGCACAGTTTCACGCTCGTTGATAACAGAATTTTTTTATTTGGTGGTCTTGCAAATGAAACGAATGATCCTAAAAATAATATTCCACGATATATGAATGATTTATACACTTTACAAATTCGAAATGTTGAAGGTGATGGAATATGGAATATGCCAGAAACACACGGTGATCAACCATCACCACGAGAATCTCATACAGGTGTTGCATATATTTCCAAAAAAACAAATAAAAACACTTTAGTTATATATGGTGGTATGAGTGGGTGTCGTTTAGGTGATTTGTGGTTTTTAGATACTGAAACAATGGCATGGACTCAACCAGATACTTCAGGTACAGCTCCACTTCCAAGATCATTACACACTTCCACTATAATTGGGAATAAAATGTATGTATTTGGAGGTTGGATTCCCTTAATAGTTAATGATAGTGAATTAGCTACACATGAATGGAAGTGTACTAATTCATTGGCGGCATTAAATTTAGAATCTTTGGTTTGGGAAGATTATTCAAGTATACAAGGTAAGTTAAACAATTTAAACTTGAAATTATATAATAAAATTTTACTTAATATGTTGAAGGTGATGAGGAATTAATTCCAAAATCTAGAGCTGGCCATTCAGCTGCCAATGTTAATGGTCGATTATTTATTTGGTCTGGACGAGATGGTTATCGAAAAGCTTGGAATAATCAAGTTTGTTGTAAGGATCTTTGGTATCTTGAAGTCGATTCACCTCAAATTGCTCCAAAAATTACGGTTAATCGTGTATCTAATAATTCGTTTGAGATAAGTTGGACGGAAGTTCCATTTACTTCAGCTTACTTCATACAAATACAAAAACTTGAAACAGAAAAGAAAAAATTACCACTTGCGGATGCTGCACCAAATCTTCAAACAAATCTATCAGCATTACCAGCAGAATTATCACCTAAAAGAGAAGTTAGTAGTACAACACCATCTACAACTCTCCTTCATAAAATTCAAACATCAAAATCACAAATAATATCCCAATCAGCGTCTCCTTCTGTTGTTAGTACTATAGCAGACTCAACAACTGAAATAGCCAAACCTCAACAAATTCAACTCAATCCAAAATCAATTGTGACACCTGCTGCCAGTGTTAATACCAATATACAACAACATCAACAGCAACAACAAACGCAGCAACAACAACAGCACCAGCAGCATCAACAACAATTTGGTGCTGTAGTTAAATCTGTAAGCAATATTGTTCTTCCAAACACAGGTATGAAAACAACAAGTTTAGTTAGTTCCACGTCTCCGCCCGCTAGTGGAAATCAACAACAGCAAAATATTGTAACGAAACAAATTTCAACAAATAACATTACTGGAAAACCTATAACACTAGGTGGTCAAAATGTTAAATACACAGTACTTAAGCCTGGAATGGTATTAAAAAGTTTACCTGGCACAGCTGGAGCATCAGGTGTTGTTCAAGTTGGTCCACAAGGCTCAAAAATTATTCAAGGTGGTGTTCAAGTTATTAATACAGGAGCAAATGCACAGGGCTCCAAAAATATAGTAAAACTTTTACCCCAAAATATTTCTACAGCTAGTGGAACAACACTACAAACTCATGGTGGACAAAAAATTGTAAAAATTTTGCCACAACAGCTGGCGACAATAGGAGGCAAAACAGTTTTAATTAATCAGCAAACACCGATAAAAATAGGAAATATCCAACAGGGACAACTGCAACATCAACATCAGCAACAAAACAAACCAAAACTGTTATTTATGAATCCTCAGGGTCAAGTTCAAACAATTCAAACCAGCACAGGACACTCTACTCCACAAAAATATGTTTTAGTAAGCACAGCTGCAAATATACCGAATTCAAATGTTATAAACCAGACTATGGCGGCTAATTTAGGCAATAAAATTGTTTCTATAGTTCCGTCATCTGGAACTGGTGTTAATACAGCACGATTAGTAACGACATTAGGTGGATCTGGACAGCAACTTAGAGTTCAGGGTAAATTAAAAGAAAAGTTGTTTTGAATTCTTATAATTAAAAATTTTAATTCTAGGAAATGCAAATATTGGACAAGTAATTACTACTAGTAGTGCTCAACAAAATCCTCAAACTACAACAATAACTTTAGGAGGTAAACAAATGGTCGTTCAAATGACAGGTGAAAATACTTTTAAATTGCTAAATAGCCAACAAATTACTGGTGCTACCCAACAACAACAAGGTGGAACACAGATTCAATCGGCTAGAGTATTAACGTTGCCAAACAGACAAATATTAACCACAAATCAATCCATAGAGGATTCTTCCGGGGTAAATAATATTGATCAACTTGATGGCGCAGTTAATCCTCAAGATTCTGATGAAACTGTTGGAGAAAATAATATAGTAGATGATGATACAATAGAAGAAATTTTAAATGATAATGGAACCATTTCTAGAATGGAATCAACTAGTACACGATCTAATTTTAAATCTAAAGATGCACTTTTTAATTCAACGAGCAAATTATCAAAAACTATCCCACGTTATGTAAAAATGGGCTTGTTTGGTGGCACTGGTGGTTCTGTAACAAATGAAACCAATGTAAATATGTCAGATAACAATAAAACTACGAATAACAATGTTAACAGTACTACAAATGAAAATACTTCTACGCCAATTGGAAATAATGTAGCGAATGATTCATCACTGAATAAAGATTCAGATTGCGAAGAATTAAATAAGAATGAAATTAAATTATTCAATCAAGAACAATATGACGAAAATGCTAAATGGCATACAGTTGGATTCGTTAAAGGCACATCCCATTCAATTAAAGACTTTATAAATACTTCAACATGGAATTTAAATAATATTGATACAGATATTTGTGCTGAAAATTTACCAACTATAAATGATTTAAAACGAGAAACCCTAGAAGCTGGAACAACATATAAAATTCGAATATGTGCCATTAATGAAATTGGTTGTGGTCCATGGAGTGAATCTGTTAATTTACGTACATATAGTCCTGGTTTTCCAGGTGCTCCATCATCGGTTAAAATTACAAAACTTGCAACTGGTGCTCATTTAACATGGAAACCTCCGAGTGATACAAAAGAAAAAGATATTTTAGAATATGTTGTGTATTTAGCAATGAAAACAAATCAAGTTGTAGTTGATTCAAAACTACAATTATCATTTACAAAAGTTTATTCTGGTGCAGCAAATAATTGTGTTGTATCAAATAAATTAATAGAAGAGGCATATATAGACAAAACACCAAAACCAACAATTTTATTTCGTATAACAGCAAAAAATGCTAAAGGCGTTGGACCAGCTATTCAAGTAAGATGGTTAGTTGATTCAGTAGCACCATTAAATAATACTGGTGGTGTATCATCACCGCAAGTTTCTGGTGGATTAATAAAACGAGCAGCACCGTCTAATACTTTAACTGGTGATTTATTAGCAAAACGAATGAAATAAATAAAGCAATTAGCAGAATTCTATGTCTTCGTAATTTATATTATATAAAATATTTCTAAATATAAAATTTTACAGAAATATTGATACATATATTGATATCAATAAGATTTAACATTTTTTTTTTCTTTTAAATACTGTCGTTTAAAATTTGAATGTAGGTTTATTGTTTCAATTTTTAATGAAATATTTAAATGATACAATATGTTTTAGTAATGCAAAGAAAAAAGGTTAAGTTTATTTTTCCTGTTTAAAGTTTTTGATTTTCTAAAAGATTCAGATTTATTAGTTTTTAATTTAGTATAGTCAAAATAATAATACTGCTTTTGAAATTCTCAATAATTTCAAAAAAAAAAAAAAAAAAAAAAAAAAAAAAAAAAAAAAAACTAGAATTTGTTAAGAATATTTTTCTTTGCTGCTTTGAAGGACATTAATTATTATACAATAAAGTTTATTTCATAGAATTGAGAATAAAATGACTTTTAGAAAATTTAATGTGTTTTATATTGTAAATCATATTTTTAATTTATTTAATTAACTGATAAACCCCCGGAATTTTTCATAAATTAATATGGGATTATGGCAAGTTTGTGGTATTGAAATTCATTTTTGATTTGATTTTGATTCCATTTCAATTTGGAAGTGCTACATTTTTTTTTTATTCATGTGCAAATGTATGATACAAATATCAAACTTCTGAATTCTCGAAATTTGTTTTATTTTCGAAAACTTTTCTAAATCATATGATGTAAGATGTAAGATGTAATCAATGTTTATTTTTTGTTTTCAATTCATATTTCCTTTTATTTTATTTTACATCAGAAGTTGAGAACTATTATGTGGATCATATTTATTTCGTTTCATAAACAAAAGACGAAGATAAGAACCAATTATGTGTTTTACTGGTTAAAAATTAAAATCCACTGGTTACTGGTAATTAATGCACCTTGATAAATATATATATACCATTCCATGCATAGTAGTATCGTATCATATCATAGTATGTACGTACATATAACCAAAGAGAAAGAACATAAACATATTTTTGATAAATTAAATGTGGATCCTAAAAACTCTCAAACTCTAAAGTGCATTTTTTATTTTAATTCAATCGTTGTGTTGTATTTGTATGTTGTATCGTTGCATACAAAACATAATCGTTGTATTGTATGTACTTCACACCGAAGCAAAGCATCATCTCTTGTTCTAATATATTATTTTTATTTATATAGTTGCACAATGCACGCATACTAAAGTCAAAAATATTTATAAATGTGTGTGATTGGATAAATCGTTTGTTTTTAATGTTTATTAAAATGGGGTAATCCTATTACATTTAGAACAAAATCTTGATTTAAAGAATTTAGCTCTCCTAATTCATAAATTTTAAATGCGATATTTGATTGTTACTAAAATAACGTTTAGTGTATTATATTATATATTACTTATACTTACAACTAAAAAATGAATGATGTTATCAGCTTTGTCTAAAATGAAATATTAAGAATCTTAACTGTTAAATTTTTTCTAAATTTAAGATTGGGTAAGTATACAAATTTTTAAATATTCTACAAGGTTGTTAAATTTTAAAAAGAGCCAGAATTCGTACTCTAGGTAAGTGTTTTTCCTATATAGGTCTCTGAAATGCAAATTAAAGATTGAATTGACTTCCTCAACTATGAACATTTGCTTTAAATCCAACTTAAACCTGAATTATTCAATTAATTACTTTTGTGAGTCAGTCTTCTGAGTTCTGATGATGGTGTAGTAACCGAAATTGATTAAGATATTTTATAAAAATTTTTAAACATACCAAGAGTTTTAATTACATATTTTATTTATTTATATTTCGAAATAAAAACATTAAACATTTTAATAAAATTACTTACTATATACATTATATGCAATTTTGGCTAGTTTTTAATATTAAAATAAAAAAAATTCTTGTATTAAGTAAATACTATCTCGTGACTCCCTGCGCCTCTATAGTAATAACAATTTTGTTATAAAAATTATAAATAGAATATAAAAATTTAAGGACAGTTCAATATTCACAAAATATGAATATGGATCGTTGAAATGACGTTTCATTTATGGTTCGCATTGGGTTCGTAAGAAACATAACATTTATTTTTCTTATAATGGTACCAATTAATTCCTGTATTAATTGACAATTGTATTAAATTATAAAATTAGACAGAAAATTGAAATAAAAAAAAAAAATTAATCCTGAAAATTTTCAAATTCGATTTTAATTTATAAGAACCAACATCTTGTTCCACATGATTACCTCAATATTCAAGTTTTTCTTTTCCTTTTATACAACTTTTTTTTTCATTTTTTGATTCTTACAAAATATATCTGCCAGAGTACTCGCGTATAGTTATCTATATACCTCTGAATTTATATCTTGTCTTGCTTGAAGTATATTTACTATATTATTACTACTATCACCATTCACCACTCACCAGTGTTTTTGTTGTTGCCTGTATTATTTTGATTTTGTGTTGTTGCAATCATACCTAGCTATAGATATAACAAAAATGCCACCAACAACGGTAATTCTGGTTTTTCAGTATCGTTATTTTTATTTTCTTTAGATGTGATTTTAGATTCGTTGAATACGGACGGAAAATCGGTTTATAAAATCGCGCATTTAATGAAAATGAATTTTTTTCTATATTTTTTATAAAAATTATATTTATATAGCAATAAATTTGTGTATTATATAGATGATTGTTTTTAAATGTGAATTAATATTTGATATTTAATATTGTATAAAAATTTTAATAGAATTTATAATAGAATTGCAAAAAAGAAAAGATTTGATTACTATTCTGAAGTCTTATGACGGAATTATAGAAAAATATTTAGTGAAACAAATAAAAAAAATTTATAAAACAAATCCTGTTATAAATAAAAAATATTTAATAATTATTTATAAATGACTTAATTTTTAATAAAGCAAAATAATATTTTATTAATGAAAAACTCATATAATTTTGATGTGATTTGGAAACTGTGGTCATTACAAATTTAATAATTTTATTTAGTTTTTAATTTATTATCAACAATTGTGTTTGTGCTTTTTTTTTTGAATATTCTTAAATAGAAATAATACAAAAAAAAAAAATAATAAGAATAATAAATAAGTTTAAATTTAAATATTTTAAACAAAATTTGCAAAATGTAAATAAACAAAAAAAAAACAAATGAACATAGAAACACAAATTTAAAGAAATATTTTAAATTAGTAAAAATTTTCTGATTAATGCGAAGAAATAACGTAAATTTCAAATTTAAATGATGTAGGTACATAACATATATATGTATATATATGTATATATATATCTGATATAGAATCAAGAATTTCTTAATTAACCTTTGAGTATTATTATACAACTATGATGTTTTTATGCTTGTTCGTTCACACGTGTAACGAAAATTTCTTAATTTATGTGTTAATTATGCTGATGCTTGTTCAAATGAGTTAGTGAGTGGATGAAGGAAAAATAAATATTTTTATAAGCTTTTGAGTAAGGTGAAATATAGAAATAATAAAAGGAAATAACAAATTAAAATTAAAGTACATATCAGACGTGCCGAAACAAATTTACATTTTGGCTTATGGATTAAAACATTTTAAACCTTTTCACTACCGAAAATAAACAAGATGCTAATATTTCGCTCAAACTTAATTTTCCTATAATGGATTGGACAATGGATTAAAAAGGGTTAAATGTAACATAAGTTTTTATGTTTTTAGTGGCATAAATGTATATTAATTGTGCTATACACACAATGACAAAAATATAATAAAGAAATCTTTATTATTTTTTGCACTAGTCAGGGTATTTAACTTATTGTTCTCGTAAATTGATTGCATAGAGTTTTAGAATAACTACAATCAGATAAAAAATAAATAAAAAAAAATTTGTTGAAAAAGACCAAGTTTAAAAATCAATTAAAGTAAATAAAAACAAATTTAAAACCAGTTTTCAACAATAAGTGTGAATCTCTTCAAATTATTTTTTATCTATTTCCGGTTTGGCATAATATAATTCATTAATAATCAGCATTGCATACTTTTTTTTTTATTACATAAGAAAGAACATAATGAAGGTATACCGATATTATATATACATACATACATATTTGTAAAATATTCTAAATATTTTATAAATTATATTTGCAAATCGTTTATTTCAAGACCAACCTTCATATTTTCTTATTTCAATTTTCTATGAATTTCTTTCATTTCATTTTATTTTTATTTTTTTATTGTAAAATTGTTATTGCGTCAGCCTAAATGAAAAATTATTTTTATGTAAAAATTGAAATATCAACGATTTTTTTTTATATTTTTTATTAATTTCTATGGCATAATTTTATATATATATATGTTAGTTTAGTTATATACACTATATGTATATATATATGTCAAATAATAAATTTTGTACACTTGGGCCGGCATACAATACTGAAAGGACCACACAATACAAAAAATACAAACATAAAAGCCAGACTTAGTAGTTTAGGTTGGGAAAACAAACAAAAATGCATAGAAAAGAAAATACAAATTGAAATCTTTCGGGCTTCATTGGCTTTGAAAATGTCTGTCTGTTATCGCCTGAACTCTCCAATTTTATTACTTTACTACTTTAATTTAATTAGGAACAAAAATATCAAATAAAAATTTTCTAATTCGAATGTTAATTTCTTACTAAATCCTAGTATAAATTAATAAAAAAATCAAATTGTATATGATGATACTAAAGGGTTAATAGAGAAATAAACATACATACATATACCTATAATTAATATTTTTCTAAATAATTTTTATTATTATAAACAGTTTTTAAAAAACAAAAATTCTGTTTTTGTTTTTTTTTCTTGGAGATTTTAAATTTGTGTAGAGTTATTATTATTATTATTTTAAAAGAATAAACATATATTTTTTTCTTTATTCATATTTATTTAACTTTTTGGGGGGTTCCAACTTCCAACTTTTGTTTAATGAACATTTATTTTAATTGTGTTGTTTTTCGCTACCAAAATTAACAGTTATGAATGCTATGACTGTTAATTTGAATGGTATTTAAATAAACTATGTATTTTCTTTATTTTTAAAAATAAATAAAACAAAACTAAAATAAAGGTGTTGAAAATTTTAATGAAATGTTTTTGTTTTGTGAATCTTAAAATTAAAAAGAAAAAATATTTTCAAAATAATTGAAGCAAATTTCATGTTAATTTTATTTTTAAAGAATTGTAGTAGCACAGCTGGAAAATAGTTATTTGTGTAATGTGTATATATATAACTGACATTGTTTCTTTTTAATAGATTTTCATTTTATTCATATAATTTTTATGGTGCTTTGTTTTTAGTGTTCAAAAGAAGTTTTAATAATAGGAAATTATTGAAACATCAAATTAAATTAATAAAGTTTTAATTTGAATATTTAATTGTAAATAAATTATTTAAATGCATTATATTAAATTAAGATTTTTGATAAAAGTTTTTATAATATAGACAAAGGTTAGTTATTTTGTGTTAACTATTGTCTTTTGCTCCTATTTTTATTTTTAAATGTAAAGTGTTTATAGATTTGATTAAAAAACTAACAAAAATTATACTGGTGATGTTTTGAAGTTCATACTGACAGATTAATTTTTGGAATCTAAGTATTTGATAATTTTATTTGTTCGTTTGTGATTGTTGACAATTATCAGAGTCGGCTTAATAACATTATAATATTTAATGAGCTTGTGTGGTGGTTCCGATAAACACATTTGATAAATTAAAAAAAATGTTTGGAGCTAGATCAAATGGAACTGACCGTTATAAATACCATTATGTAGAAATTTGATGTTATAACTAGTTAGTTGTGTTATGATTTGTGATTTGTTAATTTAGAAAAAAGCTCACTTCATTCAAAATATTACTGAAACCGTATAGATTATGAAGTCTTCAAAGAAATATTGAAATAATATTAGATGCAGGGTGATTTAAGGAAGTTTAATTTCTTTCTATAAAAAATAGAATTCAATGCAGCTTAACATTTTAATTACCTTTCTAAAGTATATGTAGTTATAAATATTTATTATTTACTATGGCCAATATACTTAAAATTTGCTTAATTGAAAGCTTAAAATTTGAAATTTGAAGTAAGTACCTATACATATACATATATACTTGTATATATATACTATATGTACTGTCTGTTAGAATTACTAATAAAAATTACAAAAAATATTACTAAATAAGTAACAACAATTTTGAGTTTCTGAATAAAAAACCAAAATATAAAAAAGACCTCTCCAAGTATGTACTACCAAAGAACATATCCATAGTTAACAACTATTTATATATTTTTTGGTACTACATAACTACTTAGGTACATATTTCATAGAAATTCATAAAAAAAATATTATTTACAACTATTTAGATACTTAAACCTATCCTTTATTCCAAGATAGAAATATAAGTAATTTCAATAAATTTAAATAGTGAGTGATAAACAAAAAAGATGCCGTTATTCTAAAATATATTTATCTAAGTTAACACAACACATAATTCATCACACAATCAATATTATTTCTTATTTAGACTCATTTGTCCTTAACTAGTATTTTCATTTTCCATCTATTAAAATTAATATTCTCAAAGACGTGTACTTACACTTTATTATTGTAGAAAGTTCATAATCACTTAAATATGATTTTTTTTTTTATTTAAATATTTACAAAGTGTGCCAATGCATCTAATTTATTGTCAATTCGTTCATAGGTGCAGAAGTTGTACGAAGAGTTGTAGAAAAGTTATGATTTTTGAACTAATAAAAAGGACAAAGAAATTTTTAAGTAATTTAAAATTTAAGTGATTTTAATATAAATTTTAAATAAACTTAAAATACAATAATAGTATAATACTTAGACCATTGCTTTATATATACTGTATACTGTATACTTAGAGATTATAGCTCATGACATAACAAATCTTTCGTAGAAAACTATTTTCAAGTCGAAACGGAAACTCGAAATTTAAAATAACATTTTTTTTTTCAATTTATTTTGAACTGATAGAGTTGGAGGACTTTAATTAAGCATAAATATGATGTCGTCAAGTTGTTGATGTACACTTAGTTATTAATTGATTTCAGATATTTCACTTGACAGGACAATGCAAACATTAGTTTTTATTACAGTTGAAATGCTAATCTTGTCTTCGCAAAATTTATCTAAGTAATTAGTGTAGTCTGAGAAAACTTTAACAAAACTGCACATAGGCACTGGTGAAAATGTTTACATGCATTAAATACAAAACATATGTCTACGAAAAGGAAAAAGACCTATAAAGTTGGCCTGCAAAATTATCTTGTAGGATCCACTGTTAAAATAAATAAATAATAAATATACTTAGGGCGTTTCCGAATCTCTCGCACTTGCACTTGATCTCGCACTAAACCTGTCAAATTGCACTAAATTTAATAAATTTAATTTTTGCGATATCTTGTGTACTTGAGACTACACTAAAAATTTTACAACAAATCAAGTGCGATTTGACAGGTTTAGTGCAAGTATCAAGTGCAAGTGCGATAGGTTCGGAAACGCCCTTACTATGAGTTATGTATAAACGTATACACAATTTTAAAAATTGTTTCCAAATTAAAAATGATTAAATTGATTAAACGCAGTTCTGGAAAAAAAAGACTAATAAATGGGTAAACGTAGATGTATCGGTTCTTTAGAATAAGTATAACTACTATTAAGAAAATATAAATTATTTTTTATAATTCATTTGAATAATGTTGAGCTATATGTCCTTGGCAGACTCCTCTTAAAGTTGTTCTAATATTAAAAGTGAGCCAAAACTAGCTTAATTTAAATAAAATAATAGTTAACTATTTTAATTTAGACTACTAAAATCTCAAAAGTCATGTAAAATTTTATAATGTAAAATTTGAAGTTAATTGTATTTTTTATTCACATGTAAAACAGCAAAATATGTAGGTAAGAATATTAAATATAACTTGTTTTACGAGAGCCGACTCCTTTTTTTTTTTATTATATTTATATATATTTTTTTGTAATTATTTTAAAGGTAGTAAATAAAACCTAATGAAGTTTTTAATTAAAAAATATAAATTCTCAGAAGTTGTAAAGATGGTTCTGTTTATGAGAAAATCCAAGAAAAAAGGTATACTTGTGTATTATATATGTATTATATAGTCCAAAATCGAAATTGCACTAGCATAATTTATGTTTATATATATATATATCAGTGACGAAGCGTGAACATTCAGATTAGGGAATCAGTTTATTAAAAAATCGAAAAGTATGAACTAAGGAGAACTAGGCAGGTTTAACTACTTTACATTGTATTAAATTAGTAATTTTCTGGAAATAATAGTTTACTATTAAGCACAAATTTTTTTTTTTTCTCTTTGAAGGTGAAAATCTTTGAAAAGAGCCTAAAAGGCCGTATCACTGCTTAATAGGACTGTGAGATTTTTAAATTATTGAATTCACCTACAACGTGATATCTTAAGATTAATTATTATAGCTAGTCACTATATGGACTAAAAAAATTTTCTTTAAACTTTGAATTAATAAATAAACTTATTATGATAGGAAAAAAAAAATTCAGTAAATGCAAATGATATATTGCAAATTTGTTAGATTACCATTGTTTCGTAGGAGTAATACCCAAAACAATTTATGTCATAAAGGTCTTCAAATATTTAATCACTTAACAGTGGAAGTCAGAAACGCAGAAGATTTTTTCTAAAAAATCTTGATAACTTTTGTAGAGTATAGAAACGAATAATTAAATTTGTATTTTGCCTATTGAATATTCATAAATTTTTATCTTATTTTATTTTAAATTTTGTAGTTTAAATATTTTATGCATTATTTTGGTAAATTATTGTTTATAAATTTTAACAAAATTGAACTAATTTTGTTTTATGTAATTTGAAGGTAAATAGATTTAAAACTTTAAAAAAGTATTAATTACTAAAAAATGAAATGAAAAAAAAAAAAAAACTTACGTTTGAAATACACTAGAAATTAATTCTATCACCGATTATCAGACAATAATTAATATTTATATTGAAGATTAATGCTCCTTTCCTTTTACATTATCATAAAAATTCTCTGATGATTTAATTGATTTCAGTAAATCTTTTTCAATTGAAATAACAGAAAGAGAACTTAATCTTTCCGATCCCATTCTATTTCGCATGAAACTTTTGACTCGTTTTAAGCATGAAAAGACCCGTTCTGCTGTTGCTGTTATTGGAGGAATAGTAAGAATCAATTGACAAAGTTTTGTAAATTCCGTAAAACACCGGTCTAATCCGCACTCCTTCAAAAAGTGTAGAATCTCTAAAGCATTTTTCTTACTTTGAAAATCTGAATCACTGAATGTCACTTTTCTCTTTCCAACTTGAATATCTCAAAATATTCCTAAGAATTTTCTTGCAAATTGCTTACAAGATCACTAGGGTATTTTTCTTCGAAATCCTTATATCGACTTATGTCAGTTAATCAATAAATTTAATTTTTTTGAGTGATTCAAAACGGTACTTAATTTCTGAAATGAGTTTTTGGCCAATATCTGTTATTAATGTTTTATAGTACTTTGGAATATTTTTACCACAAAGTTCCCTTTTTCTAGATGCTAATTCTAGAATGTCAAATTCCTCAATACTTTTGGAAAAGTTTTCTTCAAAATTCTGGATCATCAATTTTGATCAATGAATTTTTCGAATTCACAGATTTTTCGAATACAATAGGATATATCAAACATTTTTTATTATAAGATTTCATAAATTCATGAGTAAAAAAAATAAAAAATAATAACATATTAACCGCTTTTTTCTCTATTATTCTCTTATTTATTTATGATTAATTTTATATATAGAGTAGGAGATATAGCTAATAAGCTACATATAAGTTTTCATATTCATATTATTATAAATATTATTTTATTATAAAAGTTATCTTTTTTCTACAGCCAAAAAAATAGTAAATACAAAACTCTATATCTATATATTTTGTTTTTAATTTACAATTCTGTATGCATATTGATTTGCATGCATTTATTGTTCTCTTCTGTAATCATCTTTTTCTGTTTATTTCTCCTCATTATCTCATCAATCAATCATCATTCACCTATAATACTTTATAATTATTATAAATCAATATTAATATTATATATAGGTATGTCGATATATATATATATAAACAAATACAATATTCCTTATAAAATAATTAATATGGCAAAATACAATACAATTAAGCATACACAATCAAAATATAAAATTTGAGAGTTAACATTGCCTATTCCTCTAAAAATGTTAAATTTCTTCTTATGCGTAATTTACTATTCACTATTATATTATATAAGCTGTTAGCTGTGGAAGCGATTTTAAAATTGGTTCCCTTTGAGTTTATTTTTGTATGGTATGCTAAAAAAATTCTTATAAAGAAAAAGGATATATAATATTTTTTCATAGCATTTGTAAGGTTACTGGAAGCGATGTTAAAATTGGTTCCCTTCATATATGTATACCTACAGTGTTAGACTGTTACGATTTTATTTTGTAATGTAAGTTTTTTTCTTTTAATGAGTTTTATTTTATATAATGTTATGTTAAATATTTTTTGAAAAATTAAATAGTAGTAGGCTAGTAGTAAACAACATTTTTTCTTTCTAGAATTTCAATGTATGTATGTGAAGTAATTTTAAAATTGATTCCTTTG
The DNA here is from genome assembly GCA_963942445.1 of Argyra leucocephala. Classification (NCBI taxonomy): domain Eukaryota; kingdom Metazoa; phylum Arthropoda; class Insecta; order Diptera; family Dolichopodidae; genus Argyra; species Argyra leucocephala. The sequence goes on along the minus strand of OZ012677.1, from coordinate 54,978,545 downwards.
CAATATTATTTTATAAGATATGTATGGCGAGTTTTATATGGTTTTATTCAGTGGCCTACTATGACAATTTAAATTTATTTTATTTAAAATAAATTTTATTTCCCATAATAAGAGAATGAGTTGAAATGAAAAAATTCTGAAATTTATTTTTATAAAATGTGAAGTGAAATTTTGTAATGAACTGTAGAAGAAATATTTTTATTTTGTAACAAAAAAAAAAAATCGTTTATGAATTCAGTAATGAAAATGTAAAAAGAAATAATGTTAATTATAAAATCAAAGGGAACCAATGGTTCCGTTGGTTCCATGGACCCTTCGTCGTTGATATATATATATATATATAATACATATATTTTTATACCTATATTTTTTTTACCTTCCATCTGCAATTACTAATGTATTATTAACACATAACTACTGTACGTAAAGAGACTCATTCAATAAATTTGCAAGGATAAGTAATACATTACAGAAATTAAGTACTTAGTTACATTTTTTTTTTTATATTTGTGTAGAATTTACTATTATTTTTATTTATTTATTTAATTTCAGTATTAGTTAGATAATAAAAGTTAAAATAGAGGCTAGATTTGAAATTCGTTTTTAGTGATTGGTTTATTTATCAATTAGTCTAGTAGTGTCATGATTAACGGTTATTTTTTATACTTACTAAAATTTATTATTGCGACTGAAAGTCTTGAAAGTGACAACACTTTCAGGTATTTTTTAATAAATAAATAAAACTGTTTAGTATGAAAATTGTATGCAAGAAAGCGATTAATTTTATTTTGTATTCGATTCTTCTGAAAATGTTGTTATCAGACATTGACCAATTGAGTCATTGAATATTTGAAATTTAACGAAATTTTAATTAAAAAATTAATATTTTTTAAATAATTTTACTATAAATTTTCTTTGCTTTTTATTTTGTAATGGTAATGAATTTATTTTGCATTATGTTGTTTTACAAAAACAAAAATTTTACTTATAACTATAATGATAGACTTGATGTACATTTGATTTTATAATTGTATAATATAAAACTAGCAACAGAAATAAAAACAAAATAAATTCAAAATTGTTTAAACATTTTATATTGAGCTAAACACCTATTATGATATTCTTAGAAATTTTTTTCGTAAAAAAATTTATAATTGATAGGACAGTGAAACATTAAATTAGACTGCAGAAACTTTAAAAAATAACGATGAGATGAGATAATAATTACTTGTTGCTTGTAATATAAAATAAAATACAAAAAAGTACGAAAGCATAACTTCTACTTTCGTATCTGATGAGTTGCAGTAAAATATAAGCTGGAACAAATAAATGCGAATTTAAATAAATATTAATAGTTTTAAAAATTTAGTGTAAAATTAATGAGTTCAATGAACGAAAGAAAATAATAACAATTATCTAAGTGAAAATTGATACTAGAAGTATTTATACTCTGTACTAACTTCTACGAGAAATTTAATAAATAAATAAATAAGTGGGTATATATAATATACGTATATGTATTATGTACATATATATGTTTAGATGTTATGAAAGCGCGTTACAAGCTACATTTTTCTCCAATGATATAATAAGTTTCAACTACATATTGTCTAATTCGGTGAATATTTCAAAAGGTTGATATATCAGACATCAAAATGGCAAGATGCTAGAAAAATCAATTTTAAATGTTTTTTTTGTTTATTCCGTTTGATAACTCAATAGTTAGTAGGTTCTTAGAAACGACCAGTTTATTTTAATATTTTTAAGGACTAACTAGTTATGCGAAATTAAATTTATAGGTCGTAATTAGGTCCAGCTTAGTTTGTTCAATTTCAATTTAAAATTGTCAAGTTGCATTCTTATATAATCAAAAATAGGGATAACTTAATTAATTATATCGATATATCATTTTCCTAATTCCGCCTGGTCCATCGTAAATACGTACAACATAAATTTACGTGTCCCTAATTCCCGCTCAAAACTAATTAGCAATTTTAATTATTTTTTATTAACAAAATGAAGAAAGTATATATTATAATCTATTTAATAATATATCTTTTACAATTATTTGAATAAAGTAAATAAGTGAACATCATAGTTTAATTATTATGGTCTTAACAAAATAAAAAAAAATTTAAACGTTTGAACTAATATTTTCACTAAAATGTCTACCTAGTTTAGTTTTCTATCAATAACTTATTTATTAATATGAATACAAATGTGCATTATTTTGCATTACAACGAGGAAATAATATTCTTTTTTTATTTTAACTCAATTCCGCTTTTTGAACCTATTTGCGATTCGCAGTACCTATTTACGATTTTATTCAAAAAATCTATTTAAAATAATTATTAAGAGTCAAATTAATATTTAATTTTTTAAATAATTAACTAGTAGTTAAATTATAAAAAATATTTATTATAATAAAAAATCAATATTTCTATAAGTAATTTGAAAAAAAAAAAAAATAAATAGTTATAATGTAAGTAAAATTATTTGTTGCACATAAAAATATACATATTTATTTCAATATGAAAATTAAAAAAAATTAAACAATGCAAAGATTGAGTATTACTTAATTAATTACTTAACTTAAATATTATAACAATGCACATTTAAAATAATTAAATAAAAATACAAAATATTTCATATACATACAAAGTAAAAAATCACTTTTACTAATTCTTAGTTTTGGAATTTTTTATTTGTATGATTTCGAGTACATTATAATATTGTTCTCTGATGTTCATTAAAACTGGAGGCTCAATTTTGCAGACTATGTCACTGTCTGAATATATTAGAATATCTTCTTTTACAGGCCATCTCCAAAATGTACCAGACATGGTCATGGTTTCCACTTCTCTATTAAACTTATTGTGAAATGTATACAAAGAAATTATTTTGGTAATTTATAAGGGACGCCTTTATAAAACTTTGGTGGAATGCAAGATAATTCCAGAGATTTTTTAAATTATACAAAATATAATATACTTAAGTAAAACATAGTTTTGGATAAACTTATTCTTTAGGGTTAGGGTTAGAGTAAATTTAATCTTATTGTTAAAAATAGTCGAATATTTTCCTTTAAATTTTACTGAACATGCTTAAATCATACAGATACGCGTACTTCGTCTACTAATAAAAGGCAAATATTCTCTTATTTTCAACAATTAAAATGTAGTTTTTTTTCTTTAAATATAAGACTTGGTATGAATTTAGTGAAAATAGCTTACACCTGCATATTTAGTTCGGAATTAGGACATATTGCACGTATTACCGAACCGCTTTTTCATACAAATGTTTATAAAAACTCAAAACTTAGTTCTAAAAAAAAACACATAGTTATTTGTTTTCACAGGAATGATAACTTGGCACGGAAATGACAAATATATAGTTATTGGACTAAAATTACAATAATATATACTTATCAGGAAAATTACTTTCTTGTTTTGTTTAATAATAAAATATTTGGTCTGGAAGTCGGCTAAACGTAGAACATGACAGTTTAGCTATTGAACGATGGTTTGCGATATCATTTTTTGAACACTTCTTATGAAATGGTTTGATATAGACATATTTCCAAATGACAAATAAGTAGTATTTGAGCACAAAATTTAAATAAATAGTTAATTATTTAATTTTAAAATTAGTTAATAAATAAACTTGCAAACATAATACATAAAATATTATATATATATTTTTAATAAATAACACGCATAACGGAAATTACAAAATTACAGAATAAAATTTTGAACTACCTTTCGCTATGAAATATTTTGGGAAACTAAATTAAATATGCTTTTATGCTTCTCAAAATAGTTTTTATTCAACTTTGAGAAATTTCTTTACAACCGTTGAATGAGTAATCAAATTATTAACGTTTAAAATATTGCTCTTTACATTATAGCCACGGAAATTACAGAAAAAGGACACATGAACTTTACTTGAAAAAATAACTAGTTTTTTATAATATATATTTTTTTTATTATAAGTAAATCTATAGTTGGGCTTTCTATATCATATTCCGATTTTTATTTTAATAATATCCTTTCTGCTATGATAGATAATTGAAATTATTTAGAACATCTACTTAAGATGTGAGAACAAGCATGGTAATGACTTTTTTTGATTGATTAAGTAAGATTTTCGGATATAACCTGATTGAGATATGGGCCAATAACATTTTCTGTGACCATAGGTAAAAATTTGAGTTGGCTTGGATATTTAGATTGCTAATGCAATAAATTCATAGATTATGCATTTGAGATGGTAAATAAGTGGTCAGCAGTGACCAACTCAATCAAACCTCTATTTTATAACGCTAATATCTTGAGAAGATGGACAAAAAAGTCCACTAAGTAACATTTATACACCTCGTTTTATTACTTTATACGTACTTATTAACTTTTACTTAGTATTGTCGATATTAATATTATCCACGGGCAGTTCAAAAAATATCTACCATATGATAATAATTTTATTTATTTTAAAATATTTGGCAATCATTTATCCACTTCGTCACAATTTTTTAAAATAAAAATTCTGACATTCAATTTTAAATGTAGAAGTACAATAATTTAGAAACTAAAAATTATTGCAACTTGTAGCCCCAAGAAAAACCATCATTATGTCTTGATTTGTATTAAAAAAATTTCTTTTAATTTGAGTCAATTTTTATAATAACTGCATAGGGACACGTCAAAAACTGTGACGCTGTGGACTCAAAACGTGACCTAAAAGACATCAAACATATAAAAAGTTTAATTCATAGATAATTTTTTTTTTTTTTATAATTTTTAATAAACAAACATTTTGTATTTTTCCTGTTTATTATTATATTATTTGCGCTTTTCTCTCTCTTATTTGCGCCGTTGCCGTTCTGCAGCTGTAAGTAAGTACCATTTTGATTTGTTCAAACAAACATGCAACAAACTACTTCTACACAGATATATTTTTAAATTTTTATATAGAAATTCAAAACGTTGTAGTTATTTGAAGATTTTGCCATAATAAATCAAAGTAATAATAAGTAAAAAGTAGCAAATAAGTAATTTATAATTACTGAATTTCGCTACGTCACAATTGGGTCCACTACGTTACTTTTTTAACTGTGACGAATTTGACGTGACGAAGTGGAAAAATGTCGTAAAAATGTTATTATCTGCATATTGTAAAATGTATTTTAATTCCAAAAATTAGTACGTCCAGCTTAAATTATAAAAGTTATTATTATAATAAAAAAAAAATGGCAAAAATTTAATTACTTATCGAAAATACTTTGTAACACAGCAGAAGCACAATTAATACACGCGTTGACTTCGGTGGGTGAACAAGTCCTAATTTCACAAATACTCACAAAAACTTATAATTCCTATTTACTGCAATATAGTTCTAATATTACGTCATCCTTTTTAAATTGCGTTGGAAATTTAAAGTATATTTTTTGAATATATATTATTGTAACGATTTTTTAGTGACTTAGCGGACAAATTACATGGACATCGTTTGATTGAAAAAAAATAATATTTTTTATTATTTTAAAAAAGATTTATGTACAGTAAATCAAAAAACTAAAATTTAAGAAGAAAGTAATGTGATTTCTTGTTTTACAATAACTTTGTATTTTTTGTAATAAGCATTTTTGCTATTCAACTTCAGTTGGGGACAGGAGATTTTCGTCATGTGAAAAGTTTTGTGTCCAAATTTTTCATCATTCTAATTTGATTAGTTTTTTTTACATTGACTGCAAGTTCGTAGCAAATAAAAGTAAAACTAAAAATTTTTGTAAAATTTTATGAGTGTTATTGTCTAGAGAGATACAGCAAATTTAAATGGTTACGAAAAATATTATTGACCCATCATAAAATATTAATTGTCCGAAATTGTCCGAAAGCTATTAGAAATTAAATATTTTTAAAAATTTTCTATATTAAAACTTGTTCGGACACAGGATATCAACCTTTTGAAATATTCACCCAATTGTGTTAATTCTAATAAGTCTCAACTATATTGTCTACTTGTATAATGTTTTTTTTGTTATACCTAAGTAGTATCAAAAAATTTAAGAATTGTTTGTGAACTTCGAGTCCCTTGATCAAAAACCCAATAAGTTATTACCGTATGGTAATTTTCTATTAAATTGAGTTTGCACAGAAACCCAAAATTTCACGATAATGATATAACTATGTATTTATAAACGATAACGAATTATAAAAGTCAGTTTTAATTTGATCATCAAACAATTTAATTCGGGCCAGAAATTAAAATCAATTTTTTTTTGCTTTATTATAAACAACTCATAATCAATAACCAAATATTATAAGTATCATAACCAAATTTAAAACGATAAAAATATTAATTTATTTTGACATGATTATTTTAAATGCTACGAGTCCAGTCCCCCATTTCCCTTTAATCATAATACATAACCATATTATTATAATTTTTATTAAAATAAAAACTTTCATTAATTAATATTTTATATATTTTTATTATAAATTAAATTTCTTAAGAATAACCCATATAAGAAATAATTTAATTATCGTATTCAATTTATCAAGAGACATTTGAGATTGCAATTATGAAATATAATATAGTGTATAAAAGGATGAATTAATTAAAATCTCCAAAAAATCGCAAAAACTTCCAATTGAAATGCAATTAAAACTAAAAAAAAAAAAAAAAAAAAAAAACTTTTCAATTTTCCTTTTTTTATATTATTTTTGTTTTCTTTCTTATTATTTTTTTTTTTTTTTTTTTGTGATTAAAAGTGAAATTTATTTTATTTTTGGTATTCATTTGATATATTTTTCTTCTTTTGGAATTTAAAAATTCCAATGACAGCAGAGCCAGAGTTCATTTTTTCCTTTATGTATATATATATATATAAACATACATATTTACATAACCATATATAAATTAATGTATGTATGGTTGTACGTGAACTGAATTGAATAAGGAAATACTTACCATACGGAAAGCAGTGCTTTTCAATCGCACAAATAATAATTGTTATCTGCTGAGGGGGGATTTTAGATTTTTTAGACTAAAGTGTCAGGCTATTTTTTGTAATGTAATATTTTTAGTTACAGTAGGAAAAAGTGTTGCCCGCTTATTATAGTTATGTGATGATTAGAATAAGAAATTTTTAAAAGATTAACTATGTCGCTTTAAAACTGTTTAGTGTAAGAGTACCATATTATAGTAAACGGGTATAAAAAGCAAAAAAGCTGAACATGAATTGACAAAAAAATTGTTAAATTTTTATTTATTAAAGTTGTGTATTTCATCATTAATTAATTAAAAAAAAATTGCATCATTAATTAGTTTAAATAAGGTTTTCGTTTCTTTATTACAGACTAGTTTGACTTTAACAGAAGAATGGCAATAGATATATGTTTAATGATAAATCAATTAAAAAATGTTATTCCTTAATATGTACAAAAAATTCTGTGATTCACTTCCATACCATCTAACTATACATGATTATGTTTAATTTTATTTTAAATATGGAAATTAATTAACATAATTTTAGAGGTCTATAAAAAACTAGATGCATATGAATGTGATAAGATGAAAAAAAAACTACAAAATATCACAATTACTGAATAAAAATACGTTATGTATTTGAAGTGATGACTAACTCTGTGTATTTGTTCGAAATAACAATATTAAACCAGTATGAAATAATTGTCTGTCAAAACCAAAATCAGACAAAAAAAAAACGTTATTTTGCTAATAACAAGTTATATTTTTCAGTTCAGAAACAACATACATATACATATATGATATTACCTGAAAAAATCAATCAACGAATCAACGATCGATTTTTGAGAATGATTCGACCCCTTAATATTTGAAATAAACAATACAAATGTACCAAAATAGCTGAATTTTACTTCAAGGTTTGAATATTTGACAAAAATTAAATCAAATTTTTATAGGTTGCAGTACATATAAAATTATTAAAGATAGTAATATCTAATCTAAATTGCTTCTTATAGGAGAAAATTATTATCGTTTTAGGTACAAATAATAATATCCTCAGCAAATTAACTAGAAATCGTAAAATAATGCAAATGCAATACATGAATCACTATCCGAAATGTTGTATTGGTTATGTCAATATTGAAATTGAAATTTTATTTTATTTTAAATCAACAAAATCAAATTCGCGTTCCGTTACTATACAATAGATGTGGGTCTTCTACATTTACCGTACGTAGTTAAAAAAGAAAAAAATTATTGTAATTTATTATTAATGCCAAGATTCTGAATAAAACAGTAAGAGTCTTGGCAAATAAAATGCAAAACAATGAAGGTTTTCGAAGCCAACTCATCAGAGTTCTAAAACTATAAGAAGAAAATAACGAACTTTATAAATAGGCGTGGAGGGAAAGAGAAAGAAAGTTGTAAAAAAAAGGAGATTGTATTTTATATGTACATGTCCATATAGTTTCAAGATTTTTATAACAAAATATCTTTATAGTTATAATTTGGAAAAGGTTAAAAAAAAAGATGTATGTAAACTACATTGAAAATATTGTAACGCTGACACAACAAATACTCATCATAACAGTTGCACCACAGATACTAAATGTTAAATGTAGTTAAACAATCCGTTGCTACTACGATACTAGAACGTCACAATCCTCGAATTAATCCTTTACCTGTTCTACCTGTAGCTGGAAAGAATCTGTGAAAAAACCTTTGAGATGTCTATCAGATTGTCAAAATTATGCTCTCCCAATCACTTAAGCTTAGTTTTAGACCTGGGCCATTCCAAATTGATGTATTTCTTAGTATTAAGATGCTTGCAAATTTGTAATAATTTTGATTGCTGGGATTTTTTAATTTATTTACCTATAGAAGAACCAGAGTTTCGGCATACCAACTAATCAATGGCATATCATTAATATCACTCACAATTTTTTGAAAAGCTGTATATATTCAGATTTTTAGATGTCAAATCGTAATAGAGTGCAATGAACAAAATATGAAAACAAAATATTGAAAATCACTGCCATAATAATCTACAAATGTATCTACAATATTCAATTTCACATTTTAATAACTTTGTGTATTCCTTTGAATCTTCTTCAATAATTCAATTTTTTGTCAACTCTTTCGTAATCGAACTATGCAAAATATACATCATACAATAATATTCTTATAACAATAATTTTGAAATTGTATTTAAAATTTTGTTTTTGTTATTGTTTTTATTTTTTCTTACACTCAGATGGAATATTAATGTTGTGTCACTTGAATATAACCAGATATAACAATAATTTAATCGACAAATTCCACCTCATCACTTTTGTTTTGGTATTGTCGAACAAAATGACATTGTCTTTAATTTTATTTGTATAAGTATTACATATTTATTATGTGTGTACGGCTGTATGGAGAATAATATGTAATATTTTTCTAAGCCTTTGTTTCTGAATTAAATATAATTTTTTTTTAAAATGAAATATTCACTAAATTCTGAAAACAAAAACGAAAAATGAAATGAAATAAAACGATTCTCTTTCATTTGATTAATTTTTAAATAAAGAAAAAAGAAAAAATTGTGTTAAAGAAACGAAATCGAGATGAACTACATAAGAAGAGAATAAAATTCAATTAAAGTTAATTGATGGTAATTGACTTGTCTGTGATGAAAATTTTAACAATTAAAAAATCAAAAAAAAAAAAAAAAGAATAAGTATTTTAAAAAAAGTTATAAAATATGAAAATTTATTTATGACTTTAAGAACTATATATATTAGAACTTGAAAGAGTATTAAAGCTTATCATAAGATACAACTTAATTGTCGATGGTTGAAAAGTAAATTACATATTCACAAAGGTAATGATTTTATTGAAGCTTAAAATCATTTAATACGTTTTTATTTATTCGGTTATTTTTGTTTGTTTGTTTGTTTATTTGTCTGTTCAGCATACATTTTGTAATCGATTTCAAACTAATCTCCCAACCAGCTAGGAAATTGAAATTTTGAGCATAGAGTGAATCCCGCTGACAAAATTAAAAAAAAAAAAAAAAAAACGTGTTATTATAATAGAACAACTAAGAAATAGATAACTAAGGCCCCTATAACACCACAATCAATGATCAATTAATGGTCAATATATTGTCAATATATTGATTGTTGGATCTAAAGTAGACCTACGGATTTATCTGCAGGTACACTGATAAATAAATAAAAATTGACCGTTCATTGATGAGAAATGATTGATGGTGGTTCTATTCTCATCAATTTTGCTGTCAAAATTCTCATCTGTCAAAATCAACGGAGATAAAAAAAATTGCTCTTTGGGGAATGTTTAGATAAGGTTATAATATGTTAATATGTAATTCTAAAAAGAACAATTTTTATATTAATTTTAATAATTATAGCAATTATTGTAAAAAAAACAATTGATATATTATTAAAATGTGCACAAAAATAATTTGTTGTTTTTTATACACAACATTTATATACTTTAAAAATTCAATTTAAACTGAAGTCAAAAACATTCCTCCAGAAATTATATTTTCAATATTCATATATATATATATATATGTTTCGAAATTATCAATATATTCAGAACATTTCCACAATATGTCCTTGCAAATGTCAAAATATGGATAAAAAGATTGATGAGTGCATTATTGCCCATGTTTATACGAGGCAGAAATCTGTCGCAAAAATCTACATATTTTCATGTTCATACGTAAAAAAAAACTGGTAGATTTCTGCCATTGTTGCTGTCAGATTATTGAAATATCAAGATGGCCGGAATTGAAATTATTTGCAAAGAAATAAATAAATATTTTTTTTATTATTATTCTAGTGTCAATCCAACCTTATTATTGTATAATTTATATTTTTTTATTTGATTAATATTCGATCCGAAAATGACGTTGTTAACAACAATTTCCTTGTTTTTTGTGAATAAAAATAATAAAAATATTTTGACACTGACATATTCCCAGAAAAAAAATTAAACTTCAAAAATCTACCAGAAATTTAAAATTTTCGTAGATTTGCTTATTCTTCACCAATAAATTTTGGTAGACTTCTACCACTTTTCTACCCGAATAAGCAGGCATATTATTGATGTGTAATAGCTCATTATTCTTTTCATCAATATATTGTCAATATATGGACAAGACGATTGATGAAAAGAATGATGTTTAATAGGCACCTAATAGTTATAGAAGTGTAACAAATAACCCATAATTTCATATAATTTGCAATATAATAAAATTATTAGTAACATATATGTATATAGGTGGGCTATTTATGCATCAATTATTTATTGCCTGCAATCCACGTTTTTCATTTTAAATCTAATAAATATTTTTATATAGCTATTAAAAATCTACAATTACAATTTTTCAGGACAATTTGTATGGTGCTAGGAAAAATTATTAATTATACTTCTTTATTTCGTTTTAAAAACATATTTATTGTATTCAAAAAAACTATTGTTTATTTCAATATTATTTTTTAAATGTACTTACAACTATTCATAATACCACTTAATTGAACAAAACAAATGACAGACAATCATATGTTTAATACCAGAAATCAAAATATATTTCAACTTGACTCTGGTATTCGGTTTTGAATTAATTCATAAAATATTTTAGGTTTTTAAAGTTCGTATTTAAACCATTGAATATGGACTTTTATGCAAAAAAGAAAAAAATATTAATTTCACTTAAATAAAATTTACGGCTGAAGTGTTCTCAAAAATTGTAATATAAATAAAAATTTACAAGTTTACCAGAAATCCAAAAATATCATTTAAATTTTTGTTCTCGTTTTAGTTCTATATACAAACTCTCTCTTATTTGTTTTTGCTATGCTCGTGTACCGGGTGTTCCACAGCATGCCTATCCGCTTTTTAAGAGGGCCGTTATGTTAAAATAAAAATAAAAATAGTAGTTATTCTGCTATTATCTAAATCGAGGATGCTCTACCGATTGGGCATATTTTCAACTTCCGGAAAGGACCGGAAAGGGGTTTTTTTAACTTTAAAATAACGGTTTCTTCCTCTCTTAAAAAGCTGATACGCATGCTTTGGAACACACAGTATATTCGCTTTTAAATCCAAAACAAACTAACATATATATATACTGACTATTCTAAAATTCTGACCCAAATCTTGTATCCAAATGCAATCATTGTTTCGAGGCCTTACAAATGGAACATCAAAATCAAAATGTACTTTACCAAATTGGTATGAATATATGTATTTGTGTTCAAGTATTTTACAATTATAAATTAACACAATTTGAAAATAAAAATTTGGAAATTACTGAATTAAGATTAATTTAATTTTAATAAATTAAAAAAAAAAAAACGTTTTCGTAAGAAAGAACAGTTTTGTGCAATAATAATTTTTTTTTTAACAGAATCTAATTATAATTAAATATTTTTTTTTGTGAATTTGCATAATAAAATTGGCGAAAAAATAAAATATAGCCTAGTCCTGTTTGATTACATTCCCCCTTGAAATGTTTTATAATCGTTTACGCTAAATCACTGCAATAACAGGATACAACCATGCACTTGATATACAGAATATTATATTGTTCTATTTAGATTTATTATTCATTAATGTTATTATTTATTCAAGTATCACAGATGAATTCGTAAACTATTCTTCAAGTAATAAAAAAAATACTTTTTAAAAGCTATAAAATAAAATTCTACCAATCAAACTATAAAGTTCACAATATGTGTTTTATTAAGGCCGGGTTTACCAGATGCAAGTCACCTAATACTAACACGTGAGTTTAGTTTCAGTTTAAATAAGTTTAAAGAGAAAAAGAATGTTATAGAATGTTAATAAATGTATGTAGGTCAGTTGGTGGCCTTGGTGAGAGCTTAGCAAAGAATTTAAAAATAAGTTCTAGATTGTTGAGTTAGAGTTTTCCTTGTCTTCATGGAAACTGACAGTTCGGAGTGGTTATTGTAAATGTACTATGTCTCCGCCCTATGCCACACGGATGGGATTGCAGGACAATGATGATGATGATGATAATGATGATGATGATGATGATGATGATGATGATGATGATGATGATGATGATGACTATGTCGAACAACAATTTATTTAAAGAAAATATTAAGAAATGAAGTTTTTTATGTTCCCATTTTTTGAAGTTATTCAAAGAGTTTATTTGAAATCTTTTTATCAAAGAAATGAAGCCACAGAGGCAAAAATCATTAAATTTTATGGAAGAGTTATTGAATCTGAATTTAATAAGCTATATTAAAATTTTCAAAGACTTTATTCCTGGCATTGGAAATTCTTTTGCTATCAAATTTGCTCTCAAATGTGAAATTGCATATTGCATATATGATGTAACCTGAAAGTAGGCAATCTTTACGTCAGTTGATCCTATCCAGTTTTTGTTATCTCAAATCATATCTTAACTGTCTAAACTGTTTAATTATTTATGAAAATCTTAATCTTAAGACAAATTGAAATCGAATGAACAAAATGACAAAAATAAAAGGGACACTAATCGTTCCAATAGTTGTGGATGATGAGTGGAACATGTTGTGAGAACGGTAGAAAACTCTAGTAGAACAAGAACGGTTTTTTGATGTCACCCAAGTGATGCAGATAGCAGAGGTAGGTCATAGTTCAGGTTGAATGAAGAAGTTGAAGGGGGCTATAATTTTTTAGGGTTTCAAATTTATGAAAAGACGCTAACGCAAATAGAAAACAATAAAGAAAATTTCTTAAGTTGACCAGAGACCTTGAATCTCATTGTGTTAGTCAAGTAAGTATCATATAAAAATAAAAGCAAAGTATTGAGAAACAGTAAGGTTTTATGAATAGTTAAAAAACCTATTCTAAATTTTTTTTAAGAAAAAAATTTTTTAAACTTAAATTTTTATTAAATTTATTACATTTTAAGTGCTTCGAGTAGGGAATTTGTAACGCAGTTTTGATTGAGTTGAACTACTATTTGGTAAAAAAAATTAAACTATCTCTTTAATTTATGAATTTGTACGAAAACGTAAATTATTCCAGTTTTTTGAATAAATAATAGGTACTATTACTACCACGTACCATTTCAGTTAATACAATAACTGTCATGGTATTCATTACAAGTTTAGAAAATCAAAGAATAGAGCGCGTTTTCAATTCTTGACAATTAAAACATTATAGCCATACTTATATAGAAACTTTATTTTTAATTAAAGCAAAAATTAATTAATTCTATCAAATAAACATCTGGTATCGCATAAATAAACTCTCTAAAATTATAATTTTAAATTTTCAAATATACTTTCAATAAATATTCAAATCTAGCAATACCTCTATATACATATTATAATATGCAAACAAATATCTCCCATTGTCATTAACAAACAGCCCCCATAATGTTCCAATTTTTTTTTTTTTTTTTTGCTTTATTTTCACTTCATTACAGTTCGCAAAATTTAACTTTTATTTTTGACACGGTGTATAGAATTGGGTCAATCTTTTCACAGCCATACAATCATATGTTTTTTATTTTGTTTATGCTAAGTCATGAACATATAATACATATGTGTGTATCTAACTAATAACTAGTATTATTATAAAAATAAAAATAAAAAAAAAAACTAATGTCTATAAAATTTGTATGGGAGAAAAAAAAAGCTCCATCAAGTCAATAACCCGTATACAATAATTGTACAAAAAACAAAACAAAAAACCAATTGGTCTGCATTAATATTAATGTGTTTAACGTGTTGTTTTTGTTCAATTTTTTTTTTTTGCACAATTTGTCAGTTAATTTTTTACAAAAATTATCACAAAGTTAACAGTTTTTTTTTCATAGGTGGTTGATTTTTAAAAATTGTTTTTTTTTGTTATTTTGTAAGGGTAAACAACACCTGATCTGATACATAATATATGAACGAGACATAAAAAGTGTGAATGGCAAAATGAATGAGTGAAATGAGTGGTTGTAAAATATTTTGAATGAGAACAATTTTATTTTTGAGAGTAAGTAGTTACTTAACTTTAAAACGATTAATTTACCGTTAACAAAAAAAAAATTAGTTCACATTTATGTACCTAAGTATCTTATTTTTTTTGTTTGCAAAAGTTTACAACTGAAAGAAAAACAAAACTAACAAAAACAAAATTAAGTGTAAAATGAAAAAAAAATATATTTTATTATGAAGCGAAATACAAATAACTTGCCTCGACTTGAATTCTATTTTTAAAAACACTTCATTTAACTTAAAAATAAAAGTTGTTGTTTTTGTAAAATATTTATATTATGATGTAATCTTTAACCAATAAAATCAAAGACAACAACTAATTTTAGCAATTAAATTTTAATTTATGTAAAATTTTATTTACAAAAAAAAACAGTGTGCTTTGCACTGTTGAAGAAGATTGGATAGGAATCTATAAGCAAGCCTCATCCTTGTTTACACTATCAGTCCCAATCTCAACGATCTTGTGCTTGTTATTTTCAATATACAATTTTATTTTTAACTGAAATTAAATTAAGATTTTCATATCATCGTATCTACGATTTTAATAACGGTTTTCTCCCTTAGATATGACATGTCCATACCGGACAAAGATACATTTATAAAAAGAGACTATTGGTGGTTGTAAAATAATTAACGTATAATTAGCACTAAGTATTACAAATACATATTTTTTCTCGTTTTAACTAGGTTTAAGCAGTTTTAGTTAGGTTTAGTTAGGTTAGTAGGTTTAGTTAGGTTAAGTTTTATCTTAAATAATACGAGAATATATTGGTTTTTACATCCCAGGTTTTTTCCAATAGATTTATATAAGAACTTAAGTAAATTAAAACTAAATAATAACAATAATAATAAGAATAATTATATAACATAAAAAGCAAACTATTACCTTAAGTACGTGTTAATAATAATATCATAAAAGCTATTTTGTGTAAACTTTATTTAGACTAAGTAATTATAAGATTGTACAATGGGTAAAATAAAGTTTAACAAAAAAAAAAAAACGGTTCTCTCCCTTTCTCTCTCTCTATCCCCATTATCATCTTATTGTCATATATTTTGACTAGAATTTTTACCTGTTCATTTTGACCTAGCTTTACCATATTAATCCGGACCGTATTAATCTGAATGATTTTCTTTATAAAGTTTTTATTGGAATAAACCAAACTTTTCTTCATTTGGCTTTCTTAAAACCAAATTGTTCAAGTGTATATTATGATTGATCAGACTACAGTTATGCTCAAGAATACTTGCTTTCATCCTTTCTATATTATTATTTTCAAACGTTCTGTCGAAAGCAAATGAATTTTCAAAATGAAGCACTTCAGTTGGAACAGACTCTTTTGGTTAGATTTTGTTGAAATTGTACCAAATTAATTTCAAAAATATGTATGAACTCGTATATGTACGAGTATATCATATTTCTGATTTTAATTTTTTTCATATATCTAGGCTGTTAAATCTGAAAATTCATTCAACCAAATATACTTAAGTAAGTATGTATCTCATAAGGTTTAATTGTACAACGCGGTAGTAGTAAAGTGAAGTATAACATCATAATTTTGTTTTCGATATTTTTTCAGTTGGAAAATCAATTTTATTTTGGCAAATTTATTCTCGTGGAAGACTCCATATCTTTTTGAACGATCACTTTTCTTTTGGAAAAATATTTTTCACTTTGAAAATCAATTTAGTTTTGAAAAATCACTTATCTAGAGCCCAGCAATTTACTTTTCCACCTCTTGTGTGCTACAAAACAATTTTTATTTTTGATAATTTTGGATTTAAAAAATTCCAATTATATATGATAACCTTCCAATTCATCAAAATATGCATCATGCCGCATAAATAAACTATTTAGGGTTGAAATCAAGAAAATTTTAAAATATTTCACAATAACTTATATGCACTCGTCATTTGACTTCAAATGTATTAGGTATATAAAAACTTGCTAAGGCAATTATGTGTCAAACTTAATTGAATTAGATCACTCATTTGTGTCATGGTCGATGCACGAACTTTCACCTATTTTGAAATGAAATGTTGCATATCGAATGCATATGATTGATTTTTTTTTTTTATATAATTCCAAGTCTATTGGATGAACACCCTAACTGCTTTTACACAGAGATTTGGAATACACAATCACATACAATAGCTTTTAGTGTAGAATTTTTGTGGTATAAACTAATTTAAATGTGGAAAACTATATCTATTGTAGAGTACTTCGCCTTCATAATAGCATAGTTTCATTCTATTTTTAGTGATAACTTTTTTTTTTTTTTATATATATAGTTTTTTATTTCATTAACAACTACAGATAACTTACATGCTAAATTCACAAAATAATATAACAAATTAATTCAAATTTCTTAGCCTAGTACTTTAATGAAATATATATATATATATACAAATAAAATTTAAACTATATTAGTGATGTATAGTGATTTAAGTCATTCTTAATTTACTTAAATTTATTTTTCCAAGAAATTAATTGGGGTTTCAACAAAGATTAATACTAATTTAATAATAATTTTTAATCTAATGAACGACAATAGAAATTATGTAAGTTATTTTTTTTTTTTTATAATAAAATTTGTTTATTGCTAGAACATAAGTGGATAAGTAGAGCCATAAGTAATTTAAAATTTCTTTGAACATAATTTTATCATATACATCTATATAATTCTAATCGCAATCTAAGTAAGATCTAGCGTGTATTAAAGAAGAGCAGAAGAAGAGAATTTCTAAGCAAGGTACTTCAGGTCAGATATATTATTACTGATAAACCATTTATAAAAATAGATTTCACAAAATTTAGATGAAAAGCGACTTCTAATAGTTCCAGTGCAGTTTGAAACTAGAATAAATAATCTAATTGACGTAATTTACCTTAGTAGTTCAATCTCGTAATAATTTATATTTAAAAGCCATGTTTTACAAAGTTTAACAAATTTATTTAAACAATTTGAATTTTTTATATTCATTGGAAGATTATTAAAGTATTTTGATGCCAAAATAAAGTAAAACTTCTCATAGTGTGTCTTATTACAGAAAGGTATGTTGACTATCATTCTATAATTTATTCTTAAGTTATACCAGTTTGAATTGCGAAGTCTCAAATGATGTTTGTCCTTGTAAAATTTAATTAATGAGTAATGAGCAAAGAGGTGTGTATATAACTAAAACTCACTGATTGATTGATTACAAAAATAATGTTTCTCCTGAGCCCCATCTCCAAGTATGAAAATATAGAAATTAATAGTGCTATACGAAATCAAAAAAATAAAATAATTAATATAATTATAAAAAAATTAATAAAAATAACAAATAAAAAAATAAATTAATTAATTATTAAACAGGATAGCATTTTGTAGAAATTTTCAAATTAGAGAACATGATTATAGTGTTTTTTTAAGAACTCTAATGATGTTTTGAAACCAAAGCCTTCAATATTTGAATTCAACATCCACTGCCATTCATTTGATTTAGAAACCAAAAATTAAGTTTAAACTAAGTCTGAATTGCGATGCGATCTTGATTGAATATTATGTATTTTTTTTTTTTTTTTAAACAAGTGAATCATAGTCTATTCGTATATATAATATTTAATTAATTAATATACATCTAACCTCTATATTTTGAATGTTACATAAATTAATTTTAAAATAAATGTTCTAAACAATTAAAACAATCGAATGAAGCTAACTAAGTATAATAAATAAATTTATTTTTAACATTCGATCACGATCACATAATTTAATTTCGAGTTTGAAGAATATATACAAACCCGACTTTTAATTGATAATGAAAATGTTTAACTTTTATTTTTTATTAATAAAAGAGGCAAAAAAATGAGCACGATATTTTATACCTTATTCAATTTCTGCTTTTGTTTTTTTTTTCTTACATTTCTGAAATGAAAATCAACTTTATTTTTTTTTTGTTGTAAATAGACTACACAACTTTCTTATTTCCAAAATACAAAAAATTCGCATTTGTTTTTGTTTTTATTCTTTTTAAAATTTGTGCTTCCGTGGTACATAATCAAAATTTTTTATTTTTTCCAAAAAAAATTTCTGTGAAAATGTCATCGATTTTAATACACATGGATATATGTATGAATGTATAAATGAATGTTTTTCATATGTGTGTATGAAAAAGCATAGTTTATTTTGTTTGTATGTATTTTATTACCAATACAAATCTAATTGTGTCCAATTTGCGATTTTTTTTTTTTTATATAAGATGATCGGTCAATTGACGATCCGGATACAATATTAACTGGTTGTATTATTCGATACGGTATATTTTATTGATGTATCTACTTACATACATACATATTATATGTAGGTTTGTACAATTATTATTGCATATGCGCTAAAATTATAACGGCGACGCGTGATGTATTATTGGAATTTTTTTTTTACTTATTTCTCTCTCTTCTTTTTAATTTTCTTTCTTATTGTCTGATTTTTACATCATTTTAATTGTCTTTAAATCTAATTTGAAATTAACTTCAAAAAGGTGTATAAAACTTATTTTTCGTATGTTATTGTATTTAAAAACTATTGAAATAAATTTATATAATTATGGTGTGGTTATAGATTTTCAAAAAGATATAGGCAAATATTTTCTAGTTCAACTGTGATTGGAAAAATAGTAAAAATCCAAAAATTTATTGCAGTTTATATAATTTGAATTTTTAATTATGATCGTAAGTTTTCTTAAAAATCTTCTCGTGAATAATTTTGATCGTAAACTCTTGAAAATTTGATAAGCAGAATTGATGATAAAAATATTTTGACTAGTGAAATTAGTATTTTGCAAAAAGGTAAATGAAAGATAAACGGTTACAATTGTAAAACCAAATAATTTTTAATTTTTTATAAAAATTTAAATATAAAGTTTTGTCTATATGTAATTTTTGTCCATATGCAATTTTGTTCATATGTAATTTTGTTCATATGTAATTTTGTCTCTATACAATTTTGTCTCTATGTAATTTTGCCCATATGCAATTTTGTCCTTGTATAATTTTGTCCATATGTAATTTTGTTCATATGTAATTTTGCCTTGTGTTATTTTGTCTTCTGTAATTTTGTTCATCATATGAAATTTTGTCCAGATGTAATTTTATCTTGCGTAATTTTGCCCTATGTAATTTTGTCGTTTTATCTAATTTTGTCTGGTGCAATTTTGTTCTATGTAATTTAACTTGTGCAATTTTGCCCTAAGTAATTTTATCTTGTGTAATTTTTGTCCATATGTAGTTTTTGTCTATATTGTACACGCTGGGTAGGTCTTGGGTTCGATTACCGATAAAGCAAAAAAAAAAAACAAAAGAAATGCTTCATTGATTTTTTGAGCTGGTCTAGTACCCTTTGTCATTGGGATATAATAAATGACAAAAGATAATTGAGAGTTAATCTGGTAACAAATTAAATAAAATGAAACTATTATATTTAAGAAGGCTTAGTTCCTGACAATAGTAGTAGTTTTCCACATTTAATGAGTACATAAGCCAGTAATTTGTTAAAATAAATAATCGAATTACTGTAGATATTGTAGTGTAAAATTGCAGTATCGTACTTAATTAAGCACGAAAAGGTGATTCTACCTAAGTTACTGTCAAGATCATAAAAAAAATGTAATTTTATCCTAGTTATGTAATTTTATTTTATGTAATTTTTCTATATGAAATTTTACCTATATGTAATTTTGTCTTATGTTAATTTTGTCCATATGTAATTTTGTCATGACACCAAGATAAATCTACGTTCATTTTTTTGCAATACATTATATTAACAAAATTTATATTAACTTTTGTATTTTTATGATATTGACATTTTCTTTTAACATTATTGTCTTGTAATACCTGTCACAGGTACATTGGGTGGAAGAGTGATATTATCTTTAGTCAATATATATTCAGTGTGTGTAGCATCATAAGTTAATTTGTAGATTTTCTGTATGTTACAAAAACTAATCGATTCAATTTGACATTGTAAAATCTTACTAAAAGTATTTTGGCAGTTGTTGCAAAAATTGGGGGCTATATCGCATTTGTAGATTTATCTATTTTGTTACAATTTTCATTCTTAACAAATTATTTCGAATTTGAATACAAATACAAATTTCGAAATTAAATTACATTAAATGACACTAATATGAATTGGTTAGACATTACACTTTATTGTATATCATACGGGTTTTTCATAATTCATATTTATTTTAAAATTAGTCTTTTGTTTCACTTCAAATTTAATTCGATTTTAATTCAAAATTAATAAATGATAAATTCTGGTACATTCAGTTAGTTACTTATACTGTTATAGGCCTATTATTATACAATCATAAAATATTAAAACGGGACTCCCTCCTATATCCCACTGATAGGACAATAATGATGATGATGATAAAAAACGAGATTTTAACGAAACTCGATTATATAAAAAGTGTATTTTATCTTAGACTCGTAAAGTCTTTTTTAATAATATATTATATATTTTTAATAATATTAATTTATACTTATATGTACTAAATTATAAAAACATTTTTTTAGAATTTCAAGACTATGTAATCAACACTAACTACTTTTTACGGTTTTGGAATATTAACAATAACGTAGAAAAAGTTTTCTTTTCAAATATCTACTAACTTTAAATGTGGAAAACTATTTTAAAGTAACTGAGCATATGTCATATTTTCATTTAATTTTAGTTGTAACAGCATTTTGTTCTCAATGAATTTTTTAGAAAAATTAAAAAAAAAAATTGCACAACATCCATGCTCTCATCGGGACTCGGACCTACGATTAGCTGGTTAGTAATCAAATGAAATGACTACTTCAATCGGTAAATAGGTTTCATTGTCAGAAGGTTGTGAATACGGTTAAAATGGGACAGAAAACTCTTTAAAAACTAGAGAGCTGTAGTGAACTATACTTTACAGAGTGTTTCAAATACATGACATTATTTTATACTTAATTGTATAATACGTAGTTAAATTAAAAAGAAAAACTTTGATTTTATACAGGGTTATTCCACAGTATGGTGATATACTTTTCATACAAAATGTTTTATAAAGTACAATTAAATAAAAAATTGGCTCAATTATGGTCCGAAAATTTTTTGAAAATATATAACGGAATATTTCAAACATATGGTGATATTTGGATGAAGTATGTATGAGCGAAAACTAATCTGGATTAAAAATATACCCCAGTGGTGTCAAAACTAATTTATAAATTTGAATTAAATTGAAAATTCGTTTTAAGAACACGAATAACATAACTGTTTTTACTGTGCCCGAAGGTTTTCTATATATCATTTATTGTCTCTAACTTATTTCATTAAAATCAAAACATATTTTTTTACTTAATTTTACTGTTATATTGTTTATATTATATTTAAATTATAAAAGGCTTCCAATATAAATAGAAAATTTTGTAGAAATTACTAGAAGAGATAAATATTATATTGATATGATTCGATCTCATCTATAATTAATTCTATCTATACCATATCATACCATTATGTAAAAATTGATAAAAAAATTTATTGAAACACCTTGTGATGTGTATTTCAAAAAAAATGTACAAGGCAACTATAATACAACAACAATAGTTTTTTTTTTTTATTTAGGTTTATTTCATTTTCAGCTTATTTTAATGTTTATGTTTTTTTTCTTTAATTTTTAAAAATATTATTACCTACTTGGCTGACTGGAAAATGAGCATAAATGAAAATAATAATAATAATAATAATAAAAAAAAAAACAAAAGATAAAAATGAAGAAAAAATGAGAGAAAAACATAAAACAGACTTTGTAAATAGGCACAAATAATGAAAATAAAAAACAACGAAATAAGTTAAGCAGTACAAGCACATCACATCACACACCTGCAAATTATAGGTATATTAACTTTTTTTTTTATTATAATATTTGTATATATTGTTTTTTAATTTTGTTTTTTTTTTTTTTTATTTTTTTATTATAAAAAAAGAGGTGTATTTATTAGCGCATATTTTAAAGATCTTGAAAAATTATCTAAAAAATATTTTTTATTAGCAATTTTTTTATGATGGTTAAATACCAACGACCGCCAAAGAATTACGGGAAATTCCTAGTTTCATATATATATATGAAAGTTTAATTAGAGGTTTAATTATAAACAAAAACAAAAACATAGATAATATAATTATATACATATATACGTATATATATATATACTTTTGTAGATAAGTAAATTATATTTTATTTCATATTAAACATATAAAAATAAAAATTTATTTCATAATTTAATTTGTAATTAATTAAATAATTTACAACATTCAACTCCATAATTCAGCTAATTAAGTAATACCTGGTAATACTAGTAAATTAGAAATAGTCGAAAATTTTATTCTTTGTAGTCGAAATTTTCAAATTATCTGTTATGTATTGTTAATTGTATTCGATAGAATTCAAAAAGATATTAAAAACATTAATAAAAAGGATTTATGATGGCGCAATTTTTTAAAAGTGTACATGGCGCCGAAAAGATCAGCGCCGGCGCTGATTATGTAAATTACTATATTGAATACCAGTAGTCCGAAGAAATCTCAGATTTTGTAATTTCTATTTGTTAAATCTCATTTTTTCAAAATTGTACTTTTTTATCTTCTTTTGAAGCCTTAAAAACCAGATTATTTTAACCGTTTTTCTTTGGTACCGGACCAAATTCATTAATACAAAAAAGGCTATTCTAAGAAAAGCAGATTTTGATAAAAGAAAGTTTTCTAAAGTTATAGTAAACTTTTGGGATACTATTCCGGTCAGGTGTATTGATTGAATTTATTAATTTTTTGTTAAATTAAGAATTCATATAAATGAAGTTGATCTATATTAGATCTATTTCAAAATTTCAGTTATAATTAATTAAATTTAAAAAAAAAAACTTATTTCTAAGTGTTTGTTACTAGAGTGAATTACGTAGGTATCATAAATTTATTGAATATATATGTAGGATTTTGTATAAATCCGTTTATAAATTTTATTTTATTTTAATTATATACAAGTTTTATTTAATTTACGTAATATTATATTAAATAAAGTTATAATGAGTTTTAATTAATTTACAATTTGTGTTTTTTGAGCTTAACGGCTGCAAAGCTTTTATATAGAAGTGACAACTTTTGATTAGAAATTAACGAGTACAATTTAAAGCTTAAGCCATTCACAATAGTTAAAGTATAAATCATGCATCTTAGTTCAAGTAAAAGTGATTCAAAGTAAGGTTAAAAATAAAGTAGATAATTCATATTATTTCAAGTTAGAGTAATTCAAGTTAAGGTTCAATAAGTATGACCACTTCTAGTGGTACGATTTCCCACATATATATATATATATAGAAAAAATTGGTTTTCAGATTAAACCTTAATGATTTAATTTTCTTGTTATTCGATTGAAATACATTAATATTATTTATTTACAAATTTTCCAAGTTCACTGAGTTCCATACAACTTCTCTCAAATTTTGAATTTTTATTTATTATTATTTATTTAATAAGTTTTAATATCACTATATAATTTTTCTTATTTACTTATAATTTCAATTATCTAATGTATTTACTGCATCTATGACGTATTTATTATTGTATTTATTATACTTATACTAATGTACCTAGACCTATGACTTGCGATATTTTTTCTATTAGTTCTATTTAAGTTTGTTTTCGCAGCGCTCTTCCATATTTGAAAACCGTACAAAAAAATACTACAAAAGATTAAATATTAATAATTTTTTTTCTACAATTAGCCTGGGTTTTTTATTTATAATGGGACATAGCATTTTTATATATTGATCTATATATTATTGATTGTCTTAGTTATATGTGTTTTAAAGAGTAACTTTTTGTCCAAGATATTTAATATCATCAGATAATATTGAAATAGTATGGAATAGACTATACTATTTTAATATCTATAATTATAATTGGCAAGCATTTAAGAACCTTCGCAGTAGACACCTTTTCATTTTATTTCGGTTTTCCTTAATGAACTCTTAATATATAAATAAGTTGTATATACAACAGAAATGCGCATACGGGTTGAAAAAATCTCCATTTTGTTTTTTAAAATATTCAAACTTTTAAATAAAATATATTCATTTTCATTCAACATCTTATTATTTGTATATATGCATAATTAAAGGAAATTTATTCTATTAATTTTTTTAAGTAACTGTTCTATATTTTGGACATTTGTAGTAATCATATAGTTGTGGTTAAAAATATGTATAATGCCTCTTTAATTACAAAAATATTATAAAAAACCTCTTTAATTACAAAAATATTTTATTTTTAGTAATTTTATCCTTTAAATGTCACAGTCTATAGGGAATATATCGAAAACGTATCAGTACTTTAAAACAAAACTTTTTATTAAACACGAGTGGTTTCTGCTATATCGTGAGAGGTCTATGTCAGTACGTAAATTACTGTTTTTTTAAAACCTTTAAATTTGGCTTCAACTTGAATTATAATTACTCAACAGGGGCCCCTAGTTATTTAATAACAAGTTTCTGTTAGGCAAATAAAATTTTTAGCATGATTTTTCTGTCAGTTTGGTATTTTTTTCCTTGATTCAACAATATTATCCTTTAATAGGTCTTATTAATTAAATATAGCATCGTAGTAGTGGCAGCCGGCAATTCATAGACACACTTAGACGAATGGGGTGCTTTGTGATAGCATAATGAATAATGATTATAAAAGTATGTCAATTGCAATATAATTTAATTTTTTTCCCACAATTTTCATTTAAGTTATTTAATTATTTGCTTTGACTTACAATTTGAAAAAAAAAACATAATTTCATATTAATATTAATGATTAATTTTTATTAAATCACAATGAAAGTGAATGACAAATAATCAATCATACAAAAACGACAGGAAAAGAATTTTTTTTCCATTTATTTGTTGACTATTGAGTAGTCATGATTTTGTAACTTATCTTATCAGTATAGAAATAAAAAATTCTCTTATCTTGATCCAAACTGTTTTGATCTATCGCATAATAATAGTCAGTAAACATCGTATTAGTTGTATACAAATATATGTATGTATTTATTATGAAATAACAATATTAAATGTTGTGGAGGAAAATTAAAGATTTGATTAATTTTCTTAATCTTAAATGTTGACTCTAGACTGAAGGTTAAAATATGGATCCTCTAAAATAAAAGGTAACAGCTAATTGATAATTTAAGTAGTGACGTTAAACAGGACAATTTAGTATTAATTGCTTTTGTCAATTAACAATTACTGCAATCAATAAGCTCAGAAGCCATCACTGTTTGAATAGTCATTTCCAGCTAACTATATGCCATGAGGTGGAGGAATTGAAATCGAGACCTTTATTTAAATATGTATTTGGATTATCATATACTTTGAATGTTTTTAAATTTCAAAAAATATATTACAAAAAGATCTTTCGATGTTATGCAATAGAACATCTTTAATAATTTGGAACAACGAATACAATTATTAAAAATTTTCCTTTTTTCCTAGAATTTGGGAATTTTTCACGAGACCCATAAATACTACTTATCGTCTTTTGTTTCATTATTATCTACCTCATTAAAATTAAAGTTCAACAAAAGTCTCTACTTATTAATGATTGACTCCGCCAGGCTTTCAACTAAATAAAAACAGATGTTGAACGAAACTAAGAAAAATTGAAAAAATTAATTATGCTAACACTCAGACACTCCAAGTGCAAGGTAGCAGTTGAACACAAAGTAACAGACAAATTCGAAATAAAAACAGGAATTAGACACTGTTCTACTGTTAACAACAATTTTCAATATTATTTTTCACTATACGCAATAAAAGATTTAAACGGAGGATGAACGTATATTTAAAAGACCATCCATCATAATAAGCGCATATGTGCTGAAGATATTGAAATTATGCCACAACCTATGGCAAATTAAAACAAATATTTTTGACTCTAGTAAAAGAAGCTGCTCTAGAGAATAAGACCAAATACATGATAATGGTGCGTACAGAAACAACACGATCTACCCAAAATACAACAATAATTGAATACAATTTTGAAGAGTTTTATATATATATTGATGCCTTAATAAATAATAAAAATTACATACATTTGAAAATTAATAATATAAACCAAGCATTACAAAAAAACTTCTACGCATACAAAGGCTTAAGGTTGCAAACAGGATAATTAAATTAAGAATGTACAAGACCAAATACAAGCGATCTTAACACAAAGCTGCGAAGTCTGGACAATGACAATTATTAAATAAACGATAATAGTGAGCACTAAATAAGATTAAACACGGAGTAAGAAGCACTATTTAATGGACAAAATATTGTAAAATTTATTAAGCCAGAAAAACTAAGATGGGGGCAAGAATGTGGTGAGGATGAACGAATAAGGGATGCCTGAGGAAAAAGAATATTAGACGCAATTCCGTACAATGGTAGAGCAAGAGGTAGGCCTAAATCAAGATGGCTGGACAAAATCTGACAACTGTGAGGACAACTGTCGAAAAATTAGAATTAACGGATGAAAGACAGTTGCACAAGATAGAGCCGAATGGTGGAAAGTTGCAAATGAAGTCAAGGCTTATCCTAAGCTGTAAAACCAATAGATGATATAGATGATGATGACGATTTTCTACCTCATTATGGTTCACCACAACTAAAATTACTAGAGATAAACATTGGTTAATATTCCCATTAAATGAACAATTCCAAAAAGCTTCTGCTTTCGATCTTTCCTAATCTTAACAAAAAAACAAATCGCTGTACCAGAGCATGTGTATCAGTTTTTTAAGATAGGAAAGGCTATTTTAAGATCAAAAAACAAAAAAAAATTATAAACTAAATCGATGAGTGTTCTATCGGTTTTGCGCTATTTTCAACTTCCGGAAAGGCCCGGAAAAAGGATAGGAAATAGGTTTTTTTAAACCGGAAATTCACCGAAATCGAAATTTTCAAATAGGTAGTGGTATATGTTTTTGATGCAAGTTCGGATTATAAGTATGTAAAAAAATAATAAGAATTAAAAGAAATTTTTCGAATTTTTTGGATTTTTAACTTTATGAGAAGTCTAATGATCTATCTAATCTGTTAAATTTACTCAACATGCACATTATATACATAGCTGCACAATTCCAATATACTAAAGAACTGATTTCAATTTCCAAACACATATGAATTGATTTTATCAAATCATATGTTAAAACGACTGCCTGCAAAATCTACCTAAATTCATCACTGTATTTTTTTCACCTATCAAAATACGAAATTCAAGCAGATAAACATAAAAGAAAAACACCAGAACACAATCAAAAAACAACAACTCTTCTATACTAGAAAAATATTTTTTTTCTTTTCTTATTATTTTAATTTTCTTTCTTATTTTTCTTTTTTATTTTATTTTTCTCTTTTAATTTTTTGTTGTTGCTTTTATTTTATTTTTGCAAAAAAAAACAAAAACAAGTTTATAAATTTTTGATAATTATGTAGTTAGTTTAGTTTACTGCTGTGAATTTATTGTTAGAAGACTGTGCTGCCTGAAAAACATTTTCAATTGAGAATAGAGGAGAGGATTGAGCAATATTATTTTACACATGTATGTAGATTGTAGAGTAAATATATTTAAATAGGTAGGTAGGTAAGATATACGTACATATATATACAAATACAATATTTCGAATAGGAAAAGTAAATAATAAATATAACAATTCGCAATTCTCACATTCGTTTCGTTTATGTATGAATATATATAATACATATATATATATTTATATTTTACGAGCATTTTACAATCATTTTCTCAATACAATCATCTCTACAATCTACATCATCGTCGCGTAAAAAACGTAACGTAATCCATTAGTCGTATAAGATTGGCTATTTGCCACTGCCACACAGTGGTTTTTGTCTTTCAAGAACAACGAACGACACGGTCAAAGATTAGGAACGCGTGAGGCTGAAAATTAATATTTAATTTTCAATTACGACGACGACGACGGATTTTTCTGTTGAATGCTATGTATGTATTGTCGTTAATATACATTATACTTACTTTGTATTTGATATTAATATTCTATTTTGTTTAATTTAAATATAGTAAGTATAATTGCAATTTTACTGTTTAGATGTGAATTTTTACGCATTTTACAAATTAAAAATAATAACGAGAAAAAATATTGAGAAAAATAAATTAAAAAAAAAAAAATTCATTTAGATAACTTTGCGGCGGCAGTACTCAGTAGTAAATTTATTCTCAGGTGTTATTTTGGTTTTATAATATAATATCGTGCGCTCTATATTATTGCATATTTATGTAAAAAAAATTAAATTAAATATTCCGGTGATTAAAACCATAAAAATAATATAAAAAAAAAAAAATTTAATTTAATTTAAAAAATAAAAATTATTTTATTTATTTACTTAAATTTTACAGTTGATTAGATTATAGTTACGATTCATTATTTGATTTGGTGTTAATTTGTTCACTGTTTTTTTTTATTTGAATATTATGTGATTCAATTAAATTTTAAAGTAAATTAAAAAAAAAAAAAAATGTGTATCGAATATGTTATTTTTGTTATTGAATAATAACAAAAAAAAAAAATAGAAAATAATAGTTTGGTGTTATAGTGGTAATAATATTCGCTTCAATTAAGTAAGGTCATAGGCTTAAATTCCAAAACTATACCAGTTTGTAATTATGCTATATAATTGAAAACTGTCATTTAAGGTTTTCGAAATGAAACATATTTTTAAAAAATGTGACAACCATTTAAAAACTAAAAATTTAAATTTTTGCTTAAAATACATTTTTTTTGTCTGATCCCGTATTATTGAGACCATACAAAAAAAAAAAAAAAAAAACCAAAACAAAGTTAATTTTGTTATTTTTTGTTTTCTGAAAAAATTAAAAATAATGTCAAAGAAAACTGAATTAAAGTGAGTAAAATTTGAAATTTAAAAAGCACAAAAAAGAAAAATAGTAAAAGAAATAGGGGTGATAAAACTAAATATTAAAACCTAAATAGAAAAAATGTATTTCAAGTTAAAAGAAATCTAATTTATAATATTTCTAGACGACAGTGGTTTTTAAAGATAAGTGTGAAAGATGAAAGATATAAATTTAATTTACCTATGGATATTCAAACCAATTAACTACTGTCTATCGAATGCGAAACACACACGAAAAATATACATTTTGTGTGAAATTTTTATAGAAATTTCCGCTAAAATAAAATTTACTTTTGTAAATTTTAAAAAAATCATTTTTTTTTGTTTTATTTATTTAGAACATAAATAAAATAAATAAGACATATTTATATTTATATGTGTATATGACTTTCTTTCAAGTATAATGATATGATAAAGATTAATTACAGAATAAAAATTTATTTATGTTTTTTATTTTTTCCAAGAAATCATTTTTACTAAAATAGAAAAAAAAAAAATTAAATTCTTGAAGAATTTTTAGTTTTTGTTTATAGAAATTTTACTTTAAAATACATATATCTAATTTAAATTTTTTTTAATTTAATAAAATGAAAAAAATTCAGTGGAAATAAATTGAAAAACAAAAAAAAACTTGTTTAATACCTTAAAATTTAATTAAAAACTTAGAAGTTTATAATATTATTATAAAAACAAATCTTTAAATCTTAATTCATTTTGATAAGATAATTTACATACACGCGCACGTGTATATGTATTTATTTATAAAGTTGTTGAAATTTTCTCGGTTATTTATTTCACGCTTATTAAATTTTGTATGTTTATTAATCTAACTTTGAGTGAGTTTATTTTAATATCCATAGACCTGTTATACACATGAGCTAATAATTTATTATTTATTTTGTTGTTACGATTACTAGTGTTTTTTTTTTATTAAATATTTATATCGAAATATTGACTTTTTAACAATTTAGAAATTTGGAAGCTGGTTACAGCTAAATTTTCAAAAGATAGGATGTCACTCTTATCACTCTTTATTGTCGTAAAACAAACATATCCACCCTTTCACAGTGCCGAGATGGTTTACGTCCGGTTATGGAAATTCTTTTATAGTAAGAACATCCCGATTGTGGAACCGCGTCCCAATCGAAGCATTCCCAATGAGAGAAGGATTTTTGTTTATGACTTACAGAGGTTTAAGACGAATATTAACAACATTGTTCGCTCTTTCCCACAAAACCTTTCTTCTTCCTTTTTCTTTCCTTTCCTCTAACTATCCTTTCCTTTTTCAAATAGTCAACGGTACGCAAGTACTTAAAGGTTCAAAACCTAAGTTTTGGCTATAATATATAAAAAAAAAAAATATATATATAGTTCCTGATACCTATATATTATATAGGTTCTGCCTTGGCACCTGCCTTTCAACCGGCAGATTCCTAGTTCAACTCCCGACAAAGGTAAAATATGCTATTTGACCTTTTCGACCTGGTCCAGTACCCTTTATCATTGGGATAAAATATATGATAAATAGTTGAGAGTTTTGGTTATCACTAAAAATAAAATAGAACTATGATATTATGAAGTCGAAGTACTCTACAGTAGATATAGTTTTCCACATTTAGTAGATATGCCGTAAAAATTTTATTGTATGTGATTATGTATTCCAGATCTCTATGTAAAAGCAGGTATAGGATATTCATCCTATAGACTTGGAATTATGTAAAAAAAAAAAATATTTATAACAAATTCAACTCTTAAAAAATTTCAAATTTGTTTTACGTAAAAAATTTATACGCTAACTATAATGACATATAGAATTCTACATATTATGTAAATGTCAAATTTCCTAACGAACCTGACACAGATATTTTAATGACTATATAACATAACATAAGAAACATAAGAAAATATTTTTTAGAAAAACAACAACAAAAAGAAATTAGGTACCTAGATATACCATACATATGTCGAATTCGATTTGGATGGAATTGAACATGTAAATTCTATGTTTAACGAAAATTTAACGAATTGTCATATTCAACTTAATTGCCCGCATATGTCGATAAATAACCCCTTACATGTATTTTCCATAAAATATCATATGTATATCTGACATATGCATTTCTTGTCATTATAGTTAGCGTATTACGCTATTGAAACCTTCTTTAAATTATCAAGATAAAAAATTGAAACGATTGGAAAAACCACATAACTCTTGGAATGCGAATAAATAATAATGTTTGGTAAAATTTTCATATTTATTAAATTAATATTAGGAAAAACTGAATATTTGATTTTTGAAAGTTATTATGTTCACTATTTGCAACCTTCTGAACCAATTCTATTAAAAAACACAAAAGGCTATGATTGCATCATAGATATGAAACCGTGAAAATAAAGTGGTGATTTAACACATCTTGTCGTAGAAATTTATTTGTGAAAGGAAATCAGATTTTAATAAAAGTTGTATACTTAACTATTATTTAGAACTCCTTGAACTAGTAAGTGAAGAATTTTTCCAAGTACTATAGTTCTTCGATAGGACTCACTTAATGGATTCATGAGCTTGCATTATTCTACTTACAAAAAGTTTCATTACGATAATATTATTTTTCACTGATAAGATAGACGGGATCGAATTTGAGTAGTGCCGGCTATTTTTCAATAAATTAATTTATTATCTTTAATATATGCTCCACTTAAATTACAATATCTTCATTACAATATATATGCATCATTTTTTGTTTTTTTTTTGTTATTTAATTTATTAGTATATAAATACTATTTACAACATCATAAGAAATTAAAAAAAAAAATATTTAAAATTGACTCAAATTCATTATGAATAATATAACTTATAAAACTATTTTTGAAAGCATTGCCAACATTATGGCCAACAACAGGCAAAGATACATTTTGATGGTCAAAAGCAGACACGTTTATTGGTAAAAATGTTTCTTATTCCATTGTTCATAATCCAGTTGAATGATTTTTTATTCAACTCTATACATGTTCACCGACTTCAATACTAAATTTGAATCCTAATTTTTTGTGGAATTAAATCCCATGAACTTAGAACTAATTAAAATCTTTAGACGAAATCTTTATTCGAAAGGAAAACAATCAAATACTCTAACAATTAACATGCATTCATAGAATCAATATAAATAAATATGTATAAACAAATAAATTACATATATTAAAAATTAATATCAAGTATAAAACTAAACTTATGTATAGTCTACAACATTTACATCAATTTATTTAAATTTATGACTACGAAATTCACTTAAATTTTAATTGTATTTTAATAATGTACAAATAAAGTGTTCCAAATTAATGTTCTTCTTTTTATAAAACTTGTTGAATTTAGTGCAAAAACAAATTTTACTATATGTTATACTTACTTACTTGTCAAAAAAAGAAGGTCATTCCAAACTTGTTACCTCAATTTGGTTCAAATGTAAATGGAATTTGGTTTATTAAATCAGTTTTTGATACAAATTTATTATTCTGTTATTTTATTTAATTCGTTTATTAAGGTTTAATTTGATTATTAAACTGTTTGTATTTAGTAATGATACATGCAAAATTCTCTCCCTAAGAAATCTAGCAATTTTATTAATATTATTCAAAAATTTCGTAATTGATGTAAAACAAATTTAAATCGCTTAAAAAAAGTTTTCAT
Source organism: Argyra leucocephala (assembly GCA_963942445.1). Taxonomy (NCBI): domain Eukaryota; kingdom Metazoa; phylum Arthropoda; class Insecta; order Diptera; family Dolichopodidae; genus Argyra; species Argyra leucocephala. Next base: position 54,944,847 of record OZ012677.1, on the reverse strand, counting down.
TCATTTTTATTTTCAATTTTTAATTTTAAATTACATTTTTTTTAATTAAAACTACATTAAATTGAATTCAATTATTGATTTAAGTTTCACCTATTAAGCGTCAAACTAGATTCAAAAAAATGTTCCATTTGTAGATATTCTAGATTTTTTTTTTTTTTTTTTGAGTCTACAAATATTAATAAAAATATTTAGTTTTAAAAATAACTAGTTTTGATATTTATTTTTTTTTAAAAAAAGTAATACATAGTTATGTAGTGAAAATAGTTGTAATAATAAAACTAATAGATTATAAATTGTGTTCAAAACTATTTAAATATAAAAATCTTTTTTTTTGTTTTTTTTTTTTTAACGGAAATTCCATTTAATGTAAATGTTCGACCTAGTAACTGATTTAATAAACTACGAATATTAGTAAATATAAGTACAATAAATTTTAAGTAATTATTAAGAATAAGTTAGTATATTATACTCTTGTTATTATATCCAATTATCTGCGTTCATTAAGAAAAGAAAAGTGAAGAAAGTTTAAATAACTAAAAGCTGGTTAGAAGTAACTATAGGTTCTCTAAACAGACATAACTAACTATTAATAAAATAACAAAATCATCCATAAATTGATTGGTCTCGGAAAATTGATTCCTAGATATTTCTTTTATGGAATGAAAATTATATTAGATGAAGAGGGACGATACTGTTCGTATATAGTAGTAATAAATTCGCATTTTATTAAGAATTAGTAAGTGTGTATTTAAACAATTTTTATTTTCTTTCAGTGTAATAAAATTAATTAGAATTGACTAAATAAATTAAACTAGCATGGAATTACCCCAAATCTCATTATATTCGTTTCTGAAGATACAATTCTTAACTAAATCTTGTGCTCATCATTCAGAATTTATATTGATATAATGTTCAAATAATGATACGAGCGTCTTGAATGGCCCTATCATGTAAAAGTTTGTTACTTAATTATATTAACTTATTTTACCAAATTCTATTCTTGATAAATGCTTTTATTGGTTTCATACGTGATTCATTAATCTGTGTCATTGGGATAAAATGAATGACAATAAAAAAAGAATAGGCCTACATCTCGAAAGAGAGTTGGCTGCATATTAACATATTCGAGTAAACTGATTATTTGTATATCAATTTTTATATTTTATAATTAATATAAAAAAATTTATATATTTTAGTGGATGGTTGTGATATTTTTATCTTTAAGCGACCAACAATTGGACAAAAACAAATTGATTTTGAGGCACTAAATATTCAAAATAAATATTCGTTTTATCTGAATGGTTATATTTATCATAATTCTTTTATTTTATGTGTACTAAAAATACATAAACTTCTAAAAACACAAAAAAAAAAAAACTTAAATTTATTTTTGGTTGGAACGTGTACAATATTCAAATTTCAGGAAAGATTTTTTTCGCTTAGGTAGGTGAAAATCTGCTAAATGAGTCATATAAATTGACATTATGTCTAAGACTTTCCGGTAGTAAACTTTATGTTGATCGTATGTCTGACTCTAGTTAAGTCTGAGGAGCTGCAAAGGAAGGATTTGCTATATCGTTACAGTTTTATTTTCTATATTGTTATAGCCGCGATAATGGAATTTGAAAGGAATGGCTGCGCTGCTTCCTTTTAGTTAATGACCCAATTTAGTGTATTTGACGTTATAATAGAACTATGTTTCTCTAATTGCTATTACACAAGTATAGTAAAAGTGGGTAATCGTGACCTAGTGGGTATTTGTGATCTAGTCAGCCTAAAATTGATTTAAAATGTATTTCCTAAAAGAATACTTTTTGGGAATTTATTTCAAAAATTTAATTATTTTATTCTACTATACTTGTACTAGTACTTTAATATTATAATAGAAAATTTCGTGCCAAAAAACTAATTTCTTCATAAGCACCTTACTTTTTCTCGTAATTTCAGTTTTCATCAAGGTTTTGAAGTGAGAAATTGATAAAAATGTTTTTAATTTATAGCAAAAGGTTGGTATTATTATAAAATCAAATACATGCCTAATAATAAAGTTGTAGAGATTTTTTAACGTAAAATGTTCGAAAAATGTGTTTATTTTGTAAATAAGCTGAGTAATTAAATAGTTAAAAGCGGTCCGAATTATAAGCTATAATTTTTTTCTGTTGAGGTATTTGTGACCTATAGATCACAATTAGAGTTTTGAAGAGAGTTTTTGTATAACCAAATAATTAACTTTTTATAAATTTAAATTACTTTATTTGGAAAGTATTATCTACTCGCTAAATAAAATTCAATTTGTGACCTACAATATGTTTCGATTAAAGCCTCATTTCGTCAAATTACTACAACGTTCACAAATTCAAGCATTATTGGAGCCGAATTACCCGCAAAATGTATCCGAATTACATGTTTCAAATTGTAGTTGTTTTTTAGAATTAATTTAATTAATATATTTAATTTTATATTGGTCATGTCTATTTATTTACTGTAAATTAAATAAGGAATAATCGCTCATTTTGTGACCTACACAAAATTTAATAAAATAAGCTGAAAATCATTAAACATTACAGCGGTCATAATTATATTCAAAACGGTCACAAATATGCCACCTATCTTTTTATATAAAACAAAAAAATTTAAGATCACGAAAAAAAAATAAGTAGTAGGTACTTATAGTATATTAATTTTATCATTTAAAAAGTCTCTATTTTGGCCCACAAGTCATGAAGATAAAAAAAACGAAAGAGCAACAAATGGCTTAAAGAATATTTTCCATCTGTAGCTAGAAGTGATTTATAACAACAAATGAAAGAACGACAACAAAAACTCAAAATGGTTTTATTTGAAAAGAAGGGTAGAAAATAAACATAACGAAAGATCTTCAATAGAATCAGAATCCAATTAAGATTAAAGTTAATTTATACGTCATTGTGTAATACGAAGATGAATATTTCCCCGGTGATGTTTTAGAAACAAAAAACGATGAATATCAAGTCAAAGCTATGATAATGAACGGTAATAATTAAAAGTGGCCAAAACAAAATAATAAGTATATTGTGGCATAATATCGGTGACATTGTTAATAAAAATGTTGAACCAGTTTTAGTCAATGCAAAGGGAATCTATTTCGTTAAGGAAATATATCTTCGCAGATCAATGAAAAAACTAATAATATCAAAAGTAGATATAAGAATATTTGTTTCTGTTATGAACTTGTTTTTATTTTTTGTTTAATTTATTAATAATTAAGTATTATTAACTATTATTAATTCTAATTATTTTTTTATGATTTTCACTAACTGAATTTATGTAATAATATGTGATAGTTACATTATGTTTTATTAGTTGATAAACATAGCTATTAAAGTTTTGAGTTTAGTATTATTTTTCATATTCACAAATACCAACACCAAATAGTCCCAATTTGGAGCACCCTAGATCACAAATTGGTGCGAAGCTGAAATTTTGAGTTTTAATGGAATTTAATTTTTTTTCTAGAAACTATTAATAAAAAGTCCAATAAATTACATTTTATTAGCAAAGAATTAAATAAAGTAAATTAAAATGATAGTTTAAGAAAGTTATCTTGAAAATTGGATTTTTAGCACATTGCAAAAGTCAAAATTTAGTTGACATAGGTCACCAATACCCACTTTTACTATAGTTAGTTGATACCTCTTTGCTTTTGCTGTAACCAGAAATAATACGTTGTTTGATGGCAGAATAAGAAATAATACGTTGTTTGATGGCTTCCATCGAAAAATGTATGAAGTTTGAACCCATGAAGTTTGGAAAATTGCTTGGCCAGTTTGTTAACCTTATCATTTTCTAAATACGTAAATCAAACCTATGTTCTAATAGTTTAGTTTTGGCAAGTTTTTTTGTCTTAACTATTTATTTTTAATATTATTTGTAGAAGAAGTTCGTATATTCAATTTTATTGTAGTCAACTCACATCTTTTATAATTTTCGTATATATATTTTTATTAGCTCAGATGTTTTGCATATTGAAGAACACTTTTTTCAAAATTGTATCAAAAACGAATTCTATAAAGATAGAAAGAGAATGAATAAAATTTACTTATAAGCTTATAATCCTGTTTAAGACGTTTGAATTTTCAAAAAAGTTATATGAACTTAACTTAATATTGATGAAATTTTATATTGTAACTATAGGTTATAATTAATTAATAATACACTTCGCACTAACATTAATATTTGAACATAAGTATACAAAATAAATATTTACTTTTTTTTAGAGCTATTTGGTGCAATTTCTACTACATTATCTGTTCCTAGTGGATTCATTCATTATAGAAGTTTATTTTGTCGCAGTTCCGTCCATCTCTCCAACGAAGCCTTGATTTCCTTTCTTGATGCGTTTTCAAGTATTTGGCTTCTAAAAAATGTTTGAGTAACTGAATTTGAAAAAAATTTTGTAAGTAGTTAATAGTGCTGCATTGGAATTGGCCATTAATAATAAAATATATCAATAATGAAAAATTTCTTTCACCAAAATACAATGTAAACCGTTAAAAATTCTGTTGTGATACTAAATAAAAAATTCTAATCCTCTAACCTCTTCAGCTTCGACTATGTTCTTTATTAGATTAGGAAATATTTTGCTATTTAAATAAAGGGTATTCAATCGCAAAGTTATTTTTTTGCCGAAATTCAGTTAAGTTGATTCAAGCTATCAATTATTCAAATCAATTGTACAAGACCCACTTCAATGTCTTAATACAAGAAAATAATTTCGAAAAACAATTGTTTTTTTTTTAATTCTTCAAAAAAAAAGTAAACATGAAATTTAAAAAAATAATTTTGAATAAATTAAATTTAAATTAAAAATTCTTTGAATTCCAATCTTTTATTACGTTTCAGATTCATGGTCTTTACCAAATACCAAATACTAATTTTCAATTTTAAAGTTTAAATAATTAAACTGAATTAATCATCTTTAAAATTGGAATTTAATTTATCAATGGCAAATTTTTGTTTCACATAAAATTATTTTATTTTGATTTTAAAATTAAAAATAAAATAAATATATTGAAATATTTAACATAATATTTAAGAATAATTACAACAACTGAAACTATTAAAAAAAAAAATAATAATTTTTTTTAATGATGATTTTAATTTTAAAAAATTTTGCAAACACTCGTGACAGCAACATTTTATTGTATATTATTGATATTCTGTGTTATTGCCTGTTGGCGGTATTTTTTTTTTATATTAATTTTAATTTTAAAATATAGAATAAAAATATATATATAAATATACATATATATACTTATGTTATGAGTTGTGAATTATTCAACGATAAAATATTTTTTTTTTATTTTTTTTTTTTTGTATCTAAAATTTTAAAATAATTTCATCTGCGAAAATATATTTTAAATATATATTTTAAAATATTGTTTTATTTATTTTCTCTAGTTTATTTAATAAAAATAAAAAAAAATAATAAAAAAAAAAACGATGAAAAAACCAATTTCAGGCCGATGACCACACACAATCTAGTGTAATAAAATTGAAGTAAAAATATTGGAAAAAAAAAAAAAAAATAGTTTTTAAATCAAATTTCCAATGAGATTTAAATTTAAATGAGCTGTGTTTAAAATTCAATAAAAATTAATAGATTTTAATAATTAAATATAAAAATAATAATAAAAGAAGGGGAAAAAAAAGTTTTTAAAGTGAAATTTAAACGAAATAAAATTGCAATAATGGGCTTCTCATCGGCTCTACAAAGCCGTGCAGCTCATGAAGCAATTATTGGGCGACAAGAAGCTGAATTACGTTTAATGGAATTAATGAAACGTTCAATACAAATGAAAGCAAAATGTGATCGTGAATATGCAATTAGTTTAGCTAGTGTTGCACAACAAGGATTAAAAATTGATCGAGCTGATGAATTGCAAGGTATGCATTTTATTTTAATATCATTTATATTTAAATATAAATAAATATAATTTTTATTTATTCATTAATTACGTTTGTTGAATAAATTTTTGTAATTTAAATTTTTTCATTCTATCATTTTTTATATATGTACCAATAATTTTGCGAGATACACGTATAATTAAATTGAAAACGTATGAAGTTGAATGATAATTGGTTGATACGATTATGCAAGTAGAAAATTTGACCTCTATTTTTGTCTGGTTTTTTTTAAATTTTATGAAATCAACAATTAATTAATTTAAGTTTTTAAGTCTGTATGCCAACATCAATAAACTATACATAATTTAGGAACTACTTAAGTTAAAAAAAAAATGAAGTTTTGGGTTAATACAAATAATAGTTCCAAAAATCTACTATGCCTGATTTTTTAAGCTTTGGGATATTTAATAAATTTAGGGTGGCTTCTAGTAACTTCATTTGGTATTGAGACTTTGAAATATAGGTCTGAACATTTTAGAAATACTGGGGGCTTTATATAAGTAAACTCGTATGTCAAATCAACTCAAATACAAAACCTTACTAATTATTTGAACCCTCACTTATTTTTTGATTCCATTGATGTTCATCAACAATTGAGGTGAATTGAAAACATGAGTGCGACTGAAATCAACATAAATTCAATAAAACTTCCAACTAAACATCTAAGTAAATCTAAAATATTAAATTTTTTGAAACTGTTTTTTTTTTACACACTTCCTGAATACTAGAAAATTCTTTTATACAAAATTATGGCTCGGGTAAGGAGAATAAGATTAGGAGAGAAATAGGATGAAAGGAGAAAAATGAAGACGAACTTAAACAGGTTCTTTTTGAAAAAATGTAAATTATAAAATGGAACATTTCTAAATGGGGAACATATAATATAGAAACATGGTCCACATTTTAATACTTCTTACAATAAATGAATTATGAAACACTCTATACGAGCCTTATGGCTCTGTTGAGTTGAAAATAAAAAAAAATAAAAATAAAATAAAAAATATCCATAACCAGTTTTGAGCCTCCAAGGGATTTCCACGGTGTAAAATGGGCACTTGAAGCCTTCTTGATTTTACGGTGCAAGTCAAAAAACAAATGCCATTTCTAATAAAATATAGCTATAAAATATATTTATATTTAATATTAGCCGAATGACCTTTGCAAAAAAACAAAATTTTATAAAGCGTGAAAAAAATTGTTTATAAACTAAGGGATGGATACCCTACTTATTAAACAATACAAGCTTATTAAATATGATCCGCAGTTGTTTATTTTTATCTAACTATAATTTCCACTTATACCAGTTTTGACCAATTTAAATATTTTGTTTAATCAGCCCATTTTATTATCTTATAAGTGTTTGTACGAAAATAAACATTATCTGATTTGCCAACATTAGTTCTTGATATTTTTAGCCAACATTGCAATTTTATTTAGTTTACCTGTTTTATATTTAACTTGTTGTACATTTATTCGGACATATGATATTTTAATTCCATACATTTTTTTTTTTTATTTTAGTTAAAAATAAATTCCCATCAGTAGCTATATGGCTTAAAAATAATAGTTTAAAAAAATGTATATGTTTACATAATGTATTTACTTACCAAAAAATATTTTTAAAACGGAAATATGTTTCTAAAAAAAAAAAAACAAATATAAAAAAATAAAAACAAACAAAATTAAAATATTTATTTTTTGGTCATTAATAACTCAATCCAATGCCTTTTAAATTCCAATAATATTTATATTTGGTAAATAATAAATACCATATACATACATACATATTTATTTGTTCAATAAATAGATAAAACAAAATATTTAAAAAATTTTATTTGTATAGTTTAATTTAAAATTAAAAGTAAAAATTCTCAAATTTCAAAATAAGATTTCACAGATTGTCGTCTAAGGAATATTTCACAATAATTGAATTCTTGAAAACAAACGTAAATTGAAATTTAATTCTAAAACTGAAAATATAGATTCATTCCTACAACTACTATATCTACTAATAGATGTTTTTTATCATTTGAATGTATTTATGTATTTCCAATTAAGTATATTTATACTGCGTATCTGTATGCAATTTTATAATATGTACATTTTTATTTTTTACTTTTGATATCAATGAAATTTTTGTTCAGATAAGATATTAGAATAATTTATTAGATACGAGATTCAGTTTTTTTTTATTATTATTACTTTTTTATTTTTTAGTAAATTGAAACTACACATGTACAATATATGTATGAATAATGTAATATAAACTTCGAGACGCTTTTTATAATTGTTGTGAAAAAAAATGTCGATTGCATCTCAGTTAAAAAAATTTGTAAAAATGTGAAAAAATTATTCCAATTAAAAATTTTGTACTTGTTTTAGGTACTGATTTGATTCTCTTTGCTTCAGTAAAACGGAATTTTTTTTTCACAGCAATGTTTTTTCTTTATTTATAAATATCAAAACTGTCTGTCGTAGATGTTTGCTTTCTGATACTTTATCCATAACTTTTTCTATTTGATATCATTTTTTTTATCGTTACTTTGCTAAACGATTTTCGCATTTTTGATGTTCTCTGATATAGCAAAGATTTAGTACGAATATCATTTTGCCATTTGGTATTTGGTCACGCGTATCGCTTACTGACACTTTTGAATAATTTTTATTTTATTCGCGCTTGACATTTCAAATTGATAAACCGAATTCAAAGCAAAATTCTTACGCGATTAGGCGACAGTATTCTTTAAAACATCATTATAGTTATCTAATTTGTTTTTGACTTTACTAATTAGATACTCTGGTATACTGTTAAAACTTAGAAATTATTTTAATGGTTGAAAAATTCAGAATATAAAATTGAGATTTTTAGAAACATAATTTATCAATATTGTGAACGATAAACACAATTTCCGGGTCCACTGTTCTTCTACAAGAGTTCTTAGGATGATCTCAGTTTTCTATATAATTTTCAATAAAACGGTTGTTTGAGATTGCAAGAGATTTAAGTCTCCTTTAAGCGTATAATAAGCCCATGGGACTATTTGGAATACAAATCTGTGCTAACAATCCTGTTTGGTAATCAGAACTTGGTGGAGACAGGTTTTGCGCTAGCTTTATTGTTAAGTTCACCCATTATTAACTGGGTTTTAAAACTACATGATAAAACAAATTTTAACGTTAAAGTTAAATAATAGTAGAACTCCTAGACTAGTTTTTAACTAAATAAAAATAAAAAACGTTATATTGAAATTTTTAGTTGATTTTTATAACTCACAGACGTACTTATAATATCTTGAAATAAGTTATAAATTCAATCGAAGTTAAAATTTAGTTTAACACTATTAAATACCTAATGATGAGTTCAAGTGATGTTAGATGAACGAAACCACTACATTGATAGTAATTATTGATCCAAGTTTTTAGTTGTTTGTTGTGCAAAACTTATTTTACTTTATTTATTTGAGATGTATTTTATTTTGCTTCTTCCTCATGTATTATTACCCTGTAAAGGTAGTAGTTGTATATTCAAGTTTTACTTTAAATCAAAGTTTATTTTTATTGCTTTTATTTTGTTCAAGTCGGTTTTTAGACAAGATATTTTCGATTCCTAACTATATATTATCACCTCTATCATAAATAAACTAAAAAAATTACGGTTAGCGTATTTTGCTATAAATAAAACATTGTGGTATCATATTAGACGTTTTTTTCGAATAATTCCGCCTAGGAAAAAATCTAGTACGAACATTTTGACATTAAATGAGAAAATTATCATATGTATTTTCAATTAAATTATTAAATTTTGAAATAATTTTGTGCTAGTTTTAAAAAATAAAAGTATTATTAAAAGTAAATTGTTGTTAAGTTTTGTAACAAGATCTAAATATAAAAAAAAAATTTCAAAAGATAATAAAATTTTAACCTTTATAAATAAATAAATACAATTAGTTATGTAGGTATTGTCAATTTTTTTTATCTTTATTTCACTTTTTAATGTTTTGATCTTATTATTTAACTTGGTTTAAAAAATTCGAAATTCCAATCCGGAAAATACCGAATACAGAAATTGACATTTAAAAATTTGTACTAAATAGTAATAAATCTACCGACCGATTCAATTTATTCATCGTAATTATCTTAAGTCTATTATGATACCAATTTCATACTAAAGTAACACTATTGTACTCATGTGAATTGCATTGGCTAGGTCTAGGTCTACACTCTAGGGTATTCTATCGGTGTTTTTAGTTGACATCAAACATACAACATTATTCGCAATATCAAAATTTTTCAGTTGTTCATTAAAACTCCGCGCGATAAGTGAAAGTATATTCTAACAGATTTCTGAAATGCCATCAAAGCTAGGTTGTGATGGCTTGTTGATAATACGAATCGAGTGATCTCGAATAATTCGAACCAACATTACACTTCCAAAAATTTCAAAGTTTATTTATAATTACAATATGAATTTTAATTGTAAATAATAAATATATTATTGGCTATGATTTACAAAAATCATTTTCATTGCACCTACATAAACTAATTTGTTAGGCAAGAGAGCAATTTCTATACTTGAAAGTATTTTAGGCAGCACTAGCTAGTTTAGCTTCAGAATAAATTTTATCGATAAAATATAGGACTATACTGCTATTTGTAAATACTAAATATTGAAAAAATAAACGTTTTCTATCTAAACTATATTTTCATCTGGCCACACTGATTAGATTACAAACCTTAAAATTATAATCGACTAACTATATATTTAAAAAAAAATATTAATTTGTTTTTTAATTTTACATTCATTTTTATAGGCAGTCAAATAACAAAATCATGGCGAAATTATATGGATGAATTAGATCAACAAGCTAAACAATTTAAATCGAATGCTGAATTATTAGAAGTTGTTTGTGAAAAATTATCACATTTATCACAAGATAAACGTAAAGCACGTAAAACATATCAAGAGGAGCATTCAAAAATAGCAGCACGTCTCAATCATGTAAGTTTTTTTTTTATTGTTTTTTATTTATTTTCTTATTTAAATGGCATCAATTTTACCTGAATATATATATATAATATATATATATATATTATATATATATACATTATATTATTTCGTTAAATCGTAAGAGTAGTATGTAGTACTACCAGGTCTACCACAACTAATTTAAAATACAGAAAATTAAATTTGTTTGACATATTTTAAGTATGTGAGTTGAAAGATCGTAATTTAATATTTAGAGTGTGTGATGACATGTGAAATATTCGGATTTCGGATATGGAATCTGTACAAGTTAAGATGACTAAAACACGTGGGTGGAATTGTTAATAAGCTTCAATCTTAAAAATTATTAAAATGAAAAAGAAAATATAAAAACAAGTTAATTTAGAAATTTTTGTTTTTTTTTTTTTTAATTTTTACAAATACAAAAAGAAAGGTCAACGAATTTTTCAAATAATTGATTTAATTGTCAATTGAGTTTTTTTTTTTTAAATATTTTCTTTTCAAATGACTTTTTACTTGACTTACAATGTATGCTTCTGTTATGAATATTTTATATGTATGGATATGTATTAAGTACATAACTTTTTAGTTATTTAATTTCAAAAAATTACTATTTTTTAGGGCTCTACTATTATATAGCAGCTATCTAAATTTGAAAATCAACATAATGAATTTTAAATATGTGCATATACATATGTACATACATACATATGTACAAATTTAATTTCGTGATAAAAGTTCATAATTAATTAAAAGTAAAAAAAAAACAAAAAAGAAATACTAAAAAGAAAATTGGTAAAAGTTGTACTCGTTGTAAATTACAATATAAAAATTTTTTTTTTAATAAATTTTTAAAAATTAAAATATGATTTCCTTTAAATATTTTTCATTTAATTCTTTAATAATGGAAGGTGTCAATATTGTCTAAAGTATAGTTATGATGCATACATATATCAATATTGTATTTTATTAAAAATAAGGACTTTGTGATACCAAATTTGACTTAAAATTGGATTTTATTATTTAAACTAAACCTACTTACCCTTACCTAAGTGGCTCTTCCAATGCCTGTTACTTCGGAAAAGACAATTAGTACTAAGTTGTGCTATTATGTCATTACCGCTTGACATGAATAACTCATTGGTTGCTTTTTATTTATTAATTAATTAACTTAAATGTCATCATCATGAACCAACCAGAATATGGATAAAATCTAATCCAATTTCGACTTTGAGAATGGCCTCAATGTAATAACATGTTGTTTTAAACGAAAAAATAAAGTAATTTTGAGCTATTTTTATATACCATAGATGTATGAATGACATTTGTAATAATAAGTTATAAAATCAACTAAAATAAATCAGGATTTGTATAGGTAGGCTAATACTATAAATACCTACTGATCAGTTCAAGTATTTATTTATTTTATTCATTTAAATGAGCTCCATTGCTCGTACAGAGTGTTTTTAGTTTTTGCAATTTTACATATAACTAATTCAGTTTTAATTTAGTGCAATTTTAATTTTAAAATAGTTAACTATTATGAACGAAACACTCCTAAAAATAATAATATTGTTGTCATTATAAAGAATATCAACTATATAATAAGGATGTACTTCTAAAGCTTTTTGCCACAAATTTTGCGAAATATTATGTACCATGAGAAGCTTGTAGTTACTTAAAAGTAATCAAATTTATAAATAAATTCGAGTATAAATTTTAGGTAGCTTAAATTAAAATTAAAAATATTTCAATAAAATAATTTTAAAAGTGCATGGTAAAAATGACTCATAATTCACATGAATTAAGATTAATATGTCAATCTTCACTGGCCTACATAGAAGTACTTATAAATCATATACCCAATATATTATTTTCTAACAAAAAATCTTCTCCATTTTAATTCCTCATTTTAAATTAAAAAATAACGGGTATAAATTTTTGGAACTTTAAATTTATCTACATATTTAAAATTCCTCCGTTTCAAATTACTCAAAATGATGTGCATATTAAAAAAATAGATTAACATGAAATATATTTTTATTTAATTTAAACATTTATTTATTTTTAAAAATTTAATTGAAAAATCCTCGAGAATGCACAATAATTTTTTTTAATTAATATCTCTAAGTAATTAACACATTTTACACCTGTTTATTTTTAAAAATATTACCTACTACTTTTTTTGTTGTTGAAATATAATTTAGATTTATTTTGTTTTGTTTTGTATCAAATGTAATTTGAACTTTACTCGACTGCGGAACAAGTAATGTATGTATATATGTACATATATTTGAAATAAAAATTTATTAACACATTAGCATCATAACGGTATCAAATTTGCATGTCTAATTAGTTGGTAGGCAATAATAATGTTATTATGAATTACAATTGTAATAAATTATTGTGAAATAAACATTTCAGTTGATGAGAATAGAAAATTTATCTACATAAAGTGTAAAATTAGATACAGTGATTAACAAGAATGTTAGATTTTTTAAGTTTTTTATTTTTATATTAATCATTGAAAGAGTATCGTAATTTACATTAATCATTTCTATTTTGAATTATCATACATTTGAAATATATGTCTATCCTAAATTATAATTTCGTTATAGGCGTATTTAGATCTACCAAAACCGAAGCTCTGGATACAATTTCATTTTTATTCTTTTCCTCTTCCTCTATTTATTCCATTTTGATAACCCATTGTTTGTGCTCATTTAATTTGTTTTTTCAAATGATCAAATTTACGATAATGCAAATGTATTCACGCTTTAATTATTACTTCACGCAGTTCTTATGCCATACTTTAAGTCAACAATATTGTTATAAGTTTCACTATATATATCAGAATTGGCACTGACTTCAAAATATTAAATATAATTTAAATATTTTATAAAAGCTAAACTTTTGTAGGCTTTGCACCCAAGATATTAATTGTCAATCAATTTTTTTCAATTGGAAATTTGCATTTTTGTTTTTGGACAAACTAGTATAATACTAGGCTTTATTTTTTTTTGAAGTTGCATACTCCAGTTTCACACTTTTCATTTAATTAATTAATTTATAGAGTTTTATAATGGACCTATCAATTTCCTGGGTTTTGTTGGGCCCAAAATATGTTTACATTTCATATTAATTTTATTTAAAACTAGTGCAACAAAAAAACAATAATAATTAATTTTATATATCATACCCATTACCAAATTGGTATTGCCTATTCTATATGTTAATAACTACAACCTAAAAGGAAAAAGGAGGATTTGAGTAAAACGATCCACCGAGTTATATTTGATCGATGATTTTGATTCTGCGGAAGAATCCAACGAGTTTTCCTACACCCTCAGTTGTTTTTAATTTCAGAATTTTCCAACCCTGTGATACCAAATTCGATTCTTACATTGTTGTATCTGCGACAAGTTTATAAAATATGGTATATTGATGATGATGGATCCTATGGAACAACTAGATGTGAGTTTGTTTGTTTGCGGGTCATCAAAGAAGTAACGGTGTGTTAGCCTGCTTGTGATTTATGCGCAGTCATACGGATATTTTACGGTTTAGTTTGCTCTATTTTAATACATTCATTTTACATACTTCAAGTTTTAAGTTTATTTGCAGAAGATTCAATTTTGTCAATTTAATTCCCATATGCTTTTGTTGCACAGGTATTTGCTATTCTGGGGTGGCAGCACGTAACTTGTTACAAACGCTTTTTTTTGTAACAAAACACCAGCGTCACAAATTTTTTTTAGCAGCATGTACTATTTTTTTTTTAACACACGTCAATTATTTATACCGGAAATTTTCTTTTTGATACTCAATAAAAATGGGCGTTTCAAATGTTACGTGCTGCCAAAAGTAGCGAAACAAAATTAAATGTGGCGAAACAAAATTAAAATTGGCGAAACAATCTTACGTGCTACCGTTTTTCAAAAATAGCGTGACAACATGTTTGTAACAAGTTACGTGCTGCCACACCTGATAAATAGTTTGTGTTCCAAATCGAGTGATTCCATTGTATCTTCTTTCGCCAACATGTCACCCTCTTCATTTTCGGTAATATTATTAACATTTAATATTATAAACATTTTTATACTTAAATTTTATTTAATTTTCTTTCTTGCTAAAATATGAATTCCGGTATGTATACAATATTTTTACTGGTACTCATTTTTGTACAGGCACTGGAAAAATACTAGTAGAAATCAGTACTAGTGTTTCAATATGTAAATGTATATTACTGGTACTCGTACCTAAAAAATTTCCATTTAAAAAAACTAGTACTAGGTACTGGTTGATGAAATACTGAAATATGAACAGCTTAGCATATTTATAAAAACCAGTAAATAAAATTTATTTCATTCATTAAAGTTATGTTTATGAAATAACTTAAATAACCAAAACTTCAACCAAAAGTTTGTATGAAATTATAATTCCTAAATTGATTAACAATTATCTGACCTAATTTGATCTCATTAAAATAATATAATAAAGTGGATTTTGATATTATGTAGATTTTTAAGCTAATAGATTTTATTTTTAATAATTAGTTATTATAAAACTTTTTTAAATCACTGTATTTAAACCGATCTTAACATTTTAAATTCAAGAATTAATGGGAATAGTTCCGAACAGCTTCAATCAATTTTTTTGATATATTTTTTGATATAAATATAAACAAAAAGTAGAGTTACAAGATTTACACATTTTTTTTTTTTTAAACGTAAAACACTTAAAGAAAGTCCTCTTTTAAAACATAAATAAATTTGGATGTATGAATACATATACACTATCTATACTTCTGTAATTGAAAGATAAGATATCTTAAGTCAGAATATGAGTTTTTAAATAGCATTTTGAAAGCTTAAGTGTATCTGTGAAAAATGGCTCAAATGACTTAAGATGTTATAACTTTTATACATAAAATATGTTCTATAAATGTTAGATGAAATAATTTTGTTAGAAACTGCAGTAGTTAGAGGAAATAATTTTTAGTTTAAGTAAACTGAAGATTTGGTGTTCAAACACAAATTTCATTGAACTTATCCAAAATAAAAATTTAAATGCTAGTATATATGTTTAGCGGAATCCCCACAGTATTCATTATACTGTTAATATTTTCTTTATGAGAAATATTGTAAAAATCGCACACTATTTATGTTTTTCGGAACTATCACTGAATAATTTACCGTATAATTTTGTTATTTTTCTTTTTACAAATTTACAATTGCATCCATAAATCATTAAGCATTTGCTTTTAAACTTGACGAATGACGATTAAAATTTTAATGATTTACTCCCGCTACTTGTTTATCTTTCAAAGAAATTATAATTTTAATTTAATTTAAATGGGAGAGATTAATTGGTGAGAATTTTTTTTTATTTTTTTAAATAATATTATTTTATTAAAATTCATATATTCATAGTCAGGCTATTATTATACAATACAACTGTGCATTTTATGAATCAATTGATATAGGTAGGTACTACATTGTCTGGCAACTTTATTTTTTTTTTTGTTTGTTTTTCAATGATTTAAATTTATTTAAATATTTTTATTATTTATTATTTAAAAATGATTACTAATTTGAAAAATATTTGAATAACATAAAACAGATGTCGCTACATTTTTATTGTTAATTTGAATAGAAAAATTTCACACTATACTATCCAAATTGACAAAAACTGAATAACAGTGAAATATAATTGAATCCATTAATTTTGTGTATGACATTGAACTAGAAATAATATTTAATAAAAAAATAATAAAATTAAATTAAGGAAAGAGAAAAAATTAAAATAAATAAATAAATACAAATGTTTAGAAATTCGCACAAATTATAAACACTCATGTATTTATTTGTTTTACACATCATAGAAATCGTGATAAATTATTATTAACGGAATACAAATTTTAGAAGGTTATGAAGTCGAAAATATTTTTTTTTTTTTTTGGGCTCAGTAAAATTTTGTCTATTTGATTACTTTGAATTTGAAGAGATCAAGGAAAATTAAACAAAAATAAATAAGATTTAGATTTTCATTTTAATAATAAAATTAGAAATTTTTTATAAATATTATTTAGAACATGTGCCTGGTATGATGTAATATTTAAAAAAAAAAAAAAATGTGACAAAACTTCGAGTAGTAATCTTTTTTTTGCAAAATTGGCAAAGTGACATAAATTGGCATGGCTTACGTAGGTAGGTAGAAGTGATCGTTCCAGTTGCTTTTGCAAAACCAATTATGTAGCACTTAATTGTTCCTTTTTGATACCACAACTCGATTAACCTATTATACAGGAGTACAGAAATATAGTACTAGAGCAACCATGTGCGACTGAGAAGGTTTATCAAATCACCAATTTTTCTTTCCGCAATAATACTTATAAAGTTCGGAGTTTGACTCTAGCTAATGCAGGGAAGTAGCAAAGATAATGTTTTTGTCTCATTCTCTTTTTTGCAGCTGCTACTCTTGATATATCAGTACGGGACCTGGATAAAAGTTATTTGGTTATGTTGTAATTATACGAGCGTAATGTTTTCCTAAAAAATTGGCATATATGTTTAAAACTAGATTTTCTTTCAGTTTTCGGCCAGTTTATAGGTACATATTTCTTAATTTTTTCTAATTTTTTTTAATTTGCTTGTGTTTGTGTACTTATGTATAAACAAAAAAATACACATTAATGTCAATTTTATTTTGACATTTTTATGTTAATATATTATGAATTTAATTTGACTGTCAAAATAAAAATGTGATTTATAATTCGACGCAAAAATAATTTGTAGAAGTAATTTAAAATTTATATTAATTATGTCAAATCAACTTACAGCAACTACAATCAGTAAAAACAATGGCAGCAATTGTATGAAAATTGTTTCACATCGGTATACATAATACATTTATGTATACAGTATACATTCTTCTGTTTCCTGTACAATTTTTTATTATTTTATTTTGTAAATAAAAATAAAATAACTGTAAAAAAGCATTCAGTCTCTGCAACTGTATTTTTTTTAAATCACAATTGCAAAACTTGACTGTCAAAAGATAATTCACATTTGAAAAATACGTTTATACATATTTAATTTTAACTTTATAACCTATACTTAGGGTTGCCAGAATACCTTTTTTAAAGAGAACATGTACTCTTTTTTCAACCCGATCTTTTTGTTCACTCTCTTTCTTCGTTCGGATCTTTTGTATCTCTTTTTGCTCTCTTTTTCTCTTAAACTGAGTTTATCTTATTTTTGTAAAGAAAAAGAGCAAAAATGTCAAAAATCTTTGTTGAAAAAAATATTTCTTCCGATGAATTTAAAGAAAAACCTTTAAATGTGAAATGAATTTAATATTTCAAAAGCAAAACTGTACAATTTTTTGCGAGAAATCGTCTAAATTTAGACAGTGTTAGATTGTCACATGCAATTATGTATAAAATATACAAACTGCAAAGAATTTTACAATGAAATAAAATGTGGTAATACATTTTTAATAGAAGTAATGAATTCAAATCAAACGATAAATTATGAAACAGAGGCTTGTAAAATTGAAATATTGTGATTTGTTGCTGAAATAAATTTATATTTGGTCTGTATGTTAACTCGCAAATTTATCCAAATTCCTGTATATTAACTTTTTTATTTGCATGCTCTTTACAAATTTTTGAGAAATTTAAGAGAATTTTGTGCTTAAAACGTGTGGCGTCAGAGCTCTCTCTAAAAAAAATTTTTGCAAATGAAATTTCTATTTGCAAAAAATTGAAAAAATTACTGTCAATTTTTTGTTGTTGTTTTAAATGTTGTTTTAGTTGTAATAGAATATTTTTCATATAAAAAGTTGTATACCTAATGAATAAAAAGTTGTATACCTAACCTGAAAATTTATTTACATAACTTTTTACCGACAAAAAGACCAAAACCACGAAAAAATTTTTAATTTAATTATTTTCAATAAAAACATTCAATAATTTTACAAAAAATTTCAGAAAATTACTAAATTAATTTCAATTGAAAAAAATCTAACCTAAAAATCAATTATTTTTGACATGAAAAAATGTGGAAAATTTATGCAAAAAATAATTGTGTATGTTTACTTTTGTTTGCAAAAGAGAACATTTTAACTATTCTCGCAGAATTTTATAATCACGTGATTTTTCCTTTCATTTGCAAATTTTTGAAAATAAAAGTTAACATACAAACCTAATATGTTTAATATAAAGTATATTATATTAATATAAAACATAATTAATTTATATAAAATATTTTTAATGTTATGTGTTCTGGTTTTATGAAGAAAAAACTGATGAAATAAAGTCTTATTTATTAATTTATTTTAACAGTTGATCGTACAGATTAATCTGCAGGTCAGCTTTATAGGTCCTTTTCCCCATTCGAAAAGTGGGCATTTTTTTCGTAAATTAAATTAATTATTTGAAATATATTTTTTGTATACATATATATTTTAATTTTATATTATACGTATTCTTTTTTTTCTAAAAAAGCTCTCTTTTTAAACTTTCCCCTTCTGGCAACCCTACCTATACTTATTATGACTTTAGTCAGCATTCCTTTTACCTAAATTCAAATATGAAAATTAAAATGATAGAATCCTTGATTTATACCATATTTCTCTTTAATTTTGTATTTTTTGAAATTTTACGAATTTTTATTGGATTACTTATTGAGAATGTTTTCAATTTTTTAATCCGATTTACAATTTATTTATTATACCTATAAAAATATTGGAAAAATTTAATTCATATTCAGGGTATTTATAAATTAATTAAAGTATAGCAAGGTCATTTTGGTCATAATAAATACTTTAATGTACTATCAATGTAAACAATACATAGTAACTTCAATAATTTAATTAAAAATATTTATAATTTTAAATTGGAAAAATTCATATTACTAATACCTATCTATATTTTGAACTAATTAATTAAAAATAAATATTATAATTTTTTATTACAATTATTTATACCTTCAATTTATATTCTATTAAAATGACATAATTTAGTATGACCTATCACTGCAGGGGGGAGAATGGACAATCTTATTTTTCCATTAACAAATTTTTATAAATTGTCATTAGATTTTAAATTATAAAATTTCTAAAACCTAACCTAAAAAAAAATAATATAACTCCATTAGTACACTTTTTACAGATTGAAAAAATATTTAAATGCTATAAATGTCACTTTAAGATATCTCTTTATGTGTCTCTATTTAACAGTTTAAAATTCAATTCAAGCCCGCTGAGTTTTAAAATATACCGAATTGCAACAGGTGTGGTTCTTTCTATCCACTACGACTACAAGATAGGTAAATTGAATTTCATTGAATATCCCAAATTGAATTATAAATATTTATTTAATATTATATCTATGTATATATGTGTACATTTATATTGAATGAGTTATGGAGTTATTCATTTTACTACTAATATAATGATGTCAAATCGCATGAATTTTGGAGAATTTTTTTTAATAAAAAAATTTAATTCAAGATAAATTTGTATAAGTTTAGACAATAATATAATAGGGTCAACAAAAATAAAATTAAAAAAAAAAGAGCAGGACAAGAGAAAGAAAGATAGAGAGAATAATTTGTGTTAAAATTAATAATTTTTCTAATTATTGAATAAATTACAACAACTAAATAATATAAATTAAATTTTTATGTAAATAAATTAATATTTTATTAATTGTCGTGTTTACTCGGTGTTCTAAAGTGTAATATTATTATAGGTATGCTACATAACATTAATAAACTGTTTTTTGTTTTTATTGTTTTGAATGAAGACATCAAAAATTTATAACGGGTGCGGGCAGATATCAGGTTTTTGAAAATTTTGCAAAATCCCATTTTTTTTTGGTTTATTTTTGTATACATCTGCTTTTACAGACGGCAAATAAATGCTGAAGGCAAGATTTTATTAAAAAATAGAAACAAAGCAATTTTATTTATAAAGTCGGGGGCTGACCCTGGACCCTATCGAACACGTTTTATCAACCAATTAAAAAACAAGATTTTTTATACACATGCGATTTTGAAAATCATGATGATATAAGACAAGATTTCCTTACAGGTCCCAGTTAAAAGGTTATACTGACTCGAGTTTTTCATTTGGACAACTTAAGTTAATGAATTCGATGCATTTTCTGTTATCGACACTTTTTCTACTATCTTAAATTAATTTCAGTTATTTGTATTGTAAATGTGTTGTTTATTGTGGTTTTTCTTTTCGTCTTAACTGGCCACATTTCAAATGACGTAAATACCCCATGTTTTATAATTTACGTATAATAATTTTAATAAATTTAATTCTAAGTCTGTAATTTTTCTCCATTAGAAACATAGGACTTAAAAAATTTTTAAGCCTAATTTTATTTTGTGCTATAGTCTATTTATTTCGAACAACGATTAATCCGTTGAGTCGGTTTTAGTTAAGATTTGCATTACGTCACTATTTACGCCAACATTTAAAGTTACATAACTATCGTATTTTAAATTCTTATTTAAGTTAGTTGAATATTAATTCCACGTATTCTACATGATGTACGTTATATAATTGGCCAGTTTTTGTTTTTATTTTGAACCAGTGCTGGGGGGGGGGGGCAATCCGACAGTGGCGAATTGAATGGTATTGCTGAATATTTTATGTGTTATTTTTCACATGTCATTTATTTATTTTTTTGTAGTTTAAGTTGTCACTGATGGGTATAGTCTCTTTTCTCTTAGAACTAGTAGGGTTATAATCGTAATATTTTATTAATTTTGATATTTAAATAATTTTTTATAGAAAAAGCATCTTAGTGTTGGACAAACTCAAATTAAAAATATTTTATACACAATCCGTAATTCTAGACAGGAATTATGTGCCCAGAACCATTCAACTACTAAAAATTATTGCCTTTATTGCTATTCAAATATATACATTCATATATTACAAAAAGCCTTATTGATAATTAAACTTAAGAATGAGCTTTCAATTTAAATATATAAATTCAATTTAAAAAATAGATATTGTGCACCCGAAGAACAGAAGTACAAATATTTAGAACTAGACTTCAAATATATTTGAAAAGAAAAACGCAATTTAAAAAAAAAAAGAATAAAATAAAAAAAAATCTATATACTAACTTTTTGGAGTTAATTTGAAGACAGTCTTCTATTCTCTTTGTTTATTTTAACTACTTTTTTCTTATTGTTTTCTTTACCTATCCAATAAACTCTAAAAATAGAACTCTTGATACTTGAACTTAAACAACATAAAATTATACCTTCGGTACTCGGTAAAGTAATTCTTAAAAAAAAAAAAAATCAACAATATAAAAACATCAAAAACCAAAAACAACAATTACTTCAGATGTAAAACAAAAGGAGAAAAAATCAAAATAAAAAACAATAAACTAAGAAAAGACACGAGCAGCAAGCAACCCAGACTTCACCTCACTATACGACGAATTATAATAGACGTAAGCCCATTGCATTGCATTGAATTGCATCGTATTAAAGCACATTTGGACTTTGAACTTTTCCTTTTTTCTTGTGATGGCGAGTGCAAGAGTAGTTCTCGCAATTTATTAAGAAAAAAAAAAATCAAAACAAAAAGAAAAAAAGAAAAAACAATATTAAGAAACAGTGAAGAAAAACTAAACCGAAATTACTCGAAGAATTACGAACATAAAAATTTGTTTGTTTAATTTTTTTTTTTTTTTTGTTTTTATACACATACACATGCATGTAAATATATACATATATACAATCATCGATAAGATAATTTCATTAGATCTATTATTATATTGTATGAATATACAGGATGTTTTCATGAGTTTTTCCTAATTTCTATTTATAAATTTGCTATACTACAATTGACGTTTTCCTACTATCTGTATTATGCTTTAACCCTCCTATGGAACATTCTAACATCTTATATTTGCCTCTAAAATATTTTTTTTTGTTTTTGGTTTTATTACGCAGGCTGGAATCTTCAAAAGACACAATGAGCCTCTAAAATATGACTTAGAAATTTCAAGTAAGAGTCAAGTAATATAAATTTTTTATTAACTTTCCGTATTTTTACTTACTACTTTTCAACCTAGAAACTAAACAAAGCTAAATTCTAGACAAACAGCTAAGACTTATCCTTGATACATATTTTCATGATATTTTACAATTCTCGTTCGTGCCCCCATGACAATATTAAATTGATATTGGGTCACGAAACTTATTCCGGGCTGTAAAATCATACGGTAATAATGATTAATAAATTCTAGATCATAAAAATTTTCAAAACAAAAATACTGCGCCTAAATCAACATTACAGAAAAATATTTAAACAACTCAATTCAACCTAACATCCTTTAAAATTAAAATATAAATACCCTGTATATGCATTGCATATGCAAACATTGTATATTTGTGAATATAATATGAATACTCGTCAATGTTTATGTAGGTTATCCACTTATCACAACTCTACACTATTATGAGAACCACTAGAAATCAGGTTTAAAATGCACGCGTTTGTATATATATATATATTTAATATGCTCAGATCATTTTAATACATATGTAATATATTGTATTATATGTATTTTAATATGATCTGAACCAGTCTGAACCTTTTAAAATAGCATAAAATGCTATATGAACAGTAAAGTTAAGTGTGGAGAAATAAAAAAAAATTAAAAAAGGTACAACAAAAAAAAAAAACAAAACAAAAACAAATGTAGACGAGTTGATTTAAAATTATTGTTTGTATTTTTTTTTTATTTTTTATTTGAACCTATGTAGATGTATCGCGATATACCTTTAACGATCCTCAAAACTTATTCTACATACATTCATATTATAATGTATAAAAAATTATCGTTTATTTTTTTTTTTCTTAAACCACAAATAAACCACGAAAATTTTATGTTGGCCATATTCACTTCATATCCATATTAAAAATTGATTTTCTTGTTTTTTTTTTTGTTATAATTTTTGTTACCTTTTTCCTTGTTTCTCAACAATCCTTTAGTCCAAAAACAAAATAACAAAAAGAAAAACCTCTCAGATACATTCGTTCAATTCTTCATTGGTTTTTTTTTGTTTTTGTTGTTTTGTTGTTTTATATTTAAAACCTTTCATATCAACCTCAGAAGAGTTAAGAGATGTTAAAGAAAGAAAGAGATTGTAACACGTTTGGAACAACACTTTTATACTCACATTCAATAACCAACAAATATAAAAAAAAACAAAACAATAATAATAACTATATATAACAAGAAAACAAAAACAAAGAAAACATCAGCAATCAAGATCATTGCCATCGCCTCACCATCAACATTATTCAATTCGTCGTACAATTTTTATGGCTTGTCGGTGCGGTGTTTTGTCTCTTGAAAGAAAATTAAAAAAAAAAAAAAAATTAAAAACAAAAACGAAACAAAAAAGAAGTTGAAGACTGATTTCCAGGAATTGGGGACCAGTTATGAAACTAAAAAAAAAAAAAACAATAAAAAATACAAAATGAAAAATAAAAAATACAATCCAACATAACAGAAGATGCCCAACATAACCTCTTAATGGTACTGAATTTTTTGGTTTATTTTTTTTTAATTTATTGGAGATACTCTCCACCACTCTCAAGCTTTGATATGGACTCTACATATATGTATTTATTTTTATATATATATATATATATATATATATATATATATATATTTTGATTAATCTGTTCGTATATATAAAATCTAAAAGGAAAACAAAAAATATAACCACAACGCGGTCATAATGGGTTATGAAAATCTTTTCAAAAAGATATATACGACAAGTCTAGATTGAAAGTAGTTTTTTTTGTTGTTGTTGTTGTTATTCTTCTTCGTTTACTATATCAGCAGCAAAAGTAGCAGCAACAGGAACAGCAGCATCTATGAAATAAAATAAAAAACGTTTAGTCTTAGATAAAGAAATAATATTATATAAAAACAAACAAAAAAAAAAAAAAAAAAAAACTTTGAACTCCTTCAGATCATCATATTATTAAATGTGAACTAAAGTAATAAAAATTTGTTAAAAAATGAAATGATCGCCCAAAGAAACGAACAAAAAAAAAAGATTTTGTTTTTTTTTTATTTATAAATATGGTTTTCACATTGATCTTATAGTTGTACCAGTTGGTTTGAATTAAATGAAAATTAAATTATATTATTATAATGTTGAAAGTAAAGAATCGATTCTATTTACAATCGATATCTATTAATTATATTAAATATTGTATCCATAATTCATCGGTAGATGAAAATTGAAATGTACCAAAAACCATCTTTATAATATTCTTAATCAACATAAATATATTATTATTAGTATACCAAAAATAGATAAGAATAATTATCAATTTTTCTTTTTCAGCTGAGAAACTATTACACGTGCATAGTATATATGTATATGAATTCTGAATAAAGTCATATTTATTGTTATTATGTTTTAACTTTACTTCATGTTGAATAAAGGAGATGTAGTTACTTATAAAAAAAAATAATAATTTGTCAATATTAAATTTTCATCTTCTTCTTCTTTTTCTTCTAATACCATTACAGCATACTCGAAATTCACATAATTGTCATGTTTTAATTTTCAGAATAGAGAAGATAATTTAAGTCTGACAAATAGACATAAATTATGAAAATATACTGTATTTAATTCTAATAACAATTTATTTCTATTTATCATCCCTAAAAAAAATATGACGTAATCAAGTGTGTTTACTGTCAAACAAAGTTATATTATTTCATAACTAGTTTTGTAACTCACCATAAAAGACGGAAACAAAATAAATTCTAGCATTTCTTTCCTTCATTAGAGTTTTCATTTCAAGTTGAAGAAAAATATGTTTTTGCTTACTAATTTATCAATATTACATACCTTAATTAAAATGATTGGAATGCTTTTAATTACCATATAAGCAGAATATTTGTAGTAAGGTGCAAAATTTTCAATTCCCTAAGGGTTATTTACTCGATCATTTTAACGACCACAATAATTCTAAATAATCCATATTCTTAGACATTCTATTGTATTCAATTAATTATAATATAAGTTAGTCAAAAAGATAATTTCAATTTAAATTAATATAGAACTACTAAATTCAAATAATATTTTTAATGAAAACAAAATCTAACTATATAATATAAACTTACTATAATTTTATAATTTTTCAAACATAAATGTAGCAGCGTTCTACTGTAAAATTCAAATTGTAAAATGAAATTAATTAAGACATAATAAAAGTAAAAAGTTCTATGGTGCCATCTAAATTTAACATTTGAATGACATTTTTATGAAATGATGGGCAAATGACACAGATGACAGATGACAAATGACAGATGACAAATGACAGATGACAAATGACAGATGACAGATGGCATATATAAGCAATAAAAAACAGATACTATGTTTATGACAATTATATGATGTTACAATTTGTATATGTGTTGGAGTATTCCGTCGAACTTACAAACATCCCGATAAATGCAGAAAATTATATATATAATATAAGTTCCTTTTAATTAAATATGAAAATATTAAATTTGGTTGAAAATATAATCCCAGCCACATCAAATCAAATGTCATTTCACTGTAATTTTTGAAGAACATTTTCAGTTTTAAGATACACGTAAAAATGTTCGCGCGAAAATTTGTTGTAAATATTTTATTCAAAATGGATACAATATGGTATTATTTATTGCAACTATTTTGGCAAAAAATTAAAAAACCTAAAATAAACAAATATAATTAATAAATAAAACCAAAACAAAATTCTTTACTGTATCTATATATTTTTTCCTATATGTTTTATTTTTCATTCATTAAAATTTAAACTTTATGAATAAAAAAACCATCCAAAATTTGAAATATTCGCCGAAAATTACCACAGACATAAATACGAACATATTTTTTCACGATCATGTTTGGCAAACATAAAAGCACAACAACAGACCGACAAAAGTGCTAGACGAGCACAATATTCGATCAATATTTTCGTGTGTCCAGTTTCGCCTCATAAGTACATTTTCAGCCTGAAATCCAATGAAAACGACACGACATTTTGGTCCTAGATTGGCAACATAGAATGTCGCATAGTTGGCCAATGAATTTGACTTTTTCATTTTCAAATAACAATTCACAAACAACAAGAAAAACATTTGATTTAGAGCTGTGAAAATAAAATGTCGTAGTAAAACAATAGCAAATTTTGAATTTTAATCAAATTTTTATCACTAACATTGTTGTGTCGTACTATTTGCTATGATACACATTTAAGCATATTTGTTCAAAACATAATTTGACATAATTTTAACATTTTACCCTGATGTAGTACAATACAAGTTAACATTTTTGTTGAATCACAAAATGTTGTTATTTTAAGAGAAAATATCTTAAATCCAACTTTATTCCAAAAAATATTAGGTTTTTCTTTTTTTAAAACTTTCAGCTTGACAGACATGCCAAATTAATATTCATTTTCATTGTAGTTTGATTCGAATATAACGTAAACTTGTTTTTTTGTTTTTTTTTTTTTTGTTGGTATCCTTTTGATAAAGATTCTCATTTCAATTCTATTACTTAGATACTCTGATGTCTCACGTAATGTAAAATAAAATAATTAGCAAATTTGATTTTAAATTTTTTTTCAAATTACCATATTCACACTATATACAAAGTAAGATTGCTTCAACAAGTAGTTAAGTAACTAAACAAACTGTACACAATAAATTTAAGCTATATTCATTTATGTATTTAAAAACTTAACATAATAAATATATACGAAGACGACAATTCTCAATTTATGAAGAAAATTGAAAAAAAATTGCTAAACAATAATAAAAATTTAAAAGTTCACCCGATGATATGGAAAAATTATTCTAAAATGCTTTAAGGCAGTTAAGTACCTTCAGAATAAAGTAGTTAACTTTTGATTTTTTTTTTTTTATTTTTATTTTCTTTGTTCTAATAGAACCCACATATACATTTACAATAAAAATTATTTATATACAAATAGCCCAAAGAAATCAAGCATAACATTTAAAAGAGGTTATGAAATTGGTTAAGTCATTTTGATTTTATTTGGGTCTGGGCAGGGTAAGACGCATTTTTTAAAAGATTTATAAATATGGTATACAACATACAATGTATGTATAATCAAGCACCTGAAGAGTTTTCAACTTTTTTTTTCTTTTTTTTTTGCTATAAATAAAAGAAAAGCGCAGTCACGTGCACTAGTGTGCTTCTTGTAAAGTAATTTTATGTTTTCCTTTTTTTTTGTTTTTATTTTTGTTTTTTTATTTTTTGTTGATGTTTAAATGAAAAGTATTGAAATTAGTTTTACATATATATATGATATATATATATATATATATATATATATATATATATATTTATGATGCAGAACAAAGAACAAATTGTTGTATTGAATATTTTGAAGAATTGAATTTGAGAAATACTGGTTGATATTTATTATAGGATAAAATCTTTAGATTGTTATATCTGTGAATATTTTTTTTTTTTTAAATAGGGATTTGATTTTTTTTTATTCTAATTTTTAAATATAACAATTTAAGAATTTAGTATTAACTAAAGAATACTTGGTTAAGTTTTAAATCTCTTTGATATCAATATATACAATATAAAATGTGACATAACTAGATTATTAATTTTTGCTTTGTTTTTGTTTCAAATTAATTAATGAAACGTTAAAAAGAATTGTTTTTTAGTTTAACAGATTTTCCTACATTTGATTAATCTTGAATCAGTTTTCATTATCTTAATAATGCATATAAGTACACATTTAATTATTTAATTTAGTAAAAAAAAAAATCTTTGAATCCTTTCGAATTAGAATAATTTTATAAAAAAAACTTGCTAAAAATGAATTAATTTTAATTTTCCATTATATGTATGTGTATAATTTCACAATCGATAAATTTTTAAAAATACAAATAATTTGATGTATTCTTCTCACACACACACTCAAACATTAAAATGATATTACTAAATTGAATTTTATTTTTTAATTAAAATTTATGTAAATTGATGATGTTGTCTAAATATAAAAATATGTCATATAAAATAATTTTTGTATAGTTAGTGTATTTTAATTTGATCATAAAACTCATAGCTATCAACATCAGAATTGTAATATTATAGAACGCATTATATATCCAATTCATTAAAGCCAAATAAATCCTTCGTTCGATTGAATTTTGTGAAATTTGATTTGACGTTTGTTAAATTTGTTACTTTATTTTATATAGCACTAATTCTATTAGCACATAATTTAGGATTAATAAAAGTTTTACCAAATTTTTTCATCAAATATAGTATCTGTCGGATAATACCGCAGTTGTTTAATCTATATATGACCGCTAATATGTATTTATATTTTAGTAAAAAAAAAATTTTTTGTTTACCTACAACCTACTTACATATTTGTATTTTAGTGTATTTTCCCAGCTAGTGACAAGTGAAAATTCAATGTGGAATATATAAATCCTTTAATCCTTTTAATGAGAAATTTTGTATGTAAATTATACCGATTAAATAATTTTAACAACAAACAAAAAAAATTCCTGAATACACTCATTCAAATTCCTGAAATTATATACAGGGTGTTTCAAACATATGAGACCTTTTACAAAAGTTATTGATTTAATATTTTTTTTAATTTGTTTTGTGCATATTTATGTTGAACCCATTTTAGTTCTACGTATTT
Source organism: Argyra leucocephala (assembly GCA_963942445.1). Taxonomy (NCBI): domain Eukaryota; kingdom Metazoa; phylum Arthropoda; class Insecta; order Diptera; family Dolichopodidae; genus Argyra; species Argyra leucocephala. Next base: position 54,915,125 of record OZ012677.1, on the reverse strand, counting down.
TAAAAAAAAAATTATAGTTAAGTTAACAATTAAATTTAATAAAAAAACAAGTTAAGTTTTTTCTTGAATATTGCAGAACATACTGTTGTCTCTAGAGGGTAAAACTTTTTCAGTAGTTGTAATGAATAAGAAGGTTTTAAAATATTTGATATGACTTTATTTAATGTATTTTTTCTTCGAATCCGACTTCTACGTCATCGTCACACTTAATGAGAAATATACAGTCAAATGAAAATATTCGATTAAATATATTCTAAAATTATTGTTGTTTGTTATCGTTTCAATTAGAACTAGATTATAACTAATACTCTTTCTCAATTAGAGATGATCTTTTGGTATCCTCTATGCGTCGAATATCTGTTACTTTACGTGGCTATCACGAAGATCATGATCACGAAGCTATCGTTGTCTTATGATTTTATTTGTATATGTATTTTCTAAATATAAAATTTATTAACCTAATGACATAAATTATTTTGGAAACTTCATATGCATAAAACAAAAATAAATTACATCACTGCATCAAAGCAAAAATATTTTATACTACATATATATTATATTTTATGAACAATTGAATGACGCAATTGACGCAATTGACGCAAATGACGTAAATGACGCTAATTACGCAATTGACGTAATTGACGTAAAGCTCCTCTGCTGGGAGTAATGTTTTTATTCCTAAAATACCATTAATTCCATCTGACTACCCTTTCCAATTTAAACGGATTCAATTTCCCATAAAAATATACTTTACTATTACCATAAATAAAGCACAAGGCAAAACTTTATGTGTAGCAGGAATTGACTTAAGAAGCCATACTTTTCTCATGGTCAATTTATGTAGCTTGCTCGAGAGTAAGTAACAAGAAAATATATTTTTATTTTAACTCCAGGAAATAAAACAAAAAATAATGTGTATAAAGAAGCTTTAATTTAACCGAATCATTAAAGCAAATCATTGGCCTATTTAACAATTTGAAATTTTATATATTTTGTGCTGAACCCCAATGACGTCAGGTGACTTCGCTTGTAATAATATATAATAATAATCTAGCCTAGATTATTGTAATAAGTATTAACTCTAGTAAAGGCTTTAAAATGATTATTATAGTGTTTGTCATATAATGTTGAAACGATTTCATGATGATGGTAAGTTCAAAAGCATGCACTAGATTCTTAACCTAGAATAGTTTTATTATCAGTGTTAATTTTATCAGTTCGGCTCCATTTATTCTAAAAAAAATACATGCTTTCATTTTTGCCACCTATTTCCTACTATTAATTATCTTCCTATCTAAATACATCTAGTCACTGGTAATGGTGTACAAAAAAAAATACAATATACTTGTAACACCTTGTTCTAATATTAACAACAACAATATCTAACCAATAAATTTTCTCAAATACAAAAATAATAAATGTCAAAATAAAAATTAATATGAAATGTTGTATTCTTCTTATATCTCGATTTTCGAATATTAATGGGGATTTTATATTGTCGCAAAAATAATCTCTCTACACAAAAACGTAATTGTTTTTCTTTAGTGTTTGTTTTCGATAGTAAAACCTAAACTAAGTAATGACTAAATGCTATTACTAATAAATAAAATTTTCTAATATGAATTTTCTTTTTTTTTTTGTAATTTTCTCTATTATTTATATACAGTTTTTTGGAATTCATTTATTTATATATAAAATTAAATTATAACTATAGAGTAAAATTGACAAAGGGGTAGAAAGAAAAGTCTATAAATTATTACTGAAAATTTCGCATCGTAAAAATTTATTCACATTTTGTATAAATTGTCGTAAATTGGAAAATATTATCGAATTCATATAAACCCCCATTTAACATCAGCAGATTTCATAGACCAATTTTGAATTTTATTTTTATTACTAAAACAAATGTTACACAGAATTTCGGCTGCTTTTATAGTAGTGTAATACGACTTTAATATGGTTTTAGATTAATAAAAAATTTATGTTTTTGTTGTTGTTGTTTTTGTTATGTGTAGCAGTTGTAAAAACATCCCTTTTATATGTCCGGCGTTTTCATTTTATAATTTTTGTTTTTTTTTTGTTTTGGTTTCATTATTATGGCGCCATCTATACTCTATAGTATTTTCATTTTATCTCTATAACAAAAAAAAATTGGGGAGATGAGAGATGGTGGTTTAAGTAATTCTAAATAAAAATTGATAGAATCGAGATTGTAGAAAATCATAAAATTTTTATTGGATCGGACATATTCAATTCTATTGGATTTTCCAAATGGGGAATTTTTCATAGTCATGTGATGTTCATTGAAAGAAAAAAAGCGCCAGACTGAATAGTAAGAAAATGTCGGATATATTTTTTTATTGCATTTTTTTGTTTTTTTGTTTTTATTCTTTTTTGTAGTTTTGGAATGCGTTAGACATCAATTGGGGTAGTTGGTTGGTGGGTTTGTTTGTTTGTTAGTTCATTGTTAATGTTATGATTTTGAATATTTTATTGCAAACATTTCTGTACCAGGATAAATGATTTTTTCTTTTTATAATGCTGAAACAGATTGTTTTTCTTTTAAATTCTGTGTACAAAAACAATTTAGTTTAAAAAAAAAACCAAAATAGGTTTTATTTGGCTCCATAAGTTTATTTACCTTCAATTGACAACTAAAAAGTTTGTTTTTAAATAGTTTTCTCTTCAATTTTTTTATTTCTTGGATGCATTAAAAAAGCATTCAGATGTAACTGTAGAGTTATTTGATTAACCTAAAAATATTTGATGAAAGTTTGTTGACCTTGCAAATCTGTGAAAAATATGTAATTTCTACTATTTTTAGAGTTTCAACGATTTGTTGATATATACTTATTTAATTACCGTTATTTTCTGGTTGGAAAAAGGGCTTAGCTTACCTGTTTTGTTTTTTCTAGTATGAAATCAAATTTTCTTAGCGCTCACAACAGATATATTGCGTACTATGACTATTTATGTTATAGTTATATATATACGAATATAATTACATAAATCTTTATATTATGTATCTATGTGTCTTATATTATATTGTATATCTATATATATAAACTAAACCACATGAAAACTTCATTTCATTTGTTTTGATTTCATTACTTATTTATCAATAAAGTTCAATGACTCAATATTTTCCCAAATGAAGATGATAAAGCTCTAATTTCAGACCTAACAGCCATACTTTCCTTTTGTGACAAGATACACCTACCTCTTCCGGTTTTCTTCTACCAGTATCATCACACTGGAGTTGGTTACCTATAATCGGTCGGACAAATTTATGAAGTGAATTCATGGAAAAATATCTTGATGGTGAGAGTAGGAAAATTAAATAGAAGAGCATAATATAGTGACATTTTAATTTGATAAACTGATCTACTTAAAATTCAAAATTTTTATATTAATTAGATGCCCAAAAGAGTTTTACAATCTATTAAACTTTTTAGAATACAACACTGCTTAACTCATTTAGATTAAATAATTTTTTCTTCTGAATTAAAATTCTCAATATTTCACTTGTGTACAAATAAACATTCAACCGAAGACTAAAATTTTTTTAATAAATAAATTCTCACCTAAGACTATTGATCTCTAATTAATTTGTTAGCCAAAATTTAAATTTATAAATTACCTTATTAAATATTTATGTAGATGTATATATATATTATTATTTATTTTGTTACCTGTATAAACTACTGCCTATTAAATTATATAAAAACTAAAAAACGACATTTAAATCGATTGTCACCTGTTATTGCTTTTAAATTTCCGTATGTTTTTGTTTTTTTTTTATTATTATTAACTATTATTTTATTTGATTAATTTTTTGTGTATTTTGATGATGAGACATGATGTAGATTTTTTGATGAAACCATATAAGTAACCCGGAAATATCGACAACAATTTACGTTGTTCGTTTTAATGCATATCGAAATATATAAACAAATATCTATGTATGTTATGTACATACATAATATGTATATCCAACCTAGTTTATTTAATAGCAATATTTAACCGAATACCAAATCAATATAATAGTAGCATATATTATAGTGTTATTTGTATTCATTAATGTAACGTAATTTTTGAAATTGTTTTGCCACAAAGTTTTTTTTTATATTAAAGTAGAAAATCAAAAAAAAAAAAAAAACTAATTTTGTAAATTTATAGAAAAGGTGACAAAAGGGCTAAATAAAGTCAATAAATTGATTGTAATCGACTAGGTAGGTAGCTGTATATTATTTTAAATAATGAGTCTACAATTTCATTGTAAATTGAAATTTGTCATTTATAGTGCTAAATTATTCTATAAATTTGCCACCCTATTGTACACACCTCATTGTAATAATATATATGTATATAATATAATAAAGGTAAGAAATATAATTTAAGCCATATTATTTTTTTTACTTTATTTTGTGAAAAATTCTTAAAAAAAAAAAAAAAAACCTGACCTACCTACAGTATTTTTAATTGAAGCAGCTATTCCATTTTGAAATTATGTAAATTGAAGGAATTTTTATATAGAAATAAATAATGGTGTCTAATTTAAAAGTAGAATATAGAAAAAAGAAAAAAAAAATAAGATAATTATTACATAGTGTTCAGAAATGAAATCTCACAGCAAGATGAAGCTAATTTTGCTTAAATTGCAGGAGTATTAGAAAATTTTTTGTCTATGAGAATCGCTTACATACAAAACAAAATTTAGCTTTTCTCATATAATTTTAACTGAAATTAGAAAATATTATGAGAATAAAACATTGAATCCCAATAACAATAATTTTTAGGAGTTGTTTCGTTCATCACAACATTACTTGTACTCATCAGTAGGTATTTGTAGTGTTAGACTACCTATATATACAAATAAAATTCCTGATTTTTGCTTTGGTTGATTTTATAACTTATAAAAAGATGTTATTAATAGATCTGTCAGTTATAAAAATAATTTTATAAATTTATTTTATAGTAATTGAATCCCAAATTTATTTACTCTTGATTTTAACATTGAATTTCCACAAAGTTGTCTATCGGAAATTTGATTGTCAACTAAACTTAATTCTTATTTCTTTTTATGATGGTTTTGACAATAACTTAGGTAGAATCACCTTTTCGTGCCTAATTAAGTGCGATACGACAAGTTTATGCTACAATATCTACAATGTCTTTCGATTATTTATTTATGCTAATTAAATGTGGAAAACTTCTGCTATTGTCAAAACTAAGCCTTATTAAATAGTGTAGTTCCATTTTATTTGCTACCAGATACACTCTCAATTTTTTTTTTTATAATTTTTTTTATCCCTAGTGATAACCTAGTTGTAAAACCAGCAATTTATATTTAAATAACCTTAACTATTCGAATTCATTGCTGTGACAAAATCTGGCACAAAAAATTTTTGGGTGACGTATTTTATTAAAGCAGAGAAGAGACAAACTTAGGAGAGCACAAAAGCAATATGCCAGAACATCATATCCCAGAAAATTCATTTTGCACGTCACTATTTTCTTTTATTTAATTTTATCTATCACAACGTTTGATTTGATGTCATTTGTGTTACAATAACATGTATTGTATATTACGATACTCTCTTCAGATTCAAATTTGTAATCAATTTAGCTTAAAGTTAACTGAAAACAAAAATAAAAAAAAAATGATTTAAAAAATAAAAAATTTTAAAAAATATTATTTTAAATAAAAGAATTTTCTTTATTAAAAACAAATTTTATTAAAAATTTTACCATTAACAAATAAAATAAAAGAAAAACCCCCAAAACAAGTTTAATGGTAAAATTAACTTGAAATTAAAACAAGTTTCAAAACTAGAGAACATATGATATATTTCATTCTCTTTAAAAAATAAAAATAAATAAAAAATAAAAATATATTTTTTTTAAACGGTACAAAAGTATATATATATTATTTTCTTTCTCATGAGTGCATTTCCTGTTCGATATTTCTCACTGGATAAACAAGAAATGTTCATTATTTTATCATAATTTCAAGTCAATCCAAGGTCAAGTATAACGGTATTATTTTCATTTTTTCTTATTATCTTTTTGTTTGTTTGTTTTTGTTTTTTTTTTTGTTTTTATTTCTTACATATTATAACATAATTTAATTTTCTATAAAAACAAAAAAATGTATTCTTCATTTTAATGATTATTACAGAACAACTACGAGTATTAACAATAAATGTTTATATAAATTAATATCTAACTTAATCTACAGTATTTCATTAACTAGTATAATTATACCGATTACACAGTCAGTATCAAAATTATTTAAACAAATATAAATTTTACATCAGATTGAAAGAGATTGAGGTAACCATTATATTTGTATATATATAATTTTTCAATAATGGTGATTGCAAATTGTATTTGTTTTTTTGTTAGAACAAAAATAAATCTGTACATTAATGAAATTACATAGTTGAATTGTGTTAAATTTCATTAAATTAAAGGATATATACAAAGAATATAAAGCGTATCATAATGCATGACTTCCAAAATGCAGTATAAAAAATTTTAATACAATTTTAATATAGTTCTATCACTTTACTGTAAAATACATAATAAAACTTTTGCTACATTTCGGAATGCCATTTTGACAATGTAATTCAACACACATACATTTTGACGTTTAAATTATAATTTTATGTTTTTGTAATATAAACCGGTATAATAATCTGGCTTTTCGTTTATCTTTCGATAAAACTACTTTTGGGTTTCTTCATCTTTCTTCTTCTTCTTTTGTTGCCCCATAATTGGATGTCAGCGTTCATATAATATTGGCAACGATGTCCTGATAGATGTTTAGATACGTTGCTGAATGGATTAAACCGCCAATGTTTCTAATACCTGTCCAGTTTCTAATATGCGCAACCATATTAATTTTTTGCTTCGTATATAACTCTTTTTCTTTCATATTTTCCTTAAACTATTAACTGAAGTAGCTCGTATTTATTTCCACGTATAATATGCGCAAATTAGGAGATTTTTTGTTTCTTTAGCCTTTCTTTAGCCTTAGAAGTTCTCTTTCTGTGTTTGCTCTACGTAGAACTGCTTCATTTGTAATGTGATCTGTCCTGTAATGTTTATCTTTCGTTACATCAAAATTAATATTGCCAGAACTTCATAGGTCAGCATAAAAAATATATTTCATTAAATTATTTTGCTAAAATTTGGCAATAAATTTATTTTTCCATTGAAAATATATGCTAAATTGCTAACCTATATAATTAAATTAATTCTGGTAACTTTATCTATGATTATGTATATACAAAATGTAGTTTAATTTTTTTCGCTACACACTCTGCTCTTATTTAACGTTTCTACAACGGGTTTTAAACATTTGGGATAAGTGTACAAAGTCAAGAGATTTTGATATACATTTTGAATTTTACGGTTTCACTGCATTTTGGCAGTCACGCAATATAATATAACATTTAATTTTATATTACGATATTCTTTAGATTCAAATTTACAATCAGGTTTGCTTGAAGTCTGATTGAAAAATCAGAAAAATCTTTGATTGACTCCACGTTAACATATCAATAATAGTAATGAAGATATTTATTGGTTTGTGAATATAATTATAATGTATATAAATTTACAGTTGTATATTACGCTAATATTGATCTGTACTATTTTTGTCTCATTTGCAAATTTCCCTGGTTTATGGAATATCACAACCAATTTGAATATCACATCAAAATGGAATATGACAACCAAAACTGTTTTCCAGCTATGAAGATATACTTCAAGCTAAGCATACTAAATCAACCGAAAATGTTAACACTTTTAAGCTTTTTTTTAGACTATTTTCTTTAATTTCAACAATTGGGTTGATGAGTAAATCCACAAAAAACAAAATCCATAATGACTTTTGAGACAAAAAAAAAATCCACTTAGAACGATCAAAAAACACAAAAATCGCTGAAATAAGGAGGAGAAGGTTACCAGTATGAAAAAAAATTATATTGCACTTTTTCAGTATATTAATAAATAATAACGGAATCAATTTTTATATTTATTTCCTGAAAGGAGCAATATAATTCTTTGAATACAGTTTGGGAATCCTGTCTTAGCTAAATAATATTTTTTTTGGAGATTTTTTTTTGTGAATTTCAGTTTGTGAATTTAGCCACCAACCCCTATAATTATGTAAGGCAATTTTGTTTATTAGCATTCAAATAGAAATAGATTTCGTCAAACTTATATTTATTTGTAATGTAATTTATTATTCTTTATTGAAGTATATTTAATGTGCCGATTGTTGAGTTTCAATTGTCCCTAATTGGTATGCTTGTATTTTTCTAAAATTTCTCTTAAAATAAAACACTACCTACTGAAAAATCAATTTCATCAATATCTTTCTTACAAATATTATTATATGTGTTTAAATAGTTTATACACTGACTGTAGGCATAAATAGGTACTCACATAATGTTGTACAAATATATATGTTCATGTTTACAAAAGAGGGAAAAAAACTCATTATTGCACGCTATATAAAATCCAGTTTCTCACGTTAATTTACTGATTAAATTTTTTTTGTTTTTTTTTTATTTGTTTTTTATCCTATCCAATCTAATGAGGAAAATTTAAACATTTTAAATCTCGTAATGGAATTTATTCAAGTGTGATAATTAAAATATTATGATAATTTTTATATTCTCTTGCAATAACGTTTATAAAAATTCGTTAAATATTGGTAACTAAATAGTAGTAAAATTATTTGATTATTTTCTGGGGGCAATCATCCGGAGAATGAAATATTTGTATATTAATGGCTATATGTATAATATGTAAGACCTAACCCACATGTTGGAATTTTTTTTTATATTATTTGATAAATCTGGTTAATTGCTCTTGTTTTAGTATTTAAGTATTTAATTTAGTGAATTTTTCCAAAAGGAGTTAACTATAATTTGTTATATTGACTTGTTCAAATCCTACAAACTAAATTTATGACGTATAATCCAATGATCCAATGTGTGAATCCAATATAATCCAAACTATACAGCTTATAATATGCTTATTTTTAATCTGCTCACTAAGGGGATGTCTTAAAGATTACGTGCTAGATGGTTAGGATGATTTAACAATCAGCCGAAATAATTTCTTGTTAATATTTGGAGTTTATAATTATTCTGTCTTCAAAATTACAGTTTATATAATTTTATAATACTTTTTAAGATACCTATTCAATTTAATCATTAAAATAACTTGTTACATTGAGTACAAGTCTACTATCTCAATGACTTGTTTACATTGAGATAGAAGTTTTCGAATATCATTAAATAAACATTTCACCACATTTTTTTAAATTAAAAAATAATAAAAGAAATTGAAACAAGCATTTCATCAAAATTTGTCTATTCATTATTGAATTTGGAGAATAAAAATATTTGGTTTTGTAGATAGACGTTATTGATTAATTTATCTTTTAATTGAGAATGCCTATCCATGCTTAATATCATATAATCTGAAATTCAGAACAAGAATTTGCTTTATCATTCAAAACTAGATTGCCCATTATGATAGAATACCACTTTCGTTTAATCTAACTATTTCATAAAATTGTATGTAAAAAAACAAAAAAAATAATATATATCTTCGACATGCTAGTTAACACGAAAATAAGAATTTAATATTTTCCAGTCTAACGATAAGATTATTATTACAAAAACTAAAAATAATTAATTAATTTTTTTGTTGTTTTTTTTTTTTTTTTTTTTTTTAAATCATTAATTGAATGATTCGATACAGCAGTTGGTTATGTGAATACACAATAATTGTAAAATTCAAAACAAAAGAAAAAATATTTTAAATTTTAAATCAATAACAGAAAGCGTATACCATTAATAGTGTTGAGGTTCTAAATAAATTAAGTAATTGAAAAAGAAAATTTTAATTAATTATGTAATTTTAGAAATTAATTTATTTAATTGAAATTATTTGTTTATAATTAAATTTTGTAGTAGAAAAAAGTGTTGCCGCTTTATAGTACTTACCAGGTAGTTGATTTATTTATTTTTTTATTTTTTTAAAGGATTGGTTTTAATTTATTCGTAAAATTATTTTCATTAATATTCATAATTATCATCTGTTCTACAGCTTCAATTGACGTTATATCTGATTTATTGGCTCAACTTTTCTTTTTTTTGTCAGTACTATAGAATAATGCAGATTGTGGGTGTAATCTTTAACATCACTTTCTATATATTTATACATATTTCGTGCGAGCTATTTTTATAGTAAAAATTAGGAACTCTAGGTATATTTCACTAAGTTTGATTAATATTTTGATCGATTTCGAATTCAGATCATGATGTTATAACGGAAATCGATCAAGATATCAATTATACTCAGTGAAACATACCTAGGGTTTCTAATATTTTTATTATTAAAAATGTTTCACCTAGCTAGTTTCGACAGCTAAGTGAATTTAGACAGCTACGTGATAGCATGATTTAGAATGATTTAGATGATTTAGAATTTCGACAGCTAGGTGATAGCATTTTCGACACAATAGAAGTAGGTAGAGCGCCTGCCTTTCAACCGAAAATTCCCAGGTTCGATTCCCGATGAAGCAAAAAAAATTTTATATGGATTTTTCGACCTGGTCCAGTACCCTTTGTCATCGAGATAAAATAAATGACAAAACCAAAAATAATTGAGAGTATTATCTGATAACAACTTAAATAAAATGGAGTCTATTAATCAATTTAAGAATGCTTAGCTCCCAACAATAGCAGTAGTTTTTGTTGATAAACCAGTAATTTGATAAATAAAAATGCTCAAAGAAACATTATAGTAAAATATTGTAGCATAAACTATAATAACTGTAGTAAGCACGAAAATGTGATTCTACCTAAGTTACTATCAAGAACATAAAAAACAAAAAAAGCTTTCCTAGATGGTGCAACAAGATGTTCCATTAGCTTAACATGCTCGAGTCAATAAAATCTCAACCTTAAGTTTTGTAACAATATCAACATTATTTTACTTGTCGTACAGTTTGGTATTATGAACTCTATCGTTGTAATCAATACTATACCTATTAAGAAAAGTCAGTCAATGGTATATCAAATATACGGTACACATGATTCTGTTCAGTAGAGTAAAACTGTAACTACATTTTATGCATTTGAACTTTTCTGTATGATGAAGAGATATGAGAAGAAGTGATCAAACCACAGCAATTCTAATTTGCCAATTTTTATTTTTCGTTTCGAAGAATAGAGTTATTATAATGTTTTGAAAACTACGACTCGTTGCTTTGATATGAAATAATCAGTCTTGCAAAATATGTTGAACAAATTTTATTAAAAAGGGTGTTTTTTATAATTTCTTTGATTTTTTAACTTGAAAAATTCTATTATGTTAATAACGATATATTCTTCTATAAAATATGGCTTTAATTAATATATTTAAATTTACTAATATTGGATTTTATAACAAAATAAACTAGTAAATTTAAAATATTTTGATTGAGCCATATAACCTATTTTCGATAGACACGGCATACAAATCATCCCTTCTTCCGTACAATGTTTATTCATTTCAAACCCCCTATCACTTTCTATTAAAAATCTCACTGGATTTTTTTTATTTTGTTTACCTTTATCACGTTTGTTTTTTTTTTCGTTCATTATTTTTCATAAATTCATTTTTGTTTTTGTTATTCTAAAAGCTTTTAATTGTTTTAATATTACTTTAATTAAATTTTGTAATTTTTCCAATATTTTTTTATTTTAAATTAATATTCATATGAATGCATTCAAATTCATGTAAACGAGCTCATATGCACATAGTAGGAATATTTTGAAATATAAACAAACAAACAAAAAAAAAAAACAATAACGACTGGCGCTTCATACAAACCAAAAAAAATATGGCACAGTCCAATATCGAAAAATTATTTTATCTTTTTTTTATTTCATTTTTAATTATTATTTTTTTTATTTTTAGAACAAATTAGTTCATGATTTAGTTGTTCAAACAATATTTCCTGGATATCGTCAATAGGGGGCGCATAAATTATAATACAACATATTAAACTGAAATACAAAAGATAAATTCTATCAGAGTCCGTGTATTTTAAGAAAATGATCTATTTTGTATTTTTACTGTTTTTTTTTTTTTTTTTTTTTTTGTTTAATATATAGAAGAAATTCTAATTTTATACATTGTTGGCTACTGCTTTACTGTAAAATACTTCCAAAGCAAAATTTTATTTTATTATCATTTTCTCAAGTTTAAGAGCTTTTCGAATTTTATATTATTTTATTTATTTATTTATTTATTTTTTGTTTTTAGCTTTTAGTTTTGAAATTGAAACATGTTCATATTATGTATTCAGTAAGGCACATTAAAAGATAAAAATAATTAAAAGAGCAAAAGAAAAAAAAAACTTAGGAATTCTGAATTAAAAAAAAAAAAAAACCTGAGAGTTGATAATAAAAAATTACATTTGGGGCAATGTGCATCCCAAATTCTAATCTAAAAAATGACATAACGACACGATTCAATTTCTATTTTTTAATAGATCACTGACAGTTAGGTAATTTAAATGTTTTAAGTTTGGATGTGAGTATTTTGCTTTTTTTCTTTATTTTTTTTTTTTTTTTGTGTGTGAAGAGGATTTTTCGGAATTTATTTTATTTCAATGATAAATTGTACCGAATTTTTGAAATTGGACAGTATGTATAACAAAATAATTTATGAGAAACCTAAACTAGAGGGTGAACTAAACATGTAAAATTGTTTTCTATCAATTTTTTATCTAATTTTAATTTTGAAATTTATTCTGGTTAATTTATGATTCAGAAAAGCTGCAAAATGGATGAAATAAATGTACCTTAAATAAATATAGTAAATCCATAAACAGTAACTGTTACTGTGAAATTTCACAGTGAAGCATTATCATATATAATATGACTAACAAAATCACCTAACGCTGTCCGGGCCCAACACAAAATATATAAAATTTACTTCAATAAAGTTTCAAAGAAAAACAGGTCTCTGGTAAACATGCTTTTTAACAAATTTGGAAATTTCGTTGGGTAGGAGGGCTGACCACTTCATTTTCTTTGGTGACTGTATCCTTGTTGTTTCAATTTTACAATTCAAATTCTTCTTTCACTATAAACTATAGTAAGACTATTATAATATAAGAATTATTTGCACTACAAATTCATATGAGCCAACCAGTTTCAGTTTGAGAAATCAGTAAAAGACGAGTTTGTTTATTTTTGACAATGTGCTTTTCGTTACAAATTTTCAGATCTGTAACATTTTGGATTTGTAAATAATTCTGATGGATGCTAACAGTTGTATGGCAACTTCCCGAACTAATTCACATTTTGGAAATCTGTAAAATACATTTTTTTTTTTAGACAGTACCTAATTACAAATTTTCAAGTTTGCAACTTCTTTGGTTTTATTGAAATATTCCTGATAAACCAGTTCGAATTTCGACACAGTAAAAGACGTAGAATAAGTTTGCTCTCTCAAAAATAACTTCATTGCATTACAAAATTATTTGTTCATTCTTGAGCGAGCTGCACCTAAATATCAATTTTAGGGTTTGAAATATAATTGGTGTTTCTATAATAAAATATAATTGGTGTTTCTATAATATAATTGGATATTTCTGATGGGAGTTTTCAAGTTAAGAATTTAAAGTTATTCACGCATTATATTGAGCCATAGGAAAAATTACACCGCTGAAACAGACACTGTATAATTAAACTTTATATTATACAGCACAGCGCATTATGGGCGTGTTTATTTTGGTCATAGCGGCGCATTGTCGAAAAATCTGCGCAGTTAAAAAGCAGGCGATTGTGTTCATATATAGTTGTCGGTGTTGTATTAGCGTCGTGCAGATTAGGTATGTATCTTACTGCGCCTGCATTCATAGTTATTATAGTATACTTTTGTTTCGAAATAATAAATGGCTTTAAATTAGATTAAACTTTTCCGGGAGAGGATCGCTCCCCTATATCACCGCAGCCGCTAATGGGCTTATTGTGATAAATGGCTTTAGAAAACATGTAAGAAAATTATTAGTAGTATTAGTTAAAATTAAAATAAATTGAATTAAAAAATAAATATAATTATGTATTTTAAAAAATAAATATAATTATGTATTTTAAAAAATATATAATTATTTTAAAATAAAAACATTCTTAAGAAATAATACTTATATGAATTTTTTAATGAATATAGATAGCTGGTGGGATGCTGTAATAAAATTCATTTTTGTCTTGAAAATTAGAATTATCAAACTTTTTTTCACTTCAAACGGCTCGACTTCTAATTTCATCAAACTTTCAAACTGAATAAAAACTGACACAACAACAAATTTTACATATATATATATGCCTCTGCCTCTATATGAACCAAAATTTCTGCAGAAAAAATGTCTACTGGCCTGCGCAAGTTTTTTACTCATAGTTGTTAGGTAAAAAAAAAATGCACAACGCTGACGCATTTTTTTCTGCAACTACGAACACACGATATGTCTTTGCAGCATATTCATGTCAAAGCATAACAAAAAAAATGTTTACACGTCATGTTATTTTTATTAAATGAAATTGAATCTTAATTTTTGAATTAAAGTAAATTTTATGTTGTTTTTAAATGTTGAGTTGACATTTACTTGTCAATTTTAAAAATGAAATTGAATAGACATAATATCTATTTGTATGTCTTCAAACATAAAATTATAAAAATAAATAAATAATTATTGTATTTATTCAAAAGGTCTTCTATATATACTAAATTATTTCACCTCAGAAACGGACATAACATGTCAATGACAATAAAATTTTTTTTTTAAACAATTAAGTAATATCCAAAATAATTTACAATCAACTTTCACAATATTACCACCGGTATTGTTCTTGAATATAAAAAAATTTTATTTTTAATATGTATGTATGTATGTGCTTTTATATTTTAAAAATTCTGTAGACAATTTTGTAAATTAATGAAAATTCATAAAATAGAAAACAAATGAAAGTACAGTACAACGATTCTCGCATTTGAATTGTTGCCAAATTAAAGTACGACAGACATGATAAATTTTATAAAATAAAAATAAATATGAGTAATAAAAATAAAAACAAAATTCCCCCCACATACTATTATTGTCTATGCAATTCAAGGTAAATTCGTTATAAAATTATATGATGTTAATTTTAAGCTTCAATTTTCTTCAAATTAATTTTTTTGAGGGTATTTTATTTTTATAAAATAATTATATTATAATTACATTAACTTTCCGTTAAAATTTGAATAAAAAAAAAGTGGTTTAAGTTTCTGCTACTTTCGCTTTTTTTTTAGTAAAATAAAATTTTATTTG
Source organism: Argyra leucocephala (assembly GCA_963942445.1). Classification (NCBI taxonomy): domain Eukaryota; kingdom Metazoa; phylum Arthropoda; class Insecta; order Diptera; family Dolichopodidae; genus Argyra; species Argyra leucocephala. The sequence continues at coordinate 54,899,734 of OZ012677.1, read as the reverse complement.
GTACCGATTAACGGTATAATGGTTCCGATAACGGTAAAATATTATGATTATTTAAATCTTTTGTCACACTATTAGGTTTGAGTATGAAATCCCCAGTCCAAATTTTCCAAGAAAAAATTCCCCAAAAACAAGAACCCCAATTGAGAGATTAAGTTTTTATTGTATCCAATAGACGCATTACACAAAACAAACATTTTTTCATAATTCTGGAATAAGAAATTTTTATATCCAACAGATGCTATGCAAAATAAAACTTCAAAAATTTTGTTTTTGAGGATTTTATTTTTCGCGATTTTGTTTTACTGGTATTTTTTGTGAATCTTATCCGTTTCCCTACTTTTTGAGCAATATATAAAATTTAATTTAACGCATATTTTTATATAGAATTTTTATGTCGCATTTATTTTTTTATTATTTTATTAAATTTTGTTTTTTTTTCTTTTTTAAATGTTTATTTTAAATTATTTTCACTTTTTCAACTTACATTTTCTTTATTTCCTTTTTTATTACTCTTTTAGTACGACATCTAGTGTAACTGAGATTATACTAAACATTTGACAGATAATCAAGTGTGATCAAGTAATTTAACGACCGACCAGTTTTCGACCTCAATAAATATTATTCGGATTGTTTCGGAATATATCTAGTATACGATTAGCTAATGTTTAGTGTGAAGTACGACTTCTCACATGTGCCCGAAAATAAGAAATTAGTAGAAAGTTAAAATAACAAAATAAGTAAAAGACTGATATAAAATATTTAATAAAAGTTGTTCATAATTGCATTAAGTGGCGGGTAGGGGTTGAACAAAAATTTAAAAAAAAACCCCAAAATAAAACTACAAAAATTACCATTTGTTTATAACTTTCGTAGAGTTTTGTTAATTAACGTTACAACATATTTTTTTTTTTTTTTGATTTTTTTATTTCGTAGTAACTTATTTAAAACCATATTTATTATAGAAAAAATTGGCATTCGTTAGTCTAGGTCCATTTTAATTTAATGATTAGTAAGTAAGCTTTAATTGAAAGAACATTTCGTTCACCAACATCACCTGATTTTGAATTTGACATCAAAGCAATAACAGCGTTTATCAAGGATATAGATCTGCAATTCTGAAATGGACGAGGAAGTACAATAGATCTTAAAAGATCGGGTTATTTAGAACCATCCAATTAAAAAAAAAAAAACAAACACCACTGGAACTCATTAGTAGGTATTGTAGTATTGAACAACCTAGACAACTCCTAGTTTGAATTTTAATTCCATAACTTTAAAATTATCTACTTATTTTACTAAATTAAGATGTAGGGACTGGATCCCTCTCGGAATAAATTAAATCTAATTTAAATTAAGATTATAATCCACGAACTTTGTTTTAGTAATTAAAACATAGTTACTATACCATAACGATCGACTATTATATTTAATGCAAAATTACATAGTATTATAAATTAAATCTCAAAACTGAATCCCTTAAAAATTGATCTTATCAATAGCAATTCTATTTCTATTCAACAAATAAATAAAATAAACAATTTCATACAACCTTCAAAACAAATTTTTACTTATTTAATTTATTTAATATTTTTATTTTTCTATCATTTAAAAAAAAAATTTTCACAATTACAAAGGTGAAATTTAAAAATGAAAATTTATTACAAATGTCAAAAATTTACATGAAGGTTGCATTACAAAAGAAAAACTATTTGAAAAAATGTTTCGGTTCGGTGAAATTCTTAAATAAATAAAAAAAATGTTTGGTTGAAAAAATTTTTAATCTTTAAATGCCTGAATTAAATTTAATAAAAATTAAAAATTTAATTATAATAAACGTATTAAAGGTATTTTCTTGTAAATATTTTTATTTGCAAAATTTTACAAGTGAAATTTTTTTCTTCTATTAAATGTTTTCTTTATTAGACAATACTCTAAATTTAAACACTTATACAAACAGATATGACAGATATTTAACAATCTTTTAAATAAAATATTAAAAATACAATGTATATATTTGGGGGCATAACGCTTGGTAAAATTCAGATGACAAACATCTATTTAACCTAAGTCCACTTATCAATACAAACTGAAAATGAAAAAAATCAATTAGCAAATTTCTCACAAACAAATTTGCAATTCGCAAAAATTCATGAAAATGACCAAAAAATTAAAGGCTTTGTAAATTTATTTTTTTGTTTGTGCTTTCAACAATAACAAAGTACCGTACCATAGTTTTTACTTAAGTGCAAAACAAGCAAAAACAGGCTTTCAATAAATGAGTTACGGAAGTTGGGGCAGCATTTTTATGCATGGCATAGATCTAAGTCTACATTTATTACAAGTCATGACATTGCAGAGAGGATACTCATTTTTGTCCTATTTATACAGGGTAGGATATGAAAAATAAGGACAATTTTTTAAGTCTAAATAATTAAAAAAATATAATTTATTTTCAGTTTTGTTCTAAGATGAAATTAAAATTTTTTATTTTATTTTATTTTATTATAGAAAAATTGATTTAAAAAAGACCTTGCCATTTGAAAAAAAATATTTACGTTTTTCAAAAGAGAGTAAAACACAACAATTTTTTTTCACTATTTTTCTTTAACAAACAATTTTTTAAATTTTTAAATATATTTTATGTAATATTTTTTTATATATAATTAAAGTACAAATTCTAAACTTTATTTTGATATTAAATTTATATTTTTTTATTTATATTAAAATGCTCTAAAACTTTGCTTAAATATAAAAATTTCTGGTAAATTTATAAAATTACTTCCCATTGCGCTCAAATTGGTTGAAAAGAATTACAAAAAAAAAAAAATGCTAGGCAAATTAATAGACAATAATGCCTTTTTTCATTCTCATTTATTTGAAAAGTAATGTTATGTACATACTAACGAAATTATCTTATTTTTGTCTCTTTTCCACGCATACAGTCTCTGTAAGGGAATGTCATGACTTTGAATAAATGTACACTGATGGGGTATTTTTTCTTCATGGACGAACTTCCGGACAATTTTATTTTACACTATAATTGAAATACAAATACCATTAAAGAAAATTTTATGATTTCCTCTCAATGCGCGAAGGACTGACATTTGTTATGTAGTCAAAAAAAGTTGACGTTTGAAAATATGTTTACATGCGTTGATATTATTTTTATTAAAAAAATTTAAAATTTTATTAAGAGTAATAATGGATAATAACATTGTAATATTCGAAAAAATAAAATATAGCGCTTTGCTTTTATCTTAAAATATATGTAAATAATTTGTTAGAAACAAAATAATCTTATACTAAAAAACAAAAAACAAAAAAATTACACTTCATGTCTGTTTCTTAAAAAAAATTTGAAATTGTATATGTGAATGCGTTCATACATAAATCGAGATAGCAATAAATATTTATCAAATAATTATATATCTATCCTTATCTTATACTTCGTCCTTCAGCCAAAAGTTAAAAATATTTTGACTATGTTAAAATTGTATGAAGTAAATTGCCCGGAGAGGATTTTTTTGTGTATGTGTTGGTAAAATAAATTTTTTTGATTATGGTTAAAAAATTTGTTCGGACGTTTGTCCATTAAGAGGAAATCCACCTTTATCATAGATACAAAAAAGGAAATATCGCCTTTATCTAGAGTTGGGACCCGCATATTTATGTATATGGCAGATTACAAATTTAGAAAATTTTTAGAGTTGGTTACAAAATCAGAATTACACTTTTTTACAGAAAATTTATATATATGTATATATTTTATTTATGTTAATGTTATATAATGTTAATGTTAATGTATTATGTAATTTGATGTTATTTTAAAATTTGCCAAACGAATGTTTTGCAAAGTAAAAATTTGACAAATACGTTTTTGCGAAACGAGTTTTTTGACAAGTGATTTTTTTGCAATGTGATGTTTGCACCATTTACCAATGAAAATTCAAATTTTAACAAATTTCGGAAATGACATATATATTTTTTGCATCAGTATTTTCAACTAATAATGTTGTTAAGAAAAATCTGAATGTCATAAGTGAATTTAACATAAACCAATTAAATTTGTTTAAGTCAACAGAATTAGAAATTGCTTTTAGCAGATTATCTATCAATTGGTTTGTAGAAGTAATATTTTGTTATATCTTATATTATACTAATTTTGTTTTTGTCTGAAGCCTTTTATAACAACAACAATAAATATAATAAAAAAACAATTCATTATGATAAATCAATTTTTATTAATGTAGTATGAAAGTAGGTGTAGGTAGGTCGAAGTAAAATGTATTGAGAAATTAATATTAATGCATTATGATGAGAGATGATATATTATTTCTCTAGCTTTACATTATTGCTGGTTTATGTTTTTGTTGTTGTAATGTCCATACTTTTTTAAAGTGCAACCAATCTTTACTAGATTAGCAATGACATTATACTAGTGTTTGACTAAATATGTTTAACCATTTCTTTAACGAAGCACATTTTTAGATGTTTCCGATGTTAGAATTGGATACGTACCATCGTTTATTTCGCCAAGAAATTTTATCAGCTTAAATTGTATGGATACAGTATTCCTTATACTATATCGAAAACAAACAATTAATATTACAGGGCATCACAGGTCAATTCGTTTAATCAATATAATCATTTAGAAAACAAAAAAAGTCTTGTGAAACTAAAAGCTGGGAAAAAATTATATAAATTATATTAATTTAAATAGCGTTGAGTATCCATTTTCTAAATCGTTGGTCAATCTGGTATTTACCTGTTCCTTCGAAATTGCTAAACTTTCGTATGTGTCGAATTTACTTATTTTTTGTACCTCTTTTATTGATCATAAATGGTTGTTGATTATTGAAATTAATATAAACTATTTTGCAAGAGTACATCAGGTAAAATCTATAACTGTAATTATAGAAAATTAGTTAGTCACAAGACTCAAAAGCACTGATGAAGGAAATATTTTGCTTCCGAAATACTAATGTTATTTAATTTAAATTATTACTAAAAATAAAATCTGATTAATAAATTTAAAAAAAATGTTGGGTTGACATTTAAAACAACAACAAAAATTTGACAGCAAATTTTTACAAAAAGAAATTTTATTTGCAAATATTTATTTAAGAGACAGCTCTGACGTCACGTTTTAAGCTCTAAATTTGGATAAATTTGCACAAATTTATTTAAATTTACGGGTTAACAATTAACATACAGACAAGGGCGCATTTACTAAGAGGCAAATCTAGGCAACTGCCTAGGGGAGCCAACCGAAAATGGACGCTTGCAATTTGATTTTCTTTGGAAAATTTTATCAAGCATATATTTTTTTTAACATAATCAAAATTAATTTTATAATTATTGATAATTATAATTAAATTATCTAAAAGAAAATCAGAATTAAACAAGATAATAATATTAATATACATTAACATTATTTATAAGTAGTACCATAGATAATAAAGAGATGTCTAACGATGGTTATTTTCGAGTAGATTTTTTAAAAATTCATAAAAATTCTTTAATATAAGAAAAAAGTACAAAAATTAAAACAAAAATTAAAAACAAAACAGAAAAACAAAAATTATACTTGCGGCAGATTGTTGCCGAGATGCAGCATCCTTTTTCAATTTTTCACAAGAATTATATAATTTCTTTTCTTCTTCAACAAGTCTTTGGTTAGTGTTAACTACTACTTTAAACCATAAAAAATATTTCCGAAACAAGATGGTCTTGTCGGGATGATGCATGCAAAGTTCTGTATGAAAACTGGGCGAGAATATCTAAAGCTTTAAAAAAGTATCAAAAGATGAAACAATATCTTCTCAAGTTAGAAGTCAAGGTCAAAATATTAACAATCAAATGAATCGTCGCGAATGTGCTTTTATGTAGTTAAATTTTGGAAATCTATTTTTAGAACGTTTTAATGCTACTACTTTAAAGTTACAATCCATTGAAAATGATTAATCGATTGTTGTTGAGTAATACAAATCATTGATTGAATTTGTAAGTTCAATGTCAAATTTATATCAAAACTATGAACTTAAAGCCAAAGAAATATCTTTTGTTAAAGAATTTGAAAGAAAATGAAGGGGGCAAACGGAAAATGTTCCCTGATGAAACAATTTTAGAATCGGAATTACATAGCAATCAGAATTTTAAAAATCAAAATATTTAATGTTATAATTTCATGTCTTAGTGAAGAACGGAAAAAGAGGCTTGAAGCTTATGAATTAGTTTACAAAAATTTAGAATTTTTGAACAATTTAACGAAATACCAACCTAAATTAATATTAGAAAATGCAGAAAATTTATACCAGATATACAGGAACGATTTAGATGAATGTTTTATGGAAGAATGTGTACACTTGGGATCATATTTGAAATCTAATGAAATTTCTGAAAATTCGGCATTAGAGTTCAGTAAATTAATATATAGTAAAAAATTAGAAACTGTTTTTCCAAATATAAATATAATCTTAAGAATATTTGTGTGTCTATATCACATTTAAGTAACTGCTCTGCGGAACGCAGTTTTTCGTTATTAAAAAAATTGAAAACCTATTTAAGATCTACTATAAAGGAACAAACCTTAAACGCATTAGCAATGTTTTCAATAGAAACAGATTTTACATCAAATATAGATTATTCTGATGTAATTGATTATTTTGCTTACGAAAAGCAAAATTGTATTTAATTAATACGTACTCCACTGACTGAATTTTTAGTTCTTATTAAATCAATAAATTAACAAAAACAACAGATAATTAGTGTTTATTGTATATTTGTACTTTTTCATTTTTGCTCGAATTATGGGGTGCGTTAATATATATTACCTAAGAGCGCCAAAGATACAAATGCGGAAATGCATACAGGCCTATTCCAAAATATTTTTTTTTAATTTTAAGATAACTTTGTTTATTATTCCATGTGCATTAGTTGATATACTATTTTAAAAACTACTGTAACTTATTTTAAAAATTAAATTAAATATTAGTGTTATTAAACTAAGAGTTATAAAATCAAATTCTTTAAGAAATTTGAAGCCTTTCAGCTCAAATTAAAACATTGTAGTGTTTCGTAAAAACTGCAAAAATACTGAAAAAAAATGTTATCAAAGTTTTAAAATTGGTCTGGTGAAATGTTGCAAAAATTAACTTTAACGATAGACCTATAGAGCAGATGATTTGAAAAATGTCTTATGTCAATGTCTTTACTTTAAAAAAAATCATCTTCACTTCTAGACGAAGATTCCTAACATTATCATAACATATCAAAAAAATCAATTATAAATTTAATAAGAATTCATTAAACTGCTTATAACCTCTAAGTAACTTCAATGCCATTAATTTTATATAATATTTTTAACGAACCCATATAGTATAGTATATATAATTAAACATTAGATAATCAGCAGCAAATAAGAAAAGAAAAAAATTGTATGTACTTGAATTAAAGTTTTTTTTACTTTACTGATTTGATTTTAATAATGATGCTGTGTTTTTAATCCACACCTATACAAGTAATTCACATCAAAATTTATATAATATTTTTTTTTCTAAAATTATTTAATAATTATATTTCTTAATATTGTTTTTTTTTCTATTTGGCACTTCAAATATTGACTATTGACCAGTCTCAATTAATTTTCTTGGAAATTTTTTTATTTTTTATTTTAAAATTTTAATCTATTTTCCTTCACTTTATTAAACTGCATCTTCAAGGCGAACGTAGTATTACCTATTAATAAATATAATCAGAAAAATAAAAATTGAAAGAGTTTTTTTTTTCTTCTTTTATAATAAATTAATGTTATTTGATATCAGTGAAGTAATTAAAAAACCATAAAATTTAACAAAATAAAAAGAAATATAAAAAAATATATATAAATCTCATTAGTTTGATGCTGAAGAGTTCCTCTCTCTCTCTATTATACAACTTCCTTGAAAATGATTCATATTCTTTGATTTCATAAATTGAAATTTCATTGAATCAATATCATCAAATCCATTTTAAAATGATTCACTATTTTTTTTTTGTATTTAACTTTAAATATCGTAATAGTCGAATGACCTCTTTAATTTAAAAGACAGATATTTAAATATAGTTGATCTGGTCAACTAAAAACTAGTAGAACTAAATTTAACCTATATTTAATATTTATTTTTTGTTTTTTCATTTCTTTTTTCCTAAAATACATTCAAATATAGACATTTACGTTTCGAGTATATCAAAACTGAACCTGTTACACTTTCATTTTTAACAATAGTTTTAATTATTAGTTTTCGTTCCAGTTGGAAATCCGAAATTGTTTAACTTTGATACCCATATTAAATCTCTTCAAAATCTCTCCAACAAAAGTTTGTTTTTCTCTGATGTTTTATGTTACCAGGTATAGGTTCAAAGATTTTATAAGCTGTAATATTTTCCATTATGCACTAAGCATGTCCCACACAAATTTCATTGTCTTAATTTTGATAAATACATATGTATTAAAACTGGCCAAACTAATCGATTAAAATTGAGATGACATTTACGGTATTGTTTATACCAACAGCATTTTGCACAATTGAATGCCTAACCTGTTGGTATGGAATGATATTTTTCATTTATAATTTTTTTCGGTGAGCTGTCATTATGTATTTTACGTATGTAGTTGAAAACAATCGGATATATCGCACCACTGACTCACTGATCGGTCTACAAGTATTTTATCTCATAAACCAAAACATCCTAGTCCACTAATTTTTCTAATTACCAAGCATTATACTAGCAACAAAAGAAATGAGCAAGTCGATAGGTTTATACTAGCAACAAAAGAAATTGCTGATCCGAATCAGTTGATGGCAAGTATAGATTACAGAGGGTTGATAAAAACAAAGATAGTAAACATATGCATTAAGCCATATGGAACAGGGAATCGACTACACTAAAACAAATCAAACAGTCAATAGCAAATTGGGAAGAGTATTAATTTTATAAGCCAGTAAACTGGATATTACAGGAAATAAGACATTCGCGATTCATGCATAAATATACTTATTTGATGAACCGTTCATGCAATGGTCAGACACCAATCAGTAGGTCTGTATGTTAACTTTTATTTGCAAAAATTTGCAAATGAGAGAAAAACACGTGATCATAAAATTCTGCGGGAATAGTTAAAATGTTCTATTTTGCAAACTAAAGTAGACATACACAAAATTTGCATAAATTTTTCCACATTTTTTCATGTCAAAAATAACCAATTTTTAGGTTATGAAATTTTTTTAAATTTGATTTAATTTAGTAATTTTTTGAAATTTTTTGTAAAATTATTGAATGTTTTTTGTTGAAAAAAATTAAATTAAATCATTTTTCGTGGTTTTGACCTTTTTGTCGGTAAAAAGTTATATAAATAAGTTTTCAGGTTAGGTATACAACTTTTGTATATGAAAAATATTCTATTACAATTAAAACAACATTTAAAACAACAACAAAAAATTGACAGTAAATTTGTAGAAATTTTTGCAAATAAAAAATTTAATTTGCAAAAATTTATTTAAGAGAGAGCTCTGACGTCACGTTTTAAACACAAAATTCTCTTAAATTTCTCAATGCAAATAAAAAAGTTAACATACAGGAATTTGGATAAATTTATATAAATTTATATAAATTTGCGAGTTAACATACAGACCAAGTATTTAAAACATTTTTGACGTCTATCAACGCTACAGAAATATAAGAAAAATTAATGGCCATCAATACCATTAGTATAGTTTATAAGAGCAGCAAGTATTGCCATATCAACATCAGGTATTGCCATAAACAAATAAGCCAAAATTTATCATTAACTATTTATTCTACTTTCTCTCCTGCTTCTTTCTCATTGAACTTCTTCACTTTTTTGATCTAAAACTTTTAATTTATAGCTTTATTTAAACGAATTAAATTTAACTTTAAGCTAAGCTTTTAATATATTTGAAATTGTTATTTTTAGTTTTTAATAATCGATGAAATTTTATTAATTTCTACTAATCGAGAAGATGAAAGAGACTAATGAAATCTAATACAATCGATCTGGACTAACACTATTATCTTGCTATTTTTCCTTCTGATACAAAATTATTCACATTATAAATGAATAATCAATTTTTTTATATTCATTATTTTTATTTGTGCATAAAAAGTGTAAAATTTTATCAATTTTTACTTTTGTTTTCGTTTTTGGGTTTTCCCTTGTATCAATGTTAAACAAGTAATATTTTTCCTTTCTAATCACACCTTTATCTATAATAGCAAATCTGATGAATTTATGTGAATGTCATTGAATATTGCAATTATTTATATTTTAAGATTTTATCAGAGTTAATTAATGATTATATAGGCACATCCCATTCACATATATATAATATATAAAAAATATATATTATTAGACTAGCATCGTTCTAACTGAAGTAAATAAATGTGAACGAGAATAAAACGAATGTTGTTATTGTGCGTACTACAACAACATTTCTCAGGAATTTATTTTTGAAAGTAAAAATTTTTTAATTAAACTAACCCATCCACCTACATTTTAAAATTAATTATGTAAACATTATTTAATTAATAAATTAAAAATAGAATTTTATTTTGCAAATACCATCTTAATTTTTTAACTCATTAAATAAATTTGATTTGATCTGGAATGGAATGGAATTATTACTGAAATCTGTCAATGTAAATTAACAAAATTAAAAAAGAAAAACGAACAAAATTTCGCATTTGTTTTTGTCTTGTTGTTAATTACTTGATTTCAAAATCATTTAAAATAATTTTTGAATTAAGAAAATTACATTGATATCGTATGAAGTGCTTGTAATTTATGAAAAATTAGATTTAGTAAAAACATTATGGAAATTGGAAACGTTTATAATGTTATTGGATATCAGTTTAGAATTTCAAATCCAATTTTATGAGTTTTATGTTGTTTTGTGTTATGATCATCAAATCAAATTTTCTATCATAAGCAATATTTAGTGTTAAAGATCAGTAGTATAATACTTCAAAAATCTTGTTCTACACATCAGTCTATATTATTTTGAAATAAATAGTCCATTGATCCTAGAAATCTATAGCGTTCTGGGTTTATTACGTTTTTCTCAATATTATTTTCGATTCAACTTCATTTAAATTATTTGCAATTGATTGTCCAAAACTTTTTCTTCTTCACCGATGCTTAATTTTCATTACGAAACATGACTTCTTCCAATGACATGTTTTCGTATTTTAGGATTCCAAAATTTTATTAGCTGAAGCACTCTGTATTCACTTAAAATAACCACTCCGTTATATACACTTTTTTACTTAGATATCAGGTACTAAACCTAATTCACCTTAATTTTTAACTAATCTAAACGTTTTGTTTCAAGGAAATCCGAATTTGTTTAATTTCCTATCATTTCGATTCATTAATATCATTTTCGGGAAACTTGAAACGTGAAAGATAAGGCACGAGTAACAGTTAATGAACAATTCACCACAATGCAGTCATTTTTAAAGGAAAGAGGTTGTTTCATCAATGAGATTAAAACACAAATTTTATGGGCAAATAAAAAGCGGCAAATATCCCCTTGAAAATTATAATGTTAAGTCCGTGGCGAATTTTCAGCTTTTGTCTCAAGTAATACTCCTTCAAATGATTATATTATTGAAATCATCATCATTATCATCTTTTAGCGCTACAGCTCTGGATGAGCTTTGGCCTTCATTTCAATACTCCACAAAAAAGGTCGATCTTGCGCCGCTTGTCTCCAATTTGGGATTTATAGGGCTTGCTCATCATTTTGAACATTGTCTTCATCTCCATTTTCTCCTTGGTCTTCCTCCACCCCGATTACTCTTGCAGTTTTTACTAAACACCACTGCCCGTTTTCCAGCTTCATTTATTCTAATTACGTGGCCAGATTTTAATGTTTCGACATTTGCAAACTTTACAATGTCTTCATTCTTAATTATCTTATTAAACTCGCTGTTATTTCTAAATATACTATATATTCTAATATTTTTGGTCCGAGTATTTTTCGGAGGATTCTTTCAAATATAGGTTGTTCTGCTCGGCTACATTCATGATTCATAACACGCATTCATGTGTTACTAGGGGTCGTATTGGTGAAATAAATGTACGAATTAAGACCGCAAATAAATGTTGGTTTTGTTTCAAAAAGGAAAGCATGCAAACAAGACGACAATTAGACTAGTCATATCATAATCTGTAATGGTTGTGAACATGGATATTAAAAAATCTGATGAAATTAAACTAAAAGTATTCGAACGAAAGATATTTAAAAAAATATTTGGCTCCATAAAATTCACACTACCATTGTATATTGCAGAGCGTTGTACTATGACCATGATACCACAATATAGTGCCGCATATAAAATTTCAACATCTCAAATGGCTGCGATATCTCATCATCACCTTATCTTTGAAAATATTTTTGTGTAAAATTTTTCATGACCAGCCATAGGGTGCAATACAAAAACCAAAAGTAAGTTGACACAAAATATTTAAGTAGCAAAAAATTTATGAGTTGATATCCAGAAGATAGTACATACGTAAATAACTATTGAGAAGATGTGTGGAAAATCGTGTTATATGGAAAAGAATTTTGAAGAAAGACAAAGCTCTCAAACAAGAAGAAGCATAAATCCCTTTCGATGAAAGAGTGCTAATAATAGATACAATAACAATAACAACAGGTTTACGATAGACTACAGTAAAATTTGACAAAAAGCTGAACGAAGTCGATAACAACTGTCGAAAGATTGGAGTTATGGGATGGAGAACAGTTGTATGATATATAGAGCAGAATGAAGAAAAATTGTTAACAAGATTGAGGCTCACTCCGAGCCGTAGAACTTAACAGATTATGAAGATGATAAGAAATTTATGAAAACAAAAATATTTAAGTGGATTTCGGAATAAAATGTCAAACAAATAAAACAGTACAAAAAAATATGAAGTTGATATAGAACTAATGAAATTGGGTTTTTTCATACAATCAGGATAACAGTCTTTAAGTATTCGATTCTGTAAAATAAAACTTGCACAACTTAACTTCACATACAAATCAAAATAGAACTGTATTGTTATTGACATATACAAAACAGAGGACCCTTTACTGATCCCAATTAATGGTAATAGAAAAAAAAAATATTTAAATTAATTATAAATTGTGATACTAACAACTATGCAACAATTTTGATGCTAACAACATCAACTAACAAGAACTGTGATACTAAAAAACGGAGAGACCCAAAGTGACCCAAATTGACCCCAAACAATGGAGGTTGGAAAAAACAATAATAATCAAATAATTAATTGAGATCATTAAATGGTTACTTGAACATTTTTCTAATTCTAATTTATGTGATTACAAATAAACCCCAATAATAAATCATATTGTGTACAACCAACATTACATTTTGTGGTGAACAAGCTTATAAAAAAATACATATTTTCAAATGCTTTTAAAATAGAAGAGAACATTTGTGTTTTTATTTTAATTCTTTAGGCGCAAACACATATGTGGAATTAAACGTCAAAACAAAAATTTTATATACATATATAATATATTTTTTGTTCTACATTCTTTTTACTTATTTATTGTTTCAATTAATTAAAGGGGTCTGTTTTTTTTTAATGTAAAAAAAAAAAAACTAAAATTTATAAAAAGAAAATTTCCGGTTCAAGTATTTCGTCTAATTCCTATTTGATATGTTTTTCATCTCTCCTTTCTATATTTACAAATCATGAAAGAATTAGATCAGTGAAAAAAAAAATTTATCGTTTTTTTTCACCAGTTTAGTTTTCTTTCTCTTTCACATTTTTTTTTCGTTCTATTTCTTTATTAAGCAATTAAAATTTACTTTTATATTTATATTTAATGAAAGTTTTTTGACATTTTATTCCGGTATTTAATTGTTGAATTGAAATTTGTGTACTTAATATGTGTATATGTACTTATGTACATGTAGACAATGTAGTTAGTATATGTGGAATTGCTTTGAAGCTATATTTATTCCGAACAGAATCTGAATTTAATGTAAATTTTTTTACATGTCACAATATTATAATATGTAGCTATATATAAATTTTATGAGAAAATTATTAATTATTCTTGTTTTACAGATGAAATGATTTACTAGTACATATTAACATATATATGTATACTATTTGGTTGAATATAAATTAGGCAAAGTGACTTTATACAGCTAAAATAAAATTTATTTAATATATTTGTAAATTTAATAAACAAATTGTATACATATATCTAAAAAAGATAAATTATTACAGCATCTGCAATTTCATAACAACAATAATTTCACAACACAGTTTCTGAATAACTCTACAACTTTGTGTTTAATTTTGTGGAACAACATATTGATTTACATTATTGATTGAATTATTATACATATACTAGTGGTCCCCTGTGCAATTGCATAGTAGTAACTTTATTTAATAAATCCTGAATAACAACATCATCATTGATTCATATCAATTTATATGAATCTTATTTATTTTTTTTCTGTAGGTAGGTGGGAATCCTCGAAGGACACCAAGTGGTGTCAGTAATATGCGCGCAAACCAACATTGGTATTGAGGGTCTTAAACCCACTAAAATCACCTCATTTTTGTCTTTCATACATAACAAATCCATGATAGATCAGTTACTGAATTCTTACTCTCAGAAAAAAAGGATAATAATAAATTAATAATAAGTAATAGTCGTAGTGGTAGTGGTATAAGTAATCTTTTGTCACCAGATAGTCCTAAAAAATGTTCAATGTCAGGTCTTGGTTATGCTACAATTGATTTTAATAAAACAGTTGCTCTATCAAATTCAATAGTACCAGTAGATGAAAATTGTGAAGGATCTCGAAGAACAAGACATAGTAATCCAGCTAGGCATAGTAATTCCATAAGTGACTAATTTTTATTTTAAAAAATAATTTTAGCAAATGAATATTTCATTTTTTGATTCAAAGAATGTTTAAATACTCATTATATATGTATATATTATATTATATTTATTTTATCTATATTTAATATTTATATTTACAAAAAAAATTGTTGGTTTAAAAAGTCCTTAAATCCTTAAAATTATTCATTGTACTGAGCAAAAAAAATAAGTTAACTATTTTTAAATAATGTATTGGAAATCTAATAGAATTTTTAGTAAAATCGATTAATCAGAACCACACATGGTAATTTCATTTTGTAAATTACACTTTTCCATTAGTAACAATTGAAAAATTGTCTTTATTAGTAGTATTAAAAAATAAAACGGGTTAATTACAGAAAAACTGAAATTATATTGACCGATTGTCTATTCCAATAATACCAATTAAAATAAAAATTTCCTCACTTTCGTAATCATGTAAATAGCCAATGATTGAAATAAATGAGTTGTTAATGAGTTGTTTTTTTTTAAATTGGGAAAGCTTAGGGGGCTATTCTGATTCACAACAGTCTCTTATACAAATCAATACATCGTTCATTTTGTATATTATATATCAGAAGATGTAGGTAAAATGTACATACATAAATTCCAGTTTTAAAATCTGTACTACTTAGGATGCCTAATCAAACATTAATCCTAATTATAATTCCTTAGAGACCAAACGGACAGTTCTTTGACAATTTAAATTAGCAATAAAAAATTGAGTTATCAATTAAAAATATATATGTAAATTAATTTAAGCAAAATATGTACAAATTATATACAACCCAATAGACAATAAAACCGAATTTTGCTATTATGAAAAACAGCTTTTAGATGTTGTAAAGATGTTGTACGTCATACCAATACCAGTGTTGCAATTAACAAGTGACAATTTTAATAGTAAAAATTTGAAATCGTCAAAGCTCAAAGTTTTTAATTGTATGGTACGTTATAAAATGTCAAAACAAGTTGTATTTATTTTGTATAACAAAAAGACATACATATCTTATATACAATAATTTTGTTTGTGGTCTGAAGCCTTTTATAGCAACAACAATAATAATTAAAAAGCAGTTCATTGTGAATGAAAGAATGAGAATTGAGAGAATAAATCAATTTTTTTTTTTTTATGTATTATGGAAGTAGCCAGTAGGTAGGTAGAAGTAAAATGTAGTGAGAAAATATAATACTAATGCATTATGATGAGATATAATATATATTTACTTTACATTATTGTATTATTAATCAGAATAGCACCCTTAAGTTTAAAATGTAAGATTGTAATGCAAAAATTATTACGTTATCACAAATATTTGTCTACTCAACATTTTATTTGGAAACATGTCACAAGATTTGAACTGTATTTAAATAACTTTTTAAGAACCTGTAGAGATGAACAACAAAATATTAAACTATTATATATAGTTAATTTTTGCATTTACTCTACTTTATGCTTTAAATGCAAAATTTATCTAAGATGTACCTTGTGGATAAATTGCGTTATCTTGTATGATATACATTGTACCCACTATTAAGAACATTCATTCCTTTGTCAAAAAGTCCAACATCGTTTACGGGATAAAATCTATCTGGAGAAATTTATAGATTACACAGTAAATTTTTTTGGTTTAAGTGTACCAAGAATAGTAACCACTTATTCTTTCATACTTATCTATTATAGTGGGGATAAATTTTTTAAAACGTATTAAATCAAACATTTAATACCGCTTTTTATTTTTTTTTATAACTTACATGGAATATTACAATTTAGAAAAGCTTTATAGAATATAATTCATTGAATTTCATTAGAAATTTTTTTATAGTTCATTAAAAGGTTTTAATTAGGTTTTTTCAATAGTAGATATACCGTTGAGAAATTCGTATCAAACTAAACTGCAACATCAAAAAATATTTAAATAAGTTATTCGATTTTCAATCTGTTTGAAGTAAAAATCTTACGTTACAATTTTTTTCTAAAAAAAAAAAAACTGAATTAATTGTTTTTATTTAGATTATTTAATTTCAAAGAGCAGATTTATTAAACTGATTGTTTTTTATTATGTTAGGAACAATTATACATATACAAATGTATAGTTTTATATTCTAATTATCAATACCTATGCCACCTTCCATTCTTAATCAAAATAATGCATTTAATTTTACACCTTTACATAACAAATCACTATACTGTATTTACTATATGTATTTCCTAATCTGTATACTTCAGTTAAATAAAAAAACAAAAACAAAAAAAAAAACTGACCATTTTCAATTGAACCAAAAATTTTAATCCTTATTAACAGTTTTAAATTTCTTTTTGTAAGATTAGAACGCATGAATGATTTTTATGTACGTTCGTACCTATTTATTAAAATCCCTGCACTTTACTACCTTCAAAATAACGCATATTATCTACATATCTACGCATTAACAACACTTTTCAATTTTCAGTAGTTAAAAACTTTGTTACTTTTATGTTTATTTACTTTTTTTTTTGGGTTAAGAGTTCAGATGGCATTAGTGTTATTTATAGATAACCTTTTGTTATACACCTTAATACCAATATACTTGGACTTTGATTCTTTCAAAAGAAAAAATATTTTTTTTGTATCAACAAAAGATTAATTTCATTATATGTACTTCTGTCTTTTATCATTTAAATCAATATCGATTTGGTGTGGTGGTATAAATTTGCTTTTCTTCAATCTCTTCCAATATCATCAGCTCAGTCATCCAATATAAATATGACTACTTAGATATATTGGAAATAATTATATGGTTACTCATTTGTGAAAAAAAAAAAAAAACAAAAAACAAAATAGTAAAAAAAACACTTATAAGACTTATTAAAAAATAATAATAATAATAATAACAAAAACAAAAACATAACTATCCAATAATATAGGTAGTATACGAGTTAAATTCAAGGAATCTTCAATATTTTTCATTTACGAGTATGTATGGTTCATAAATTGGTTTTCATTGATTTTCAAGTGATTCTTTAAGTGAATTGTGAATGTCAAAATAATATTTTAAAAGAATTTTTGAATGACAACTTAAATATTTATTTTGTAAAATATATTAGAAAAAGAAAAACAAAAATGCAAAAAAAGGCAAAAACAAATACACAAACATTTGAAAAACAATAATTTTTGCAAATTCAATTGAATTTTCATTCTAGAAAATATTCTTCTTTTTGTTTTAATATTTTTGTTTCTGTCTCTTTTACTCTTCTATTAAATAAATGAATAACTCAAGGTAATATAAAATGACAACCTTCCACTAATTGGGTATTATTGGATATTTAACGGTATTTAACGGTACATATATAGAATTTAGTCAAGTTTGCAATTTTTTTCATTTTATTTTCCTTTTATGTTTTGTAGTTCAAGTTTGTAACAAAATGTAAGAAAACAACAACAACCACAACAAAATCAAAATCAAAAATTTTATGACAATTGAATATGTTATAATAAAATTGAAATTAGGTGATGACAGACAGATATAATTCAAAACTGGGTGAAATTTTATTTTTTGTTATTTAAATATTATGTTCTTCATACATAACAAAACAACATACATTTAAAAATATAAATATATCTATAGACATATATATCTTTTTGCAGTTATGTCAAAAGTTAAGGAACATTTTTTTTCTGAATTCCATAGCCTATTGATATGCAATTAGATTATCTATTTTTTATTTTTGGGTTATTTATTCATTTTAGTTTTGTTTTTATTATATTTTACATTTTGTAGGTAAAAAGGTGATGATAAGCTCACGGTTATTGAAAACAAAGAAAGTGTTAAGAAGTATTTAGTTAATTTGAGTAAATATAATATAGATATTTTGTTAAATATGATGGAAAAAATATTCACAAAATTAAGTAAAATAAATTGTATAGTATGTACGTTTTTACATAGTAGTTATAATGCAAAATTTTAGATGTTTGAAAAAAAAATAAAATAATTTTTAAGAGTATTAAATAAATTATTTTAATTATTGTCATAGTAGCTAAGCTATTCCAAATAGTTGTGAAACAACAACAAACAAAAACTGTTCAATCATTCCATTGTTCAAATATGACTAGACAAGTTTATATATGTCCAATGAGCTCGGAAAACTTCTCAATCAAATTCTGGGATTATACAGTCTATAGAATTAATAATTTGGACAGTTGGATTTAATTCTTTTCAAATTTTTATTTTATTTCACTTATTTTTATTAAAATAATTTTTTTCTTTAATTCATTTTTTATATTTTTAGTTTATATTAATCAAACACCTGCTTATATCTACTTCAAAATATCAAAATACAATCATAAAACTACAAACAATCGTTTAATTTCTTTAAAAAAAAGAAATATAATTAAAAATTATTCAAAATGAAATTAATCTACCAAGCAGGATATCTAAATTCCATAAAATTATTTCACTTAAATTACAATATCTTTATTACGATATCGCATTACCACAATGAATCAGCGATTCAGATGAAGAAGTTAATATATTTTGAGCTTTCAACAAATTTTGTACTTTATGAAAAGAAGTAAACTTTTAAATTTCATAATTTTAATTTTATTTTCTAATTTTATTTTTATAATTTCACAATTTATTGAAACAACAAAAAAGCGATGACGTGAATATAAAATTTATGTACAGTAAAATATATAAAGTCTATTTTTGCATTTAAATAAATATATACTTACAATACTCACGAATTTAATTTTTTTTCTACTTTTTATACCTAAAACAATTGTGCAGTGTATTTTTTAATTGGTCACTAATTTTGTTTTTTTTTTCATTTAATTATTTAAAATATTAAAATATGCACTAATATTCAGGTTTTTATGAGATGTCATATTTCGCTTGATATATATTAGTTCTCTCTTGATTTCGGTAGACACTTGAGATCTGTGTTTTTTTGTCAAGGTAATATCCTTGTGAAATTCGCTTCCAATTGCTATAAGGTGTACTCCAACGGGTCGTTTATTAACCCTTTCAGTTATTGATAGTTATTGATTCAGTCAACTCTTCTTCGAGTATTTTAAGAGTTCGTTCACACAATTGAATTACTTGTATTACATAGTTTTATTATATTTATAATTTTCTATACACTTACTTAGATTTAACAAATTGTAGAGCCTATAGAAGAATAACAAATTTAATTTTTCATCAATTTAATTTTATTCAATGTAACAAAATATAAATTGTATTAACTACTCGTACTAATAAATATATGAATTCATATTAAAAATTCTTCAATTATTTAAAATAATGAATTAAATTTAATTTTTACTTGTATAAATTTCTTATTGCATTTTTTTTTTTTTTATAATTAAATCATTTTATAAATACTGACTGGCAGACTTTCGAATTACAATCTCTATGTATTTTTAAATTAAATTTTTTTACACCAAAAATCAAATCAAACAAATAAAATTATTAATAACCGGAAATTTTTAATTTTAATAAAATTTTCAAATGTAGCTAACTTTTACTGACAAGTAGAAAATTTTACAATTGAATTTTGCAAATTAAATATTTAAACGAAATAAATTATTATTTAAATAAGTTTTTCAAACAGTTTAGTCGGTCCGTTTATCATAATTATTTATTATATATATTCGAGGTAACACAGTTTTTACTCCCTTCTTAGATTGCTTCCGCAATAATTCTGCAATCGCTCTTGGTACATCTACATTTGCATGTGACTTAATCTGAAGAACTGAGAGTCATGAGAGTTGTGTATGGTGAAGTTGTAAAGGATGGTTCAATGTATCAAAACAATTAATAAAAAAAAAAAATGTTAACGAAGTTTTCCGACATAACCATTGTTATTCACAAAAAAATCAGTTTTTTCATACCTAAATTTCTGTGGTTTTACAACGAAAGATGATAACTGCATTTTTGGCATTTCTTGTAAATCGCAATTGAATAAAATTTAGTATAGAATTTGCTATACTTTTCTAGTTATTTTTGATTTTTAAAAAATATTTTTTTTTGTTTTGTACTTTTCGGTAAGTGTTGCCTCCATAACTGCATAAGTGAAGTTATGTGCTTATGTGAGAAATATTTTCAACGGCAGTTGTTAGTTATTCAGTTTTGAATTCATAAATTACTTAATACTATTAAATTTTTTTTTTTATTTGAAAGAGCTTAAAATTTTATATAAAAAGGCATTCATAACTAAAATTCGACAAAATTGCAGTTATCATCTTTCGTTGTAAAACCACAGATCTTAAGTTAGCTATTAGTAAGCTATAACAAAAAACATTAAGTTTGATGTCCATTCAAAAAGTACCGTTAGTTAGGTACATCAATTAAAAAAAAATTGTTAAAAACGTTGGAATGCTCCGGTTTGAATATCTTCGACACTGTAGTAAATATTTCTTAGAAATTATTTTCCAATCTGATTTTCTTTAACCCCCTTATAGCTCAGGTTAAATTTAAAAATAGACTGTCTAAAACATTTTTTTTTTAAATACTTCAAAGAACTACCCCTTAAAGTATTTTCAGATTAACTGGACCACCCTGCATATTACACCCTGCACATTTATTCAAAGTTTTTATCAGTAGTTAGACTGCAATTGCAATCGGTATTTTATTAATTTTTGTTACGAAAAAATTTAACGTTTAGATTTGCCTTTAAATTACATTTGTTTCAATTTTCATTAGATAACCACTCAATTCAAGCTTTTTAATTTTTATTTTATTGCTCAATTATTCACATTATGACAACACATGTTAGCATTTTTGACCCCGAATTGATTCTAGAATTTTTTCTCAAACTACATGCATGATTTTCTGTCTATTTCGAATTGGTACAGAGAGGCTTTTACAATTTTGATTAATATTTTTATAATTATTAATTAAAGTTGGCACTTAATAATTACATAAAATTAATACCATTACATTTTAACAAATATATTTTAGGCAATTTGGTTTACGATGCCAATTTTTGTTTTCAATTTTATTTCAAATTAAATACCACGATATAAAATCAAAATAAAAATAAAAAAAAATATTCTAAAATGATCTTCAATTACATTTGCCCAGTAATGATTTTTGTTTTTTTATCTTAAAATAAGAAAGTAAAATAAAATAGAGTGATGTTGATTGAATTTAGATCAATCACGAATTGATCGTTATATCACTCGTTTATAATACCTTATGTATACATTGCGCCTAAAATATATATATGTAGTACAATTTTTTTTTTCCAATTATTCTGTGCTGAAACACTATAGTGCTTTTGATATGATCTCAAAATTGAAATAGAAGCGTGTTCATATCTATAAGAACTGACTTTTTATATACGTGTCTATGATCTCAGATTTTCGAGTTAAGAAAACTCTTAAGTAATTTAAAATAAAAAGAAAAAAAAAACACTTAATAAGAAAAGTAAATCTGAGCACTTTTAAATTGTTTTGTATGACAGAAAGAAGGAAACAAACAAAAAAAAACAACAAAAATTTGTTCTGATGAAAAAGATGCTATCCAAGGGATGAAGTTGTGGTATAATTGTGCTGTTATTGTGCACGATTAATGTGATCTCGTTTTTTACATGTTTTTATATTTTTTTTCCTTCTTAAAAACAACCAGGTGTAAGAAATGTATTTTTTTTTCTACTTTAATTTTTTCAATTTTTGATGACTTGATTTAAATTTTTGAAAAAAAAAATAAGAAAAGTAGAAGAAAAAAAATAAGAGAAAGAAAATTTGAGTAAAAATGGTGATTAACTTAATTGGAAATTGAACAGTGAAAATGTTATTGAAGAGAAACCAGAATGAAATCTGGTCTAAAAAAATTAACATATTTTGCAAATAGAGGTTTAGATATGGTTTACATAATGGTTTTTAGAATGAATTTGTTTTAAGAGAATTTTTTGTAATCATTAAACTAAGTACAAGAAATCGACAGAAAAGCATTGAATTTGTGAATGCCCAGCATTTTAAAAATAAGTGGGATGGAATTACTAGTAGGAGCTTTACTTTAACTTAATGATTTTTTTTTAAATCTAAAACAAGCGCATATAAACAATTTTATTTAATAAACTTATTAAATTTGAGGTACTTTTTACTTAAATTTAGACCAACTTAAAGAAATTTCACTGCCAAGAAAAACTTTTCTCTGCTGTTTTTAATGGTCCAAGAGTAGTACCCTTAGGTTCATAGACTTTTGTTTGATGTAACAACACTACAGCCTAAGCCCACTGACAGTATAATGATATCTTTTCACATGTAAAAAAATAGTATTTCATGCTTAACTCTATATCATCAACATTTGTAAGTAAAATCTAGATAAACCAAGAAAATTTAATTAATCAAATGACGCTCCTTATTAAATATTAAAATTTTAAGATGTCCTGGGATTTGTTTTTGTTATTTTGATTGAATACTGTTAATCGAAATGTTAATTAAAGTAAGTGATTTTTGCACCTCTCTGTACTATGTAAAGTTTCTTCACTCGTACGTCATATCTATTAAAAATCGTATTTTCCTACATTATCGCAAAATTCAAAAAGATTGCAAAATTGATGCCAAAATAAAAAAATATTATAAATGATTTTTTAATTTATATTTGAAATTTAATTTTATTAATTTTTTTTTATATTAATTTATTTTAGCTCACAGACGAAGTTGTACGAAAAAAATCTGATTATCAAAAACATTTAGAAGGATATAAAGCTTTAAGGACACGTTTTGAAGAACACTATATTAAATGTAAGCCTATTTTATTATCATTTTTTTTATATGAATTCTGATTTATTTTTTGTCTTACTTTAGCTGGACGTAGTGGTCGTAAATTAGATGATGTTAGAGATAAATATCAAAAAGCATGCCGTAAATTGCATTTAACACACAACGAATATGTACTATCAATAACAGAAGCAGTTGAAGTTGAAAAAGATTTTAGAACAATTTTATTACCAGGATTATTAGAACATCAACAATCGGTTCAAGAAAGTTTCATTTTATTATGGTGAGAATTATTAAATTAAATAAATTAAAATAATTAATTAATTTTTATATTTTATTTTTAGGAAAAATATTTTACAAGAAGCAACACAACATGGAGATTTAACATCAAATAAATTTCAAGATATTCAAAGAAGAATAGAAGCAGCTATAAATAATATAAATCCAAATGAAGAATATCGGGAGTTTACAGAGAGACATAAGTAATTATTGTAGATTTATAATTTTTTTTTTTTTTTAATTCAGTATTGTAATAATTTAAGTGCAGTTCATATATCTTCTTTATTTTAAATTAGAGTGCCATCGAGTACAATCGATTTGAATAAGATTTGGTTATTTTATATAATTATAGAGTCTAATTTTACAATCACAGACATATTTATATATATACGAATATCATAAATTTGTATAATATTTTCAATCATTACAATATTAATCAGTCAAATATTTTCTAGCATAATGATATAATTTAATTTTTGAAATAGTCATTAAAATCCAACGATCGCAAATTCTATTACCAATCTTAAAATGAAATTTTCAAGAAATTTTTGTCGTTCTAACGCTCTGTTCACATGTGCTCATACAATTATTTTATTTAAATAATTTTTATTAATTTTTTTTTTAAAAAAAATAATTTTTATTGTACGTTGTTATTAGTTCTTTGAGCAATTTATTTTAAGTTTATGGTAGCTCGCTAGGCCCGCCTTTGGCATATCATCCCTGCAATTTCTGCCTTAAATAAAAGACTGATATCGATTATTCAGTTTGAGGTGGTCACCACGAAAAAGTAAAAAAAGAATTTGGCTAGGAACAGTTACAACTCTGGATTAGCAAACCGGTCAGAGTTTACCCTGTTGATCTTGGTCCAGATCACCGTTGTTTCTGAATGATTTCAAGTACACATTGAACTTTTATTGGAATTTATTTACTACAATTTTTAAAATTTCAAGAACAGATCAATTTAACTATATTACCATATCTATATCATTATCTACATATGTATATATTAACTATATCAATTAAATTATTTAATCAACTATTAAATATAAATAGAACTTTGAAACAAAAGTAAGACAGAATTAAAACTTATGTTTGATTATCACAAAAAAGTTAACCTAACATATAAAATAAATAAGATAAATATGATGAATATTCATGCATATTCTCGTTGAATTTAACTCTAACAGAGTGTTAGGCTAGTAACTCTAAGTCATAACCCTAATTCTTATACTTAGTAACTTAGAAAAATTTAAGAATTTAATAAAATCAAAAATTTCCTGATTTTCAAATTATTTTATATGTTTTAATTTAATTCACTTATTTATCATAATTAATAGTATTCATTTTTTGGTAGAATTAATAGTATTCAATTCTATTGCAGTGATAAACTTGAAATATTAGTATGAAAATATAGGATAAAAAAAATGATAAAAAATATTATAAAAAACAAATTGTATTCCAAATTTTAACATTTTAAGTTGAATTTCATAAAAAATCTATTTTAACATTTTAAAAGAACAGTAAATTCAACAATAAAATAATAAAGTAAATTTTATATGAAATATTGAACAGAAGTTGTTAGAATTTGGAACTAAATTCATTTTTAACAATATCTTATACCATTCCTACACCTTTCTATTAAAATTTTGTATATACCCCAAAAGTAAAGTTTAAAACAAAAATTTTAAGTACTCATTTTATCGTCATAACTGCAGTCTTAAAATTAATATTTTACTTCAAACTCTGCACTAAGAAAGACCAGAAATATTTTCAATGTACCAAGAACATACAAAACACACTTTGGGCACTGTTTTTCTGTTATCGCACCCCGTCTGTTTAACAAATTGCCAGATAATTGTAGATGCGAGAAAGTACAATCAAGACTCTCTGAACAATGAATTATATTCAAGTTAACCATAATAAAACCATTTTAACTCCATTAATATAAATATATATAATATATAATTGAAATATTTTATCTTGTTTTAAGAAATTATATTTGAAATAAAGAAATACATTATTATTATTATTATTTATATTATTAATATATAAATATATTTTTTTACAGAACATCACCAGCAACACCATTACAATTTCAATTTGATGAAACTCTTATCGAAGATATACCTGGAAAATTGCAATCAAATACGCTTACTGTTGATAATTTAACTGTTGATTGGTTAAGATCACGCCTAAATGATTTAGAATCAGCTGTAAAAGAAGTTCAAGATAAACAAGAAAAATTAGTTGGGGATACAAATAGTTCACCAATTCTCGCCAATGGAATTAATGGTTCTGGAAAAGAGACTCAAAAGTAAAAAAATAATATAAAGTTAATTAATTCATTTAATATAAAAATATATTATTTAATTCTAGACAATCAAAAGACTTAAATTCATTAAAGTGCCAAGAGAAACAAAAACAAAAATTAGCCGATATGATTAAAAGTGCATTAAGTGAAGTTGGCTGTGAAGAATTACCATCTGGATGTGATGATCATTTGGCTGAACAAACTTTTATTGAAAATAATATCATAAATAATGAGCAACAAGTAAGTAATGTTAATTAAGGTTTTTTAACAAAAAAAAATATTTTTTTTTTAAATGTTTTAAAATTCTATTTGGTGATGAGGATAATTTATTTTAGTAAAAGAATAATTGGTGTAGATTTGAAAATTAATAGAAATTTTTCAGTTTTAAAATTATGTAATCAATACAAGAAACACTTGACATGTCAATATTTATTGATGTAAAAAATTTTCTCTGTTATACTTGTTATTATATTGAGATAAAACAGAATTTGACATTTTAGGGTTATGTTCACTTTTGACTGTTAAAATGCTTACCAGCTAAAAACCACCTTAAGTCGAAAGAAAGTAAGTTGAGAAAAATATTATTTTGTTGGTTTTAAATTGCTGGAGTTGTTTAAACTCATTTATTTAATTTTTATTTGACATTGACAGCTGACGTTATTATCTATATATCTATCTATGTACAAATATACAATTAACATATTTAATATCTTAAAAACTATAAAAAAAACGGAATATTTGTAGTTTTTAAAATAATAAAAGACTTAAGAGAGGAACTTGAAAAACTTTTATTAATGTTATCACAGCAAATAAATAATTTAAAACATCTTTTATTAATGTTGTCGAATGAAATAAATAAATTGACATGAAAAATTTTAATTTTCAAATCTATCCCATTATTTAATTTTAATTATTGTGTTCTTAAGTAAAACTTTTTACTTAATTCATTGGGTTATAAGGTGCACAATTTTATGTTTTCACCAATTTTTTTTTTTTATTATTTTATAATTTGTTTTTTTTAAATTATTATTTTGGTAAATGGTTATTATGTAATTTAATTTAAAAAACAAAAATTTTTCAATCTTGGAAAAATATTTATAAACAAAAACAACAACAACAACAACTACTACTTAGCAATCAAATGTTCCACATTCAAGTACATCTGTAACATCAGTCTCATCTTTATTACAACGTCGTGGAGGTGATGTTCTTTCAATACTTAGGGCACCATTTACACGTCGTCGAGTTACTTCAGTATCACCAAGAACACCACCAGCTAATCAAAAAACAAAAAAGAAAATAAAAAATATTCAACCACGTTCTCAGAGTTTAGGATCATTAGCGGTAAATAATTTGGATGCTTTAGATGCTAATAGTGATGTTGCCTTAACAAATACTAATATAAAAAAATGCCCCAATCAAATCATTAAAAGAGGCGCTTCTGCTATAAATTTACATCAAACTTGTATAGCAGAAGAAGATTGCCTCGAAAATGATGAATCCTCTATGTGTGTTATTAATGTTGTGGCTTGTATTGAAAAAACTAATTCTGAAAATGATTTATCTAATGACAATAATATTTATGCTGAATTAGAATTATCTACATCCAATGAATTATTACCATCAACATCATTATCAGCTACTGTTACAACTACTAATACTACTACTACTACGATCACTACTAATAGTTCCTCATCGAATATAGTTAAAAATACAATTGAAACTCTTGAAAAAAAATGTATTGATAAATTAACATTAGAAAATGGTGAAACAAAATCTTCAATTGATGATAGACTTGATAAAATTGATGAAATTAATCGTATTTTAGATAAAAAAATGAAACAAATTAATTCAAAAACAAATATTGAATCAAACACTGTTATACATCAAATTGAAGAAGAAAATCAATTTACAACAGAACCAATACCAAGTACTTCAAAAAATATTTCTGGAAGTTATGTTACATTTGTTGAAACACCTAAAAATTCTGATGATGATAAAATTGAAACAATATCAAATCCAGAAACAAATACTATCAAAGAATTAACTGGTTTGAATTTATCATCTAAGGATAATATTAATAATCATAATAATAGTAATAATATCAATATAAATGGTAATGGTAATGTTAAAAAACGTTCAACATCATTTACTCATAAATCATTGAATACATTTATTACGAATATTAAAGAATTTAAATTTGCTATGAATTCAAAACAAAATCAATCAAAAAAAAATGACAATGAAAATAATATTAATACTCTGGAAGAAAATTCTGAGGATAATAAAAATAATATTATATTAGATACAAATCAAGATTTAAAAGAAAAACAAGATAATAAACAAAAACTAAGAAATTTAGAGAAAAAAGTTCATAAAACTAAAAAATCAAAAGCAATTAAACAAACATTTCGTTCTAAAGTTCTTAATTTTCAAATACGTCGTGGTAGAGTATGTGAACGATGTTCAAAACGACGTAAAATTCATCCAAGTAATCGTGTTTTTGATTTTACAAAAGAATTCAATAATACAACACCAACAATAACAACACCAATAATATCAACACAAATAATAAATACAAATTCAAATGCAAATTCAAATTTAAATTCTAATTCAAATTCAAATTCAAATTCAAACCAAATAACAGTAGCTAATGATAATGAAAATGATTTTTGTATGTGTCCACCTACCTCTTTAACAACATCAAATACAATTGTTACAAATCCAAGTTATGATAGTTCAAAAAATTTATCTAACAATTTTAATAATAACAGTACCAATATTGGAAACAAAAAATTATTTTCATGTGAGCTTTCAGGTGCTTCAAGTTCTAGTGAAGATATTTTAGCAATAAAAGAGCACACTTATTGTGAACCTTTTAGTACAGGTGATGTGAGTAAATAATAATAATTTTCCATTGTGACAGAAAAAAAAAAAAACAATTCAATTATTCAATTCACAATCACACTATACTAAATTTTTTTTTTATTTTGTATATACATAAATATAATATATAAATTTACTTATACCACTTATACAAATATAATTGCATTTTGAAGAATGAATTGTGTAGAGACATTGTATCGAAGCCAATTAGTCGATATTATTAATTCATAAGTAAATCAATTAATAATTATTCAGTTATTTAAATTAGTTTTTTTTGTATTATTTAAGCTAGAATGCAAATGAATGTAAATAGGAAAACGCTTTACTGTATATATATGTATAAAGGAATTTTGAGAATATTATATATATTTTTTAATATGAAATCTGTAATGTATATTACAAGTGAACAATCTTTTTAAGAGGTGATTTCTTGGAGTATCATTAGAGTGTACCCTCTAGGAAATGGATCCCTTATTTTTAAATTTGACCTGAACTACAAAGCGATTAAAGAAAATCGTTTAAAAAAATAATGTTTACTAAATAATCAATACAAATTTTTAAAAAAAACCCCTCCCCTGCCGAGAACAATTTTTCTTCTGAAATACTCCAAAGAATCCCTCCTTAAAGAATTTTACATATAAAATGGACCACGTTCTATAATAGTGTTTTATAAAAAGTTGGAAAGATATAGATAATATTATACTATACTACAATATTTATAAAATTAGCCATATGGTCTTGATAAGCTATATAATATGATTCAATACATTTTCGGTGTCTTTTCCCTGGGATGAATCTGGTAATTAAAGAAATATGTATAGGGACATTTTTCTGATCGTTGATCCAAGCATGATGTTAGTTCGTTAATCGTGAATGCTTTATTATAAATCTTGTGATTACTTATATTAATTTTTTCCGATTTACAAAATCAATATTTTTTAAATTTGCCATTGGTCGTTTTATTTTTTAGTTGTGGAATAGCTATTGATTTTGAATTTGTATGTGTGTGTGTATCATATTTCTTTTTCTCAACCCTCTATAGCCGCTTCAACCACCATCAACAGATTAAATTTCGGATTCATGTAGTACTTTTGGAACGTTATTCTCTTGTTCGTCAACTAAATTGTTGGATTGATCTGGAAGTTAGAATTGAGCTATTGTAAGCTTAAGCTGTTGTTTTCCTATAATTTTTTAGGAATTATATTTGTTAATACTACACTCAGAGATTCAGTAAATATGAAATCCTTGGATTTGATAAGATACATTAATTTGCTTTCATTTTCGACGCACACTTCTGCAGCATAAATACTGATGGTTTTGTCCTTAGCAAGGATTGCTTATTACACTACACTATATTTAAAACCAGTAAAAAATCCAAACATTTCAAGGTCTAAAATGTTTTTAAATAGTATAATTTAATTTTGTTAGAAATTTTAAGAAATCGCAGTCGTATTTTGACTGTATAAAATATTGGAAAAAGGACTAATTATATTAAATTGGTCTAGTAGAAAAAAATATTGTCAAATATACAAGTTTTGATAAGGAATTAATTGAAGTACATTATATCTGTAAATGTAAAAGATTCAACTATTTTAAATAGCTTCTTTGAAATACGGAAAACTATTTTAATTTATCTTCTCTAAAATTTTACCGAAAAACTGTCACAGTATTTGAACATTGTTGAAAAGGTATATAGCTATAGCTTATACATACATATTTTATGTCTATATCGTAGAGTTTAGAAGGTATTTTTAAAATAAAAAAACATCTATTTTGTAATTTTTTTTATATAAAAACGCCGTTTACAAAGTAAGACAAATATAAGACAAATATTTTGTGTATTTGTGCTTTAGACATAAAAGGTGTATGTAGAAGTTATAGCAAAAAACAAACCTTTCCAATAATGTATAAATATTGGTATCGTTTTTCAGTAAATTTTTTTTTGTTACGCTCTTGACAGTAATTTAGGTAGAATCACCTTTTCGTGCTTAATTAAGTACAGTACTGCAATTTTACACTACAATATCTTCAATGTTTTTCGAGCATTTATTTATCAAATTTCATTATAATAGCGCTCGTCACGCATTTCGTATCTTCGTATTTCGTAAATTTACGAATGTCAATTTTCGTAAATTCGTAATAACAGCTGAATCCATGCTTCTAGAAAACATTTCAGAAGTAAATAGAAATGTTTATTTTAATTTATTTTTTATTTTTCTTTTTTATAAAAATTTCACTTACACATTTAAATTTATTTTTATTTTTAATTTTGAATGTTTAAGTTTGTTAATAAAAAATTAATTTGATTAATATTTTATTGATAATTTGTATTTGTTTTTGTTTACTATTAATATTGGACATTAACTGTCATTAACAATACGAAGATACGAAGATACGAAATGAAAATTAAATAGCTCAGAGGCTTCTTATTTTTCTTTCGTAAATTTACGATTTCGTATTTTATCATCCGTTCGTTTATAAAGCTTTTGTATGAAAGTGTAGCAAACTTTTTTGGTTTTTAGTATGAAGTGTAGTAAACCAAAATAAGACGACAACCAAATAATACGAATCGTAAATTTACGAAATTGCGTGACGGGCACTAATATATTTCATTTCATTAAATGTGGAAAATTACTGCTATTGTCAGGAAAT
This sequence comes from Argyra leucocephala, assembly GCA_963942445.1. Classification (NCBI taxonomy): domain Eukaryota; kingdom Metazoa; phylum Arthropoda; class Insecta; order Diptera; family Dolichopodidae; genus Argyra; species Argyra leucocephala. The sequence goes on along the minus strand of OZ012677.1, from coordinate 54,867,938 downwards.
AAGCCTTATTAAATAGAATAGTTTCATTGTATTTAATTTGTTACCAGATTATACTCTCAATTATTTTTTGTCATTTATTTATCCCAATGACAAAAGGTTAAAGCATTTTTTTGCTTCATCGGGAATTGAATCTGGGATCTTTCGGTTGAAAATATTGAGATATAAGGTTTTGAAAAAAAGATACGAAATGTTTTTTTTTCAAAATGTTCAACTTTGAGCAATAGATCCACAACGGCAACACCTATAAAAAAAATAACTATATAATATTTTTAATACAACTAAACGTTTAATAGATATATATGCACTAATTTTTAATACACTAATACAAATAAACGTTCAAAAAATTTTCAGACCGTTATCTTACTATGTATGTATGAATATATATCTATATATCTTGTATCAACAAGTATAACGGCTTATATGCAAAAACATTAAAACAACAATGATGCTTTCAAATGTTATTTTCTAATTTGAATGAGATGTGCCATTAAGGATATATATTTTTGGAAAGCTTAACACACCAGATATCGTTGATTTCATAATATATGTCACTTTTGGTCCTACGCGGGTACAACATTTACTTCAGAATCATAATAATTTTTATACAAAGAAAACTTTTGCAACAAAACAATCAAATTAAGTTTTTATCAAAAATGTAAAAACGAAAATTTTCACTTAAAAATATTTGTAAAATTATCAAAAAAATTGTCTAAATGTTTAGTCGAATTTAGAGGTAGCAAAAAAATGTATTGTCTCTCAATAGACCAAAACGTTTTTTGTTTTTTCTTGATCACAACCTAAAATTTTACAAATAAATGCCAACAAAACAAAAATATTCACATACTTTTTTGTTTTTTCTATTCTCTCTAAGTTCATTCAAACTTTTTTTATCTATTTCAAACAAAAAAAAAAACAAAAAAAAAAATTGGTGAGTAATTTTCTACAATTCACATTGTATTCACCCGGCCCGGTAAATTTAATAATTTTCATTAAAATGCTGTTTATGTGTTTGTTTATTTGAAACCTGTTGTTGAAATTTACGAAATTTTTATTCTAAAAATATAAATTTTCTCAAAGTGTTGTGTATATGGGGATGTGACAGTTCTATTTAACACATTATAAATATATACTATATGCTATAAGCTATAAGTCATGTGTGTACGTACATATAAATAAACAGATCTGATATACATATAACGAAATACAGGACATAATTATTAGAACATATGACTTTAATAGACTTTGAGAGAAATCAGACAACTGAACCAATTATTTGAGAACTTGGAAAATGGATTTATTATTTTTTTTTGTTATGTTTATTTATTGAAAAATAAAAAATGTAAAATTAATTTACATTTCTCTTAAAAAACTAATGTCTCAGCACTCTAAGGACTTCGGCTATAAAATAAATTAATAATTTTGAACTATTTCCAGCAGAATAAATGTTTAAACTATTCAAGACTTTGAATTCTAATAATAAGAATACTGATACAAATGAACACACAAGTAAGTTTATAGAGGATTGGGGTTGTTTTTTTTTTTATCTCTGATACAATTTTTTAGTTTATATTTGTAATATCGTAATTATATTGATTACGTTTCATGTGGTTTCATATTGTAACTCAATTATTGTTATCAAATTCAGCTCAACTTTCAATAATGTTTCAAATGATTTATCAAATAACAACACATTTAGAATTTGCTTCCACACCAAGTATTACACTTAAGGCCTATTTTTTCTCCGAATTAGCTCAATTCATGTTAATGTTCAATATTCAGTTTATTTTTTTGATGCTCTATTTAAAAGTCTGGTATTATTTTAGTCTGCAATCTGTTAAAATTTTTTGCAACCCAATTGCATTCGTTCGTTCTATAGCTCGCTCTGGCCCATCTTATAAAATCTTGAACATCTTAGAATTCTTACATTTGATTTCTTACAACATCTTAGACGTTACAAGCTGTTTTATTTCATTTTTGGAAATTTCAGCTGTTAAAGTGTAACTTTTAATTTATCTGAGAGCTTTCATGTACATGAACCAATTCTCTTCTATTGGTCTCTTTTGTTGTTTCCGCTACATACGTCAATAACGGGGAAAGCCAATTTTTTGTAAAATTTAGTAATATGCAATACGAAGTCGTAAATCTTATATTTTAAACAAAATTACAAACGAATTTGAATTGAATTGCAAATTGTTATTTTGAAGATGTGAAACTAAATCAGGGCATAATTATAACTAGACCTAGAACATATTAATTTAATAGTGTTTAAGAGAAATTACTCTAACAAATTATCGGGTACTCTATTGAATGTGGAAATTATTAGATTGAATTCATTAAACGGGAATAATGCAGGATGTTCTGCTCTTGACTATTAGAGCTTTGGCTTTGGGGGAGCAAAAAATTGTATGAGGAGTGCATTTTCAACTTTCGCCGAGTTTTAAATGGTTGATTTGTCTGTTTTTGTAGTTCGGGACATTTTTCTCGCAATATTTCGTTAACGAATTACTCCAGATGGTTAAAAATATAGTCTTAGTGGAAATTTTACTTAAAATATTGTAATAAATACATTTTTATGTAGCTTTAATTTTTTTGGACGCTATTCAGGCCCAAAATTTATTAAAAACTTATTTTTACTCCAAAATTATAAAAAGTTCTTTAACAATAGCTTCAATTATGTTATTAATATAACTTGAAATTTTCACACGTTGAAAGATGACATTTAAGCATAATGTTTGTATAAATAAGTAAAAATCTAATTAACATGAAGGATATAATAACGAAATAAAACTGCTTTCAAATTTATTTATATATTTTGTATTTATAATTTGTCTTCTCTTGATCTTGCTAAATCACTAAATTAATTTTTTTTGTTAAAGATAAAAGATTTTTTTTTATAGAAAATTTTTTTTTTTTTGATAATTGTATGAATTTTCCTTTTAAATGAATTATCAGCATTAGTCTTAAGTTACTAAGTTTTGAAATTAAAAATATTTTGTTTATACTCTATACGAGCTGCAAGCTCTTTTGAGATTTGAAAAAAATAAATAAATATATTATATATCAAACATTGAATACAGTCATGAAATATTGATATTTATAAATTAATCTTCAGTTTAAAAAGCTGAATCTAAACTAGACATGTGAAATGTCCAAGAACTCTTCGAAAAATCTAACCGTATTTTCTAAATAGAATCAATAAATAATTGATTATATTTAATAATTCATTCCACAATTTACTGATACATAACAGTCAAAATAATATTATAAATTACGAAATTGAAAATCAATTAACGAAAAATTATAATATTATTGACGATGGCAACAAGAAATCGAAATACTATCATATATATCTTTATATCATTCTAACATAACCGACTAATTCACCGAAATAATTTATCACTGTCATCACTTCTATTGAAAAAATAGAATATCATTTCATAATTTCTAAATATTATTACATAAAAGTCTTGTATTATATAGAATATCAAATTTTTACGATATAATTTATAACCGTATTTAATTTTATAATTAAAAATTTTTATAAATTATTTAATAATTTTTTTTTTTTATAATTTTCAATTGAATCTAAACAGAAAAAAAAGTTACAACAATCTATTATTAATAACAAAAATAAAAACAAAAAAAAAAAACAAAAATTGATGACAATTAAATTTTAAGTATTTACACTTTCTTTATACTCGTACATCAATTTTTAATTTAATTTATGATAGTTTTTTTTATTTATTTCTAATAATTTACTTTTTATAATATATAATTAACATTTTTTATTTTTATATTTTTTTTTTAATTATTAATTTTAAAAATTTAAGTTTAGAAGTTTAGATTAACAATTTAACACTTCATAATTTCGTGCACAAACATTGTTAGGAATCTCTTCATTTGATTTATTAGTAAATCTTACAAATTATGTACACTTTGAAATAAATTTTTTAATTAATTTTTTATTTAATTTCCACAACTTTAATATTTATATATTTTGGGATCGGTACAAAATATTGCATTACAAAAGACTATTTGTACAAAAAATTAGAATGGCATGTTCGTATTTATCAGATAACTATATATGATTAAATGAAAGTCCCTAACCATAGTATAAACATAATTTAATTATGTGACATTGTGATTTATTTTTTTTTTTTCATATAAAACTAATCATCTATACTTGTAATTACTATAGTTAAAAATAAATTACACTTAAATTATGTTAAATTTACATTCACAACCCTGCTTTTGTGTTATATCGTAATTTTTATCGTATTTATTTATTTTTGTGCAATCTTGGACAATGTTATTTTATAATGAAGTTTCAAACAAGTAAAAATTTAAATAAAATTTATTAAAATAAATTCGTATGTATCTAAAAAAAATATTGATAACATTTACAATCAAAAATGATTCTAAATTTATTCAATTATTAGTTTTTGGATTCATTTGGTTTCTTCTTTTCAAAAATAATCTCTCTATATTTTTTGTTGTGACAGCGAAAGAGAAGTAAACACAAAACGTCAAACTTAACTTGATGTGATTAAATATAATGCAAACACTTTTTTTCAACCATAGTTAGGAAACGTAATTTAATATGCGAACATATGTAAAATACAATGCGAACATGCTATGACGCAAAAAAGACTGTATTATAAAACACTGTATTATGATATATGTACTGAATTTTCACTAACTAGCACGGGTAATAAGCCTATTTGCGGCTGTGGTGATATAGGTGTCAGACCTCCCGAAATTACATAATTTAATCTAATGATATACATTATATGCACAAAAGACTGTATGATCAAAAGACCCCGTCTTACAAAGACTGTTTTGTAAATCCTGTATGTTGATGGCAAATACGATTTTGTGGTATGTATTTACAATTATTTTTTGAAAATCGTATTTTATTGTTTCAGTGCTTAAATTTATACCTCAATCGTGTAAACTATTTTACAGAGATCACATCAGCCGTTACATCAGCACATCAGCCGTCAGAAGTCACATCAGCCTTACATATTTTTTTTACTGCTCATTACACAAAATATTTAAAGGACTACCCACAGTGTCTATTTTGTTGGGTATATAGAAAAAACGTGTTTCGTTATAATTGGAACAATAATCAAAGGTTTCGTGCGTATACTAACAAATCGGCTCCGACAAAAATTTTAAAAATTATTTCGTTCCTAGAATTATTATTTTGTTGTTTCTAAAACTTGTATTTGCTCAATAAAAAAAACTGCCCTTTCAAATACATCAAATTCTTTTAATGTCATTGTTTCCTTCATCAGATTAAAAGTAGCTGGCCTGATTTTTTACTTTTGAGCCAATTTATTTGTTTATTAAATTTTAGTTCATTCATAAGGTCATAAAAAATACTTTATATGAAAATTGTAAAACAGTATTTTGTTTACAGGATTATGTAGTACACTATTTTGTACCTGACCCGCATATTTCCATTTTTTAAATAATAAATTATTCTGAAATTTATGATAGAAAGTAAAGCTAATATTCAACCTGTCTTATTTATTTTATTATTTACATTTATTTTATCATTTATTATTACATATTTACAAATTTAATACATAAGAATAAGAAATAAAAGTTAAAAAGAAATTAAATGTGTATAAAAGCAAAGAAAATTGTAGAATAAAAAATGGATATTAATGTAATTGTAATGATGAAATCAGAGAAGACTGAAAAATACAACACGTTTAAGAAGATGTTCAAAATCAGATTAAAAATATATCCTAATAACAGTATAGTATTATAACTGTTACATTCAGACCACCATGCCGACCAATATATCATCTAACTACTAATTAGAAGTTCTCGTGCTTAATTCGAGCTCAGAGCACTGTCCTGACAATAGCAGTAGTTTTCCATATTTAATGAGTTGATAAGGCGATAATTTGATAAGTTAATGAAACATATTGTAGATAATATTGTAGTATAAATTTGTAGTACCGTACTTAGCACGAAAAGGTGATTTAGTTGGTATTAATACTATTAAAGTTATTGTCAAGAACATTAAACAAATGTATGTATTTCTTTCTTTGATTTATCCTAAAATAGATAAATTTTATAAAATTTGTTGAGAGTTTGTAATAACTTAAATAAAATAGAATTAAACTGTTTAAGAAGGTCTAATTCATGACAATAATCGATTAGAGATTAAATATAGATGGCCTTCCCTACCCTATCATAAAATTTTTGTACCACAAGGTGTGGTATTTCCTATATTATATCTCCTATAATACGCTGATATGCACTAATATTGTACCACTTTGTATCAGATAACTTGTATCACTTTACTTACTTGTACCACTAATAACTTGTGTAAAAAAAACATTAATTCTAAAAAATAAAATACAAAAATAACAATTTAGAAATTATATTAAAAAAAATTTTGGATATCTTAAAAAATATTTTTTATTTGTTCTTATAAATGAATGCCATGCTAGCCGATAATGACGAATGAACATCAGTAATTACAACTACAAATATTATCAATAAATAATTAATAAATAATATTATTTTTTTTTTTTCAAACAGCCAAAATAGTAGGTTGAGACCTTTTATATCGCTTGGTACATTTGGCTACGGTGGAAAATGAAAGTTAGGAAATTATCACATTATCTTAATTCTTTTTTTCTTAAACATTTTCTGTTAGTTAACTAATTAAATGTGAAAAACTGTTACATACTATCATCATGGAACCTAAGCCTTCTGAAATAATATACATAGTTCCGTTGTAGTCAAGTCAATACCAAATTATACTCTCAACAAATTTTTATAGAATTTCATTTATTTTAAGAGCATCAATAAAAGAAAAATTCAATTTAACATATTTGCCCTCTATAAACCGGGATTCGAACCCAAGACCTTTTGATTAGTAATAAAATGACATATAACCACTACATCATATAGATTGATTATTACAAGTGATACTCATATTACAACCAACTTATTCTAATCTAATCTACTCTAACCAAATTCACACAATTATATAGGTGTTACAGTTCGGGCTGAATATTCACACTCGTTTACAAATTGCTCAAAAACAGCAATGTTTCTTCATTCTAATTTGTCTTGACCAAATATCCACCATATGTTAATTTTAATTTTGTCTAACTTTGCTCTCAAATTTAATTCACATCTTACCGTTTTAGTCTGTATAGCTAGTGCTATATTTAACAATTACACTGGCGACAGATTCAATGTTTAAGTCGATGACTTTATTTGGCACAAATCAAGTCGCATTTACCAGTGATCTTATTCTTAACTCCTTATTTTGGAATCTTTGTATGGTGTTGATGTTAGTTTTTGCTGCGCAACCCTAAATCTGGATTCCATTATGTCCGAATAGGTTTTATTATGACTTTATAAAATATAATCTCTTATTTAATAATAATTGATAACTGTGTGTTCTTTCTCATTAGCCAATGTATATACTTTTAAATTTGATATCAATTTCTTCATTTACTGGCAATATGTTTACGTCAGCTTTTTTTTTTTGTATACATAAATATGTATAAAAGCCAAAACACTATCTTTTATACCGATTGGTACGTTTGGCTAGGATGGGAAAGGAGAATTAGTAGAGGAGGATGGTAAAATAAAAAGAGGACAATTACGAACGAAGGTGTTTTTCTAAATGTATGCCTTAGTACTACTATACATCATTTTTGTGGGAGGATTTTATTATTTAAAACGACTAATAATCACTAATAAATTATTGCTTTTATTTTGTAAAAATCGATGTTTCGAAAGTACCTTACTTCCTTCATCAGTGCTTAAGGATGGTTACTAAAAACCAAAAAAAAAAATTTAAATTTTTTTAAGACCTTATAACTCCTGAAGGAGTGAAAGAAAGGAAAATCTATATTCACACAAGTTTTTATTTATTTCAACCCCTGACTTTTAAGTGAAAAAAAAATCAATGATTTCGAAAACAAAATTATTCTAATCGGAATTTCAATTTTCATTTAATTTTCAATTCAATTTCTTTTATTTATTATTTTTAATAATTATACAATCAATTTAATTTAAACAATAAAAAGTACATAATTATCTTGAAAATATTGCACCCGGTAATGCGAACACAGCACAATTGTTTACAGTAAGACAAATTAAAATTTAAATTGCACACAATCTATTACTTAACATTTTAATAAACCAACACGAGAGTAATTATTAAAACAAGTGCTTTCCATTGACTATTCTATTATAGTTCTAATATATTCTAATCAAATTCAAATCAAAATAAATACAATTTTTTTTTTTTTACACATAACAATAATATAATTTCGAAAGTACAATTTTTCCCTAACATCCCTAAACATTTCTATAACCACCTATCTAAAAGTTCACTCTAATTTTTTTTTTTTTTAATAGCCAGTAGTTAAATAGTAGTAATAAATTTATTTATTTAGTAATTTATTCTATTATGATTTTTTTTTTTTTATTAAATAAAATTAACATTTTTTTTTTTTTTTTTTTTTTTTTACATAATTAAATTACAACTATGAAAAATTTGTATTCTATTGAAATTTAAAATTAAAACCAAAACAAAACAAAAAACAAATGAAAATGAAATAAAAAAAAAATTATTATAAAGCACGATAATTTAATCACGTCTGTATTATCTTAAGGTCGTTTAGTTTTTTAAGAATCTCAAATTGTTTTCCCGAATGCAACAAAAATAAATGAAAAATACTAATAAAAAAAAAACAACAACAATAAAATACCAATAAAAACAACAACAAAAAACATTACCTGTACCTATTGAGTTTCAAATATATGTATGATCATGTTAGTCGTCAATAACAGACCGGAACAGATCATTCAATTTTCTAATAATAATAATAATATTGAGTGAATTTTCACAATCTTTAATAAATTTATTTAGAAAACAAAAACAAAAAAGTAAAAAAAAAAAAAAAATAGAAATATATAACAAATAAAGAAGAAAAGAAAAAAAAAAGAAAATTTTGTGTGATTTGACCTTGTTGAAAATTTCTGAGTGAAAAGTTTCAAATAATTAAAAATAGATTTTGAAAAATTGAAATAAAAATATAAATTTACAATATTATACGTCACTTTAAACGCAATTTTATAATTCGGCACTGACATACATCAATATACTCATACATATAGTAAATTTAGATGGTTGATGCCCGAATTTTAACATTTATGTGTGTTTGTTATAAAAATAAAAAAAATAAAAATTGAAATTTTCATCAATTGAATTCAAAAATTATTATGCTATCAAATAAAATTTGAAATTTAATGTAAATTACATACCTACATACATACATATTTAAATTTAGTGACGTTTTAATTAAAATTTTATTTAAATAATGTGACGTTTTTTCTTATATATATACATACATATATTATTATTATTAATTTATATTTTAAATTTAATTTTAATTTAGTGATTATAATAAATTAATAATATTAAATCATAAATAATATATAAAGAGTGAGAGAGAGAGAGAGGGAGAAATATTTGTATTTATAATAATTTTTATTTTAAATTTTGAGAAAAAATTGTGTATTTGTGTTGACTGTTATTAAAATGAAAAGATTAAGCAGATTTTTTAAATTTAAGGTATATTTTCTCAAATATCAGAAAGCACATTATTTTAACATTCCAAATTAGAAAATAATAATAATTAAAATTTTGACTGGTCCTACATTCCAAACGATAAGAGGTGGTTCTAACATTAACATTAATTTAATATAATTTATTGCATTGGTTTGATATTCCTAAGGGCAGCAGAACTTGTTAGCATTATTATTTTAATATCATTTATTACATTGGATTAACATTCTCAATAACTCAAGTACCTGATCAAGTCAAATTCCCAATGGTAGTAGGACCCCTCACCATTAATTTAATATAATTTATTTGTATTGAATTAATCATTATTTTTATTTATTACACATAGATGATTTTTTATTTTTAATATTACCAGATTCCAATTACCTCTATTAATAAAATTCGTGCAAGGGATGATATTTTTTTAAGAATTGGTAATAATAAGTATACACCACCAAAATTAAAAAAAAAAAAAAAAAAATTATTAAATATTCAGCAAAATTTGCAATTGTTTATTTTTTGTTTTTGTTTTAGGGATTTTCAACCTTAATTAAATATTCCATTATTGCTTTTTTTATTTGTTTTCAAACATAATAAATATTTTTTTTTTTTTTTTTTTTGTAATTTAATTATATCAGGAAATGGAAAATTAAATACTTTATACATATTTAATTATTATGTTTTGTTTTCAATAAAAAAAAAAAAAAATGTTTTAATTATTTTCAATTAAGAACTACTTATATACATAGTAATTTTTTTTTTATTTTTCATTTAAAAATAAAATAAAAAAATTTATTTTCATATAAAAATGAAATTCAATTTTTATATTATAATTTTTTTCCACAAGAAGCTTATTGCAAATTACTGCTGCACTTATTTTAACTAACATTTTAATTTTATTTTTTCGAAACCAAGAAATCACATGGTAGTATTCTGCAACCGTATATTATATAATGTATATGTAAATGAAAAAAAATCAATAACAATTAAACGATTTTTTTTATTATTTTGTATTTTTTTATTTTTGAGTTATAATTTCATTTTTATTTTTAATATTATAATTTTTGTTATCAGATCAAATTCTTAGTTTAAGCATTTAGAAAAACTTAGCTTAACGAATCGAAGAAAATTTATCACTTAACGGTATGCATGCAACATGCACCTAAAATTACAATAAGAGCGTATGAAATGTAAAAAAAACAAAATTTTCATATTTGACTTACCAATATGGAGTTGTTACCTAATTTGACTAGTAATTAGAATATTTCCACTCAGAATAGCTCCACTCAGGGTGTAAATGTTGTAAACATTTGTGTTTTTATTATTAATTAATTATATAGGAATACAATATGTTAGAATAAATTGATAAGGGTATTCACGATTAAGTGTATAAGTGTATATTTGATGTAGATCTACAATAATTTATACAACGATATGTCAACGCGCTCTTGTACTTTTGATGTCATATTCGATGTAGAATTGTGACAGCGGTTATCATATATTATAATAGAGTTAATTGTTAACAATTCACCTCAAAATTATACAAATATACAATAAAAATTATAGAAATAAAAAGATTAAAAAAAAAAACTACCCCACGGCCCACCCACCTTCCTACTTTATACCTAATGCAATTATTTATATAATTCAATTTATTCACCAAAATTGAGAGAAAATAGAAAATAAAAAGTTTTTACTTAATATAGGGAAAAGGTAGAAAAGGCGTGACAATTAAGAAGTATTTTGTTTTTGCAAATCATACCAAACCGTAGCTTCTTATTAAAGCATGACTGTTTACTGGTTGATAGTGAAAAATATCAGTCTATTTAAATCCATGTTCTGCTAAAAAAAGGGGTCTCTAGTTTAATTTATAATTATGAGAATAAGTGAGAAACAACTTTATTTTTTTTCATTTATAACTCTGTGGTTTTACAACGAAAGATGATAACTGCAATTTTGTCGAATTTTAGTTATGAATGCCATTTTATATAAAATTTTAAGCTCTTTCAAATCAAAAAAAAAAAATTTAATAATATTAAGTAATTTATGAATTCAAAACTGAATAACTAACAACTGCCGTTGAAAATATTTCTAACATAAGCATATAACTTCACTTATGCAGTTTATATTGAAAAATTTTACTGCGTATTATACATTTTTGTTTTTTGTATAAACTGAATAACTGAAGTTATCATGTTCTTCAGCAATAACTTTGATGTAACAAAAATGAATAAGTTATTTAAAAATTAAATAAAAATGTAAAAATTTTACAAAAATTAAAAAATTATTGAAATGATTTCAAAGATCATACCTTTTTAAAAATTTTCAAAAGATTTTCATTAAAAATATTGCAAAAATAACTAGAAAAAATAACTAGAAAAGTATAGCAAATTCTATACTAAACTTTATTCAATTGCAATTTACAAGAAATGCCAAAAATGCAGTTATCATCTTTCGTTGTAAAACCACAGAACTATACATTCATAAAATAATTCAACTAAAATTTTGTTTCAATTTAAAGTTTTTATTTAAAACCTCTGTCTTTAGGTCTGTATGTTAACTTTTATTTGTAAAAATTTGCAAATGAGAAGAAAAATCACGTGATCATAAAATTCTGCGAGAATAGTTAAAATGTTCTCTTTTGCAAACAAAAGTAGACATACGCAAAAGTTGCATACATTTTTTCAAATTTTTTCATGTCAAAAATAAACGATTTTTAGGTTATGAGATTTTTTTAAATTTGAATTAATTTAGTAATTTTTTGAAATTTTTTGTAAAATTATTGAATGTTTTTTGTTGAAAAAAATTAAATTAAATCATTTTTCGTGGTTTTGGTCATTTTGTCGGTAAAATATAATAAATAAGTTTTCAGGTTAGGTATACAACTTTTTATATGAAAAATATTCTATTGACATTTAAAACAACAACAAAAGGTTGACAGTAAATTTTTACAAATTTTTGCAAATAGAAATTTCATTTGCAAAAATTTATTTAAGAGAGAGCTCTGACGTCACGTTTTAAACATAAAATTCTCTTAAACAACTTCTCAAAAATTTGTAAAGAGCATGTAAATAAAATGGTTAACATACAAAGATTTGGATAAATTTATTTATATTTATATAAATTTGCGAGTTAACATACAGACCATTTATCTCAGCCATTTTCCAAATATATTATGTATTGACTTTACAAATGTCAAACTTAAAAAGTACAATGGCAATTAAAGTATAAAATACTACAGGTATAATATGTTTTAGTTTTGTAGAATATTTTTTCATATAAAAATTTGACAATAGCAAATACACTTCTACACTTCTACACTTAGTACAAGATTACACCTTTAATCTATACCAAATCGTGAATACCCTTAATATAAATTTAAACTATACTATACTTATTACAAAAACGTATAAACGTATATAAATTATCATATTCTGGATAAAAATGACCATACGCAGTTCAACTTATCGGCAAACAACTCCATAAATACTACAAATTTTTCTACAAAATTAAAAGATAATCAATTTTATGTAATTTTTTTAAGTTAAATCATCTCCCATTAAATGTCACATTGAAATTTGAAATTGTCAAAATACAAAATTTGTTAATAAACAAATATTACAATCTAAAAAATTCTTTATTCAATTTTACAGTTTTAATTTTATAATATTAATTAAGTTTAGGTTTTCAGCCAATTGCATCGCCCACAGGCCTGTATAATTCTTATGCAAAATTGTACATCACTTGTGAATGTTCTGTACAAAAAAAGGTTTCATGCTGCTGGTAATGATCATCAAATCGAGTAAATCCCATTTAAAAAAACATTTAAAAATCTTCACTTAAATTTTTTTAAATAAAAATTGATTCCGCTTTCATTAATATTCTTAATAAGAAAATAAATAAAACTAAAATTTGACGAAACAAGTCAAAATCACTGATGAGGAGAAATGAATTGATCTCGAACTATTGTTATTTGTAATATATCATAATAAAAATAAATACATATTATTAAAATAGAATTCGGCTTTGATCTAATAAAATTAATTGTTTACATTTTAATGCTTAATTCTGGATTTTTATAGTCGAAAATTCTCTCCGCCCGTGAATCAATAAAATCCCCAAAATTAGTTTGTAGGTAAAATGGTATTAAGGGTGTACTAAATTCCTAATCATTGATGCAAAAATTAAATTCTAAATACATCAGGCATTAAAATTATAGAATTTCTACAATAAAATTCTAATTTCTGATCAAAAGATTTTTCTGTGTTTCTTAACACTTAGGCTGTAGATGAATAAACATTTCGGTATGAGGGCCAATTTTTCTAAAGATAAATTTCAGATATGAAATAACTATTGCAAAGTTGTAATCAAATTGTCAATATATTTTTAGTAATTTGTGACATTATTTTTGAGTGAGAAATTTTCAAATATTAGGTTCTTAGTTTGTATAATAGCAAAATAAAATCACTGGAACATTAACGCGTGTATTGCTATACTTTCGCAAAATTATTTTAGCATCTTAACATTTTGTACTGTGTGTTATTCGATGCGGATACATTTCATATTCGTCCCTTGAATTTAAATTAGCAGCCATAGTTCGATTTTTTTTTTTGTTTTTATATTTCCAAAATTATGGAATGAAAAATATTAACCATTTTTACGCAGAGACTTGCACATTTTCATATACCAGAGATTTTTTGTTTTAAATTTATTTTTATATATAATAGGTAATAATAATTTATTTTGTTATATATGTATGTATATCAAAATAGAGAAAGCAGATATATCCTATACCAAATAAAGAAACAAAATTATGTTATTTTTTCACTGAAATTCCGATAGAAAACGTTTGTCAAACATTTATAAAATCTTTTAAGATCGATGGTATTATGAAGTAGATCGTATGACTGCAAAAAAATTATTTTATTGAATATTATTTATGGAATTTTCACATTGTAATTGATTTTTGTTAATAAAATATGATTTTTGCAAATTGAACCAACACTATAATAATTTAAATAATAGGTCCATTCGCGTAAGATAAGCTTTTAAAAACTTGCAAAAATTTATGTACCAATTTGCAAGAAATCCGTTCGTGAACTGAGTTTTTTTTTTTTTTTTGCAAAAATGAGAGGAAATGTGTGACGCCAACATTACTCTCTCGCATAAGTTTTTGCAAATGAAATTTCGATTAATGCATCAAATTTTGTTGTTTTTTTATTAGGTTATTCACTTTCCTTATTGTTTATATCAAATTAATGTCAGTTGTTTGGGAGTTTTCAAGTTCTTACAAGAAAAGTGTTTTACTATTTTTCTTAAATATAAGATTCTTTAACTCTTTTTTTTTTATTTATTTCTCATTTGCAAAATTTTTGCAAGAAAAGTACGCGAATTAATATTTTTATAAATATTCTGAGCCACACAAAGTCACCTACATTTTGTGTATTCAGGCAGACATGTAAATAAATAAATGTTAGATGTACCCCAAAATTGAAAACTATAATTTACTCTATTTTTTCAATTCTCTCTTTTTCAAATAAATCATCTTGAAAACTTCATCTCGTTTCATTCAACCAGTTTATTTTTGCAAAAATATGACGTCTGGTCTGAATATAAATATACGTCAAAATGAATTTAATTGAATTGAATTTAAAATATATATATATATATAAAAAATAGATAAAACAAAATTATTTGTGTTAATTTTTGTTTTTTTTTTTTTTGTATTTACTTTTTATTATTAACTTATTATGAGTAAAATATAATAAATAGATAAATACTGTGAAAAATAAATTGCGCGACGACAATTTAAAGGAAATACAATCCACCCACACTGATGTTCACCACCACAAACATGAAAAATGAAAATTGAAATATTTTGAAATTTTTATGGAAAATTATTTTCTTTTATTTATTTTTTTTTTTTTTTTTATTAGTAATATATTTATTTAGTAGTATAGTGAGTGATGTTTCGGCCAATTGAATTATAAATGTTTTTTTTTTTAAATAATATTTTTAAAAAAAAAATAATTAAAATTTTTAAATTTATTACAATATATTAATAATATAATATAGTCGTTTAACTCAAAAGTATAATATACAATTATGATTACAAAAAATATATTTAATCATCATCGATCAAATAGTATAAATGATATAATATGGCGTCCAATAGCTCCAGCTCGAAAGAAGAGACCTAAATCAGTTTTGGTAAAATTATTTGAAGTAAAAAAAAAAAATAAATGAAAAAAAAATGTTTTGGTGTGCAATAATGTAAATGTTGCTTTCAATTTAAATTATGTCTATATTTTATTTAATTATAGTTCTAATGCTCATAAAATAGTATGTTATGTACCTTCTTGTGATTAAATAATTATTATTTTTGCACTTTTGCAGTACTGCTTTTATTTTATTTTTTTTATTTAATATGCTATAAACAGTTTTATAATTAAATTGAAATGTTCCGAAAAGTAAAAATGATTTTATAATAAATTTTGAAATGTAAAGGGATATTCACGATTAAATGTAAATAAGTCTTGTATCGTAATTATATTAATATCGTTACAGTATAGAACAATGTTGTAAAAACTTTAACTATATATTTATATACCAATTGATGTATTGAGTTTTAAGATATAAATGTGTTACGGTACTACTGTAACACATTTGTTA
This sequence comes from Argyra leucocephala, assembly GCA_963942445.1. NCBI lineage: Eukaryota > Metazoa > Arthropoda > Insecta > Diptera > Dolichopodidae > Argyra > Argyra leucocephala. The sequence goes on along the minus strand of OZ012677.1, from coordinate 54,851,653 downwards.
CATCCATGTGTTACGATACTAAAATATTTGTTACAATTGTTACGATACTATACTGGAATAGTACTGTAATTTTGATATTTTTCATAGCCGCATAGACGTAGAAAATAATTAATTAATTTTATCTTCACAACTTGAAAGATTGTTTCTTATAAATAAATAATTAAACGTTAATTTTGACAAATACGTAATTTTGGCACTACGTCAACAAAAATTACTCAAACTCAATAATTTATATTTGGCAATTAATCATAATAAATACACATTAGTTGTGTTCAGTAGATTTAGAACAGAATCGGACAGAACAGTTTTGGACAATGACAGTTAACTGTCAACCACTTAGAACGCAAAAATCTACTGACCACCTTTTTTAATCTTTTTTGAACTGTTTTGTTCTAACTTTTGCTTACTCTCAAATTTCTTTGTTTAACTGTCAAAATTTAAAGAAAAAACAACAACAAAAAAAGTTGTCCAAAACTGTTCTCAAAAAAATTCCGAACAAAAAAGATCAATTTAGAACAGTTTCGCACAATCTAATGAACACAGAACAGAACACTTTCGGACAAAAAAGAACAAGTAACAGAAACTAATGAACACAAAAACGTGTTCTTTTTTACTCTAACACGTTTCGTCCTAGAACAGTCCTAGAACAGTTTACTGAACACAACAAGTATTATACTTCTAAATTTTGTAGATTTAAAGATGACTCACCTACAACAGGAAAAATAAATTAAATTAAATTAACAATTACGAATTATGTTAGAGTACTGTTACAACGATCTTAATCGTTATTAACCGTTAACTTTTAAATTTTTTAGATTTTTCGGAAATTTTTTTTTCTTTTATTTTTTATTTTAAATTTATTTTGCAGCTTTGGTTTGACATTTTACTAATTTAATTTTTTTTTAATATATTTTATATTCCATAATATTATTATAGTATAAATTTTAATTTTAATTTTAAAATGCACTGTTTTTAAGCTAAAATATGACTAACATAAAATAGATATTTAATCTCGTACTTAAAAAATATATATATATATATATATATCATATACATATATATTTAATTATAAATTATTAATTTTTAGATGACATATTCAACGAATCGTCCACTCTATGAAGAAGAATGGTTTCATGGGGTATTGCCACGTGAAGAAGTTGTAAGATTATTAAAAATTGAAGGTGACTTTTTGGTACGAGAAACAATTCGAAATGAAGAAAGTCAAATTGTTTTAAGTGTTTGTTGGAATGGTCATAAACATTTTATTGTTCAAACAACAGTTGAAGGTCATTTTCGTTTTGAAGGACCACCATTTCCAAGTATACAAGAACTAATAATGCATCAGTATCAATCTGAATTACCTGTAACAGTTAAATCTGGTGCAATTTTAAGAAGACCAGTTTTACGTGAAAGATGGGAATTAAGTAATGATGATGTTATATTATTGGAGAAAATTGGAAGGGTAAATTTTTTAAAATTAATTTTTTTTTTTTATTATTGTTTTATTTTTTAAGCATTATGTCTAAACATAAGGGTTATACATTCAATTATTCAATCAGTGTTTCAGCAGTACTGAAAGCTGAAGAATGATTATACTATCAGTTTTAACCGACGTTCTTTAACATATATTATAACAATAAAAATCGAAAATAGCAACAACAACACTTGAAATAAATGAAAAAAATGTATTCAGTCTATTTTGAGATTTACAACAACAAGTCAAGTTAAAACTGACTGAACGTGTAACTACCGCCATTGATGATATTGTATCAGTAGAAAATTAAAATTATGAGACATTAGTATTTTTCTATTTCGTTAATACTTAATATAAGTCAGTGTCGAACTATTCTACTTAAGAATAGCTACATCAATAAGGATTATAGTCTTTTACATTTAATTAGTTGTTGATGATCAATTTTAAAAATTTTCTTGGTATTTGCATTTTTAAGTTTTGAATGACTTCAATACACAAAGTATAAAAACCTATAATCTAAGATTAAATCTTATCGAATTAAATAATTTTGTATCAGTTATGATACCAATAAACATATATAAATCAAAAACCAATAAAAATAATAATATAATATACGATATACAAAGTACATATAGCTATATAAAAAAAAACTTATATTCCGAAAGGGAAAAGAACCTGTAGTTGGCCTGCAGATTTATCATAAATCTTTCAGTTATACCGGGTGTCCCAGAGCATGCGTATTAGCTTTTTAAGAGGGGAAGAAGCCGTTATTTTAAAATTACAAAAAAAATTATTAACTAAATTGAGGATGCTCTATCGATTGGTGATATTTTTAAGTAACGGGAAGAACCGGAAAAGGGTTTTTTAAACTCAAAATTCGTCGAAATCGAAATTTTTAAATGGGAAGAAGTACTTTTTCAAGCAAATTTGGATTCTACGAAAAAAAAAATAAGAAACTTATGTGTATAATGATTTTTTTTTTTGGTTTTCTCAGCATTTCTCTTTAAAATTAATAAAAATAAAACAAAAATCCACCATATTTTCCTTTGTTAAACTAAAATTAATAATAATCATTTTTATAAATAAATTTGTTTTTCATGTTATCATATTTTTTATCTCAGTTTTGGGTTCCTAAAAAGTTTAAACGAAGAAACAAAAAAAAAAATATTTTACAAAAGTTTTTATTTTTTGATTTAGAACCCGAATTTGCAAAAAGAAAAAAGTACCCTTTCCTATTTGAAAATTTCGACTTCGATTAATTTCGGCGAATTTTGAGCTTAAAAAACCGATTTGCGGTCCTTTCCGAAAGTTGAAAATACCACCAATCGATAGAGCCCCCTTGATTTAGTAAATAAATTTTTTTAATCTTAAAATAACGGCTCCTTCCCCTCTTAAAAAGCTGATACGCAGTAAAATACAGTAAAATACCTATAATTATGCAATATTTTGCTTTCACAACTATACATGGGTAGGTATTGTAACCGAATTTTTAATAAAAAAATTTAACAGGTGGCTTAAAATCATAATAAGTACACCTTAAAAATGTAACAACTTGTGAATACCCATACAATATGTTTATTTATTTAAACGTTAATTTATCAAAACAAAAAACAGTTTAATTTTTTATAAAAAGCTTTTTTGAAACTGTTAACCGTTATAACTTTTTGTTAACAATCAAAAAAACAAAAACATTTTTACTAATTTAAAATAATAAATTTTAACAAAAAAAAATGTATTTTTATTATTTTTAGGGTAACTTTGGTGATGTTTATAAAGCAAAATTAAAATCAACAAAATTAGATGTAGCTGTTAAAACATGTCGTATGACACTTCCAGATGAACAAAAACGAAAATTCCTACAAGAAGGTCGAATTTTAAAACAATACGATCATCCAAATATTGTCAAATTAATTGGCATTTGTGTACAAAAGCAACCAATTATGATTGTTATGGAATTAGTTCCTGGTAAATTTAAATATTTAAACGAAAAAAAATAATTATAGATAATATTTCATTTAATTGGTATTACATTGCCAGTGTCCTGTAATCCATTCAGTGTGGCATAGGACGAACAATTTGGAATATAAACTAAACATAATTAACCTGAAAAAAAACTAAAATAGGCTAACGGTTTTTATAGGTTTTACTCTATTCTATTCTTAATATATATATATATATATATATATATATATATATATATATATATATCTATATGTAATTGTATTAACATAATTTCTGTCCCATTTCGTAAAAGGATGTAAGTCGAAGCGATATTATTATCAATTTTAAATTACTTAATATAGAGTAGATTTTGTTTGTTTATTTAATTAATCGAATACATACACGTCTGTAACCCGTCATAAATTACGGGATAAAATAAATCTCAGTTATTTTACTATTAATAGACTTTTATAAATCGTAGATAAAATCTGAGAAAAAGTCTGTAATGTAAACACTCATCCGACTTTATCTACAATAAAATCTTATAATTTGTCTGTCGTGAAAACTCTGCCTTCAAGTTGACATTCTTTGATAGACTTTAACGGATATTTTAGTTTATTTTTATTTTGTATGTTTTATAAAATTAAAAATTAGTTGTTTTTTATGTTAAAAAAAATTTTTAGTAATAAAAGACAATTACATAAAATTGTTAGTTGAATAAAAAACAACGTAGAAATTAGAAGAGATGAACCAAATTTTTTTGGCCAGTCTATTAGCCAGTCTATAGACTTCCGCGATACCAACATTTGTTTTGGTAGACTCGATAAAATCGATTCTATTCAATGATAATATATTTTTGCGATTGTCCCCTGTATCTCCGACTACAATCGATTTAATTATGATTTATCAAATAAAATACTTATTACAGACACGAATGCATTTTAAGTTGTTATACACCACTCACCTCATATCCTTGAAATTTCAAGTGGTGCATTCACTATAACGTTACACACAGAACTGAAGATAGATATATTATTTACACGAAAACTATACATAAATATGTAATATAAAAAATTTGCAATAGAATAGAAGTCAAGTTTACTAATCTACATTATTTTTTAGTAGACATTTTAATACGGTTAATTTGAAAAGTAATTTTTATTAATAAGAAAATATTTAATTCAATTTTTTACATTAAAAAATTCTGAAAATGTAGAATCTCGGTTTGTAAATTAAACTTAAAATTCATATTGCTATTTATTTTAATAATTAAATTTTCTAAATCTAATTTGATTATTAATATTAATTAATGTGAATTCATAAAAAATATTCGATGACAATAATTTAATAAACAGTTTCTCCTTTCCATGATATGATAGTAATATATATGTATATATTATATATCATGTTATATAGAGTAAAATATTATTTTTATTTTAAAAAATTAATTTATTTTATTTTATTAATACCAAAATTATAATATTCAAACTTTAAAATTTATTATTAATTCTTTTTTAGGTGGTTCTCTGTTAAATTTCCTTCGAAAGAACTCAAATACACTTACAAGTAAACAACTTTTAGCAATGTGCAAGGATGCTGCTGCTGGTAAATTCATTAAACTAATTAAAAAAAAAAAAAAAAAAAAACATTTCAATCTAAAATAATTTAATAACAAAATTAATTTTAGGAATGCGATATTTAGAATCTAAAAATTGTATACATCGTGATTTAGCAGCTAGAAATTGTTTAATTGATTATGAAAATTCTGTAAAAATTTCCGACTTTGGAATGTCAAGGGAAGAAGAAGAATATATAGGTAAAAATTTATTTATAAAAACAAAAATTAACCCTTTACTTCATAAGAAGTATAATATGGCTTTTTGAAATAATCATCAAAGTTTGGTATGTATAGTTAAACATAAAACAAAATTTGAAGATCATTTAAAAAACCATATATATACCCTTATCATGATTCTCGAATCGAACGTGTAAGTAGGCAAATTCGCAAATTTTCGAGTGTTAGGTTAGCAACGACTTTTCCAAGCGAATGAATTTATTCGCGAATTATGATCACATTTACGCGAACGTTCGACTAGCATATTCGCTTCGACTCATATTCGATTCGAGAATCATGATAAGAGTAATAATATGGCTTCGTATGAATGAAAGGATTAAAGAAAAATAATTTACATATTATGTAAATAAATAATTAATGGTTCATATTTTGAAAATGATGAAATTTTTCCTTATAAATAATAAAATTTTATTTTAATTAACTTGTCTTTTTTAGTATCGGATGGAATGAAACAAATTCCAGTTAAATGGACTGCACCAGAAGCTTTAAATTTTGGCAAATATACCTCATTATGTGATGTTTGGTCATATGGTGTTTTAATGTGGGAAATATTTTCAAAAGGTGATACACCATATTCAGGAATGAGTAATTCAAGAGCTCGTGAAAAAATTGATGCTGGTAAATTTGAAATTCATAATTTAAAATAAAAACTTGTACGTATATAATTATGTACATATTTTGAATAAAACTTTAAATATATGTATATGAAAATATTATTATTTGAAAATGATAATGCAAATTAAAATAATATTAGCAGAATTAAAATTAAATTAATTAATTATAATAATAAAAAAAGATTTGTGAAATCTTGAAAAATTATTGAGTTTTACAAAAATTTTATATTAGACTGCGGCTTTATTGTAGGATGGTAGTTTCGATACACGATAAAATTGATTATTAGAAAAACACTTCTCTGTTTTATAAAATTATCATATTGAATATTTAATTTTATTAAAAAAATGTATTAAAAATTACTAGTAACAATATATATATTATAAATAATATAACATAAATTAACATTCATTAATATAAATAATATAAATTTCAATAAACAGGAGGTTAAATTTTTATTACAAGTCTATATATTTGGTATTTGAAATTAGAAATATTAAAGTTCAAGTTAATATTAAACTTATCAAGACGATAATGCTAAAAATTATTTAAAAAATCAGTACATTAATGTGCTAAATCCTAGCGTAAATAAATTAATAAATAAAAATAATTTTAAATAAATTTTAGGTTTTAGAATGCCAGCACCAGAAAGTACACCACAAGATATATATCGTCTAATGTTACGATGTTGGGCAGCTCAAGCAGAATCCCGACCTCATTTTGATGAAATTTATACAATTCTCGATTTACTTTTAATAAATAATAATCTCGATACATAGTTTCGTTTTTTTATTTTTTTGTTTTTTATATTTTTTTTTTCATTTTTTATTTTCTTTTTTGTTAAAAATTTAAAAATATAATTTGTGCAATTTTATAAAAAATAATATAAATTGAAAATAAAAAAGAAAATTTAAAACAAGATAATTATTATTGCTATGTATTTATAAAAATTTAATGAAATAAAGTGATAAATTTTTAATTAAAAATTAAGCCCAAAAATATTCTCTTTAATATATAAAAAAAAAAAAAAAAACATTTTTTTAAATTTAGAATAACATATATTTTGTTTTTCGTTTGTAGAAAATACTCTTACGTGCCAAAAATTCATGCAAATATGTATAATATTATAATTAAAATATATTTTTATTTTTTTTTTTTGTTTTATAAAATTGCATGATTTTAAAAAAGGGAAAATATTTTTTTTTGTTTTTTTATTTTTTATTTCAAATTGATACAACGCAAAGTATTAGAAAATAATTAATTAGAAATAAAACAGAAAATGAAATATTAAAAAAAAAAAAGAAATAAATACTTAAGTAAACAATTTTAAAAATTTATAGTTACATTTATTTTAAATAATTATTAATTATTATATTTTCATTGTTTCATTAACATTTTCGTTTAGTTTCTAAGTAAAATCATTAATTAAAAATTGTCTATATTGATAATTCGTAATCAATGGTAAAAATCCAGAGAATTTTATGTACATGTATAATGTAGCCTTATTAAGAAAAAAAAATTGTTTAGAAATATTGAAATAAAATATTAAATTAATATAATTAATATTAAATATTATATTATTATTATTAAAATATATTATATACATTAAAAGAAAAAATATTAAATTGTTTTTATTAACTTAAATATTCAAAAATTTCTTAAAATGTACATAGCTACTGCAAGTAGTTAGTAAGTAATAAAAGCTACCATTTCAGTTGCTCCTAAATAACCAACTAGCCCTTAATTTGATGCCACAGCTCGAGTGACATATTTGTTATTGTCGATTGTTTTATGAAATCACTCTCCCAAAGAATTCAGTACCAAATTCGTCCTGTACGATTAGATCACCAATTTTGCTCCCCGTAATAATTCTCATATTGTTAGGGAAGGCCTGACTTAACTGGGCAGTTGCAAAAGAAGTGCTCGTTAGAACTATAACTATTATTAAAAAAATTACAGTAAGTGTTTAGACTTACTATAGATTTTTTAACAGCATGAAAAAAATGTATGTTTACAAATAGATAAGATCTCTTTTAATATGCATTACAAAGAGAAATTGAAGTTGGTATGTATAGGTCAACTCAATACACGCAAAATATCCGAACAATCACTCTTAATTAGAATCCACCAAATAATTAGAAAAAAAAGAATAGAGTTGAAAATACTAGAAAGCTATCCAAGAAAACAAATTAAATATAAAACTAAAATACACCATCCCATTTTAAAAGCTGTAATACATTAGTATGATAAATATTTTACATTATTTAGAATGTCATCAGAGTTAAGTTTCAGGTCATTTTTTATTTTTCGATTACAAAGTTTGAATTTGGTTTTTTTGGCCTGTTACTTGTGAATATGATATCCAGCATTATATTCATCTAAAATTTCTTATTTATATTAAAATATTAAGGTATTCTAATTTTTACAAAAATAAATATGAAAATGATATGATCAATATTGCAAATTTTCTTTATTATAATTAATTATTATTACTATGTATGTTTTTTTCCACTACAAATACATATGTATTTACAAATCTTTTAATTTAAAGAAAAACAAATTTTGGAAATAATTTATATAAACTTAAATATAAGAAATAAAATTAAGAGATAAATTATTTGATATTAAACTTATTTAATATCTCATTTAATCACTTGGTTTAATAACTTGGTTTTTTTTTTGTTTTTTTTTTTTGGTTACTTCTTTATCTAAGAGTGTAAATTTTAAATAAATAAAAATTACAATTCAAAACCTACCTAAATACTTAAATTAAAAGAATTTTTTTCTAATCATCAGTTGATGTATGATTAAATCTTAATAAGTAAAGAACAATTATTGTGGTTAATGCACTAACTAAGAATATAACATCGAACCATCTATGATAAAAATTAAAATGTAAACTACCTAAAACTTCTGTAATAATTACACGATATTCAGCTGGCATATTCATACGCATTAAAAGTACTGATGAACAGAAATACATTCCCATTATTTGTGCCAGTAATAAAACAATTATATTTGATGATTTACTAGATGAGATTTTATAGAAAAACTGAAATTAAAAAAATTATTATCAATTATCATTTTTTAAGTTTTTTTATATTTGTTAAATCAGTTTTACCTTAGTTAAAGTAAGTAATAAACCTCTAATTGAGGTTAAAACAATACATCCAACTAAAAAAAATGATATATGTTGATTCCAAAATGCTAAATCAATATTAAAACCACACCAGTGAACTGCTATTTCAAGACCTCGTGTTACTGGATCCTTTCGGCCAACGCGATCAAATATTATATTTACAGTACTCTAAAATTTAAATTGTATATTTAAAAATAAAATACAAATATGTATTCTGTATAAAAATGATATATACAGCAATTATAATAACTTACAATAAATATTTTCCATAAGCAATAAAGACTAAAAAAATATCCTAATACATTAAAATATTTTCCTTGAAATGTTGTAGCCCATTTTTGTCTTTCTTGCATATTTCTAAGAGAATGAACTTCTAAAAATATTTGCCTTGATAATTCTTCTAAACCTGCAATTTCTAAACGAAGCTGGCCAATATCTAAAAATAAATTTTTATATTTTTGTTTTTTTGTTTTTTATTTTTTGCATTTTTATTAATGTACTTTCACTTGATCCTGTATAACTTTGTGCCACTGAAGTTAAAATACTCCAAAGTCTAGGTTTCATTGAAGGATTTTCTTTTGATTTTTTCGTTTCAATTGCAATTCGCTTTTTTTTATTAATAAGCATATCCATTGTTAACATTAATCTTCGTTCTAAATTAATAACATCTTGTTGTGACACAGGTCTAAAATTTGTTTTAAATATTTAAACTAAAAATATTTAATAATTTTAAAGTAATTTAGAGCGTACTTAATAAAATATGCCATACTAGTATATGGATAATTAACAGCACCAAAACCTGATAAAAATGCCATTACTGTAACTCCAATAACACCTGTCCTAGAAACAGCTTGTTCAATAGTAAATATACCATGTTCAACACTTAAAAGAGGAAAAGGATCACCGATTCGCCAAAATCCATATAGATAACAGAACCATAACATCATCGTTATTAATTTAACCCAACGTTCAGATACTGAAATGAACAACTTTTATTTAAAAAACAGATATGACTTATGAGATAAAATTATAAATCTCTTACCAAATGATATATTACTGATAAATGAATAAGCTATATAAAGTGGAATGACTGCAATTACCATTATTAGTAATAACGATAAGCCAAGACGCCAATGAAAATATCTAGATGATAATTCCAAGAAACCCAATATTTCAAAAATTATTAATTCAAACATAGTAAGAGATAAAGCAAATGTCATGGAAAATATAAGTTGTACAGAAACATGCCTTATTTCATAGTTTCTAAAAAGTTGTTTTACAAAGAATACCCAACCTCCAACAAAAAAGCACACCTGAAAAACAATACCGATTTTTAGGAAATTGATATTAAAAATTTAAATCACTAAATTAATATTTAAAAACTTAACACGTCATAAATATTTGTTCTAAATATGTATATTTCATATCATATCATGTAAAAATTTCCGGTAGTAATTAAATTTTTTTGTTTTAATTTTCATATTTTCTTTAATAACTTTTTGTTTACCTGTGATACAAAAACAATGATACTGTCTTCAAGGAATCCCATCTTGTTTATTTAAATATTCATTTCTTATTATTTAAATATTAAACAATTTGTGCATTAAATTATTTTCTTGAAATACTCCAAAAAATGAAGCAACAAGCAAAATAAAATAAACAAATCTGTGACATTTATTTTTGTTAAGATTTACCCAAGTAACAAACATAAGCTAAACCCAACGAATTAGAATTAAATAATAAAAATATTATTTAATTCTAATTCGTTGGCTAAACCCATAAATATATAAAATATAGATTGGCAGCTTGGTATTGCTTTCTCTTTCTCTCTAATACATTATCATAATAATTATTAAATGTCAGCTTCAGCCAAAAAGGAGCAAATGTTTTTCAAAATTTCAACTCAGCCGGTTTTGATTTTATAAATTTAACAGCCATTTCTTAATATTTTGATGGTTTTATAGAATAGATTCTTTTCAATTTTTTCTTATTGAATTTAAAATTAGTTTTGTTTTTTAACATTTTTATCTACACACTACAGATATTTACTAACTATTTATTTTTTATAGTTTTTCTGTTTTAAATATATTATTTACGCTAATAAATCGCTTGAAAATCATTTTATTTCATTTCATTAATTGCAATTTTAGAGCATTGGAAAACGTTTTCAACGAAAAATAGAGGGAACAACTTAAAATTTGTTTATATAATACAAGGGATTAGATATACATTGATAATTGCTAATACTTATAAATAATATAAATTTGTATGCATTTCATCTAATATGTTTTAATATTATCAATATATATGTAGACATAAAATTTCACGGGAATGTAGAATAAATAATAGAATCTATGTGAATTTAGTTTTATAAAATAATATATAATGTATACAATAAAATAAAAGAATGTTTTCCCACTCGGTCATTTTATTTAGTTTAACATCAAACTATATCAGCCCATGCATCAATTTAATTAATTTTGTTTATATAATTCTTATCAAGAACATAAATATATACATATCAAAACATCTTGTTTTAACTTTACATTTTGATTTGGTAATTATATATTATTGTGAATTTTGTATGAATATACATGTTTTTAAAAGAAAATTTTAAAAGAATTATTTTAAATTAATTGAGATTTTACGTTAAAAATAATCCAATTATTAAAATTTTTGTAATTTTATACATTTTTTACTCTAAAACTTTTCATATTACATTGGTCCGAAGTTTCCTTTTTCAAGGGAATTATTTGCAGTAGAAACTAAATTATTTGAACTCAGATTTTTCAAAAACAGCTGACCAAAAGTGGCTGAAAATTTTTATTCTAACTGCCAATCTATATTTTATATATCTATGAGCTAAACCAAACTAATCTGTTATGGCTGTCCTAATAATGACATTACCGCTATGTCGATTGTGGGCGGTTAAATGTATTTTCCATATACGAAATATCAAATATAATGAAATGTCAAATGTAATGTATTGACAAATTTTCAAAGCTAAACTTTCATATTAAATTCCACTCAATGATGTGATTTTAATTCTGAAAATATCATTTTCAATCACGTCTATTGAACACAAAAAAATCAGTTTCAATCACAAATTTCCCCTACTTCCCCTAAGTTGTAATTGAAAAGTTAAAGAACAAAAAAACATGATTGCAAGTGATTACAAACGAAAACTATTTGCTATTGAATGAAATATAGCTTATTTAAAAATTTGTGTATTTCAAAAAAATTTAAGGTTTGCATTTGCTTATTGGGTATATTTTCAATATGTCAACTGTCAAAGTTCAAATTGTTTTGTTATTTTTTTTTGTTTAGAAAACTAATAGCGAAATGAAAATATTTACAAAATAAAAATTAAAAAAAAATAAGTAATAATCATTTCAAATGCCTAGATCTTCTTCATACAGTCATCATAAAAGCTCACGTTCATACTCTCGTGATAGAGATAGGGATTATAAAAAACGGTAATTTAAATTTAATAATATTTACACCGGCTAATAAATATCAACCATAAAATGCACTAAATGCAACCATGTGATATATGTACATATAACATTTTTTAGGTCTTCTTCAGACGATGATTATTATGATAGGAAAAAATCACATCGACGTAGCCGTTCTCCTTCATCATCATCAAGAAGCAAGTTAAGTTACAGATCATCTCGTAGACGGTCAAATTCATCTTCTGACAATGATTATTATCGCAAAAAAAGATCTTCAAAAACTCATAAGGATAAAAAATCAAAAAAATCAAAACGTTCACATCGTAGTCCAAGCACAAGTAGTAGAAGTAGCATTGAAAGTAAAGGAAGTACTAAAAGTTCAAAATCAATAAAACAACAGAAATTTAAACCTTCTCCACCTACAATACTGGAAAATGAAAGTGAATCGAAACCAATTATTGATTTGAATTTACTAGAAGGTAAAATAACCTCAGAAACTTTGGAAGATATTGAAAGTGATAAGTTTCAATCAAAGACATTTACATCAAGTGGCACTACAAAACAGACATCGCAGAAAGTTTATATTGATTTAAAAAAAGAAACAATTTTGGTACCAACTTCAAATGATAATCCAACACAAGTGAATGATTCATTATTTCATCCAAATGTAAATATTTATATTCTATAATTCATACGATAAATTTCCAACTCTTAAATTTACTTTGTTTCAGTTCCTTGGTGATGAAGTGGAAAAATCTGAAAAGTGGATAAAAAAACTCTTCAATTTTAGACAAAGATTACTTCAAAGTAGTTGATTCACACTAATTAATTGCATTATATTTTACTGTATTCTATTTACATACAAAAATTGATAATAAAAATGTAACTTAAAATAAATCAGAACCAGTTTTCCTTGCTCTAAACCAAGCTTCGTCAGATGTAAGCTTTTCTTCTTCTGATGGCTCTAAAGGATTACCATGTTCATCAAGTTTCTTATTATTATAGTCGTCAATGATTTTCTTTGCATAAATTGAATTAAATAAATCCATACTTGTAAATTCTGGTTGATGTACTTCAGGAGCTCTATATGACACATACGGCTTAAATTGACAATTCGTTAAATCTGGTACTATTAATTCTGGAATTTTTTCGGGAATTTCTTTATATACACCATTTATAGTAAGTCCTGTATCTCGAACTCCACGTTTTTCAATTGGTATCATGGGATGAGGACTAACTTTTTGTTGTTCTTTAAAGACTCTAGTTCCTCGTTTATTTAAAGCCAAAAATTTCCGAAAATTGCGTTTACCATTTAATGTTGAAGATGTTGAAATATTTCGGATTGAATGATTAACTATACCATTTAGAATTAATTTCGAGTTATTCATTATATTGCCTTAAATTAATAACAAATAGAATAAAATAACCAAAATAACAAAACTCTTCTATCGAATTGAAATGGAAAAGTCAAGACAGGACAGAATCAATCAAAAGTAAAACGTGAAGGTGGATTTCCATATCTTCAAAACGTCATGGCCGATTTTGACAGCCAAATAACACAGCAATCTTGTTCACACTACTCTAAGGACTGATTAGACATAAGATCACGTTCCTTTGAAGAGTTATGTCAAATAATATTTTATTTTATATCGAGGTTTGGTTTCGAGAATCGAAATTTCATTTTGTTAATTATATTTTCAATATACCAAAAACTTATATTTTTTTATTATTAAATATAAATTTATTTCGTCACATACAAGTTCCAAATTACAAATAAAAATTATGAGTAGGAATGTATGATTGAAAAAATGTATATATTCGCATAAATCTTCATATTTTCTCACTCTTTAATAGAAATTATTCTCCAAAAATATACTAGAATACAGGATAGTACTCAAACTCAACTCACCACTCAGTACTTGATATGCTCCATTTTTTTACTTTTCTTTTAATTGATTCATTAAGGCTTGATTTATATTGATGAAGCTTTAACTTCATTCATCAATATTGGTATTTCCTCAAGTAGAATAATGCTCTATTTAACATCGAATCTTTTATAACACTGCATTTTGGAAGATTAATGTAGTCACAAATCTTTAAACCCTGATTTAAAATTTCAATTGACTATTTAGTAACTGAAAATTTGGAGAAGGTGAAAAATTACTTTTAATCTCATTAAAATTTGCTGACGGACATTACTAAGGGCATGAACCATTTAATGCTGGCATTGTGCTTAACAAATATCGAGTTTAGTTTCGAAATTTCGCCATATACACTTAAGCAACATCGGCGCCAACACCTCTAAAAAAAAAAGTCCAAATTTTTTTTAACCAAACATAACCGTTAAAATGGTTGCAGAAATAACTTTAATGCAATATTATGATTTATGAGTAGAGTATCATCACTCGTCAGAAACTGAATCGAGTTAAAAATTATTGCACAACCAGATGCCGTAAGTAATTTTTGCCAGTCACAGTATAATAATATCTAGGGTATAAGTATGGTAAAAATCCTCAACTATGAACTAAAAATCCAAGTGACCACTGAACTTCCAGAACTTTATTTCAATTGTATATTCTGAATGTTATTTTTAGAAACTAATGAATAAATATCTATTTAGGGAAAGAAAATCAAATTAAAGTAAAAAATTAAAATTTTAATAAGACTGTTGTTTTTTTTTTTAATTTAGTGATGAATTTTTTTATTCCTTTTTTTTCAATTTTTTTTTTTTTTTATAATATATTTTTTGTTTTTTTTTTTTTATTTTTGTTTTTGTTTTAATTTTTAAAAACTCACATTAATTCCGAAGAAGAATCAAAAAAAAAAAAAATTAAAAGGAGATATAATTAAATTGTTTTAATTTTATTATTTTGTAAATTTCTAAACATAAACTAGAAAACAAAACAAGAATTATTTTTTTTTAATAATTTGCATATAATTCATAATTATTTCTTTTTTAATATATGTATATAATTTAAAATATTTTTTTCTGTGTCCTCCAAAAAATTTTCTGATTGAATTGTTTTTACATATATGTTACAATTAAAATATATATATATATATATATATGTATATACTTTTACAGCTAATACATTATTCCCAGTAAATTAACATCATCATCAGCATACCACGACGTTTTGAAATTATGTTTGCATATTCCACAAAATATAAATTTATAGGATTTTTTTAAATACGTTAGGTATGTGAATAACTCAGATTGATTATGTATTTTAGAATGAACCGTATTTATGGTTATTTTATATCAAACGAATATTAAATTCTAATAATAATATTTACTTGAATTGTAACATATATATTTAATCAATTTATTTAAATATGTATAGAAAAAAGTGTGTAAAATCAGCGAATTTTTTTTCATAATTTGTTTTTTTTTGTTTTTTATTTTTTTTTTTAATTAATTTATTTAAACTAAAGCTACTTAAGAATTAAGACAAAGAAAATAATAATAATAATAAAATATTTTTTTTTTTTTGTTTCCACTTTACTTTTTATTATATTATATAATAATATATTTATATTTATTTTTATTTTAATATATATTATATATATGTTATAGTCAAATTGAATACATTGCAGTGAATGCATTTACAAAATAGAGATCACGGTTATTATTTATTTAAGATTTTAAAGATAATAAATATAAAATGCAAGAAATGTAAAATGATTGTATAAGGATTTATTATTGGTAGAATAATAGTGTGTAATTTTACATTAATTAAATAATCTAAGTAGGACTTAGACCCCCTAATTTATGAATAAAATAGTTTTATATAGAATGTTTAATTTTAAATCAGCTATTTTAATTCTAGTGCCAATTTTAATTCAATAAGAGAATTGTTGTGCTTATTTTTTTTTTTTTTTTTTGCCTTTCGTTGTGTTTTTAGCAAAGTTTAAAAAACTTCTGACATTCTGTTTTAAAATTGAAGTATTGTACTTTCAATAAAATCTGCAAAAATAACACATGAAAATTCTAATTTTGTATGTACATTCACTACGATTTATACATTTATTGTAACGTATATATTTGTGTATAATTATTACTACAAGTCAATGTTTTGTTTTATTTTTTTTTTTTTGCATTTTTATTTTTTATTTAGTTTTTAATAAATTTTTCTGTTTTTTTTTCACTTTTTTTATTATTAAAAATAAACCCTAAGATAAAATACAATACGCGTTGAGGAGGATATTTTTATTTATTTTATTTATTTCATTTTTAATATAATTTTTTATATTACTATTAATTTATTTATATTTAATTAGTGTTTTAACTTATTTTTTTGCCATTTTAATTTTTTGTTTTTTATATATTTTAGTACTTTTGTTTTTTTTTTTTTTATTTAATTTTCTATATATATTCTAAACGTATTTTCATTCGGTTGTTTTAATTCTGAAACAAAAAAAAAAATATTGCTGATTTTTTGTGTGTGTTGCTTGGTGTTGCTTGATCAAATGCAATCAAAATAAATTTAATAATTTAAGTAAAATTACTGAATTTAATGAGGTCTCTATTGTTTTTTTGAATTTCAGATGTTGAAGTTTTCTGAATGCAGGTAATGAATGTAGATAAATAAATAAGCTAATTTTTTTCTAAATATGTGAATTTAATTTATTATATATTTAAAATCAGTTAAGTTTTGGTATTACACTAAACCGGTGTTTTTGTTTTTAATTGGTATAATAAATTCAATTAGTTATATTGACGTTTTATAAATTATCTGAAATATTATTTTTTAATTTTACGCTTTAATATTTATTTCTGTTTAAGCTCATGCAGCCAACTTCAACTCATGATGTTTATTGCATTAATACCAGCAAGGCGAACAGTTTTGATATATATATATATATATATATGTATACACATATATATAAAAATAATCAAGAAAACAATATTTTAAACACATATTTCAAAATGGTAATTTTAAAATTAAAATTTAAATATACAGAAACTTTACTTAAATTATATTGCCTTATTTATTTTTTTTAATAATGAAAATATTGGGTTAATTTTTCTTAATTTCATAGGTTTATTGATTTTTTGAATTGCATTTATTTTGTATTTTACTTTTAATTGATTGATATAATGTGTTTTATTTACTAGACAATAGATCTTACATTAGTCTGTAATTTTATGAATTTTTCTATCAATTAATTCGTTTATTTCTGTTTTTTTTTGTTTTATTTTTTTTTTTTTAGTTAAAAATCACTTTATTTTAATAATTTTCTAAAAAAAATTACGTTTTGTTTCCTATATTTCTTTTATTTTTAAAATTTATTTTTAATTTAATTAAATTTTCCATACATTTGTTTCTTTATATTATATTCAATATTAATTTTTTTTTTTAGCAAATATTAAATCATATATTAATTAATATAATTATAAATTGTTTTCTGTTTTAAAATTTTAAAATAATTATTAAAATGTTAAACTTAAAATTTTAACAACTTTTTAGCTAAATTAAAAAAGAAACTACTTAAATAAATTGTAATTATTCAAAGAAAATTAATTAAAAAAAAAATAATATATTATGTATAATTATTATTTAGACAAAAAATTAATAATCCATTTTAATTTAATTTAATAATATAATAAATTTATTTCTTAACATAAAAAAAAATTTATTTATCCTTTTTACAACAAATAATAATAATAATATTTAATTCTTATAATATTAAAAATTTGCATACAATATATAAATTTTTATTTTCTTGCAATTTATAAACAATAATTATATAAATAATTAAAACAAAAAAAAAATATTGTATTTAACCAAAATAAGAAATCAAAAATAATCATATCTAAATTCAGAATTAAATCATAAATAAAAAATGAATAAAAAGCTATAATACGAATACGAAAAGAAATTAAATTGAAAACTCCATAAAACCAAAAGAAAAACATAGAAAATAGTTATATTAATTATTTCATATAATTTATATATTATTTTGTAAATGATTTTGATTTATCGTGTATAATCTATCTAATATTTAAAAGAAATAAATGAATATCGTTATTTAACATAAAATTTCCTTACTCTTTAAGAACTCATACAAATATTAAAATAATGAATTCTTAGTTTTCCAAAATTATCCATATTTTTTTGTAGAACTATTCATGAAAATGAAAATTACGTTCTTCAAATTTATATTAGATATATTATATATTAAATTATCATCTTATTTTTATTACTCAATGAAACTTTTTATATAAAACTTTGTCCCAGGGTAGTAGTTTTATTAACTTTCTAAAGTAAATGAAATATACCATATTTACTGATTAATTGAATTTTATAGTATACATATACATATTTTTTTTATTAATTGAGTCAAAAGCGTCTAATGATGTTTTATGTTTTTTTTTTTTAATTATTTGTTCTTTAATTCACAACAAAAACTTGCCATATTTTTAATTTCATTTTAAATATTTTAATATCACACCTTTTGATACAGTCTTGCATAAATATTACATATTCTAGTTATATATTTAAAAAAAAAAAAAAAAGCGAAGACTCGAATTTGATATTAATTTTTTATTAATCACAAAATTTATATTTTGTGATTTCACCAATGTTAAATCATAACCAAGTTATCAACGTAAATTAAAGTAAACACCCTCACACCTGCTAATTTTGTTATACGACGATTTGATTTCAATTTATTGAAGATATTTATTTTATTTGATTATCTTATTATTTATAATATTTAATTTTTCTCTCTTTTCAGTATTTTTAAAGTGATTTGTTTGCAAAAAATTATATCTTTCAAAATATTATTTCCATACTGGCAAACAATAAGGAGTTTGGTGAATTTGCATAAACAGACGTACATTAACAAAATACTGTAACCTTTTACATATTAATTTAGATGTTAAAAAACTCAACTATGTTTATGTAAATTGTCCAAAATCTCGGTAAATCAATAAGGCTTTTAATAGTTTATAATTATAAAAAGAATTATTTTTATCTGCGATGATAATTATCCGTGTATTTAAAGATAAAATTATGGGGTTATCTTCTAAAATAATGTATTTATGTTGTATGGAACTGAAAAGATTCAAGTAAAAGCAAATACTAATTTATGTAAATGAAACAAAAATTTTTTTTTAATTTACGGGTTTTTTTTTTCTTTAATAAACATAAAATTTCAATCAAAAAGAAAAAAAAAAATAATTAATTAAAATAAAATTAGATAAAAATTAAGATTTTACTAAGAAGCTAAAACAAAAAATCTTAATATTAAAAAATATTATCTAAAATAAAATATCTTAAAAGGATAAAATGTTTAATAAGAAATAAAATTTCACAGTATTCACCTTTACTTTTTATCATATTAAGTGTAGTGCATTTTAATATTATATAGTATGTACTTTCATATAATAATGTTAATACAGTACCAATGAATATAACAGGTATTCGTGGTACATACTAATTTTTTCGAATGAGTACTAGAGAACAACTAAAATCGAAGTCGTCAGACGAGCATTGTGTAAAAATAAATTCTTATCATAGTATTTAAAGTATTTTTATCGTATAGGCATATAAATATATTCACTCTTACGAAAACAGTTTTGTTCTTATAGACACTCATAGTGAGAGTATTGAATATAACAAAAGAATCAAGAATTAAAAAAGTAAACGTTATTACATTTGTATACTTTTTGGTTTAATTTTACTGATGATTACTATCCCGTCAATTTTGTGCCATTTTGCTAATCTACATTCATACCAAATAAATTTAGAGTTGATTTGATTATAGATATTGATGATTTTTATAACAAGATAGATTCATGATTGAACTCCTGAGGAAACGACGTTCGTCAAATATTTTACTATATTAACATTATTTTATGAACATATATTATATTAAAATGCACTATATTAGCATTTCTACCCCTCTACATGAAAAAATATTTTCTGGATTTATTTTTTTTTTTTTTTTTTGGTTTTTTAATAAATTTGAAAATTTAAATAACATTTAAATGTACAAATATACTTTTGATTTAGAAAAAAATTAAATATCTTTCAGATAATGCTGTAAATATTATTAACTCGAAATAAATTTTTTTTATCTGAATTGATGTTTATAAAATTTAGTAATAAAGAATAATTATCTCGAATTAATGACAAACATAAACATTTTGTTTTTATTGTTTTGAAATTTTCAAACAAAATTCTCATGTATATTCAAATAAGAAAAATACACATTTAATAAAATTTAAATTTTTTATATAGCTATTATCTAAAAATTATTTTAAAAATTTTCAAAATTAATTCCATTATTTAGTGTAATTGAATTTTTTTATTTTTTGTTATTGCAACATTCATAATTCATTGCTCGTCTTTTATTTTTGAATATTTTGAATAAATCTAATTCATTCGAATTTAAAATCCACCTGAATATTAACTTCTTTAAGCTCATCATAAAAAAAAATTATTAAATTATAAATTATAACGAACATTATTAAACTATAGAATTTCAGTTAAAAACCATATTAAAAAAAATAAATATTAATGACTCAGAAAACAAAACTTGTAACAAAAATATATTTTTTTTAATCCAATTCACAGTTGTTTCCTGTTCAAGAATTCTATTTTTTATATTTCTATTTTATAAATTATTATTTAACTAATTAAACATAAAACAATTTATATATATATTTTATCTATTTATTAAATTGAATTATATTTTTTTTTTAATCAGATTTTTTTTATTTTTAGTGATAATTTTTTTATTGATTTGATTATTCAAAATAATTTAAAATGTTTAAATTAAATAATATTTTCCATTAATTAATTAATCTTTAATTAATTAATTAATTAATTAATTAATTAAATCTTGATTGTGCATAGAATAATTTTAAAAAATCGTGAATAAAAAACTAATTTATCGATCTAAAATTAAAAGTAAAATTCAGAAAAAATATAAATATATATATTTTGTTTTCTTTTTGTTCAAACAATAATTTAATAAAATAGAAATATAAATATTACGTTAAAATAATATCAGTTTGCATTTATTTATTTCGTTATAATTTATTATATCCAGTAAATATAATTCCCTAGTTTAGTTAATTGATGATAGTAATTAAATTTATTATTTTGTTTCATTGTATGATATATATATGATATATTATATAAATTGTTATTTCTATGTTTTCTTGTAACCGAAAATTAAGATTTTCTATGTATATATATATAATATATTTGCCTTATTTAATTTAAAATATTAAATTATTGTTTATTTATTTATATTTTTCTTTTTATATTAAATATAGTATTTTGTATGTATTTTTAAGTTTTAAAAATAGTAGTTGTTTTGACCAATGTTGAACATAATTTTGCATTTGATTTTTTTTTTTTGTTTCTATTGTTTTCATTTCAAAATGTTTAATTTTAAATAATTTTTAAAATAAAAAAAAAAAATGATTTTCGAAAATTATTTTATCTTTAAATTTAGAAGAGTTTCATAAAATTGTTTGAATTTTTGTTGATTCTTTTTTTTTTGTTTGTTAATTTTGTATTTTGTATTTTATAAATCTAAATTCCTATATTTTAATCTGGTTTAATTTGTTTATTTTTTGTTTTAATGTGAATTCGTGTGACTGATTTCATAAATTTTTAGGTTTTCTTGTTGCAATTATTTTATTTTGTTTTTTTTTTTTTTTTTTTTTTTCTTTTTCATTTTTAATAGTAAATTAATTTTAATTACATATATTGTTTTGTAAATTATATATATATTTGTATATATATTTATAAAAGGTATATTTTCTTAATTTTTTTATATATTTTTTTTCTTTTTATTATATTTTAATTATATTTATATATGTATATTTAATGATGGCACACACATTATGAAGTTCAAATTTTTTGAATTTTTTCGCCAACTACTACGGGATTATTGCGTCTAATTTCTTGGGCTCCATGTTCCCTATAGTCAAATGTGCAATTATGTTTATCACTGTATCGATGTACAGCACAAAATAGACCACCACATCGACATTCAAAACCTAAAATATATATAAATTGATATTAATATATTATATTTATATAATGTTCATAAGTCATGTAATAAAAATTATGAAAAAAAATATACAGAGTGTTTGCAAACCAATAATAAATTATTAATTTTGAAATCAAAAGAACCATTTTTTTTTTGTGTTTGTATACTAGATACGGTACTGGACTTTATTGCAAAATAAATTAAAACATCCATTTAATTTATTAAACTATTGGTACATAAACTAAGTTTTAAATTTTACGTAACTAGGCGTTTTAAACAATATCAACTTTCAATTTTATTTATTTTTAAATCCCAGATCGTCCTCTGATTTTATTTTGTTTATCATTTAATCTATAAATGTACATATTTCAAATTAAATTTAACGGCTTTGCGTTTTCAGACATATGAATCTTCAAATCTGAATTTCCAGAGTGAGATTTCTCGGTTTCGCATATTGGTAGATATATGACATAACCAATGGATTATATATGCCGAATACATAAATATCTTTCAACAAAGGTTTAGGATACAACAGACAATAATACAACATAAAATTTTCATTAAAGCATCCATTTCTGAAATTTTAAAGCGCAACTTTTGATACATAATTATATTATTATGTATACAACAACTGTAACATATTGGTCATCCGGTAACATTTAAAAATTATGAGATTTTTTACTGATTGGCAAACACTTTTATATTTCATAAAATTACAATTACAATTGAATCAACTCACCTGTTAATCCGACCTTCTTACGACAAGTAACACAACGATTCTTTTTCTTTTGGCCGTCTTTGCTATCATCTTTATCATCTTGATCGTTATTTGAATCTGAAGGTCCAGCTGTTGATGCTATATTATCTTTACTAGCCTCATCAGTTGTTTTCTAAAAAAAATTAAGTAAATTTGTTATTTTATTTCATTTTTAGATTAAAATAGACATTGTTTTAATTGGCTATTAGATTAACAAAATAAAATTCTTTTATGTATATAAAGAGAGCCTACATACATTTTTTTTGCTTTCTATTTCTGTTGACAAATAGTTTAATTTTCTTTTGGTTTTATTTTTTTTCTTTTCTTTGTTTTTTTTCTTTTCTTTATTTTTCTTAATACTTGAAACAATTTCATCTGAACCAGCCAGTTTGATTGATATCACTTTATTTTTTTCAAAGGAATCTAATGGTTTTGGAACCATTGACTGAAATATTTCAAATTGTTTCGGTTATTTTGAATATTGAATTTTTACTGATTCAAAGATTTTGAAATATGTAAGTTGTACATATACATATATGTATATTTTATAATTTATTTTTTAATTTTGGAATATTTTTTTTTTTTTTTTTAATTTAAAATATTATTAAATATATTTAAAATATTATATTCGAGAAAATATCGTCTACAATTTTATTTTGTATGTA
Organism: Argyra leucocephala; assembly: GCA_963942445.1. Classification (NCBI taxonomy): domain Eukaryota; kingdom Metazoa; phylum Arthropoda; class Insecta; order Diptera; family Dolichopodidae; genus Argyra; species Argyra leucocephala. Next base: position 54,827,738 of record OZ012677.1, on the reverse strand, counting down.
ATTTTTTTATAAATATATAAATTACTAAAAATTTGAAATACCATTTAAAACAATGTTATAGGGATTGAAACAAATATTTTTCTTATTAAAAAAAATAAACTTATTTTTGAAATAACAATAATTTACCAATTAAATTATGTTAATTTGACATAAACTCACTGTTAGATAAGTGATAAATAAATTATTAGTTAAAAATAAATTCGAAATGTAGATCCAGTGGTTTTTCTTATTTTTGATTAAATTCTTGTTCAAACAATTAAAATTCAATTGGATAAGTAGTCAAACTTGAAATTTTAAATAATATTTGTTTCAGAAAAATAAACTTAGATGTAATGAAATAAAAAAAAATTTGCGTAACCCGAGACCCTAATGCATGTGTAAAAATACATATTTCTATATAATTACAATAAAAATTAAATACTAATACTTAGTTAATTTTTCAAATTATAAAATGCTACTTACATCTTTAATTTCATTATGTGGCTGGATATAACTCTGTACTGTTGGTTGTGCTGTATTTGTTATTGTTAAATCTGGACTGAATGTGGGTGTTGTTTGTGGACTTGATACCGTTACAGGTGTACTACTAACTGGAGGTTGTTGTTTTTTCCTTAATGAGTCCTAAAAATAATATATAAATCAATTAATTAGTTTTTATATTTATAATTTAAAGATTTTATTATATTAATATTTATTTTTATTTAAAACTTATTAATTAAAAAAAATTATTGTGAAGTTTATATTTTAGAAAATTTTCCAAAAGTATTTTATTATAAAAATAAGTACTAAAAATTAGATTTCCCGTAATAGATTCAAAACCAATTAATTTTTTTTTATTTATGATATAGTTTCAATAAACAAACAAAAATTTGTTTGGGTTACAGATTTGAGACGGTTAAGTATATTAAAATAGAAGTTAGTTAACGATTCCCAAATGTAATAAAAAAAGTTTGTATTTATAGCCTTTCATAAGCTTACGGGTTAAAAAAATTTACGTACACACACCACCAATATATATATATATTTATCTAGTAGTGAAATTAATGTTTTATAAGGAAATTTAAATAGGTTTAAAAACAAGAAATTTAATTTTATCCTGATTGTTAAGTCATCTGTAATGTCCCATAAAAGATTTTCAAATTTTTCCAAAAATGGATATTTAATAATTGCTCAAAATATGCTCCGAAATAATTAATTTTTAATGGCGATATTTTGTCAAACAAGAAAAAGGCATATTTTAATTATAGATTCCTTCATTTATTGAAAATAGAAATATTTTAGAATCATGGAAATTTTAGAAATTATAGAAATTTCATTTATAGAAATATTGAGTTATTTGTTAATAAGGAAATTGGGTAATTTTCATAAATTTTCATTAAACGTATATGTATAGTTCTTAAACACTATGTAAACGTATAAAATAATACGTAAAATGTCTAATCTTTCTAATATATGGTACAACAAAAAATAATTTAAAAAATTGGTTTAGATAATAGAAAAATCTAAAGTATGCAATTTGTTAAATAAATTATAAAATTGCACAATTTTTATTGTAATTTGATTAAATGTTGATATCAACATTATAATCGATAATTACTAGTATAAGTATATATATTCGAATTTATTTTAGCTAGTTTCTACTCACCTTATAACAAACTGAGCAAAGTCCATCTGTGGCTGGATTTCCATAGAAACCGCATCCAGATCGGCACATTGGTTGCATTGGATTTGATTCACGTTCCATATTTTAATTTTAGAAAAACTTTTTTTTTTTTTTTAATATATATATATTTTTAGTTTAGGTGTATTTTAATTATATTTAACAAATTATTAGTTGTTTTTTTTAATATTATAAGTATTATTTATTTATTTGAATTTAAATGTATTTATATGTATATGAAAATTTAATTTATTAAAAATTTAAATTTAATTTTCATAAAATGAGCTGCGAAGATTATTTATTTTTATTTTTAATTTTGTTTTAAATTTTGAATAATTCGTATTAATTTTAAAAATTCTAAGGGTAATAATTTTTTTTTCTTTTTATTTAATTATAAATTTAGTAATATGTTTAATTTTGTTGTTTTTTTTTTTGTTTATTTAAATATTTAGGAAAAAATAAAACAAAAAGATTAGTTATTTAAATTTTTATTTATTTTAATTTTTTATGTTAATGAGTGCTACTTTTTTGTGTGTTTTTTATATTTGTATATATGTATAACAGTTTTTAATTAAGATTTTTCTTTTTAACAAACTTCGATTTCGCACAGCGATTTTATTTTATTATTATTTATTAATTATGTGTTTATATTATATATATATATATTATTTATGTTTATTAATGTTAAATATAATTAGCAGACTTATTATGTTATTATTTTTTAATATATTTTTGAATAATTGTAAAAGATTTGCACACAAGATTACAAGCAAAATATTTATATTTGTTTTTTAATATATATACATATATATATATATTTATTTATATGGAAAAAAAGATAAATTAAATCAAATAATTATAATTGAAATATATTTGAAAAAAATTAAATTAATAAAACACACAGATTGTTAATAAATTTGTTTGTTGTTATTAAAAAATGAATATTTAAATTTATTTATTATTGATCCTTTCGTTTTTTTTTTTTTTTTTTATTATGATTTTGTTGTTGTTATTTTTTTTTTATTAATGCACTTTTTTATATAGATTATATTCAAAATTTAAATAATTTTGTTTTCTTTCTTGTATTTAATTGATATTTTACTTGGCAAATATTTGACTTTTCTTTAATTTCACTAAGTATATATTAATTTTTTTTATTTATTCTTTTTTTTTTACTAGTTACTTTTAATTCGTTGGTTTTGTTTAAAATACAATGTTTTTTTCTGTCTGTTTATTTCTTTTTGAAACGTGTTTTATTTTTAAAACTAATTCGCCTTTTTAAAAGCGAAAATTTCTTATTAAACTTCAAAATGGTGTAGCTGTTATTCTGTTGTCTATTATTAATTGATAAAAAAATAATAATTGAATAATATTTGAATGATTTATTGTTATTGTTTAACAATAATAAACAGCAGCAGCAGCGCCTGTTTGAACGCAATTACGACACGAAGACTCCTTTATGTTTTTGCCTTTGTTTTTCTTTTTTAAATTTTTAATTTTATTTTGATTAATTTAATAACACGATTTAAGCAATTATTTCACTAAAAAAATTTTTTTTGTATTCTAAGTTTCTTTTTTTTCTCTTTAATATAATGATTAAGTTTGTAATTAAATATACTCATGTCATTATCATGTGATTATTATTGTTTTTTGTAATAAATTTTTTTTTTAATAATGTTTGTTGGCTCTTTCTATAACGTGATGATTACAAATTAACGAAAGGTAAAGCAGTGCCACAATTAAGAAATTGTTTCACAAATCTGAAAATAGAAAATAAAAAAAAAAATTATATTTAATAATTTTGGTATTTTATTTAAATGTTTGTTTATTTTGTAAAATTATTTATTTTTATTTTCGCCTTTATTATAAAAATGTAAAGTTAAAGATTTTAATTTATTATTAAATTATATTTTTTGTTGTTAGAATGAATTAACTTTGGTTAAGGAAATATGTAGTCACTTAATATTAATTTAAGATTTGATTTACAAATTACAAATATAAACATTGTTTTAGACATTGCTTATTTTTACAATTTTTTTTAATTACAGTTCTAATTATTTGAATTATTTAACCACGTGTTTATTATTTCATGTGATTTAGTTTCAGACAAACATATTAAAAATTAATATAAACCAATTCAATTGTAACTGTGTAACTTCAACTGTAATTATCACATTTAATGGGATATAATACCATTACTTATCATCCTTATCATCTTGCTCATCATTGTGTCTGTATTCGTATTGATAATTTTAGAATATTCTATTCAACGTTATTCATAGAACTCTCATCATTATGTGAAACCAAAATATTTAAATGAGTTTCATTTAAACGCTCAAAATGAATGTGTCAAGTACGATAGTTATGATCGTAGTGATTGTCTGCACAACTAAGAAGAACGTTCATTAATTATTATTCATTACTAATATTTTTACGTTCGTGAGATTGACAAAAGAACATTACTATAGAATAAATATCAAATGAGTCAAAGCTATTAAAGAATTAATAAATTTTTTCGTTTCATTTTTTTTCCAATATGTAAATACTTAATTTATACATAATATAGATTTTATTTAAGATAATAATATGTAACATACTGACTGTAAAATATATTATAACAACAAATAATTAAATTCTTCTATTGTTAATTATTTCGTCTCAAATGAAAATAATCTTGCAAAACAAAAAAAACCTTTCTATCAGACACAAAACGGAGTAATAATCTCCGTCTCCGTTCCCAAATATGAATTATGTCGATTTTTTTAAGTATCAAAAGGGCATCATGACAAATCTATGCATACATACATTATGTATGCATGTCTAGTATACACATTTCCACCAATGAACATCAGAGGGTTAACAAAACCAAAACAAACCTAAAAATGGTACATATAAGTGTATATATATGTATGTATATTTGTAATTACGAAGTAATAATATTAATACGTAATAATAGATCTTTTGTAATACAAAACCAAATGATTAAGAAGTCATTTCAAATCATTTCATGAAAAACCAATAGGGAAAAAGCTTAAAAAGCGATACTACATATAAACGATAAAATTTAACTACACACACACACAAATGAAAAATTGTTAAAGAAAATTTGTTAAAGGAATATAAAAAAATACGTAATAATTTCTACAATACGAAATAGACAACACCATATTGTAAACTGTAGGTAACAACAGGTAAGTTATTCATTAGCTAAATTTATAACAAAAAAAATTAATTAATAGAGGCTTGCGGGCAATCTAAAATTATAGTTAATAGGTAGGTAGGTACCTACTCTGTTTGTATTCAATACATGTACAATTCTTCAAACTTCATAAAACCATTCAAACAAACAAATTTTATAATAAATATGCTACGATGTCTTATTGAAATTAGATACCTATGAATTGGATTTTTTTTTTAAAAATTGCAAATTTGAGAAGTTTTAAAATTTATTAAGAATAATTCTTAAATTTATGAAATCAGTTTGTTTTTTCCAATTATTTTAATTTCATACAAACCTCTAAGTATTTTATTATTTTTTCTATTTTTCTTTTTTTTTTATATAAAAATAAAAATAGCATATCAAAATTGTAAATGAGTGAAATTTCCAATATTGAGAGTAAAATATTTTAACCTATTATAAGTATGTATAGTTAATACAAATTTCTTTTTTTAATGTGGTACAGTAATGTAGACAACGTAGTTGTATTTTATTGAGCATTATTATTATTATGACTCAGCAAAATTTCCCCTTCTTTTTGATTTTAACTTATATTCCACTGTTGGCATTGGCATTATGTGTTATAATTGTAATGAATCATAAATATAGGCTTTTCAAAACTCTAATAAACAACTATACATCCATCCATACATACTATTCCATACACATACCATTGTCTTCAACAAAAATTATGTTGAAGAGAAAATTTATCTGGGATGGAGAAATAAAACTAAAAAAAAAAACCTAAACGATTTAAGATGCATGCAACTACAACGCAACATAAGATTTCATAATACGCATTCTCCTTTTTTGCTTTACATTTATATAAAAACATTTTTCTGGTTTTAATTTTTTTTTTTTTAATTTCAAGAGATAAATAATTGGATAATTTGGAGACTTAATCTTTCATTTTGGAGATTTATTGAAATAAATAATGTTATTGTTGTGTAAAAATTTTTTTTTTTTTCTGCTTCGTAAAATATGAACAAACCTGAACATTGATTATAATAATTACAAATTTGTAAATTATTTATGTAGAAATAAAAATTTTCTTTTAGGCATTGAAAAATGTGTACATACATATTATATTACATATGTAAGGGATACATATTTACGATATGTTCAATATAGAGTGGATATTGCACGTTAATCAAATTAAAACAGAATAAGATATTTATATTCTATAAGTCATAATTTTATATATACAAACATAGGTGAGATACGTAAAGTACACAAGATATTATTTTGAAAATAAATGCAAAACATTAATGCAAAACACTACATAACATAGTTAGGTCGGTATATATATACATTATATATGAAAGATTTAAAATTTATAGTTTCAAAGAATATCGATAAAATTACAATATGTACCTATATGTATGTAGATAACACGAACGTATCACTACATATTTGGTGGATAATCAGTTGGACAGCCAGATAATAATTCATGTGTTTTGCAACACTTTCCAAGTAAAAAATTACAAATAAAAAAACAAATTGAGTTAAATTTGAATTTTTAAAAAACATATGCTATGTTTTATTATTACTCATTTTCATATATATATAAACCTTCACATCTATAAATGTAATTTATTATATGAATATATGTACAATTTATCTGGAGGAAGGTAAATAAAAAGCCAAAAAAAACATTTGAATTGATAACATATGTCTATATGTCATACATATGTCATACATATACGAATTTTACGCAGTTTAAAAAAATCCATACTCCACCACCTACAGTTAACTTAGTAATTTTGCAATAAACCACAAAGAAAAAAAAAAATGTCTGTAACAAACGCACCTTGTGTGCACCTGAAAAGGTAAATAAAAAAAGTATGCATTGAAAATATTTGAAATTTTCAAAATTATAAAGGTTTTGCGAGGGTCAATTTTTATTTATTTATAAAAAAAAAATATAATAACAATAACTATTCATTTTAGTATGTGTTGTGTGTGTTAAAAAGTTAATTTTTTTGTTTTCGTGAATTATGCATTCCAATTTTTTTTTGGAATTTGAAATATTCGAATTGTATAATACATACATATACATTCATATTTACTACTTATGTATTTTCCAATATACATAAAAAATAGTGCGTAATTTTTTATTTGATTAACATAAACTGTTGTTGACTTACTACCTACCTCAGTCAACTGTTAATTTTTTTTTTTTTGTTTTATTTTTAAAACATTATGTGACCCATTTTCTCATTTTCAATTTTATTTGCACAACAACAATAATAATCAGAAAATGAAAGTAGGCTGAGGAAAATAAATTGTTAAAAATTTCGGCCGTAAAATTTACAAAAAAAAATTTATTTTTTTTTTTCACTATACACTCTACTCTGTTTCTGTTATACTTTAATTAAGGTACATAATATACGCACGTATTTTTATACGCATACTTGAAATATGTACCATTTAGTTGTTGATAAATATTAAACATTATATATTATATAGATATTAGATAGAATATAAATATATAAAAAAAAAATTACAAGAGACAAAAAACATTTAACAAAGAGGCTAATTGAATGAATATTATATTTTATATCAATCGTTCAACAAACGAATCCAAAGAGAAAATCAAAAAATGTTGCAAAGCTCCGTGAGTCGTGACGTAAAAAATGTATTTTGTAAAGTAGGTACATTACAGATTTGATTTTATTTTTGTGACGTTGTGGTATTTTTAGGATTACTACCAAATACATACATATACCTACATATTTGTAAATTTGTAATAAAAAAGTAAAAATTTTTATCATATAATTATGTATTTAATAAATTTTTTTATAGTTAAAAAGATTTTATTTTGTTTTCTTTTTTGTCAATTAGTATAGCGACAATTAGGTTAAGAAAATCAAGATAATAAAAAATAAATTTATTTAAAATTTCATTTAAATTGAAATTAAATTAATTTACTTGACAGCAGTGTTAGTACACCAGTTTATTTTAATTTACATATATATATAAGCAATTTATAATATATATTCTCTATCATACATAATATTTATATATGCATGGTTTTATTTAGGTACACGAATATATATTTAGATAAAATATATATTGGATATAAATAAAATGACACAGTTTTTATTAATGTGTTTGGATTTTTATACCATAAATTTTAAATATTTTAAAAATGTTGCTTTTTTATTTGTTTATAAAACTGTGCAAATTTATTCCTATGCATTACTTATTTATTAATTAGTAATTATTTTTTTAATTAGATTATTCTGTAATTCGAACTAGAGATGTATTCAATTATTTTTAAAATTGTGATTATATTATATCATTTATCTTTTAGACACATTCAATCTTTCATTATTTTTGAAGTTTTAAGACGTCAAAATATTATTTGCTCAGATTAAAATTTTTTCACTAATTTATCATTAACAGATATCAAAATTTGACAGTTAATAATGTTTGCAAAACTTATTTTGTGATTTGATTATAGTGCTGATAATATTTGGAGGTAATTTTAAATCTTTCTTTTAATTAAAAAAAAAAATAACGAAACAAAAAAAAATTTTTAAATGTATAAGCATGTATAAAATGACGAAACGTCATAAATAAAAAATTAAAAATGTCAAAAAAGCTGAAAAACAATTTTCAAACGATATTTTTGACATTAAATTTTTCAATCCACTTTTTCTGACATTTTCCTTATCTCTTTTTATCTCAAATGCAAAAAAAAATTAATTGGTGACACAAATGTCAGAATAATGAATGAAAAACTGAATGTGTCTAATAATTAAACTAAATTTGACAGAATAAAAATCACTTATTTGGTTTGTTGTTATGTACGAATACAATAGTACTGAGATATTCAGTTTCAAAATTGGAACGGATAAATAAAAAATAATGGTTGCAAATTAAATGTGTAAATATCAAACACACATAAAAACAGAAAATTACTATTTTTTTAATTTAAAAATTTATCAATAAATTTCACTAAAGAATTTTTAAATAGTAAATTAATATTTATTTATTTATTTTAACAGTTGATCACTACGGATCAATCTGCGGGCAACATTATAAGCCTTTTCACTTTCGAAATGTAGATTTTTAAATTTTTTTATATAATATAATAATTTTTATTAAATTATATTAATTATTTGGTATATATTTTTATTTTATTTTTATTAGCTATAGTAGTAAATTAATATTTCTACAGTTTTTTTTTATTATTTAAATAAAAATATAAAAAAATTATTCTTAAATACAAAGGTATAACTACTAAAAATAATTAATGTTTTCTATACAAAAATTAATTACCTATAGTATTATATAGTAGTAATAGGTTAAAATAAGTGCATGAAGTTAATTAAATAAACAAGTATATATGTATAAAAATATTTCAAATTTACATGCATGTACACGAGTAATAGGTACTAACTTTATCAAGCGAGTTAAATAATTTTTGAAGTTTTGAATAAGGTGACGTTTTAACAACAATTATTTTGTATTTTCAATATTTTTGGATATTTTTGGATATTGTATTTAATCTAAACTAAATTTATTTAAATAATGCAAATATATTTAAATAATTTTTACTGAACCACAAGAAAAATAAAATAAATAAAAATCTAATCAATTTTTTTTTTATTTTATTACATAACAGAATAATTAACTAAATGTATGTATGTACATACACATACATAATCAAGAAAACATAATAATTTACAAAAATATCAAAATAATGAATAGTGTCATGATAATAAATGAGCTTTTGTGACGTCATTAATTCCGAAGAAGGGGCAAATAATTTCTTTTTTGTTTTACGATAGAAGATAACTATCGACACACACCTATTGTTTTTTTTTTTTTTTTTTTTTGATCTTTTAATAATAAAAAAATTCCAATTTTTGCAAATTTTTTATGAATCACGAAATTATAAAAAATGTTTTAATATCCGTGAATAGTACGATCAACAATATTCTAGAAATTTTGATAATTGGGATGGATTGTGAAAAATAAAAAGAAAAAATCTGATGAAATATGAAATGACGTAAGAGTTAAAATATATTTTTATTACATATTAATTGTTTTTTCTTAGTTTTTTAACAAATTTTGGGGTTAAGTAAAGAATAATATTTATTTGTAGTTAAATAGGTACCACAATTTTTTTTTTAGAATTCGAAAATATTTTTATCATAAATAAGTAAATAATAATATGTATAACATGATACATTTGATTCGTCTTGTTTAGTGAATATGAAAAAAAAAAAAAACAAAAATAAGTATATGGATGGTCAAATGAGTCATTTAAAATTATTTAAAAATTGTTTTTAAATATAAATGAAATAAATTTTTTATATTGCATGTAGTAAAAAATTTGACTTTTATAATAATTATTTATAACATATACTTTTATATCATCTTTCCATTCCATAGTATTCTGTATTTCTATATAATTAATTGATACGTAATTAAGTTCATAAATCACATAGTGAAGCTGAGTTTTCAATTAAATTACTGCAGCATATGAAGCTGTCAAAATATAAATGTCAAAACGCTAGAAAAACAATATATGCATATCCTACATTTATTACATATATACATAATTGTTATGTTCAGGAAACTGTTCTAGAACGTTCTGTCCGATTCTGTTCTAAATCTATTGAACACAACTAATATGTGTTATGTTCGAAAAAATGTCAAACGGCAAACATATTTCAATTGAAAAACGATGAATTGATGATCGAAAGGTAATTCTTTTTTGAACATAAACATCAAGTTTTCGTAAGTAGGTTGAAACAGTGTGAATTCAATTTAAATGTATATTTTTGTATCCTGGTGTATATGTTTGTGAAATTTGTTTATATTAAAATTAATAATAACTGATCATCTATGACATCGTGATTAGCTATCTATCGACGGCAAAATCATTGTCATCGGTAAATTGTTCTAATGTTTATATTTAGATGGTACTTAAGATACTAAAGTATGTATATAAATGTATATGTATATGTAAATTGCCATAATGATATGATTTGACAATTGTTTTATATGAAATTTCAAAATTGATGTCATTAAAATATCAAATTTAATATGATTTTAACTGAACAATTAGAGATATAGAAAGAAATATAATGAAAATTGAAGGAAAAAATATCGGATAAGAGGAAGAAAGTATAATCGATCGGAAAAAGAAAAGATCTAGATATATACATAAAGATACATTTGACAGATAAAATTACATTTGACAAATTTTCGGAATTTATTTATTTTCTATTAATTTAATTTAACAATAATTAAAATCTATTGAATATTTTAATATACAAATACATTGGACATTATTTTAACAGTTTGTTCTTTTTCCCAATATGTATTTTTTTTTTTTATTTAATTTGAAAAATTATCTGAAAAGTTGAAATGTTTAACTGTTCTGTTTATTTTTGAAATTTTGAAAAGTTATTTGTTATTTTAATTTTATTTTTAGTTCTTAATAAAGAACTAGTTTAATTGATTGAAATTTTTGATTATTTTAAATATGATAATGAATTTTTTTTTTTTGAAAATAAATAACAATAAATAAAAAAATTTTCACTGGAAATTAATATTTCAAGGTTTTTGTTGTAAAAAAACAAAACACATTTTAAAAGCTTATTTGATTTTGTTTATGTATTTTAACCCTCTTTATGATTTTATTTTAAAAAAAAATTTGCAAATAACTTATAGAGTGTTACACAATGTCAATAATTAAGTAAATAATTTAAACGTTTTACATGTACAGTAATTACTGGATATTTTGGAGTAATATAATTCTTAAGAAAAATTTCGGCACAAAGAATGAGTCATTTGATTTTTGGTGAATAGATAAGAAATAAAATTCTAAAATTGTTAACTAGTAAAGAAAATAGATAAACATATTTAAGACTAGAAATGTCGTAAAAAATTCGTATTTATTCAATTTGAATAACAAAACACAATCACATCTAATTTTAATATTATTAATGTATTTTCAATAACTATTTATGAAAATCAAGACTCAATTAATTTTACCAATCAACATCAAATTATATTTTCAATACTTTCTTATGATTCATGATTTAATTTAATACATTTTCCTAAGTATTTAAAATTATTTCTAAAAATATTGCGACTTTATAAGGGTGAACCAATATTCTTTTTCAAAAAAAAAAAAAAAAAAAAATTACGAGCTTATGGATTATGAAGATAGACTTTAACCCAAAATCATATCCTTTTGATTAGCAGTCGAATATCACCAGTTGTTATTCACCACAAATCAATCAAACAACAACAATATAGAAATAAATAGTTAAATAAATAATAATACATTTTTTTTCATCGAACTTTTTTTGACATTTAAACATTGAGCATGAAAGAGTTAAATATATTTAAAAAATAAAAATATATATATATATATATATATATAATGACATTTTCAAAAAAATTTCTCTTAATTAATTTTTGACTTTTTTTTTTGTTATTTTGTCATTTTTACGTTGCCAACTAATTTTATATTCAAAATAAGTATAAAAATATTGTACAAATATGCATACAAATTATATTCAAAATTGTTTATTAAATAAATAAAAATAAACATTTTTAGACGTGCCTTTTATGTACTTTATTTTTTAATCAAATATAGCACATCAATATAATATTGATATACTAAATGAAAATAAATAACTATTTAATGACTATGACTTTCATTGTAAAAAAAAAAAACAAAAATCATATATATACATATATAAATACAATTTAAACTTATGACAACTTAAAAAAAAAAAAAAAAAAAAAATTGGGAAACATTAACAAAAATATTCGTAAACGTATTGATTTTTTTTTTTTGTTTATTTTATTTAAAAACTACCACTTATGATACGAACATAAAAAATAAATTGTTAAAAACTACTGATAATCAAAATTTTCTTTTTCGTTTAAAAAAAACCAACGTTTTTGTCCAAAACAATATGGTTAAAGCGGGTGCAAAATTAATTAAAAATTTACAGAATTTATTTACTAGTTTGAAAAACCAAACTTGTTAATCAACTTTTTTTTATTTTTATAAATAAGTGATTTTATTGAAATATAAAATTCCAAAAATTCTGTTATTTCTAACAAAATAAAAAAATAATCACTTGAAACGGAAATTTATTGAAATTTATACTTGTTTTACTCTCGTTTTATCTATTAAATAAAGAAGGAATAATAATTAATGTTAAAACTATAAAAATAGAAACTGATAGTGAACTATGAACTAAGTTATAGGAAAAGAAAAATTATAATAAATAATTTACTGATTAAATATCGATATATACCTACCTACTTATGTGCTAAAAACACAAACTAACCTAATTAATATTATATATATAAAATATATTTTTAACCCATATTTGTTTCAATATTGTTTTTGTCTATGAAAATTTGATCTTTCACATTTTAATTGGTAGTGAGTGTGACTCATAAAGTGACTGTCAAAGCATTAGTTTTTGTATGTAGTATTTTTTCAAAATGTAATTTGAGAAATTATTTCACGACATATTTCAAGTCGAAAAATTTACTTAACTGGCACAAAAGAAGTATTTAAACTACAGAACTAAAAAATATACCTATGTTAAGTTAAAAAAAAGGGTAGATATACAATCTTTTAATATGCATAAGTACTCTATAATATCATTTGGAATAGTAACTAAAAAATTATGTACACTTTATGTTTATTTATTAACTTTACATATGTAATATATGAAAATATATATTTATATATATTATATATATATATATATATATATATATATAGTTAATTTGGAGTTAAAAGGTTAAAAAATGTTTCGATTTATTGATCTTCGATTCAAAATATAATACCAAATGACGAGTAACTAACTATACATATATAATCGAAAATATTCATTTGAACATTTCTAGTATTTTTTTTTTGTTAACAAAATAAAGCAATATCAATTAAATTAAAAATCTTGACACAAAATGTCATCATAGCTGGCAAATATTTTAACTCCATTTTGAACATTATATCAATTTTTACTCAAAAAAAAAAAAAAAAAAGTAACAAATAAATAAATATTGTCTCATATGTGTATGGAAAGAAAGTTTTAAAATTTGCAAGATATTTAAAAAGAGTCTTACTGTAAATATGAAATATAAGTATATGTAGTTAAAATATGTAAATATATACCCAGATCTGTATCAAAAATCATGCTTTATGGATTCGATTTAGTTATTCGAATTCGTGCATTTATTATTGTTTTTTCTTTATTTGACCTCATTTTTTTTATTCTGCTTACACATCAATTTTAATGATTTTGTGTTGTTGTGCGTTAAATACACGTTTAGAATTTGTCATTTTTTAATTATTGATCTCTCGTTACTGGATTAAGTAAAAAATCGATTTTATTTTTTTTTTTTTTTACTTTTGAATTAAAACGGTTGATAAATTAAAAAAAATAAACATCTTTTTCTAGTTGAAATCGGATTTGAATCCGTAAGATAATTGTACCGTTAATTTATGAATGACGGAAATAAGAAATATACTATTTTTTTTTTTCAAAAAGCTACAATTAATGACATATTAGAAGCTGAAAAGATTTATTTACTTGTTACGTAAGAATTTATTATTGTGGTACCAATTTTTTTAATCACAATTTCATTTAATATTCTACCCACTAATCAAGTTCTTCATAAGTGTCTATTTTATTTATATTTTTACTTTCTTTTGTTTATTAAAAATAGTTTTCTTACTACCATTTTAAATTTGCATTATTTATTTATTTAATTATTAGTATGTGTAGTGTATATACATCCATATATACATTTGTTTTTCTGGTAAAAATCTATAAAAATGAAAAATATAAATTTGTATTTTTTGTTTTATAAAAGCTTAATTTAGTTCTGTTGAACCGATGATGATAATAGGAATTATTTTTCCGAATTCCAAAATGATATAGAAATCAATTGATTAGTAATATTAAGTAGAATCCAGTTCCATACTTATTTTTTAAAATAAGACATCTAATAATATGAATTATTTATGTTAATTTTACAGTTGCTGACACAAAAAATAAATTTCAAGTTTCTACTTAAAATATAATTAGCTTCTTGTTCGAATTTAATTCAAAATTAATATTTATAATTTTTAAGATAACATAATGAATTTGATATAATTAAATAATTTCAATTAAAAATTAAGATTGTGGTTTAGTCTGACCTCTAATCTACTACAGTTGTTAACAAATATAATCGAATAATATTTGAGAAATAAATTTAAAATTGTACCTAATTGATTTTGACTTTTGTAAATGCTCTAATTTACTGTAAAATTTTAGATATAGCACTCGGATTAGATCCAAGTATGTATACTATAAATGCATATACGAAAATGTATAACAATTGACGACGTTTATGTAAATACATAAGTATGTACACGATTATTCTTATGATTACATTAATATTTGTTTGAAATTAAATTAATTATATTCAATTTTACCCATTTGTAATTCGATTATCTTAATTTTAATTTAAGATTTATAATGGAAGTTTGAAAAAACAAAATTAATAAATTTGAAGTTAATAAAATTTTTAGAAACTGTTTGAAAAATGATTTGAGCAAATATTTTAGAATATCTAGTTTATATTCATATGTCGAAATTGAAGGTAGTGGAAAACAGCATGTGCTAAACCCAGAATTTTCAAAATCTTTATAACCCAACATTATAAGTAACCAGGTATGTTCCAACTTAACTTAACTTAACTTAACGAAGAGGAAAATTATGAATTGTAGTCAGATACAGATTTACAGTGAAAAAAATTACTCCTAATATTTGAAAGATTTGAAATTATATTTCGTTGTCAAATTGACAACATTATTGAATTAGATTTCCTTTGCAAGTAGATACCTAATTAAAAACAAAAATTAACTTTGAAAAATAATTTAAGAGTAAATTCGTTGTAACAATACTAGTACCTACATACTACTGAACTATTGAATTTACTTGCAATAAACAAGTTTATAATGTTTTTTATTTTCCTAACAGAAATTTGTATATAATTAACAATGCTGTATTAAATAAAAAAAATATATGTACAGATATGTTGAAATAAATTTAATTTTTATTAATAAGTATAAAATACAAAACATCTATTTGTCTTATTTTTTAAACATCACTAAAAACAAGTTCGATTATAAAATTAACAAAGTTAGAAAATAAAAAATAAATTTTATATAAAATTTATATAAAAAAAATGTATTTTATTAAAAATAAATTTAATATAGGTATATAGGTAGTAGGTACATAGTTTAAATTTCAAATTAAATTTAATTTGATTTTATTCAATCTATTGTTATAATAAAGAATATGGGTGTATATCTATATATATATATAGGTATTTGTCAATTGGTACTAAACATATTAAAAATACAAAATAAAATACATTAATTCAATTTTTCGTTTAAGTCAAATATGAATGACCTTGCATAAAGGCACGTAAATGTACTCCATAATAATTATTCTTTTTATACTACCTACCTACTACCACTACACTACCACCACCTTCTTTACTATGCATCTATCTAATATATATAACCAGTATTCTCTGTTTTGAATATTATATTATTATTATAAAAACAAAACTCATCTTAAAATTTAAAAGTATTATATATACCTATTATATACAATCTATTATATAAATATTATATATAAATAGTAATCATATTTGCCAGCATCAGCAACAACAACAAATAAATAAAAAATAATATAATAAAACGCGTTTTATTTTTCCTTTAAATTTGAAGATACAAAAAGGAAGTCAATTGAAAAAAAAAAAAAAAAATGAAAAAGTTCTCCAACGTCAACAGCAATACTATAAAAAAAAAAAAAAAAATTACAAAGCCGCGAGAAACTGTAAAAAAAAAAACCATTGAGGAATCAAAATAATAATAATAACAATGTTTTTTTTTCATGAGTTCAGACACACAAAATCCGACGACCTTTAGCGAACAAAAAAAAAAAAAAACATAAAAAAAAGACAAAAAAATACATACTTTGTTATTCATATAAATAAGCATAAAAACAGATAAAACACAAAACCAAAACAACCAACAAAATATAAAAAAAAAAATAATAAAAAAATTATATGTATCTGAAAAATGCTCGAGAAATAAAAAAATTATAAATATAATAATAAACATAATACGTAATATATATGTATATATATACATTTCTAAATAATATAATGTACGTGTATATAATGATAATATATAAGGTTGATTAGTTTGTTGGTTGGTATGATACTCAAACCGTTGATACATTACATAGCATATTTATAATACCCATCCACTACAAATTTTCTTTGACTTTATCAGACTTTGGCAACAATTTAAAAAAAAAAAAACTTAAATTTATTCTTTTCTCTCTTTATCTTTCTCTCTTCGTCGTTCCTCTTCAGTCTTCAATCATGTCCACCTTCATTATTCATATCAAATATTTATAAATTTTACGTTGTCTAAACAGCATTTTCAACTCAACTCATACTGTTTGTAGCTAAAGTGTTACCTTACCTTTACCTGGTCTTGTGTTTATATGGATGTATATTAGAGTTATGTGTACTGTGTAGTGTGTAGTATAAGAAATTACATTTTATTTTGTTTTTGTGTTTTTTGTTTTCTTTTGACTTAAGTCACAATATAATAAGACAAAAAATAATGAATATAAAATTGCAAAATTTAGAAAAATATTTTTTCAAAACGTGAATGTAGACAAAAATAATATACAGACAGAATTTTTAGAATAAAAAAAAAAAATATAATATTGATGTATGTACATAATATATATATATAAAGAAAAATATTCGAATAAAACGAAAGGTAAATTCAAATTGGATTTTTAGAATAAATGTTTTCTCTCATAAATTTTTTATAAATTACTTGGAATAACTCATAATCATAACATTTTCTTTCTTTAAATATTTGCATATGGATAGATAATACCTTAGTCAGATATTAAAATATCAAGTAGGAGAAGCTGATGTAGCTCAAATAATTTGAACGCTCAGACCAACCACTGTAATTCTATCAAATTCCCGATGAAATCAAATTTGAAATAAATTTATAAAAAAAATAGGTGTTCAAAAACCAAAACCTGACTGTGCTATTTATGTATAAGGGTTAATTGAATTTTTAAGTCAACTTCACCCAATTTTGTAACTGAATAAATAAATAAAAAAAAATATTTCGGTTGTCAAACATGAAGCAAGTCTAAATATAATAAACATTATACTTACAAGCATTATTGTAAATAGATGCTTGTACTGAATACTCATGAACATTGTACTGAATATTTTGAATTTTGAACAAATGAATTTTGAACATTAGTATCTAAAAGTTTTTATTAAAAATGCATACCGTGCGGCACATAATTTTTTGTCTGCGAATTCTCTCTCGGACTTCGATGTCAACACAAATATCCACACCACAAATTTAGTTTGTTGGCAAGAAGATGAGAGGCAAGGAAAAGAAAATACATCGTCTAATAAGGCCCATTGTCATTCATAGTGCCTCTGTACATTGGCATTTTCACTCTGTTAATTGGTATTTTCACAGGTAGTGAAAATACCAATGTACGAAGGGCAATTAGGTACAAAAATTTCAACTTAATTTTAACTCAATATATATTAATAACTTGGTTTGATTGGGGCCAAAAACTTGAGAGGATTATGTTAATCAAACGAAAATTCTAGTTTTGGAGATCAAAAATTTTAAAAATTGAAAAATTTGCATTTAAAAAAAAAACACTAACAACAAACTTTTGACGTTTAATAACAACAACAAAAAAGTCTACAAAATTTCTACGAATTTTAAAATGAGAGAAATTGTAAATTCACTCATTTCCTCATTTTTTTTGGTAAAAATTACACTAAAAAGAAAAACTCAAATTCTTTGAAAATTTCAAAATAATTAGGTATTAAAAATTTTATGAAACTTCTCGTACCCGAACAAATCAAACTGCATATGTACATAAAAAGAGCTCTAATCCATTATCGTTTACATTTTCCCTCTGATACGTTACGTATATCTCTTTTTTCAATTCTGTAAAAACTAACAAATTTTGTAATATTTCATTAATGCTCCATTCAATATTCGCCCCATAAATAACGGGTTTTTGTTTTTCTTTTCTACTTATTTTCAATTTTTATTGTTTTCTTTAATTTTACATTTTTATTTTTTTTTTTTATTTTCTTTATTTGTTTTGTGCGCATTTGAATGCGATGTAAATATTATTGTATAATACAAACTCTCTTTCTTATTTATAATTAACGTATATACCTACATACATATCTACTCTATACATATTATATTTCTTGATAAACTTTATATCGACTTGTTTTTGTGATTGCACAAAATCTCATATCATAGATGAGGTTGTGGTATTGTTAATTTTCATTGATGTAAGAGAAGAATGAATAATATATGCGTGATGATGATGACTTGCAAAAACAAAAAAAATATACATATACTTATATATTATTATAATGTACTAAGTAAATAAATAAAATAATAAATGCAGACGTAAACGGGAGATGATTCGGAAACGGGGAAACAAAGTAGATTTATAACTAAATAGAACTGCAAAAGTTTTTCGAAGTCTTCGAACAAAGAAAAATAAATAAATATACAACAATAACAATAACAGAAAAAAAATAAGAGCATTACAATAAGTAATTATTGTAGTTTTTGAACTGAGTACTCGTATTATAATATTTCTACAAAATGCAATAAATAGAGATAGAAAGATTTGAATAGAGTAAATAAAAGTTTATATATATATAAAGTATACTACATCACTGCATTTACATGTATTTACAACAAAAAGAAAAAACGGAAAATGAAATGAAAAAAAAAGTATGTAATAGAAAATTTATATAAAATACACCACGATGTAATAACAAATAAAATTATTGATAATAGAAAATTATTCAAAAAAAAAAAAACAAAAAATTATAGGTATGCAGTTACAGTATAAATGTAGGTATGTACATATGAAATAGATTGGAATGAAGAATTTAAATTGTTAAAAAAAAAAATTAAATTACTTAATAATCGAAAAATGTATTCTACTCTACCACGGTTTCTCAATTAGTGTAGTGTACGTGTACCCCATAGAAGTATTTAAAATAAGAGAAAATATCGTTTTTAAAAGAAATTTAAAGAAAACAAATAAAATAGTTATCTCTCCTAAGTAGAACCAACCATTTATGTCAAAGTTCCACTTAAATTATTTAAAAAGTTCTAATTTAAACTAGGTAATAGAATACAGATAAAAAAGTAAACAAATACAGATAAAAAAAATTGTCTCGATTTAACTAATTTTTATTTTCTAAATGAATAATTTTTATCTAATTTTTTATCAACATATTTTAAATCGCTATGTGTATTGTAAGAGTCGCAGGTACCTGTCTCTAAGCTGTTTTCACTTTTTATCTGTTTTGTAGAATAATGAAAATAACAATTAAATTTTATAAAAACGTCAAAAAATAATAAAAAAAGGTTACAGAGGTCTGTTTTAATACAAATTCATAATATGTATCATGTTCAAACTATTGCAATTTAAATTTATGTCATTGAAAATTTGTAATTGTTATAATTTGCAAAACTTTTTAAATAACGTTTTTTTTTTTTTTTATTTAGAATAATGATAATTACTAACGTTCATTTATTTAATTATTTTAAATTTCGAGTATTTTATTAAAATATACTTAAATATAAAAATTCTATTTGAACCTACATCATTGAGATTAATAATTGAAATTTCGAACTTACTTAATTTAAAATTAAATAAGAAAAATATCAAAATTAATATATATAAACGTGTTATATTGATTAATTTGTGATGATTTAATGTAATACATATTGTAGTAATATCATATATATATATATATATATATATTCATGACATAATTATTATAACAAATTTTTACTATTTAAAATATTTATTTTTATATTTTTATTTTGAAATTCATAATTTTTTATCTTGGACAATTTTTAAAAATAGAGTATATCGGACGAATATATAAATAAGTCTTTTGGAACGCCGGACCTCTTGTTTGCATCGTGCTTAAGAGCCATTGAACTAAAGACAAGTTAAAAAAAAATATAACAAAAAAAAATTTTTTTTTTAGGTCTTTGTGAGAACTGTTTTTGCTGGAGGCTGCTCAATTTTTTTAACTTGCCACTTTCCATCAGTCACCTAGAAGTGGTAGTTCTGATACTGGTTGATTGATAAAAACTTGCTACATGAAAATTTTATTATGAATATTTATCATATCCAGTATCCAGTCAAATGATACTACACGCATTTGATAGTAACACTAAATTTAATATATAAAAATGTATGTAATAATATTTGTAAACAAACACTAAAATTTATACAAAAATAACCAATAAAATTACAAATCCATCTGTTGGTGCTAAAATTAAATAAAATTTTAGAATTAGTACTAGAGGTTGCGTGTCTATTATGATAAAAAATTTGCAATCACGTGAATTGATTATTTTCATAACACATGAAGTATCACATAAGTCTATTATAATAGTGGTATATGTATTTCAATATTATAATACATAGTTATCGAACTGGTCATTCTAATTACATAGATATTATAATTTCAATTCAGTACATACTAAAATTTTGTGTAGATGTTTTTCATTGTATTACATTTTATATACATAGATATTCCATTTTAATAATTTCTTACGACTCTGTAACCAATTATAATTGAAAATAAATAAAACATCAAAATTATACAGAAATTGATCATCTGTAAGAATGGGTTAATTGTACAATTTAACAAAAAAAAAAAAAATGTTTTCTCAAAAAAAAAAAAATATATATTCTTTTCAAATCCTACAAAAAAAAAAAAACAAAAAAAGCAATAAAAATAAAAAGCAAAATTGCGTGATTTCGTGACTTCATATACAAGGTAAGTTGAAATGTTTATAGAATTTCAAATCAAGCATAAAAAATTGTTTTTGATTTTAAATTTTTTTTTTTTTTTTTGATATGTTGTTGGACAACTTTTCTTTTACAGAAATTCTCAACTTTGTAGTAAAGTCAAGTTAAATCCAATTCAGCATAAAATTATGGTGTTATTATAATTTATACAATAAAAATAAAAATTGTAAAAATATTATTTATATAATATGTTATTATTATGGTATTAGTATTAGCATTTAATTGTAAAAAAAAATGTTTTAAGTCAAGATTTTGAAAATATTTCGTGTACTTACGTATAACAGTTTGTATTTTGCAGTTCTTTATAAATTTGTTATTTTTATTATGGTTTATTTTATACATAAATTTATTTACTTGAATTTTTGAATTACAAGAGAATAAAAATTTCAAATTAAAAAAGAGAAATAAAAAAAAAAAAAATGTATTTTAGAATGTGATATATGAAGTAAAACGCCTGCCATATTTTTCATTTTTCAAAACGGATTCATAAATCAATCTTTTTGATATTTTTGATATGAAGAAAAAAATGTATTCAATTGTAGAGGTACTTTAATAAAACAGTTTCAATAGTTGGGTATTACAATACATGTACGTACGTATGTACGTACGTAATAATGTACGTACATACATTATATACATACGTAAATAATTTATGTACGTACATAAATATTATTTTTTCCTTAAAATTAAAATGAATGTTGTTGTTTTAATATAATTGTAGTATTTTTGCTCCAATATTGAAATTGTGTACTTATTTTTAAAAAAATATTATCTAGAATTTCGATAGAATGAAATAATTTTTATAAGTTATTGAATGGATTGCCTGTTGTATGTAATTCTATAGTTGAAGTCAAATAGAAAAAAAAAATTACGTAGTTAATTACAATTTGAAAATTAAATTATGTCATCAATCTTCAATTATTATTTCATAATTATTCAAATATTATTTGATAATTAGAATTACTTAAATGAATATGTCATGTTATCTAGTTTAACTGATTAACAAAAAAAATTGGAATAACTTTCAAAATACATAGTCTTTACTCTTTTGTCTAAAAGTTAAGTCTTGCTTCACTGTTGTTGTACTTTGATAGATTAATCATAGTTTAAGTACAATTAATTTTGATGTTCTATCGTATAGTATATACTATTGGACTTACCGTATCATGAATATGTACATAATGAACAAAAATAAATTAATAATTAGTAACGGTGTTCGCAAAACAATATGTGGCAAGGCAAAGTTTTGTGTTGTAAACTCTAATACTCTTATTTAGAAAAAAAATCATTTAGAAAAATTTAGTAAATATAATTATAATATGATATAAATTAAATTTAGTAAAATTTAAAAAATCAAAATTTGGTGTCTCTCATAACTATAACAAATTCTTTCTCCACATTTGGCTATTGATTAAAATTAATGAAATTGATTTAAATTTCGTAATTTTAAGTAGCTATAGATCTTAAAACTAATTTAAAGTTTGTTTACTCAATTAGACATCTGATTAATTTGCTGAGACTGTTCGGTGCATTGGCTCAAGTATCGAGCTGACACGAAAAATCCTTCACAATAGTTATTTACAAGGAAATGGATCATAACAGCTTAAAACAACAACCCGAAAAAGTAACTATAAAGGAAACTACCTACCAATATGAGAAATATAAGGTTTATTTTACTTTTTAATTTAAACCACAAACAAAAAACATACGTGTACTAATCTATGTTGATTGATAAAAACAACTTTTTATGCAACTAACTATTTAAATGCAACTAACTATTTTTTTTTTAAAATATAATCCCTGGAGCATTATAATGTCATGGCCAGCTCCTATATTATATGAAATTTTCCATAAACAATAGGCTCTTTACTTAAAAGTTAAATATGATTTAATACCTAATTATTATCGTTTTACTACTGTTGTTATGTCATCTCTCCAAGGGATAAAATAAATCAAAACAATAGTTGCTATTTTTAACTTTATATTTATGTATTTTATATTAGACTTATAAGTTATACAGAACTTGTATAACAGACTAAATAACTATAGTGATTTATTCTGTTCTTGTATCATTGTGTGTACCACTAACTACTAGTATTTTTGTTAAAAAATATTTTATGATACAAATGAAGTATAAAGTTTTGAATCGAATGAATATCCGCTTACCAAAACGACTCATTAAAAAAATATTGTCCAGTTTCAGCAGTTTTTTTTAATGTTTACATTTTTAATTTAAAAAAAAAAAAAAAAAAAAAAACAGAAACATAACCTAAACTTGTTTATTAAAAAAATTAAATTGGGTCATTGACAAGTTTATTTTCTCAATTTTTTTTTTTTTTGTTTGTGTTCTTGCAATTTAATATGAAACCAGAACTTTTTATTCTTCTGACACCTCGTGTTTTTTAGTTTTTTTTTTTTATGAAATTAAATCTTGACTATCACTGACTAAACATTTTATCCTGAAAATGTTTCACAATTTCCTTTTTTGATTTTTTTTTGTTGTGATGTTTGAATTTTTTTTTTTTTTTTGGATATAGATACACATTTTAGTTTGAAGGCAAAAAAAAAGTAGTTTGGAATTAAATTAAAAAAGATTTTTTAAATGGAATCTGAAGGTAATCAATATGAACATATACAAAGGATCAGATAAATTGTTTTGAATAATAAAAGCAACATTTTGTAATAATATTGGAATTTTGAACAACTAAAAAAAATAATTTTGTTTACTACTTACTATGGTGTAATGGGAAATATCAAACTAAGATCAAATGCAAAAATAAATTGACAGTCAAGGAACAACAGTTTGATAATGTTGATGGAAATACTTTTGTTTCAATTGCATTGCAAGTGATTATTGTGGTTAACTTAGAGGTTTTAAGTCTCAACTGTTTTTATGTTTGTTAATTCTGAACAAAACGAAGGTAAACGAACATAAACGATGCTTCTTAATACCCATTCTATTACATATAGTTTGAATCGGTTAAAGATTTATTCCCTTTAAATACTTAATAGTTACTTTCAAGTTTTGAAAATGCAAACCTTATCTTTAACATATCAATCAAACCTTTTTATTTTGGTTTGTACTGTATTTAATAAAATACTAATGTTTTCAAGTAAATCCACTAATATTAGAAACATAGCAAAGATAATATACAAGTAAATTATCTTTGATAACAGTTTAATGAAAAACATCATATTTTGAAGTCTGATTTAGATTAAAATATGTATATGCTTTCAAGTCTCTAATAAAGATTTGATATACATTCAAACTTTACATGGTTTAGAATTTGAATTGAAAATATATATGTATAAAAATAACTTTTTCACTAATCACCCATCTCAAAAAATCTTTTAAAATCAATCAAATTAATTTCAATTCTGAAATAACGTTCTCAATGTTTCGGCATTCGGTTCGAATACTGTTTAGTTATTCTATTATGAAATATAACTAAGTTACATCTCTAGAAGAAAATATTCAAAATTTTTCTCTACATTATAATAAACACTGAGAAAAAATAAAATAAAATAAAAATATAATTTAATTTAATTATGTAGTGTTCGAACATATTTTCCCATCACTGTATTTAAATAAATACACACAGGTATAAACATTAAAAATTTTAAGAAATAAGTAAAGAATAAAAAATTAAGAATGAAATAAAGAGTGAGCAGGAAAGATAATTAAGTTTTTTTTTTGTTTTTCGTTAATTCAAGTACACAAGGTCCAAGGATTATGATTTCTTGTTTTTGAGATTAGTTATTCTTTCCGTATAAATTCACAAAATTAATCCTCAAAAATTATACATAAGTAGACATAGAGAACACATTTATATACATTAATATATATAACAATGTATTAGTTAAGGATTAAAAAAACATAATATACCTATATATATATATATATATATATATATATAATTCTTGACCTAAGGTTTTAAAAGAATATTACAAAAGTGGATTTAAAGTAAAACAAAAATTGTAATCATTAAAGGATAAAATGCCAGGTGCCTACTTACTACATTTAATCTAAATAGCAAAAAATCAACTACATAAAAATAAAAAAATAAATGAAAGTTTTCATACATAATTTTACAGGTTTTACTGAACTGAAAAAAAGTTGAAATGTTACTTAACGGCTGGCTTGTCTTGTAATACAAAATGACACTGTTGTTATTTTGTACACATTTATTTTATTTATTTAAAATATTTTTTTTTTTAAATATACTTATGATTTATATAATTTTTATCGAATATGCATACTGTTGAAGAATTATAAAACTAGTTATAGGTTGAGTTCAATTTTAAACTAAATTTGATAATAAGAGTACAAAGTAAGATTGTTGTGATATTATAGTTCATTTAATACTAGATTTCAGTTATTTTTTTAGTAGTCGAATTTTTTTTTATATACAAAAAATTTAATAGCGAACAGATTTCTGATGTACCAACATTTTAGACATTTACATATTTTTCCTACTTAATATACTAATCATATAAATCGCTGAATTTATTAAGCCACAAGAAAATTGTTGTTGTATTTATAATTCATAAAATTAATAGTGTGTAATTTTGTTGGCCTATTTTGTTTTATACTGAAAATATAAATTAATAACATAAAACGTCCTCAATATGCTTAGTGTCTATTTATTTACATATAAGTATAAATATTTAAAAACATTATGAAATACAGGTACATTAGCTTAGTTTTACAAGTGTCTTATTACATCAGAATTTCTACAGTGTCGCTCATCCAAATTTTATTTAAACAAAATCAATTTATTTACAGCTACTTTCACAAATTACTGCAAAACATCAAAAAAATATTTGCTATAATTATGTCTAGCCAAATCCTAGTCAAATTAAATTCTAAATTTCTGCAAAAATTATTGTCAATTTAGCTTGTTAAAACTTTCCGCATTATGATCAATACACTAACTACTTAATTGTATGTAAAAACTTTCTTCTTTTCTACTTCCAAACATTTTTAATCATAATTTTGATTACAGATTAAATTCCGATTCAATAAAATTCCTCAAGCTATGATGAAAATTCAGTGTAAAATTTCAAAACATATCAACATCAACTTGTTGAACAGATTTTAAACTACTACATAGGTACATACTCATATGTATGTAAAAAAAATTCTTTTCATCAAAAAATAGTTTTTTTTTGCTTAGTTGTTTTTATTTTATTTTTTTTTGATAATCTTCTGGTTAGTTGACGACTCACTATAAAAAAAAAAAAACTAAAACTTAAGCAGTATTATTTTGTCAGAATAAAATACATAAAATAGTTCTTAAAAAAAAAATGAGAACGTAATTTACACAACTCCGACTGACTTAAAAAAAAAAAAAAAAGTTAAAAAACAGAAAAAACAAACAGCATTTTTTTTTTAAAGAAGTACAAAATGAATTCACATGAGGAATTGACCTTCCTAGGAGGTAAAGACCTCTGTAAATATCTAAGAAGAAAAAAAAAACAACAGAAAATGAGAGAAATAAAATAAAAGAAAATAAAAACTTCACAAAAAATTAAAATAATTTTAAAAGACATATACGTATACTATTAAAAGTCATTCAAATTGAAAATCATGAACTGCAGGCCCTTTATTTCTTTCAATATTACTGTTGTTGTTATCTAGAAAGATTTTTTGTTATTTTTTTTTTCACTTCTCATATTTTTGGGTTTCCTACTTTTTTAAATTCAATTCTTATTTTTTGTTGTTGTTTTTATTTTTATAATCAATTTTTCTGTTCTACGCTGTTATACGCACCTCCTCATCATCTCATATAGGCATAATATGATTTCGCTTTACTTTTCTTATTTAATGGTTTTTATATTTTTGATCTGGTGAGAGCAGCTAATAGCACTTACAAAACTATTAATTGGCTTTTTTTTTGATTATTTTATTGTTTTTGAATAATTATTTTTAATCAAATATTGAACAAAATATAAAAGTATGTCGGTCTATTTGTTTTGGAATTAACTGCGATTTAATATTTAATAGAAAAGATTGGATTCGTTCAATAGTATTAACCGGTAGATCTGGAATCCATTTTGGATCCATGTACCATATATCTGGCCACTGAACGCATTTCACCACAAAAATTTACCGCAATACTAGCGCCATCACCGGAAAATATAATGAGTACTTTTAAAAATAAATGAAATTTGAATGGAATAATATTTATTATCGTACATAAAATTTATTTTTTATAACTTTTAATTTAAGTTTTATGTACATAAATCTTCCTTAAGAATTTAAATTTTCACACTAATTCAAAAAAATTAAATTTAATAACTTTCATAAAAAATATAAACATTTAATTTTTCTTACAGTCGATGTCACAACACTCAACATGAAAATTGTTGTTGTTGTTTTTACATATTAAAAGTTGGATCCATGAAATGTATCTAGAATTTTTTCAGATCCATTTTCATTAACCGCGATACATTAACCGGTACATTTACCACACCGTTCAGTAAACAGATCCATGGATCTGTGGATTTCAGATCCATTGGTTAATTTCACTGAACGCTACCATTGATTAGATTTTAATATTTAAACCAACGAAACATGTTTGATTCTTGTTTCTATTTCTATAAAACAAACTGTTTTTAGTATTACCTATCGAATCACAACTCTAACTTTTTTCTTTCTATATTAGGGTAATTTCTTTCTATTCTAGGGTAATTTTACTTAACCCTTTCAGACTACCACCTTCAGTGATTGTAAGATATAATCAAATGTTTTGAAAATATTAAGTTCACCGGTCACGTGTTAATATTTAGTTGTGTAAAACCAATTGAAAAAAAAAAAAACAATTTTTTTTTTTTAGCTCTGAAAGGGTTTAAACCAATTTTTTTTTTAGCTCTGAAAGGATTAAAACCAAAGCAAAAAATATATTATTTTATTATATAAAAAAACACCTTCTTTGATTAAATTTTTTCGTAATTCTTCTTGTCTGTTTCTGTCATCTACTCCTCTTCATAGTGAACAGTAAGTACTTGGGATTTACATGAATTTGTACAAATCTTCAAGCAAAACCATATCGAATTAAAAAAAAATATTATTGGCAATTTGAACAACGATCATTTTTTTTTTTTTTTTCAATTTTCAATAATATCCATAGGTAATTTATTTTTCTTTTTAGGATTATCAAATATATAGCTATATAACTATATATGTACATAAAACAAAAAAAAAACAAAAAAACTATCATGTAAAGAAAAATTCAATTTTATTTTGTGAATGTGAATGCATCCTGTAATATGACTGAATTTAATCATTTAACTCAGTGAGGTGTAGTAAAACTGCTGTTTTGAAGTGCTATATAACCTTACACATTCACATACACACCATACATACACGGGGTCACACAATTCACATCATTTATGGAAGCATGTAGAAAATTTATTGTTAAAAAATAAATTGTTGTTGTTGTTTTCTTGATGATTTGGTAAAATTCACTTTTTTTTTTTATTTCTTTTTCCTCATAAAAAAAAAATCATTTTTCTTTTTATTCAAGATTTTGATCGTGCTTTATAGAACCATATTTTTGTTTTATGGAATAAAAGTTGTAAATATCTGTGGGGGTTCAAATGTAACTCTCTGTGATGAAGAAACCAACTTCTGAAAATGATGATATTGATGGAAGTAAGTTAGTAATAGTATAATGAAAAAGTACATACATACATACATGCATATTTATTACTTTATAGTATATACGGTGGTAGATACGTCATTGAAATTTTGTTTTAAAAAAATATCTCATAGTGATGCATTAAGAAAAGTGTTTTTTTTTTTTTGTTTTTTATTATTACTTACTAGTCTTAAACTATTACTTAAAAGATTTTGTGAAATAATTTTATTTAAGAAAATTGCTTTTCAGGAGACTTAAAACTAAACAAAAAAAGAATTAACAATAGGGGAGGTTTAGTATAACAGCAATACTGGTGGTGAATTGGTGATGATGTTCATTAAATTATTGATTCTTTTTGATTTAAAAAAAAAACATTTTTTTAACACTTTAGGGGGTAAATAATATGAACATATGCATTTTTAATTTGTATAGAATTATAATTTTTTAGAATGTTAATTAAAAATTTGGAAAAAATTAAACAAAAAATGTAAGCAGTTAACTAATTAAAAAACAAAAATTATTAAGAGTTTAAAACCATTTTATTACCGGCTTCGAATACTGGTACGATTGAATAGATTTAAATTTGACCTTTCGGATTATCTCTCGGTTATTATTTTATTGTAATATGTACCTAATTAGATGATCCTGATACCACTTGTGTAGATTTTGGTTCACTCAATTTTTTTTTTTATCTTGATGGATTCTAAGCCCAATAGTAACACATTTTCTAGAATTCTTGAATCATCACAGCTATATGAATTTATAAATACTTGAATTATACTTATGGGTTTATAGAAATGGAAAATAATTAACATAAACCATCAATTCAGGTTCATGTTCATTTACTACCATTACCATTTATTTTTTATCATTCATAGCGATTTATATTCGTTGTTTATACATATATGTATATATTTTTTTAAATTGATCTCCACAATACTCTTTCATAACTTTTAAACTCTTTTTTTTTACAACTAGTTAAGTAAATTTTGTTTTTAATTTAAATTATAATCTAAATATTTTGAATTTCCAAATTGTACATACTTATTATACAAAATATGATTATATAGGCGGGCGGAAGTCAAACAATTGATCCATAATAGAGTGAGTAACTATGTAAAAAATTTATGCTCCCAAGAGAGTATAGATGAAATAAAATAAAAATACAAAATTATGATTACTAAAATAAATTAAAATTCGAAATTATGTCTAGTCATACAACTTGACCAAAAATAAATGCTAATAATGATAAAATGAGAATTATAAGAAAGGTGATTGCACTTTTCTAAGGTTTTTCTCAAGTGTTTTATAAATTGTTTTTTTTTTTTTTTATTATTATTTATTTATTTTTATTCAACATCAGTTCCACCTGGTGGTTCGCCTTTGAAATTTTTTACTTTTAATACAAAAATTAAAAACAAAAAACACAAAAATTAAAAGAATGCATCTGGGAAGTTCCTTTTTAAAATACACCGTACTCATGAATTTTACGAAAACAAAACAAAAAAAAAAAAAGCAAAAACGAAAAAACGAAAAAAAACAACTTAGGTTTTTTTTTTTAATGTGAATACCTCTAAAACGATTATATTTCAAGTGAGCTGATGATAAGGTCTTAAATTTCATTCTTACCTCAATTTTTTTTTCATCTGTTTTTTAAGTTCAGTATTTTTGAGACTGATTTTAAAAATAAAATTAAATAAAAAATCACCTACTTTGTTTTTGTAGTTTTTTAATATATGATTATTACCTAGGAAATTTGAAGATTTAAAAAAAAAATGAAGAAGATATAAAGGAAATGAAGAGAATCAGAAGAATATTATAACCTGAATGAAAATATATTTTGTAGGGCTACGCATGAAAGATGAAATCCGTGGACTTAAGTATATATAATAATAAAACTGTAGTTTGGGTTTGTTGTTTTATTTTTTCTTATAAATAAATATTTTTATCATGAAATATACTTTTAAAGTTACATCCCATCCCATACAACATTAATAATAATTTTTTTAAATTTTTGTATTTTTGTGGTTTTATAAAAAATGAATTTAATTATATACCATCAAAGTGATTAATTGATTTATTTTTCATTAAAATTAAAAATAAAAATTTGTGTTATATTCTAGTATTCGCTTATATATAGTTATTTATTAATATAAACTATATATATACTAAATTTGGCATGGCTAAATTAAAGTATATAAACTTGGTTTGTTTCAATAGAAAATATTTTTTAAAGCCAAGGTTTTCAATTCGGATCTGAACAATAAAGAGACTAATAATTTTTTCTCAAATTCAACTCGACAATTTCAATGTCCAATTATTCGACCCTCCAGTCGAAGTACAGTGATTCTGATTACATAATTTGACAGTGATTCTGATTACTTAAGATAATACAGTAATTCTAATTACATAATTTGACTATTTATGTGCCTATTACAGGTATCACTTTTTTTGTCGGATCCGAGTAATTTCAGATGACAACACTAATTACTATTACAACTGTCACGCGCCGACTGAAAAATACGACTCAATTGTCACTTGCAATTTATATGCGACAGGATTCCGTTTGCCTGTAATTTTTTGTGTCTATATAAATTTAAATAATGGATTCTGAAAAGAAAGGGTATATAAATATTTACAAATTTATTGAAATAATTTATATATATAATATATATTTGAATTTGAATTTATATTATATAATATATATTTGAATATATTAATTCAAAAATTGGATGATAAACATTTTTGTTAATTTTAGTTTAAAAAAAAACAACAAAAACACAATTTAAAAAAAAAAACATAAAAAAACACATCAACCAACTTTGTATTCTTATAAAAATATTTTTTTTAAATTCAAACGTCAAATGAGTTTTTCTGTCAAAGTACATAAAAAATACGTTCAGAAATTTGTTGCTGTCGGATGAGACTTGTAATATGAAAGTAAATTTCATTCGGGTGACTGGGAAAAATGACTGGAAAAATGGTGTGACACCTGTAATAGGCACATTAGTATTGAAATAAAGCATGTGGGTTAGAATCCCGGCGTTGATTAAATTTTTTTCATTATTCAAAAAACAAACAACATTTATTAAAAACTAAAATTAAATACTTAACTACGTTTATATATTATAATAAATTGATTACATTTATTGTGTACATTCGGAGGTTTTACAACTAATCAAGAAAATAATTCTGATAAAGCGTTGGTTATGATTAAAAACTGATAAATGCGAAACATTGCTTAATCTGTATAATAAAATATTGAAATTTTCTTCTTTTAATTTTGCTTTAAAAAATATAATATTTGTTATAAAATAATGAACTCCAATTTTTTTTTTTTTTTTTTTTTTGTAACACAAAAATAGAACCGCAAAATTTTTTACTAAAAAAACAAGAACAAATTTTTAGTTTATTCTTTTGATATAGAGTCGTGTTGATCTACTCATCGGTCATGTACACACTTTTATTGAAAAAGGGTCAAAGACATTTTTATATTGAAAGCGCACTCAAATGGAATAGACTTTGTTTGTTTGTTTTTTTTTTTTTTTTTTTCGTGTTTGATTTTTACTCAATCTTACAGATGGAAAGGTTTTGATTTTTATTATAGTAAGTAGGTAAACAAACCGAAAAAAAAATACTCACTAAATATATGTAGAAGGTATTTTATACATGAAATTGCAACACCTAAGTAGATGAAATAAATTTTGAATAGAATTGAGTTAGGGAGATTTAAATGTTTTTATGTTCTTTTTTTCATTTCAAATTCCTTTTGATTATTTTTAATTCTTATTGCTTGCATACAATAATACATACCTAGGCATTGGTGTATAATATATTGTATATGAATGATTCTTAGAATGCTAAATTTTTGGTATAAACGTCTTTTTTGTTTTTGTATATACAAAATACTGAATGATTAATAGTTTATAAAGAAGAAACTGTTCTGAATGAATTTAATTTATTTAATAAATCTTTACTGATACCTAGTATATTTTAAAACTGTTACATATCTTAGAAAAATATATAACAAAATATTATTTTAAACATAAGTACCACTAATACCTAGGTACCTAGCCTACCTACAAATTATAAAAAAAAATCATCAACTTAAAAATTAATACAATTTTTTTATTTTATTTTCATTTAATTTTTAGTTCTAAGGAAATACAAGCAGAATATAATAATTAAAATAATGACAGTTAGGTACCAGATTTTCGAAAAGGATCTGAACAGTAAAAATGACCAATCATTATTTCTTAAATTTGACTTCACAATTAGATGACTTTTCCAATTAGTCGATCGTTATGATATAATGATTCTTATTATATAATTTTACTATTAACTATTAACATAAAGCACATGGGTTCGAATCTCACTCCCGGTAATGATTGAGTTTTTTTCGTTATTCAAAAAACTAACGAAATTTATATAAACTATAGTTTATATATTATTTTTGCTACTCCTTAATTCTTATATATTTTTGGATAAATATGTAATATAGAAATATTTTTTATGTTGTTTTATTAAGCAAACAATGTAGGTACACACCTATTTAGTACTTAATCCAATTTTAAACAAATTTGACGTTTCTAATATGAAACTTCCAATTGGATTTTCATTAATTCTATCATTTAATGGATTTCAATTGAAAATGTACAAATGTAGAACAGATAATTTTATAAAACGAAAATATATCACTCATAATAGGTACATGAGTTACATAATCATATAACATGTAAACTTCACAGTGAAAAATATTAATGATAATTTAAAATTTTCGAAACTTAGATTGTAATACATGTAGATTATACTTATATCTCAATCTCAATTCTGTTCACTAAAATTTGAAAGAAATTTTAACTAATTTTAGAATATCGCCTTCTTCTGCATTGTCCTGCAATTTAACTCATTCTACAGTGGAACATATACAACGGAAGTGTTCACAAATCCACTTTCATACATATATACCCTATATATAAATCTATATAAATATAATTTTCGATTTCTAATGAAAATGAAAGACTCAAATATTTAATATGAAATTAGTATGCACATATATATGTATGAATGTACATATTTTCAACTGAAAATTTAAATTAATTTGTATAATCATATAATTATTATCTAATTCATTTATTAGAAATTTATTTCGTTATAGCACAGACGTTATACATACCAAACAAAAAAAAAAAAAACTCGCAAGTTTTACACAACAACAAATATACATACATATACACATACCTACATTATTTTTAATTTTGTTATTTTATCATCCGAAAAAAAAACAACAACAAAAAAAAAAACAGCTAACACAAGACAACAGAAAAACAACGCAAAAAATAAATATATTCAGTTTTGTGTGACTCACAAAAAAAAATTCTTAGTAAAGGAATTTTATTTTCTTATTGCTTTTATTAGAATTTTCTATCTACTTGTATTCTTTATGTTCTGTTATAAAATATACCCGGCTAGCTCAGTCGGTAGAGCATGAGACTCTTAATCTCAGGGTCGTGGGTTCGAGCCCCACGTTGGGTGAATTAATTTTTTTTTTTAAATTCAAACATTTTTTTTAATAATATTACAGAGATAATTTATTTTTGTATTTAGATAAGTACTTGTAAAAAAAAAAAAATAAAAAGAAAAACAAACAAAATTAATAATGTACAAAATCATGTTAGATTAATATAAAAAAAAAAAAAAAAACCAACCAAAATGTTATCAGTAAAATTAAAACCTGTTATATGAGCAGATTAAACGAACATTTTCTAAATAGCCTATATTATATTTTTATACTAAATAAAACAAAAAATTAATAAATAACCTCAATTCTTTTATCAGTCATATTTTGTTTTTGTGGTGGTAGTAACAAAAGAATGCGGGATTAATAATAAATGGTATTCTGGAATAGTTCAGTGTGGCGTGTCACTGATAAGTAATTTTTGTTTTTGTTTTTTTTTTGTGTTAAGTTGTTAAAGTTTTAGACATTTTTGTCTCTTCATTTTTAATTAATTGAATTTGGCATTTAATTAAAAACAAAATCAATTTCCCTTCTCTCTATTAAATAGTTCTAAAATAAAAAAAAAAACAACAAAAACACCAAAAGAAAAAATTGAAAAAGTGGCAGTAAAATAAATAAGAAGAACAATATTTTTTATTTAATATTATAATTAATATATGTTTCTATTTATTTATTTTATTATTTCATATTTATTTTAATTTTATCTTCTTTCTTAAGAATTCATTGAAATCGGGGTCAACAACAATAAAATATATCAAGAAAAAAAAAAAAAAAAAACCACAAAAAGAAATATAAAAAATAACATCGAATAAAATTTTGTCTTCAATTTAAAGAAGACGCAGTTTGGAAATATTTTGTTTCTTTGATAATACATGTAGGTACATACATATTTTACAATTTACTTTTTATTTTTTAAATTAAATGTTTGAAAAGTTGACTTGTATGTACTTATAAAGTAATATATATACATATTATAAATTTTTATTACATTTATGTCAAAATTCTTTAGTACAGTGCACGTACAGGAGAATCTCGAAATTACAACAACTTTGATGTTAATTTTTGAAACATTGAGATACAAAATATGAGATAAAAAATAATACAGACACAAAATTTATCAGAGTTATCAAACCCCATTATGAAAATTATACGTATATTTATTTACTATTACAATATCATCCTGTTAAAATGTAAATTTATATATATATGTATAATATGGGAAAATGCTTTTGCAATGTATTTACGACGTCAAGTAAGTTGGTTTTTACGTATCAGAAATACGCAATAACGTATTATTATTAATTTTTTGAATAGACGAATTTTATATTGTATATCGGAATTGCAAATGCGACACACTACGATTTAATTTCGACTATTATTTATTTAAAAATTATTATTTGTTTATTATTATTTAATTTTATTACTTATTTACTATTATTTAATTTATTTACTATTATTTAATTTATTTACAATAATAAAATTTGAACTGTTTTAAGCTGCCTATAGACGGATATACATGGAGTCGTCATCAAGTACCTATCAATTTTTTTTTCTTTGAAAATCAAATGTCTCAGATTGTGTCTTCTCGCCACAGATGAAAACACTAAATACATTAATTTAATTTCACAAAACAATTTCACTTTTATATATTGAATTACCTAGTATATAATTAATCTTAAACTTAATTTTTTCGTATTTTTTTTTTCTTGTTATTAAATCGAATATTAATATTTTCTATTATAATGTTCAATTCAACTATTAGGTATATTTTTTATATTTGAATTTAGAACTGTTTTTAGAACTGTAAATATCTTGAGAAGATGGACAAAAAAGTCTACTAAGTAACATTTATGCACCTCGTTTTATTACTTCATACGTACTTATTAACTTTTACTTAGTAATGTCGATATTAATATTATCCACGGGCAGTTAAAAAAATATCTAAAAAATTTAAAATATTTGGCAATCATTTGTCCACTTCGTCACAACTTTTTAAAATAAAAATTCTGACATTCAATTTTAAATAAAGAAGTACAATATTTTAGAGACTAAAAATTATTGCAACTTGTAGCCCCAAGAAAAACCATCATTAGGTCTTGATTTGTATTAAAAAATTTCTTTTAATTTGAGTCAATTTTTATAATAATTGCTTAGGGACACGTCAAAAACTGTGACAATGTGGACTCAAAACGTGACCTAAAAGACATCAAACATAAAAAAAATTTAATTTATAGATTATTTTTTTTTTTTTTTATAATTTTCTATAAACAAACATTTTGTATTTTCATGTTTACTATCATTTTTTTGCGCTTTTCTCGGCATCGACGTTGCCGTTCTGCATCTTTAAGTGTCATTTTGATTTGTTCAAACAAACATGCAAAAAACTACTTCTACACAGGTATATTTATAAATTTTTATATAGGAAATCAAAAATATGTAGTTATTTGAAAATATTGCTATAATAAAGCGAAGTAATAACAACTAAAAAGTAGCAAATAAGTAATTTATAATTACTGAATTC
This sequence comes from Argyra leucocephala, assembly GCA_963942445.1. Lineage (NCBI taxonomy): Eukaryota > Metazoa > Arthropoda > Insecta > Diptera > Dolichopodidae > Argyra > Argyra leucocephala. The sequence goes on along the minus strand of OZ012677.1, from coordinate 54,790,179 downwards.
CGCTACGTCACAATTGGATCCACTACGTCACATTTTTAACTGTGACGAATTGGATGTAACGAAGTGGAAAAATGTCGTAAAAATGTTATTATCTGCATATTGTAAAATGTATTTTAATTCCAAAAATTAGTACGTCCAGCTTAAATTATAAAAGTTATTATTATAATAAAAAAAAATGGCAAAAATTTAATTACTTATCGAAAATACTTTGTAACACAGCAGAAGCACAATTAATACACGCGTTGACTTTGGTGGGTGAACAAGTCCTAATTTCACAAATACTCACAAAAACTTATAATTCCTATTTACTGCAATATAGTTCTAATATTACGTCATCCTTTTTAAATTGCGTTGGAAATTTAAAGTGTATTTTTTGAATATATATAATTGTAACGATTTTTTAGTGACTTAGCGGACAAATTACATGGACATCGTTTGATTGAAAAAAAATAATATTTTTTATTATTTTAAAAAAGATTTATGTACAGTAAATCAAAAAACTAAAATTTAAGAAGAAAGTAATGTGATTTCTTGTTTTACAATAACTTTGTATTTTTTGTAATAAGCATTTTTGCTAATCAACTTCAGTTCGGTTCAGGAGACAGGAGATTTTCGTCATGTGAAAAATTTTGTGTCCAAATTTTTCATCGTTCTAATTTGATTAGTTTTTTTTAACTTAACTGCAAGTTCGTAGCAATGTTTTCTTAATTTAGAATTAACAATAAAAGTAAAACTAAAAATTTTTGTAAAATTTTATAAGTGTTATTGTCTAGAGAAGTACAGCAAATTTGAATGGTCACGAAAAATGTTATTGGCCCATATAATTTTCAGCTAAATTATTTCCATTTTGAAAATTTTTATTATAATGAAAATTGACATCTGTTGACGCATGATACTACTAATACTAATATAACTGTTAATCCTAATAAAAATTTGAAAATTGATTTTCTAAATAAGTTTCTAAGCATATAATTTAATTATAAAAGTTTTAATAATAAATGTGAACTGAATTTTAAAACTGTAAATATTACTTAAGATTAAGATTAAAATAATAATTGTATATAAATTCATTTTAATAAAGAAAAAAAAATCAATTCAAAAACAACAACATTTTTATTTTAATGATTTAGAACTGTTAAAATAAAATGACGGAAATTTTGAATTTTAATCAAACTTTGGTTGTCGACATTGTTGTGTTGTACTAATTTTTATGATGCCATTGATGTCATTGGCTACCAACATAACGAAATTTTTCACAAGTCTTCCAGAAATACAAATTTATTTAGATGTGAACGCGGGTCAATTTTTCATCACTGACGCAATAAGTCTTCAAGAATATGCTAGTGTATGTAGCTATAAATTTATATTCTCAATTTTCAATCACAAATTCAATTGTATTACTTTTCTCTCAACTGTAACTTTTATAAATATGTAAACAGTTTGTAAATGCTTGATTTAAAGCTGGAAATAAAAAAATAGCTCAGAGACTGATTTTGAATGAGTTTTTAATTAGACAAAAAATGTAAGTTTAATTACATGTAATTTATGATAATTTATACGTTTAAAATGTATTAGAGAATACAATATAGAGAAGTCGAGCAATTTACGTAGACGTAATGTTATCAAGTATACGAACAATTAGCAAATAATTATAACATGTTAGTTTTCACAGGTATGTGTATTTTTGACAATACTACATTTTAATCTAGTTAAATTGCCCAAAATTCATATTTCAGTTATCAAATATTATACAAAAGAAAAGTAGGTACATTACAATAACATGAAAATTAATTACAAAAATGAAAGAAATTTCTCTTTGAAAATTGCAGAAATTTTTTTTTAGTAACTATACAAAATCGTTCATTATTATTTTACGAAAAATTGTTTATACCATTAACTCAAAAATTTTTAGCGAACAATAAATCCAAAAGTGAACTCCAAAGTATAAGGATAAAAAAAAATTCGAGCTAATTTTTCAAAATAAATGTGATTAAATATTTGGAAAAACGGTAAACGACCCCACGTATAAATGAGGTCTATGAGAATAATTTGTGTCAAATATTTTTAAAAATTGTTAGGAAAGTCGTTAATCAATAATTTTTAAGGATTGTAGTGTGTTTTGCTTATTGTACTCTATTACCGTAAGTGTATTTGAAAAGTTTTTGAAAGCGATTCCTTTATCAAAGAAATTATATATTTTCATTTCTGGTATATAATAGAGACCAACATAATTAAATCAACATCACAATAATTCACAAATCGCATCGACTTTTATCACATTTAAAACAAAAACAAAACAAAAAAATTATGTTTGAGATTCTCTTAAGCAAAATAAAAAATTAAATTCCAAATGGAAACACAAATTAAATGTCAAACAAAAAATAAAAAGTTTTTTTTTTTTTATAGAAATACATATATAGAACATATATATATATAAATAGACCAGAGTACATTAATTATGTAGATACACATCTTTATTTTTATAATTTAAAATAGAACAATGAAATAATAATCGCAATTCCTGGTCATTAACATTCTTCTGAAATAAGTATAATTGAAAAACAGATGAATGACCAAAATAAACATATGATAGATATGGATGGTGGATCACTTGGTTAAACATTAAATTTAAATATTAAAAAAAAAATAAAAATAAAAATTAAATATGATAAATATACTTAATTAATTTTTCATTACTATAAAAGCAGCAAATTACGTGGGTTAATGACCTTGAATTGAAGTATATACAAAGTGAAAAAAAAACAAACCACAAGGTGAAAATATAATAACTGTGTACATATTATATTTATATGCAAACGCATTGTACATAATATCTTTTATATACATAACGAAAAAAAAAAAAAATAAGTACGTCTGAAGAAAAAGTTAAAAAAAAAAAAATGTTTTTCATATTTTTAAATATGCATGTATATACATAATAAATAGATGGTTATAAAATTATATTCATATTATGTATATATAATGTACTAACATAGTTCTATATATACATTTACATTTATATAAAATAACATTATGAATTATAAATAATATATATATATATATACAGTTAAATTGTATATATAAAACAATTGTAATAGAATTGCAGTATATAAATTCTGTTTTATTTATAATTTGTGTCTATACATAATTATATATATATAGCGGGATTATATAGTATATTAAAAATTACTTTTAAGCAAGTAAATAAAGTAAAAATTTATAGTGTGTACTTACGTCATTTCAGTAATATTATTAATAAATGTATTTATATGTTCATATATATATAATAGATATAGATATTGTATATATAATTAGTCGTCACTGAAGAATTTCAAATGGCTGAAAAATTTAAGTAATATTACTACCATTACCGACAGTTTTTTTTTTTTTTTTTTTTTTTTTTTTTTTTTTTTTTTTGTTTTAATGCATTTTACAGTAATTCAAGGATATAAGGATCGTAAGTCCTATTTAGAAATAAATTTATTTACAAATAAATGAATTATTGGATCATTGGATGTAGTAAACATATATTTATACTAATGAATTTATTAAAATTTATTTCTTCAAAGAACTAATATTGAAATTTTATTTTTCCAAAAGCTAATTGGAAAAATGAAATCATTGTTGTGATTTGATAATGGAACTTAAATGATTACTTGACACAACGTCAAATCTACAAGCTTGTTCTTTTTTTTTAAAGAAAAATCCGTTGAAAATTAATGGGGCAAATAAATGGTAATGTATAGTACAACATCGTCACTAATATAATAGGTATAGAAGTTATTTGATATAGTTGGGTTCAAATGGACTTATACAAAATGTGTCAGACAATTACATTCCAAAAAAACTTTGGAATGTAATAAAAATAGAAATCAATAGGATGAGACAATGTTGAAAACAAATTTTGAATTAGTTAAAGTTGCGCAAGATTTTTGCATCGTGGTATTGACCGAAACTGGTCTTTAAATATTAATATCCCAAAAAAAAAAAAATTTAAAATTTGAAAAATTATTTTAAGCACATAATCTTATTAGTTACTTAAGTATCTACAATAAAAAAAAAAATGCTACACAGCTTTAGACAAGTTTTCCATTTAACACATTATTTTGAAAAAAAAAAAAAAAAATTTATTTTGCTTTGTTGGATTTTTTTTTGTATGTATTTGTGAAAGGAGAGAAGCTTGCGCATTGCTTACAAAAATTTAATAAAATACAAAAGAGCTATCTTAATTTTTAATTTAATCAAAAACACACATACATCTAGATATTTATCATGTAAAAATATTCAACAATTTTTATTTTATTTTCTTGTAAAGGAAACAATAATATGGGAGAAATGGAATTGGTAACAAGAAAGTTTTTCTCAATTTTCCAAGGATATTATTGCAAGGCTACGACGAAGTATTTGTTTGTCTTCTTGATAATCAAGAAATTTAATGTTTTTATTTTTTTGTTTTTTTTTTTGTGTGATTTTATAGTTCGTAAAGATTTATAGAACTCAATTTTCCTCTCGAGGCATACAATTTATTTTTTTTTTCTTCTGATTTCCTGAAATATTGATCGTAGTAGTGTATAAATAATGAAAAAAAAGCTATAAATTACTGAAAGGAAAATATTATAGATTTTCTTTTGTAGTTAACATTTATTATGTATGTAGGTATATTAAGATATTCAAATTTTGTGGAAATGAGAGTACATTATAAGTAAGACGTTTATAGTTATTATTATATTCATATAAAAAAATTTCAATTTTGTTTAGTAAACATTCTGAATGAACATACATATACCTACCTATAATATAGAAGCTGACTTTGAATGTGTTTTTAAGGTAGAAAAAAAAATTACAGGTCAATTACATGTAATTTTTTGTTAAAACAGTAATAAAAGTAGAATTTGTTTAAGAAATTTTAATAAAAAAAAATAAAATTTGAATTTAATAAATAAGAATAACTCCGGTGTCTAATATGTGATTGGAAAATGTATATTATAATTATTAACAAGAAAACTTAGATGCATATTAAATTGCTTAAATTATATTTGACACAACTCAAGGCATAGAATACCAAATCCCAATAATTTTAATCCTATTTCTTTTTCTCCACTCAAAGTTAAAAACATTATACAAAAATCATCATATACTTAGAATGTTCATCATATACCTAGAATGTTCATCATATACCAAGAATGAAATCAAATCAAATTAAACTCAAAGAAATTTAGTGAAATTTTCCAACCCTATCTACAATGATGTTTTTGAAACTAAATTAAATGGAAAATTAATTTGTGTCTTCTTTGAAACATTGCTTTTGGGCCAAAAATAAAAGAATAATATTTTAAAACCTCATTAAAAGTCAAAATGAAAATAACACAAAAATTTTAATCAATACAGAAATAACTTTATTCATTATATAAATAATACCATCATCAAATCCAATTAAATTTGCGAAAATTCGAAAAATTACAGTTCATAAATGTTATTTAAAAAAAAAAAGAGGGTGTTGATTTTCACTTATTTATTTAATTATTTACAGACAAACTTTCAGACCTTTTTCTATCTCGGAATTAATTTTTTTGTCATTTATTTTACCATAATGACAAAGGATATTGGACTCATAAAACATTTGCTTTCAACGGGAATCGAACCTGAGATCGTTTGATTGAAAGTCAAGCACTCTATCTACCACCAGCATGAAATGTGTGATTCTCACCAATTACATATTGCATACATATTTCCTTCATATAAAATTTTTATACTTTTTTAATAACTTTGAAAATTATTTTTAATTTCAAATTCTCATACATCAGTTTTGGATTAAACTCCCAATTTCAAGTTAACTCCCATCGTATGAACATTCTGAATATTCATTATTTATATGTATATAACTATATCGAATTATTCATTTTTGCATTACGCTAAGAAAGTCATAATTTTTTTTTAATCTTCATCGTGGAATATTTAAAATTCTAGTCATGAAAAATAAGTACCTATGTATTTTACTCATGTTAACATAAAGTAGTACCTATGTATAATTTAGGTATTCAGGATTTTTTTTTCTCTTTATATTTCAAAATTAATAACAATTTTATTTTAAATTATTATTTAAAAAAAAAGTTAGTTATAAAAGCAAAGATATTACATTTTTTTTTTTTTAATTTGAGAAATGCTCACTAAAGTAAAAAATTAAATATTTAATAACACAGTAATAGATAATACAAAAAAAAAATGTTAAAATAAACATCCATACATATACATACATACAAATAATAATGTCCATAAATTGAAGAAACAAAAACTTAATCCTAAATAATGAAAACTTGCAGTGGCATAATAATTATCTTTAATATCTATTTCCCTTCACCATAAATTTACTATAATAATTTTACTGTACATATAAATGTATATATATATATATATGTAGATTGAGTAAAATATACACGTATTACTAAAATCTATCAGTACCAATATTATATTTTTTCATTAACAATATGCGACGGTTGAAAGAATATGACCGAAAGGAAAATGAGAAAAAACAAAACTTTAAGTTGTTCCATATAGAACCCTTTTTTTATATCCTTTTTTATTCCTTCTCCCTTTGAATTTAAAACACTCTTTTATACATACATATTATATTATTATTACATTCATAATGGGAAATTTTCATTAAGTTTTTGCTTTCAATGAAATTCTACTTTTCGTTTTTTTTTCTTTTAAGTTCACATGTACTTGTGTTAGAATTTTTTTTTGTTTATATAATATGTTTGTCTATATGTGTTAGTTGGAAAATGATTTTCACTTTCTTTTTTTTCTGCTTTCTCATAAATTTAAAATAATGAAAACTGAAATTTTTTTGTACTCATTAAACTAAAAAAGAAAAAAAAAACAAAACTAATAATTTATAAAGTTTACAAAACAAAAAATTTAAAACAATAACATCAAAAAAACAAATAAGAAAAAAAAATGTTAAGGAAAGTAATTGGAGACATATTTGATAACTCCCCACATTCAAAATAGGGGAAGTTCACTGAATATGTATTTATATAATGGAAATTTTAGATTTCGAAAATAATTTTTTTTGTAGTATACTTAGTTACTGTCAATTCTATATTCTAAATGATTACATTTAAATAATACATACCTTAGTTATGTACATATAAACTCTACAAAATTTTTGGAAAATCTACAAAAATTTTAAAATTTCTACAATAGATTTAAGGTAATGTAACAAAAATTTCTTATTGTAATACTAAAATAATATTTAAAGGATATTTGCATTTACTATACATAATAGGGAAAGGATTATATTATAAATATACGAGTAAAAATATGTACTCGTGTATACTTTTTTTTTATGTTTTTATAAAATTTTAGAAAATATATAATATATTATTTGAATTAATATATATTTATTTCTACATACATTGTTTAGTTTGATACATTAGTCATTGAGCATACATACATTTTTCAATTCTGAGTGTGAAAATGCGGACAAAAAATCGTATTAAAGCGAAAAATTTCAAATTTTTATTGTCTACAAAAATTTTTCAATATACGTATCATGTGAACACAGTCTAGTCATATTTTAATTTCCTTAAAATGGATTTGGTTGAAAACGATAAATAACATTTTTAATTTAATTTTTAAATTAATTTTTTATTTTAAACATTTTTCTAGCCAGCAAAAAATTGGGAAAATAATATTGAGAGATAAACTGCAAAAAAATCTATTACTTAAATACTGTATGAACAGTTATTCAACTTTGTTACTATAAAATATGGAATAAACAAAAATGAAATGATCCAGGTGAACTTATTATATATGTCAATCTTGGATTGGATTATGAAAATATTGAAATTTAACAATTCTCATGTCAAATAGGGATAGAAGTATACATATACAAAACTTTTCGTTAATGGTATAATGTAAAATTATATAAATACAACAAATAGTATAAAAAAATTAACAATTAGGATTTGCAAAAAGTTCAATTTATAACCGCAGTAAATTTTATGTATACCTATAGATTAACAAAAAAGTGTATGCAATATTTTATAAATCATATATGATTATCGAAAATTATATTTGATAATTTGCTCCAATAGACCACCCTTTATTAAGTTATTCTATTTGATTATCCATATATTCTATATACTTAGTATATCTCAAGAGAAATAAATTAGTTAAAAATTGAACTATTGAAGTTGTACAATAAAAATAGCAAATGTCTTATATATATATATATATATATATATATATATAAAATTTATCTAAATAAATTAAATAAATAAAATGACAGATTGATTTTTCTCAAATTTTTTTAATTACACAACAATATCTCAAATCTAGAGGGCCTCATTAACTTTTTTTATGTGAATTCATTTTCATTTTGTTCAACTTAAAATTTTACAAGTTTTTTTTTTTAAGTTTTGCATTATATATATTCTTTGATACATATATATAGTATATACATATTGTAATTTCTGTTTTAAAATATATTTTATAAGTAATTTTTGTTAAAAATATATATACTTTGTAACCTAAAAACCCTAATAAGGTTCAATCACCAAAAATAAATTTTTATTCAATCCAATTCTTTTTCAACTTCAATATCCTGTAATTTCTTCAATAGAGGCATAAAGCTTAAATTAACTCTTTCAATCGTCTTCTATCAATAGATATAATTTACAGTTGCAGCCAAGTTTTTTGTTGAATTTTTTTTTGTCTTTCGACCAAACGTATACCCTACGAATTACATTCGAAAGTCAAATTTTTCTAGAAGATATTCGATCAATTTTATTTTTTTTATGTTTTTTGTCTAAACTGTTTCTACTTACATAATTAATACAAAACACATATGTGCCTATATTACAGGTATCACTTTTTTTGACGGATCCGAGTAATTTCAGGTGACAACACTAATTACTATTAAAACTATCACGCGCCGACTGAAAAATGCGACTCAATTGTCACTTGCAATTTATATGTGACAGGATTCCGTTTGCCTGTAATTTTGTAATTTTTTGTGTCCATATAAATTTAAATAATGGATTCTGAAAAGAAAGGGTATATAAATATTTACAAATTTATTGAAATAATTTATATATATAATATATATTTGAATTTGAATTTATATTATATAATATATATTTGAATATATTAATTCAACAATTGAATGATAAACATTTTTGTTTATTTTAGTTTAAAAAAAAACAAAAACACAATTTAAAAAAAAAAACATAAATAAACACATCAACCAACTTTGTATTCTTATAAAAATATTTTTTTTAAATTCAAACGTCAAATTAGTTTTTATGTCAAAGTACATAAAAAATACGTTCAGAAATTTGTTGCTGTCGGATGAGACTTGTAATACGAAAGTAAATTTCATTCGGGTGACTGGGAAAAATGACTGGAAAAGTGGTGTGACACCTGTAATAGGCACAATAGTTTCCAATTAATTAATACATCAGATAGAACTCGTCAAAATCAGGAAGAAATCAACAAGAAAGAATTCGAATGGAAATGTGAAAAATAAAAATTCTAATAAGAATGTTTTCAGTTAATCCTGTTTCCACTCAAATTAAAATTCAAAAATTTTCTGTCATCTCTTTTTCTTTATTATTTTTAAATTTACCGTTAAATATTAAAATTGTAATGTAAAAAAAAAAATTATCAACTATTTTATAGATATACATATATAATTTATAATCTATACTAAATGGTAAAGTATTTATTTTTATTTAAATTTAATTAAAAAAAAAACTTTAAAGAGAAAAGTTATAATGTAAAATGGCAAAATTAAATTCATTTTACAAGTTTGCCTTTTTTTTTAAATGATATCATCATTAGTTGGTTTATTATATAAATTTAATAATAATAATAATAATAAAAAGGAAAAACAACACAACAAACACTTGTATATAATAAATGCAATTTATCCTATAACTAATTTACTATACATGATATTGCAAAAATTGAGCAACAACATTCATTTTTATTTCATGAATTTTCTTTTACATGTTTTTTGTTTTTTGTTTTTTGTTTTTAATTTTCTGTTTTTAACTTATTTACCACCACCCATTGATCAACGTCTACTTTAATTTTGAATGAAATTTTTTCTCATTTTTCTTTTTGTTTTGGTTATTTTTTCTTACTAAAGAAGGCGCAATTTTTTTTTTTTTTTTTTTTGATTATTCAATTTCAATTATATACGAGTCCTTGCTCTTTACATAAAAAGCTCTTAATGTACATATATATATATATATATATATACTATTATATATCTTCACATTTATATTTTATATAATTTGTATAAACATTCATATATAATAAATGTAAATATGTATATATATATATAGATCTGTATTAGATGAAAAGAAGGAGCGCATAGATCCAGACAGAAGTGACAGAAAATCAATATAAAGACGTCGTATTTGATTATAATAAAAATAAAATAAATGATAAGAGGGCGTAAAAATGTGTGTTTTTTTTCTTTTATAAAGGGATATTTAACATAACATATAATGTATATATATATACATATAAACGTAAATTTAAGTAAAATGTGCTTAGGAGTAGATAAAAAACAAAAAAAAAAACCAAATTAATTGAAGGGAAAGAAAGGGAGGAGATTTTGGAAAAATTTTCTTTGAAAATTATTTTGTTATTGTGAAAAAGCTTGAATTATTATTTTTGTTTCATTTCGACATAGCAACGAATGAAGTGGAGACACACTTACACAATTCTGAAATTGAAAATTATGCGATAATCAACAACTTTCATTTTTTTTTTTGTTTTTATTTTCTTTTTTCTTTTGGTTTTCCCAAATGTTTTTTTTTTTTTGTTATATTTTATTTAAAGAAAGGAAATATGCTTTAAGGAATAATATTCAAAGTTATGTATTTACGTATGATAAATATTACAATACGGTTTTATTTTTGAAATTTAATATTTTGAGGGAAAAACAAGTTTTTTAGTCGGAACCAACACAAAATTTACTTTGCTTTACAAAATTAATAAACTATAACGTAAAATTTGAATTAAATAACGTTGATAATGATAATATAACGCAAATGAAATAAAAAATTAAAAAAGTTTTCTATTCTTCAAATTCCATAAAAATAAATAAATAAATAAATAAACTGCTGGCTATAAATTATAAAAACGTGCTGTTAACGTTAATTTGAAATTCTTCTGAAATGAAATAGGTTAATAATTCAATTTAAAATTGTTTTGTACATTTGTACACAACAAATTATATACATATACATTTAATATACTATAATATCAGTATTAGGATCATAATTTGAAGAATCATATAATGACTAAGAAAAATGAAATTCAAAACCAAGATCAAGATGAGTTGCTAATGTCAGAAAAAATGACAGAAACTTGGAAGTAAAAAATTGAAGAACAGTTGCGCAGAATGGATAAAACTGCAGAAAATTATTGAAAACCAAGGTTCATTTGAAATATGAAAATTGTTTTAATAAAATGTAGAAAATTTCTAAAATCAACAGAAATATCAGATCATTGATGGAATCATTGAACGCAAAGTTTGAATTGGTTGATAAGAGGAACAGTTTTTATTCCTAAATTTGTTCTCATTTTTATTAAAACATAAAGATGTTCTAACTTATTAGATTATAATAAAAAAAACGAATTTTTTAACTTTAAATCCGTATTTGAAGAAAGCTGCCGATGAAAATAGATGTAATAAGTACAAAATATCTATTACTTGTTGAAAATAGCTGATTTTTGTTAAAAGTGGAAGAAGCATCAGATGAAAAATGTTGTATTTATTTAAGACATTTCAACCACAATATATGACCCCGACTTCATACAAATTAGTAATCAAAACTCATAATGTATAGCTTATATTATCATACGATAATTAATCATTAGAATTATGTCTAGATAGATGGTAAAAAAAAAATTAAAAGTAGCAAAAACTATCAAAATACAAAAATTTAGCCATTTTGCTTATATAATAAGAAATTTTGATAACTATACTAAAATTCTGCATTTAAAATTAATAAAATGCAAGAATAAATTTATTGTGAAAAGATTCAGTTCTGTACGCTTCTGTCAATACTCAATAGACAACATGATAAATTCACAAGAAATTAAATACAATGAATCAAATACTTGTAAGCCCTCTATAGTAGCCAAAATAGTAGTAAAAACAATATGAATCGACTAGCTTGTCTTTTACTAGTTTACTTACCCTTAAAATAGAACATGCGCTAAAGATAAAAATTATTATTTTTGAATTTTTGATGCATTATGTTTTTAACTTTTAATTAATTCGTATTTATTTCCAAGAATCACTCATATAAATTTTATGTCTATTGTGTTGTTGCTCTTGTTGTTGCTAAAGAACATTTTCAACATTAAAATTCTAGCAATTGATAAGAGAAATTAAAAACACGAGAAAATGCTGTAAAAAATTTCTGTATTTTTTGTTTTTCTTTCTGTTTTTGTTAAAAAAAAAAAATTAAAAAGGAAGTTTTGTAAAATAATATGCCAAACATTAATTTTTTAAATAATCAACTAACCAACCAACCAACCAACCAACAATTGTTATAATACAATACAATGTATTAAAAATTAAAGAAGAGGGGATAGAAAAAGACATACATATATATAATAAATATAATTAAAAACAAAACAAACATGAAAAAAATAAATAAAAATAAACGAACTGTAAAATATAAAAATAAAAAACGAAAAATCAGTAAACAATTTTTGAAGGATGTTTTTGAATGCGTACGTTTGAACTTACACTTATATACAATTAATATAATATAATATTATACATATATAAAGTAATAGCCGCAATGTGCTTTTACATTTACTTTTATTCTAGCGTATGGTATATTATATATAAGTATATATAATTAATGTACATAATTTTAAAGGTTTGTTTTTAAAAACTTCTTAACTGAACTTAAATTTAATATAATAAAAAATTATTTTGAAAAATACTGGTATATAACCAACTTCTATAAGTACTAAACTAAATTACATAAAAAAAAAAAAAAAACAAAAATTAAGGAGAAGTGATTAATAAAATAACGAGATAAAAAATCATTTTTTTTTGTTTTTTTTTTTTTCAATTTTGTTGTTAAGCATTATATAAGAAGGTTCTAAAGAATTTACTGACTAAGTGTTATTAGCAGAAATCAAATTTTATAGTGAAATTTTGTAAAAGCTGTTTTAAGTAATAATTTTTAATACATAACTTGTTACTTGTAACTACATAGAAATAATAATTAAAAAAGTTTTCAAAATTTTTTTTAAACTGATATAAAATAATTAAAAGGAAAATTTATTATTTAATCTTCTATAAAATTGAATTTTATTGAAGTGATAATTAATTATTCTGTAAATCCCTTCAGTGGGTTAAAGGGTGTAGGAAATTAATTAATTCAAGTATATCATCCATAATATATAATCAAGTAAGTATATCAACTATAAAGTACATATATACATATATATATAATAAATAATAGAGTATATATTATTAAAAGTATGTAATAAAAGAAAAATGTAAAAAACGAATAATTTTTAATTTGAATAATATTATATATAGTAGGTACTAAAGGGGTACTAAAAGTACTCTTACATTTTCTATTATAAGCTCGATACATTACATTATTCTAAGTTGCCTATTATGTGTATTTAGCTGTCAATATCAATTTGATCGTTGAAATATCAAATTGTTATCTTTGTATTTCATTATCAATAAAATCATTTAAACTTATCGATCTAAATTTTATCATTGTATGGGGTGGGGTGTCTGTTCAATTTGATATAGGTTATTTATTGTTAAATTTTTTAAATATTTTGGTTTTGATATAAGAATTTATAAAAAATATTTATTTTTGTTGTAAAAGTAAGTAAATGTATTTAAAATATATTTAAATATATTAAAAAAAAAAAATTCAATATACATATTTAGAAATAAATATTTGATTAAAAATTAATTAAAAATGTATTAAAAAAATTGTTTGTGGTGAAGATAAAATTTTAGTAATAAATGGACTGAAATCTACCGCAGATAAGCAATTGAAGTAAAATTTTATTTGGTTTAATAAGTTCATAAATGTTGAATAGCTAAATAGTTGGAGAGTAATTGAATTTTTTAATATCTTTAATTTAAATTAAAATTTTTAAGTTTAGAAGATACACCATTATCAAGTAAGTAAATGATAAACATTAGACTTACATATTTATATGTACAAAATAATTAATAAATAAAATAATAATGGAATAGTTTTTTTCATAGTTACATATATTTTAAATATTTTATTTATTTATTTACACCGAAGATCTGTATACTGTTAATATACAGGCTAGCTATATGTTTTTTTTCCCTTCCGAAGACAAACCTTTTTAAATTTAAACTTATGTACTTATATTTCGTTTGTATTAAATATTAGTTTAGATTTGATACTACCAAAAGTAAAATATTTTATTAATTTATAATTTTATTTATTTATTTTTTTCCATTGTATTAGATTGCATAAATTGCTTTACAACTTTTATTGTAAATGGTGAGATTATTAATATTTTTGTTGTTTTCTCTTATACATCATATTATGTTACATTTAAGTATTCGAAAATATAAATTCAACAATGGCAATATTTGTACTTGTAACAATAGCAATAATGTACTTAAATATTTGAAATAGATAATGTGCTAACTATAATGACATGGAACATATATCTGGACATTATGTGATATTCCGTATATGGAAAATACATGATTCACAATCGACATATGCAACAATTAAATTGAATCTGACAATTCGTTAAATTTTCGGTAAACATAGAATTCATACGTTAAATTCCATCATCCAAACCAAATTCGACATGTAATTTTTGTTTGTTGTTGTTTTTCTAAGAAATATTTTCTTATGTCAATATAGGTTGACTTAATATGCTTTGACAAATATCTGTGTCAGCTTCATTAGACAATTTGACATTTACATATGTAGTTCTATGTCATTATAGTTAGCGCATAATTTTTATAAGAACTACAATTGAATAGCTATAACAATATCGATAAACGGCTCGATAATGATCGAATGAAATACATATAACAGCCACATAATCTATATATTGTATATATATATATAGATTTTTACGCATACATATAATAGTAAATCCCTCACATTTATTTGGATTTATATTCGTAACGTAACATATAATTTCTTTTCACGTGAAAAGGCACATGAATATTTCTAAATCAGTTGTATGGGAAAAAATGTGGTAGTTATACGATGGTACTAATTCTTAAACTATTGTCACTATGTTTTACTATACAAACTATTTTTTACGTATTTCAATGACATGGTATTTTTTTTTTTATAAATATTGAAGGCATTTTTTGATACCAAAATATTCAATGTTTAAATTTGAAGGTTTTACTAAATAACTTAAAAGAAGAATATTTGATTAAATCTCAGTGTGTTTTAATGCAAATATTGGACAAATGTTTCATAAGAAATCATTAGTTTATAATATATTTAATATAAATTGTTTATTTTTTGAAAAATTTCCCAATAAAAGGTTTATTTGTTTTTTTTTTTTTTTCAAAAACGCATGTATTGTGCAGGCTATATAAAATTCGGGATATTTCGAACACATATAAGTAAGTATATGAAAAATATATGACTTTTGATATATATTTTACATTATATAAAATATCTCGCATATAAATGATACTAACACGAAACTATAAAAATCTTATTTTAGAATTAAGTATGTACTTAAAATATATTTTAGAACAATTAAATGAAAACATTTTTTTATTGCATTATTTCTAGTAGAATAAAACATAATAATCTTTGTATTAATTGTTTTCATTCTTTTAGAAATAAATGCAATAAAAATTTTTTTTTATTAAAAAATATATTCTAACCTAAATTAAATTAAAAAAAAAAAAAAAAAAATAAAACAATAGTTTATATTGACTTCCAGATTTATGACTGACTCTCTTTGCATTTTGTTTGTATTTGATATAAATAGTTAAGTCAACTTTATTATAAAAATAAAGAATCAAATATGATTACAGTATAACATTTATGAGAGAATTATTATTAAATGGTATGACCCATTTTTTTTTTTTTTATTTACATTTTACATTACAATTTATAGAATTAAAATTGAGTTGTTCTACATTACTTTGATAGTAGATTACTTTTTTTTCTGTGGCTCCTATCCTATATATATTTACAATTTCTAATTTTCTATTCTTTTAAATATAAATTTTAAGAGGAAAACTCCACACGTTTTTTTCAAAATCGCAGTATGCAGCAATGCAGTGATTTCATTTTTATAAAAAATAAAAAAAATAAAAAGAAAATTAACAAATTTTCAATGTTTATATAAATAAATTTTCAGATTTCAATAAAAAAAAAAAAACAAAATGATTTTTGTTTGCCAATACAGTAAAGTCATGACAGTTGTAATAAAAAATAAAAACAACTCTATTCATCGAGACGGAAATTCTAAAATGTTTGCCTAATTAAAATTTTATTCCTTTTTTCTCCTGTTTGTTTCTTTTTCTAAACTTATCTGAGAAGATGAGCTTGTAAATTAAAAACTATTATGAAAATGGACTTTTATGAAGTTTATGCCGTTCTATAATATTACAACTCTTACAAATTATATTTAAAATCGACTAGTAGGAATTAGTCATAAACTATCTGATGAAGGAAGTATATTACTTTATTTTTACAATGGGAAGGTTTTTGAAGACGTAACTTTTTTAGATCTATTGTATTCCCGTTTAATTTATCAAAATTATAGGTCTATGTTCATAGCGAACACTATTATGGCCGTAATGTCAATTTCTGAACGGAAATACTAATATCTTTTGCGTGCTTCAAATCGCATATAAATAAAAAGTAATTATTCTAGTTGTGGACAGAATTTGCATCTGTTTGTGTTGGACTTGCCAAATTTAAACAAATGTTTGTAGAAAGAACCATATCCTTTAATGAATCATGCTATTGTTGTGAAATTGAATCTACTCTCCATGATTATCTGATTTAAACGGTTAATATTAAATTTGTCAAACACTTTAGAAAGTACATTCCTTCTGAATTTTTGAATTTCAACAATATCGCAATTGAATACAATCTTAGTACATAAATTATCTACATAGTTATATCATAATGATGTCTAAAAGTAATACAAAAGATGAACAAAATAAAAAAAAATCCAAAGATAAAATTTTTAAAAATAAAATATCCAAAAACAAAATTCCCGAAGTTTTGTTTTGCCTAACCTCTGTTTAAAACATAAAATTAAATTGTGTTTTTTTCAAAGTATGTGTTTATTAGCCGTTATTGGGTAATTTTTTTTTATTGGATATCTTGAAACTCGTACCAATGGGTTGTAAAGTTTAAAAAAAAAACACAATCTAATATTAATTTCCTTGTTTTTTGTCCCAGAAACCTAATGTTCACTTTTACAATTTACAATTATACATAGTTCGACTATGTAGATACTTCTATCTATAATACGTAATTTATCATTTACTTGTCCGATATCATCTGATGGGGAATTATCGTGGTATTACTGTATATATATTTTTCTCATATTAAATACATATATGCATAAAAATATATATGCATATAAAAAAAATATATTACGGATATACATATACATTATAAATACATTCATCTAAACATAGGTAAATAATATAGAGTTAAAAAAGCGGCTATAAAAAATAATATAGAAAACAAAAAAAAAAAAAAAATCGAAATAGGAAATAACACTCAGCTGATCCAAATATTGTTTTTTCCTTTCTTTGTTTTGTTTCATTTTTTTTTTAATAAGTGATTTATATGAACGTGTATATAAAAGAAACCCATAAGTATTTATATATAATAAATATATACATAATATTATATGCGTTATTCATATTATGTATGCATAAAAAGAAATTCAGAAAAATCATTTGTTATTATGCCTATAGAAAAAAATAAAAATAAAAACAAAATAGAAAACTAAACAAAAAAAAAAAAATAATCGATTTCTGCATTTTTATTTAATTTTTGTTTTTGTTTTTAACAGGACGTATTATTATATGCACATATAATAAATATATATATATAATATATATTTGATGTATGCATACAAAAGTTATTATGTAAATATATGAAAATTGTAACTCTTAACTATATAATATTATGTATACATGTGTAATTCAAAAACAAAGTACATACGTATGTAAATGCCTGTGTTTATATATTTCCTATGACAGATTTACCCCCATTTAATGTTTTCACTTTTGTTTTAAAATAAATTTCTTTTTGTTATATTTGTCTAAGAAACAACAGAATCAAAATAAAGAGTAGGTTTTACAAAACATTTTTTTCGTTCTTAATTCCAATCATCACCTGGGGGGAAAACCTCTTCATTCAATTCCCTCCATAACATTTCTTTTTTCTTTTTGTTGTGTTTTCGGAAAATAACATTTTTGGAAAAGTGATATTTTTTTAAGCTGAGTTAAACAAACAAAATATATATATATATATATATAATATAGTTATATACAGAAAGAGGAAAGAAAATGTACCCTCCAATTCTATCTCTTCAATTTAGTTATATTTTATTCTTTAAAACATTGAAATAATTCTTTAAAACAAAAAGTAAAAAAGTACAGAAAATAAAAAAAGAGAATACAAATGAAAGGGGGATGAACATGGGAAATGAAACCAAGAACAGAAAGGAAAGGAAATACATAGGATGAGGTAAAAAGAAACAACAACAAAGTAGAAAGTATGAAAATTTAAGAAAAAAAAAACAATGAAAATAAAATAAAAGAAAGGATATGCGGAATTTACTTTTTCTAAAAAAAAAAAAAAAAAAAAAAAAAAAAAAAAAAAAAAAAAAAAAAAAAATTAAAAATCAAAAGGAAAATATGAAATCCTTGAAGTTAGTGTATATGTACCTATATTCATATAAATATAGGTATGCTTCTATTTATATACCTGAATATATTTTACCTATATATATATAATTTGTAAAGTTTATTTACTGTTACATTTATTTATATACATATTATATAATGAGAATTATACAGGTTGTGTTGTATATACATATATATATATATATTAAATAAATGAAGATTCATGTTAAAAAGGTTCATATGACCTTAAAAAATAGTTGATTTTTTTTTTGCTTCATATATATTTAGGGCATTTAAAATGGAAAACTGGGTCAAATATTTGACAAAAACAAAATCTTCATTTAAATGTATAAATGTATGTACTTTAAATCTGTAGAAATATGATTTTTTAAATCATATAAAAATGTATGACTGTATTTTATATAGGTATATATTTACAAATTAAAACTTTACTTATATTTGGTAAATAAAGTATTAGATAAATAGATAAGTGTTGAAAATATTTTATTTTTTTAGTTTAAAATTTTTTATTTAAAAAAAAACAAAAAAATGAAAATGAAATTTAAAAAAATATTTTCTAGAATTAAATTTTTGCTTGTTGTATGCATACATAGGTATATAGGTACTAACTACAGTTCGAGTTCAATTCGTAACTAAATATATGTTATTATATAAAGAATGTTTCGTTCATATTTAATTTCATTTATTTTTAAACAAAGTAAGGTAAGGTAAGGTTGAGTAAAACTTTATTTAAGAGTTAAGGTCTAGGTCAAATATTTTAAACGGAAATTGTGATTATTTAGTAAATTATGATTGAGTTTCGTTCATTTATAAGTAATAGGTGTAAATACTTTAATCATATTTTTATTCTTACTGACTTTGCATTAATACAATAATTAAATATTCATTCATTTAAATATTATAGTAATTATTTATTTAAAAGAGAATCTATATCATAATGCAATCAGTTTCCTGATTCCTAGTTTTTGAAATATTTTTAAAAGAGCAGGCATGTATCAAACGCAATGTAAAGCTTCATTTGTACATTTTTGATATTGACCAAATAAAAAATTAATATTAGTCATTGTTATGCCTGTTTTCAATTTTTGTGACAATAGTAGCTGCCAAAGCTGCACCATCTTCTGCTAAAATGAATTTGACATTCTTTGACATTGCTATTGTCAAACAATAAAACCTGAGTAAATAGATACATAATATACTGGGTATTAGTTTTAAATATATATATATATATATATATATATCCACCGCTGGTTATTAAAATCAATAGAGCTACAATTTGTACGGAAAACGTAAAATGTGCCGTTTTCTATTTTTCGCATGCGCCGGTTTTACCGTCACAGTTGCTATTTCTGTGACGGTTTTCAGTCACACATACTTTGAAACATTTGATGATTAAATATACATTAACAAGTGAAGCAAATTTTTTTTGAATTAATAATTAATTTGGTAATGCTAACGCTATCTCTAGACAAGACAATTCAAAAATATTATGAAACGAGAACAACACTAAATCCAGATTATATCTTTCGATTTATCGTTATCGAATCACTCATCAATATCGTTTTAACATCTATATATTTCCATGAAAATATTTTATATTGTTAATAAATTATTATCGTAAAAACAATACATTTTTTAGGAAATGTTGTTCAGTTCTTAAATCAAATTAGAATTAAAAGTAAAATTTCCTTTCACTAATAAACTATTTTTTATTTTGCAAACATCGATATTTCGGAAGCAACTTACATCCTTCATCAATGCTTGCAATTAACCTCTTTCGATGGTAAAAATTTGATTGATATGTTTTAACAATTTCATCGATATTAAAATATACATAACAATTTGACATTTTAACGATCAAATTCATATCGTTATCGAAATACATAACTATATATGTATATACATAATAGGGCAAAACAATATCTCATAAATATTTTTGTTTATTACATATTTTCATTTTATTATTATTATTATTATTATTTGCAAATTAAATTGCATTTTAATTACATTAGTTATTTCAAAAAATTCAATTCAATTGTCATTTTCATTAATACACCTCACTTAATTAATCATCTTTATTTATTTTCTTAAAATGTCGTAATTAAATTAATATTTCTGTTTATTTGTTTTTAATGATTTTCTGGTCTTTCTTGAAATGCTTCTATAATTTACAAATTATAATAAAAATGTTTTCATTGTTAACAATTAAAATGGATGTTTTGATTTAAATAATGATATTTAAATATTTAAATACAGTAGTATTCAGATAATCTGAAATTTTATTAATTTTTTCCTACAGATTTTTGTATTTATTTTATTTACATTATACAGGATGTTATAAATTTATTTTGTTTATAAATCATATCTAAAATTATTTAATTTGATATGTCAGAAAAGTCATAATGACAGTAATTAACCCGGGCCCTCAATAGTTGACACATATAGAATTAAGAAAAAAAACACAGTTATTGTTAATTAATTATGTGCATTCTATTCAATATATTTGCGTTTACTACATTAATTTATTATAAACGAACCACCTAATATATTATAATTTAAAGATAAAAAAAAAATTTTAAATTTATTTTCGAAATATCGGGATATTACTGTTATTTATTATACATATTATAATATTATAATAATATATACTCATATATACTAAAATTAAGTGACACCTGTCTAAAACAGATTTTCTTTTGTATACTTTTACAATATGTAACTATATACAACTACATATAAATAAATAGTTAGATAACTCAATTTTTGAATAGTTAATACAGAATTATTGATTTGCGAATTTGTTTTTTATTTTTGTTTTATTATTTTGTTTTTTACGTGTGTAGACTTATACTTATATGAAAGCAATGTAACTAATTATAAAAAAAAAAAATAAAAAAATTAAAAGAAATTTATTTTCAAGGTACTTAAAGTGATTTTCTTTATATTCAAACCACATGCAACAATATTTTAAATGAAAACTTTTGTTTTTTTTTGTTTAATGAACATGCCTCGGTAAGTATATACATAAGTATATATACAAAAAAATATTATTTATATGTGTTGTGTACCTATGTAAATAAATAAATAAACAAACTAAAAAAAGAAAATTTGGCTTATTGCCATTTTACAATTTTTATTTTGAAGGCAATATACCACACGTGTTTACATGTTTTAAAATTGTTTTGTCTTTATAAAAATTTGAATGCAGTAAGTAATTAAAATTTCATTTAACTCTTAGTTAGTTTTAATGATTTTATAGGTATAGGTACATAAATGTATAAATATGTAACTTTGAGTTTTTATAATTAATGAAAACCCAGGGTAACCAATTTGGCATATGCACACTGTAACTATAATAATATATGGAATAGCAGCGAAGATTAAAGAGTAGGAAGACAAAATTTTGTAATTATTTCGCCGTTTTAATTTTTTGTTCTGTGGTTAATTTGTCTTGTTTAAAAATATTAAATATTATATATACTATCAATATTAATGTTTTAATTATGTATTATGAAAATATAATAATATAATAATAATAGTTACGGACAAGGTACAATTTAGAATAAGCAAACTCAAAATTATTATTGGCTACGATGATAGTTTAACTCGATTGTCTAAACCTAATTAGAATTAGGTTCGGTAGTTAATAATTGAAAAAAACTTTTTACAAAAGTTTTAGCCTGAGCTGGACCTTCTGATTGGTAATCAGATGACATAACCATTATATTATATGGATTTAATCGTAGAACAAATAACAATTCAGTTGTGTTCTATAGTGATCCTAAGCTTAATCATGTTACAGTGACAAATATATCTTAATAGGAATATCTAGATAAGCCCCCATTTTAAACTAACATAACTAAACAAATTCTGAAATTGAAATGACAAATACAAGGTATGATTCTTAAAATTTTCAAAATTACATAAACGTTAAAAAAAACTACTAAAAACTAATTTTTATAAATTATCCCACATAATTATGCCTTGTGTTATTTTTCTAACACACCGAAGAAATTTTAAATAATTAATAGTTAATTAATTAAACGATCATATACTAATAATTTAAAATTATTGTTCGTATTTAAATTTATATAATTTATAACAAAAATTCTGTAGTTACTATCTATTAAATCAAAGACTACATATAAATGTCTTACATACGTATATACGGTTATATACATAGTTTTTTATTAAATAAAATAAACAAATTAATTTGAGCTAAACCGAACATATATATATACATATATAAATATACTTAAAAAAATGTATTTTCATTTATTTTTGTATAACAGTAAAATTAAGCATATTTGTTTTGAAAATATTTTTAAAAAATGTTAGCAAACAAAATAATTTATTTGTTATTTTATTTAAAATGTCTTTCTTTTCCTAATTTAAATTTGTCGCTTATAATTTTAAAGAATTTCTAAAAATGTTATTTATTTATTTATTTTTTTTTTATTTTATTATTTATTATTACGTAATTAAATAATTTAAAATGATTGCAAGAATTAAAATGAAATTCGTGTGACTTTTAAAAGTATACAAATGAGTTTAAATTTAAGAAATAATTTATGTATGTACACATGATAAAATATGTACATATATGAATATTTAATATAACTATATATATATTATACACATTTAATTTATATAAGATCAAAGAAAATTTTGTATTATGAATGTTTGCTTATGTGAAAATAATATTGTCACGTGACGACTTCTTAATGTCAAAAAGAAAAAAAAATTAAAAACAAAAAAAAACTGACATGACATAATTTTATAACAGGTTTAATCAAAGTAAATAAATTTATTTTTCCGAAATTATTTTTTTGTTAACTGATTGATTTTTTTATTACGTATATACGTACATACATACGTTACTTATATACTGAAATACAAAAACAAAAATATTTAAAAAAAAAAAAGTAAACAAAAATTACAATTTCCTGACAATTAAAATACAATTTCGGACTTTTCAAAATTCGTTTAAAGAGCAATGATTGTACTAAAGTGGTTATTTTTAAATATTGTATACCATCTAACTATATAATATATATATATATATATATATGTATATATATATAACTAGTTCTTAGTAATGCAGATTTACATTAAGGTAACCTAAAGTGTAATGCGTTATTTGATTACCGGTAATTAGTTTTGGAATTAGTGCGTAACTAGGTAGATTTCCTACTAGGAATATGTATATATCACTAATAGTAATAACTTTTTTTTTTTAATTAAACTTTTATTATGTGCCTTTAATATACAAACTTAAAACTATCTTAGCCTATAAAAAGTTGAAGAAAAACGGCTATAATGGATCTAAATACTATTAACATTTAAATTAATTTTAAATTTTTATGTTAATTCTAATTGCTTAATAATTTGTTTTTTGTACATTCATAATTATTATTGTATGCTTACATACTACTTTCTTATATATGTATAATAAATTGTAAAAAAAAAGGCCGAAAAAATCAATATTATGTCTAGTTATAAGTAATAGTAATAACTAATTAACTATTATTCTCATTATTTCCCATAAAATAAACAGTATAACAACTACTGGTACTTAGAATTTTTTAATTGTCAAATATAATATATATATATATATATATATATATATATCAATATCGTTTTCATTAACACATATCAGTGTTAGGTTTGTAAAAAAAAAAAAAATTTTTTATTTTACTTCTTCTAAGTATTCAGTATTCCTCAAGGAAGGATAAGGGTTTCACTTTAATGATTTTACATGATATAAACGATCAGTTTCTGATAATTTGGCATTATTCCAATATAATAAAAATTAAATAAAATTAAAATTATATACTTCAATTAATTTTGTTATTGCAGATCAATGAATGTAAACTATAGTAAAGAGGTCAGGGTCAAATTTCGAGTTGTAACGAAATTAAATGAATAAATATTAATTTGTATTTTTCTACACTCAGATGCGTTCAAATTTCAGAACTATTAAAATTAACTTAATTATTGCATAAATATTGAATATAGTCACGTGAATATTTATATTAAGTTATATTTTTGTACCTCGATACCATACCCAATATCTTAATATTGAAAAATAATATCTAAATTTTATAATTTTAATATGAATAGATAACTTAATTTCTATATTTTTTAATTTTTTTATTTTAATTTATTGAAGAAACATCAAAAAAAGATATGTTTAATAAATATTAGCGACAAGCTAGGTACCTCGTAGCTTGTATAGCCATTGATCACTTTAAAAATTTAAATTAATTTAGTTATACAATTTAAGTAATTCTGTATACGTTGTTGTTATACTTATTAGTTATATTAAATTTTATCTCAAATAAATATATTTTTTTATGAATTTAATTTAATGTTTATTTAAATAAACAAATAATTTTGTATACATACTTATAATATACTTCTGCAATTACTCATCGTTCTGTTCTTAGAAACATTAAAGAATATGAAAACAACTTTATTAGAACATATTAATATCAATCGCAGTTTCAAGCACATATAATATTCACTTAATAATTACTTTAATTTCTTAAATAAATATAATAAAGCTTAAATATATTAATATGATATAAAATATAAATAAATTTGAAAATATTTATAAAAAAAAATTTCATAGGGAAACTATCAAAACAAATTGCGAATTTAATTTTAAAAATAAATAAAAAAAATAATAAATAAATAAATAAATTTATAAAATTTGGATTACTTTAATTTATTATGTAATTGTTTATGCATATAATACAGGATGATTACAATATCATTGCACTGGTTTTTATATGCCTTTGCTTAGACTTTATTAATAAGTAAGTATATGGAACTTGGATTCTAACTTCAATATTGTGCGAAATATCAGTGCTTTAAAAAAATGAAATTTTCAATTTTTAAAATATTTTGCAAAGTTAATCATAACTTCGTAAGTACACTTTCAAAGAGTATAGATCAATATCTGTAGAATAAGCGATCATAAAAAGTTTCTATTTCTATCTAGGGTCTTCAATTATAGACTTTTAAACTCAAAATGTTTCAATGAGGACTCACAACAATTTTCTCTTTCTCTTTTCTCCAGTTATAGATCTTTAAAAAAACATTTTTAAATTATATTTATATTTATTTTTTCGAATGATCCACCATTGGTGGCAATTTTCGGCATATTTATGATCTACGTGAATAAACCTTTATTTTGATACACCATAATATGGGAACAACCTGTACTAGTATGAAAAATACAAAGAAACTAATTAATTACAGAAATATTTTTTTTGCAACATAGTAGATAAATATATACATTCCAATATTAGTGCTTGCTAGTGTTTTAATTAAATGTAGAAGGCATTTGAAGAATTTAATTTTTTTATTAAATTGGGTCTAGGATATTTTTATTTTATTATACCTTGAATAGAAACAATAAAAAGAAATATATTGATTCTTGAGTAATAAATGAAATATAAGTAACTAACTATTTACATAACCACATTACAACCTGATACAAAAATTCTATAAAATATGTCGGCCCAGTAATATAAGATGTGTTGTAGCATTTTTTCAGTCTGTACATAGTGGGATGTGTCTTTATAGATGTTGAATTCTAATTTACAAATGTCTGATTTTAATTTAACCTGTCTTGTGTTAAAACACGATGTTTTTCTGAATTTGTTTGCAATTTAAATTTCCTATTTATAGTAAAATACTAGACTTACCCTTGATACTAGTTAAAGCAACCTTTTGTACACCTATCTGTTTTCAAAACTCATACTAACATTTGTGACTTATTTGAAGTGTGTCAGAAATAAATCTGATAAAAATAGATACTACACTTTAATCTTAGCCATAAGACTGAGAAATGACTCCCTAAATAAAAAAAAAAAAAAAAAAAAAAAACAATAACATATTTTTCTATAATACACTTCCCTCATTTTATCTTAAAACATCAAAATTTGGGTTGAAAAACTAAAAAGAATGAATGTCATAGGAAAAATAGCTAAAACATATTTCTTGGTAAAATAAAATGCGCTAAAAGATTACAATTATAAAAATTTTGTTTAATAATCAAATTTTCTGTGCTTTGATGTTAAAATTTGGCAATATACCAAAATACGTCAAATGACGCGTAAATATAAATATATGTACGTACGTAAATTTCACGATTTATAAATTTGAAATCTTTTTGATGTCAAAATTATCATGAACTCAATGACAACACTTACCCATACTTAGATAAATATTTTGTGTGCACTTGTCATACTAATTTTTTTTTTATATTTAATTTTTTTTTATTTATTTTTTTCAACAGGTTCAACTGAACTTCAATTACACAAAATAATGCATTCATATTAAATTAATTTTGTTTTGATTTAATTATAAAATATGTAGGTATACATAAATATATATATATAGTTAATTAGAAAAATTGTATTGCATCTTAAATAATTTTAATTAAATAACTGTAATACAAAAATATATATAAGGTAAATTTTGTTTTTTTATTTTTTTATGTTAGTGACAGTTAACTATAGTTATAGCAAAAAAAAAAAAAAATGAACCAATGAATTGTGCAACAAGTGTGAAATACAAAGAAATATTAAAATTAATTAAAATAATGTCAGAAAAATAATTAATAAATTCCTAAGAGAAAATCTTTGTTCAAGGATTTTGAGAGTAGAGAGTTAAAATAATTTTTTATTTTTTTTTGACTAATTTGAAACATTCAACTTTTTTTTATTTCAATAACAAAAACGAGTTCAATTATTCGATTTACAATGTAAAAAATGTATTTTTTTTTTTAGTTATTTGTTATTCGGAAGAAATCACATTTTTTTTGTACATAATACAAAAAAAGAATTAGTAATTTTAGTTAAGAGACATTTTAAAAATTAAGATTACTAAACTAGAACATTAGACATTTGTAATGACAATGACACAAAAAATTCTTAATATGTTTTCATAACAATTAATTATTATTGTCTATTTGTAAGCTTAATTAATTGAATGTTTAATAAAATGTTGCACTTGTTTACATTTAAATCGACAAATCTTTCCATTTAAATTAATTTATTTAATCAGTTCATTAAAATTCATTTATATAATTGTTATATAGAAATCAAATATTAATTAATAATAATTAAGTAGTTAGTCAGAAACTGATTTTGAAATTAGAAGTAACTATTTTTTCTCAATACTTAAGTACATATAATAAATAAGACACAATTAGTCTAATGAAATTTAAATTTACAAATAAGTAGTTGGTATTAGAAGCATTGATAAACCTTTTTTGACATTTGTTTTTTTCTCATAATTAAGTTGTTAGATAGTTACTGAAAGTATTAATAGTTATTTTTGAAAAGTAAAAATTGTATTTAACTACAATTTTTTATTTATAAATTCATCTATGAAATTAGGTCTAGGTACTTACCAATACATTCAAATAAATAATACAATAATTACTATGTAGTTTTAATATCCAGATTAATTATTGTACTTTGATAAGAATTAAGTAGTTATTTATTAAATTTTTAAATTAAAAAATGTTATTTTAATTAAATTTGAAGCTAGATAAAACACCAACAAACATTTTAAAAATACAGTCTCTTTATTTTAATTTTGAAATACTAATTTGAAAAGTTTTAATTTAATTTACCAAATACATACATTTAAAAAACACATAAATTATTTTTTTAAATTTCTCTAATTAACAAAAATCGTAAAATTAATCAATATAATCTAATTTAATATTTTATAACTAGAAATTTCTTTCAAATCTCCACAAAAGATACTTAATCAAATAATATAATAATAACCACATTAATATTAAAATATAGATACGACATTTTAAATACCACAGTGTATTATCACCATAATAATTATTTAATTTAGATTGTAAGATTTAGGTTCGAAGTCCATTTCAAGTCATTTAGTGGATAACAGCTGCAAAGCAACTGAATAAAAAAAACAGTTAATCAACAGGATGGTACACAAATAAACGAACATTTCGAGATTTATTTATTTATTTATTTAGCATAAGTACTGTTACGGTTCTATACATAGCAATTTATATACGTATACCTATATATATATATATTTTCAAATAAATGATATTCAAAATTAGTAATGTGGAATAACTTTGATAATTTGAAATAAATAAAAATTAAAAAAATACCATAAAAATTGAAATGAACGAAATCCCAAATAGACAACAATTAATTTCTACAACATTATTTCTAAAAAGTCAACATCACTTTCAATATAACTTAATTCCATAAAATAATTTTAAAAAAAATTTTTAATTGAAAAAAAAGTTTTCCTTCCTTATTCTGAAACTTCTTACTTTAGAACAAAAGAAAATTTATTCTTTATAACTACAAAATACATAATATATACGAGTGCATAAATATAACTAACTAAACTTACACAAGTGTATATGTATTGATTTATTTCCTTATGAATGATAATGACATTTTTTGTTTTAAGACAATAAAATTTCCGCATAAAAAAAATGTCAAATTACATTGTCTTATAAGGAGAAAAAAAAAACACGAGAAAATAAATTATATTGAAAAAATATTGTGAAAGTATAAAATGAAAAATATAATTTCCTTTTAAATATATAAACTCAAAGCCATACAGACACACACACATACAAACAAAATCCATATTCATATAATTTAAATTAAATTTATGTTTAATGTACCATCTAGGGGGTTAAATTATATCATCTCAATGGACCAACTTTGAATTAACATTTGTTCTTACAAGACAACAAATTTAAACATTACCTAGATTTTAGATTAAATTCCATATTCAATAAACAAAATTTAGATTAGTTGTGAAATTATCGTAAGATTTATTATTTAAACTTATCTCAACTACAGAAATAAATTATAGTTAGTATGTTGTTCGTAGTTAGTCTATGGTTATAGTATTGAGAATTTTCCTGTTTATTAAAAACGGCATTCATGTGATTGTGAACAACTCATTAAGACCCTTTTGTTTTAGAAATTAGTCCAGCCAGACTCGTTTGTTGTTAAATTCAAAATTTGATTAACTAATTTAAAATTTAACAACTAATCAAATTGACTATATAACTAGGTATATAGATTTTAATCGGATTAGTGAATATTGAACATTGGACAGAAGTATTATTACTATTTAAACATCAGTGGTAGCCATATTCAAATAATGAAATACTTAATTCTTTGTTTTTTTTTATATTATCACTCATTTTGTTGGATTAAAATTAATACAATTGAAATATATATATATGTACAGTTGGAATTAATAACTTATGAGTGTAGTATTTTATTGTTAAGAAGATACGGGTGAATGATTTTAAAAGTAAATCTTTATTTTACTTGTTACTTATTCATTGAACTTTAGTATTGAGTCAAAATATTTTTAAAGATTTCAATACCAAAAAATATCATTATTTAAAATACGTCATTTACCTTCACATTGTGTATATATACGTATATATACTTGTATGGATATCCAAATCCAACGATTACGAATCATTGTAATAAAAATTGAAATATTATTTTTATTATTTATTTTTTTATTTAATATAGTTAATTATCATTTTTCGTATTCGATACCGACTGGTACAGAAAATAAGATAATTCAAAAATACTTTAAAAACAAAATAAAATATATTTAAAATAAAAGATAACAAAACATATTCTGATAAAGTAATCATACTTCGTATCGTATACGTATATATATATATATGTATTTTTGAATACCAAATTTTTATTTAATTTAAAAATATATATATATTTATACATACTTATATAACTACGTTAAATTTATATTTAAAAAATTATTAACGGTTTATTAATTATTTTTAGAGCTGTTCTAAGCTATTACATAGTTTCCGGTTATTACTAACTACACTGAAATGGGATTTTAGATTATGATTATAAATGATGTTATTTTTGGTGAATATTCAAGTTGATAAAATATTTATCATTTTAATTTAAATTTTGTGTATTGTGTGTGATATAAATTATTATAGACAATATTGAAAATTTAAAACAGTAACAATTTTAAGGTTATTTGACAGCTTACTACACAAAGAGCTGTCACAAATTCGCAGCCAAATATAAATACATATATAGGTTAATATGCGTAAGACAATTTTATCTGTTAAATTAAAAATTTCAATCAAAATATAAGTGCTTATGTACTCAATAATTTCAATTTATAATTTTTTCGACAACTAACTTAAGTGTTCTAGTTTTGTACTTTCAATAATGTCCACATTCCATATTATTTTGTCAACTTTTTTGTTTTTATTTATTTTTATAACCAGAAAATTATAAATTAATAAACACAACATTTTTTTTGTTAAATTTCTTATTTGGGACGACAACAACAAAACATAAAAGCACATAATTAATCAGACACAGAACTTATATTGTCTGCAAGACATAAGTAAATAGTAAATTTAACAATAAAAAAATTTCTCTAATCTATATTGGTCAAACTTTTAAAAAAATATAATTATGAGTTGAATTCGATGAAGGATTTAAAAATAACATTAAATTTATTTTAATTTATTATTTTAAAAAAATTGTACTAGCTAGGTATATACATAGTACATTCTTACCTACAAACTGAAAGCATTAAACCTGGTGTTTTTCTATTGTAATAATAGAACGAAATGTAATAAAAAGAGAACAATTGAGTTTTTCTATTTATAGAATAAGTAAATATAAAAATCCTAGTAAATTTGTAAAGTCTAGACAAAATAGGTACAATAACAATTATTATAATTTAAATATTATAAAAAAAAAAAAAAACAATTTTTCAATGTGAAACCCAATTATTGAAACATTTAAAAAATACAAAGAAAATTTTAAGAGAATTATAAATTAATAATTAAAGATATTACGACTATAATTTATTATTCCAGGAAGTTTTCAATATTTCAAATTTTCCAAAAATAAAAACAAAACAAAAAACGCAATTTATTTTTTTCTTAAATTCATTATAAAAATTAGTTATTCATGAATTTTTTGTCAAACATATACATAGTTACGAATTACGTATCAATTTTTTTTTTTTTTTATTATTATTATTATTTACATTTCCTATTTAAAATAGCTTTAATTTTCTTTTGTTTAAATTCCATTTTATCATTCTCTTATTCGCGTATCATTTTTATTCTAAATTTTATAAATAAAAAAATTCTACGTCAAAATTTATTTCAAAAGATAAAAAAACAACAATAACGAAAAAACATAACTACAATATACTATTCCAATAATATATGTATATTATCTACAGCTTATATACATCAAAATTCAACAAAGAAAAAAAAAAAAAAATGCTTGGCTGCTTGTTTGAAATAAATTTTTTGATTAATTTTTGCTTTATACATTTTGTCGCTACATTACTTTAAAAATGTCTTGTAGCTTTAGCATAACTACAAATTATATGTTAAAAACCAAATACAAAGTACATATAGTATCAAATAGCTACTAGCTATATTGGAATTGTTAAATAGAAAATATACAATAGATTGGTTTGGTTATATGTATTTCATGGTGGTTAACTATTTGTTTTGTTTCATAGCTGGCTCTAATTTTTCTTACGTTTATTTTTTAAAAAAAATTTATTTAACATAATGAAATTTCACATTAAATTACACACATCTATCACATATTATTTCAATATTGGCTATTATTTTGTAATAAATTCTTTATCTATTTATATTTCTTATGTGGTGTTGTACTCCACTGTTCTCCCTAGTTGAAAAAAATTAAATTTTTTTGAATAACTGAATAATGAATACTAAATAGAATTAATAAAAATTGTAGTGGTATATAGTTGAGTGTGTTTAAGTTTTAATACTCGCGTTAACTCACACCCTATACATCTATACACTATAGACTAAAATTTTGAATTAAAAATATGATTAAATTAAATTAATTATCACTATACCTACTTATGTAAATATAATTTTGTTATTTTTTTTTTCAATTGATTCATTTAAAATATTATTCATTTTAATTTAATATTATTTTTTTAACTTTTTTCATTTTATTTTATGAATTTGAATTGGTTTATGTATGCACATAAAATATATATTTAAATAAATTTAAAACTATATGTTATTATGTATGTACATAAATACATACTATATTTTAGTAAATAACTTAAAGAAAAATTAAATAATACAAAAAAAAAAAACTTAATGCAAATACATTATCTTGAAAAAAAAAGTTAAAATATATGAAAAGCTTAAATATAATTTTTTTTATTTAAAAAAAACAACTCTATTTTTTTTTTTGTTTTCTGTAGAAAAAAGATATTGGCATATGTATGTGTTAAAATTTTTTAGAAATGATCTGATGAAATATTATTTATTATAAATTTCAATTAGGTAGAAATAAATTCCTAATTAAATTAATTATTTTTATTTGTATAGGTTTTTAATTTGTAAAATTAATTTTTAAACTTTAGTATATTAATAAAAACTCAAGTACAAAAATAACTAATGCGTATTAATTTGCAATTAATCGAAATTTTAAAAAAATTCACTTTTTAATTATGGCTATAAAGGCGAAAAAAAAATTTATTAGAACTAAAAATGAATAAATTTTGAAAATATTAATTTTTTTATTAGGTATATATCAATATAAATTCTTTTAATTAATTAAAAATCACTGTAAAGAAAGCTAAACCAAAAAAAAAATCAAAATATTCAGCTTATGTAAAATAAATATATATTATATATATATAATATATAATACATATATCTATCTACATACTTGTATTATTTTTACTTTTTTGATGAGTTGCAAGCCAATTTATTTTTATATTAATTTAAATTTTTAATTTTATTTTCATTTTTATTTTGACATTTAAATTGACACTTACATTCTTATTTGAATTATATATAATATATATTTCTTTTTTATATATACACTTTTTTTATTTTGCAATTTTATTAAAATTTAATGCTTTTTTTTCATATATATATATTATATTCATTAAATTCTTTTAAATTTTTATTTTTATAAATGTTGAAATAATCCAATATGAGTAAAGTATTTACGCCCCTCCGTTAAGCCTTTGTTTGAAATAATAATAATATGCGAGACGATAAAGGCGACTGACTAACGAATTAAATTTTTTTGACGTTTCTGTTTTTCTTTTTCTTTTGTTAAATCACGACAACGTTGACTTTTTTTAAGATTTTTACTTTTGGTTTTTTTTTTTTATTATATTTACGAGTTACGACTGCGTTTTAATTATAAACTTAATTAAATCGGACTTTGATATTTTCATATTATTTTTTTATTCTGCGACGAAATAACGGAATTTAACAAAAATTTCTCTTTTCCTTTTTTTTTTTCTTAATTTTCAATTTATTTCATTTAAAGAAAATCTTTTTTATGTAATTAGGTATTATCCCAAAATAAATTTCATTTTCAATATATATTTTTATAAATTAAGCACACAGTGAATTTTCTTTTTTTTTTTTGTTTTATTTTTTTTAATATAAAATTGAATACACCAAGTAGAAATAAAAAAAATTTAAAAAAAAAAATAAAATCCAACTCTTCTCTTAATATTATTTTCTTAACAACGAAGTAAAGTCTCCAAGCGATCAATTCAGACTACCTAACAGAAAATTTTAATAAAATTTCAAAACTAACTAAAGCTAGTTTAATTTTACATTCAAAAGAGAACCAGCCATGTTATATACAATACAATCCAACAGAAGAATTGTAAAAACATCACACTACAGTCTACATTCTATATAACGATACGACGAAATAAAATTTAACTCAAAAATTATATACATAACACTTTTTCTTTAAAAATACACGCATATTTATGTACAAAATTTCAAAGAAAATGTTTATTTAACAATATAATAGCGATGATGATGACATGCAATATAAATTTTTGAATTGAAATAAAAAAAAAAAAAAAAAAAATTGAGTAGAAAATTTTTTCTGGAGAAATTTTCTTTTGTGTTATTTTATTATTTAAAGGAGAAATTTGCTTTTGTGTTGTTATTTTTTTATACAATGACTTTAGTCTGAGCTAAAGTCTACATAATATATATTAATAATCTTATAATCTCACAAAAAAACCCCAAAAACTGATTTAAAATATTTTAATACGAAAATAACATTTTATGTTTTTTGTGGTTTATTTAGCTACATCCAAACATAGATAAAAAAAAAGTCTATGATTTTCATGTTTGCTTGTTATTCCATGAACCAGTGAATCACTGCTGTTATAGTATTAGATATAACATATTGCGAGTGAAATATCTAAAGAATGAAAAATAGATAGTTAAATATGCTCAAAAAGGAGAAATTATTACCCCATTCACACACGCTTATTATTAAAAGTAAAATACACTAATATTCATTATCATTTTTCAAGCCTTATCATTATTCGATTTGAACATTTTACACTCATACCAAATACATATTCCGCAAATAAAATGAAATTTGAGTAAATTTTGATAACCTTAAAGAAAATTTAAAATTTCTCCAATTTTTTTAATAAAAAAAAAATACGTTTAAGTTGTGGAGATTTTTTTTTTTCCATTTATTATTTTATTTATTATCTGATAACAAAAGAGTAAATATATACTAAATATCAAAAAATAATACACAATAATGTGTACAAAATAATTAAAAAAAAAAAAACTTTTGAATTAATAAAATACGTGGTATCTAATAATTTTTTTTGTTTTCGAAAATTCTCTATTTTCTGGTTATTCCATAGATAGAATAAAAAACAAATAAAAAAAAACTATGAAATAAAATAAGTTTGAGAGGAAGTTTCTGACATTGGGTTTTATAAAAATTCAAGTACCTAGCAATTCTGCGTTTGAAAAGTTTTTTCCTTTCTTTATTAAATATAAGAGAATATAAATCTAATAAATGAATAATGCACTACATTATATACATTTTATATACATTATATATTTATAACGAAAATTATATAAGATTTTAAAGTATATAAGAAGATATATATATAAGTATGAAAATACAATTGGATGATGATGAAAGGTGCAGTGGCAATGGCACGTGTCCAGACGCATGTGGGTATATAACTATTATATTATTATAAGTATACAATGTACAATATATATAACAGTATACATTTTGACATGTCTATTTAGTTATTATTTAAGAATAATATGTGAATTCAAATTTTAAATACTAAATTTTTCTGCTAACTATGTAGGTATATAATTCAATAAAAAAAAAAATCTTTATTAATATTGATTATTGACAATTAATTAATATTTATGCAAACATTTTTATAAATATTTTAAAATTGTCAATATTAATAAAATAAAATATTTTTTAATTAAATTAAATTAAATTAAAAAAATATATATATATATATATATAAAAATTTAATCTAAATGTTAAAATTTTGAATTCAATTGAATTTAATTAAATTTACATTTTCACACAATGGACATCGTTGACCTATGTTCACCTTTCGTCTGGATTTTTGACAGCCTTTGATAACCAACCATATAGTAAATAAAAAGAAAATTACGTACTTTTATTCAAAATTTACATATTATATTCGTGCAGGTCCAGAATCCAATAACATTTTTTTAAATAGCAACACAAAATTTAATTTTTTTGAAATGCTGAAAGATAAAATTGAAACTCTTTCAATTCCAGGTTGTTTTTCAAGTTCGTCCGTAAATTAAATAATTTATCTTATTCGTGTGTATGAATATAAATGTACTATTTTTAATATTTCGTTTGTAATCCGTTTTTACTAAATTCTGTTTTATTTTTATGTGGTTTTTTATTAATGTAAGTAATAACTGTAATTATAGTACAAATATTTTGTAAACGTATAAAATCATATATATACTTAAAGATGTTGTGGCGATACGTTAACGTTACTAAATCTACGTCAACGTTGATTGCTCAATATATCTCGGTATTATCTCATACATATAATATCGAAATATTTTTACTTTTCTGAACCCAATAGATTTACAATTAACTTTGAAAAAATCTAAAAACCATATTATTTAATTAGTAAATGAAAAAAATTCGGTACAATTTTCAGAGCCATTTCTCAACCGATTTTCATTATTTTTGTTTTTAAATGATAGATATTTAACAGGAATCGTAGCGCGATTAAATTTCAAAATTTTGTAATATTTAATTAGAAATTTCAATTTAAAATTTCACCCAAATAAAAAAGTATATACACACTAACACACATCTTCACAAATGCAAAGCAAAAGTAAAACCATCCATTTTACTTATTTTACTTATTCGAAATTTAAATACTGGTAATACATTAGTTAATGGAACACGAATGCATGTTAAGATAATGTACAGCAATACCAACGAAATTTTAACTGTGGGCTATGTATTTCAATACCCAGAATTCATTTGACCTATGCTGGCATATTAATACCATTTTCTATAAGACGAACACAATTTTCAATCATTTTAGCATTTGGTATGACTATTAATAAATCTCAAGGACAAACTTTCGATAAAGTTGGTGTTCTTTTATCACAATCTACATTTGGTCATGGTCAATTATATGTGGCTGCGAGTAGAGTTCGTACATTTGACGGTATGTCATATTAACGATTACCATATTACGATTTTATTCCATATTTCGGTTATCATATTAAAGAACAAATAAATCAAATAAATCTTATAGAAAATAAAAAATGACCGGGTTCTCACAAAAAATATTGTTTATAAAGAAATTTTAAATTAATAAAAATATATTAAATGTACTTTTAATCTTTAAATAAAATCAAAAATAAATTGCTTACCTTAGTTTTAAATTACATAAAAATAAATTAATTTTTTTTATTTTTTATTATAAAAATGATTTAAAAAAAGTAAATCCAAATAAAAACAAACATTAACACAAAAGACCTTTTAAGCTTTACCAAATTAGAGTAAATTATAAAAAAATTTTGTATGATTTTTATCAAGCTTCCTCGAATTTCGAGGAGTTGGCGAATTCTATTTAATATAAATAAGCAAAAAAAAAAAAACAAGCAAATAAAATGATTTAAAAAATTTGAAATTATATATAAAACTATGTCTTTTAAAATTTGAAAATTCGACTTTTCATGTTTTATAACATTTCAAACAACAATTTTTTTGATCAATCGAGATAGTTTTGATATTTTTTTCTTTTGCCAAATTTTGAGTTTGTAACAAAATACAATTATAGCTTTCGTTTTCTAAAAAAATTACCACAACGATGTTGCTGTTTTTATAATGCTTTATAATGAACTAAGCAAAATGACATATTATAATGATAACACATCAGATTATGTCGGTTTTATTAAAATATGTTCTAAAACTAAAATTTTATAAACTTTTTGGAAATATTTTTGTACATTATGTATATTACATATATTAAAAAAAATAGCACAACAAATTGATTATTAAAATTTCAATGAAAATTGAAGTCCTTAATTTTATTGGTTTACTTAATTAATTATTAAAATTAAAATGAACACGTATGCATGTTGTAAAATAATCGTAATACTACATTAATTTTAACATTAGTTTCAATTTTTGTTTTGTTCCTAATATTAATTTAGTTTGTAGATACATACTTTTTGTTTAATGTTTTTAAAATCATACTGTTAGTTGTCATTTTAACTCAGTTACTGTGTATATGTACATATATATTTTATAGAGACTTGTCGTCGCAATGTATATTGCAAATAAAATGATTAAATTATTTATTCAATCATATTTTTAAACAATAATGCATACTCATTAATGTTAAAACATTCATACCTGAAGCGGGATCTGGAACAATCTTTGATTATTAGTTAGTCACATTCATAACCACAATTATACCATATCGAAATCTGTCAAATAGACTACATCCTACCTGTAAGCATATGTTATAAAAATAAAACAAAATAATAATAATTGTAATTAAAAGATAACACTAAATCAACAGTGATACTCTCAAATAAATGAACACTCTTAAATTAAATGTTAAAAACAAAAAATTCCTCATTAATCAAAAGTTTTTAAATGAAATATCGACAAAAATTTCGAACATATTTTTTTTCTTATTTTTAAATTTATTAAATAAAAAATTCACAATTTTGATAAAAATGTTTAAATCGTTTTTTACTAACACTTAGGTATATGTACATAATATTATAAATGTTGAAATTACGCCCTAATATATTTTTATAATTTTTATATATGTACAAATAAGTTGGTTTGTACTAACTAAATACTGAGAGGAAGTATCTTATAAAATTAAATTGTATTTTACCTACAAAAAAATTTAAAGAAATTTTTTTTTTTTTTTAAATTTGTAGCTAGTCACATATTTGTATAGAGTCTTACAATTCAGAATAACGTTTATAAATTATAAGACATAATGTCTTACGATTTTGAAAAGCTTTATTTTATTGCCTAATCAAGTGCAATTTTTTTTTGTATGAAATTCTATGTATAAAATAATTTTATATAAAAAACGCAAAAAATAATTTTTTTTATAACTATTTATTTAATTAAAAATTATATTTAGAAAAATTAATCAAATTTTTTGTTCACGGAAGTTTTTTTTAGAGGCGGAAAAACAAATAGAAAAAAATATTAATTCTAAAACAAATAAGAACATTTTTAACATATTTTCTACACTCGCTCTTTTTCTCTCTCTCTCACAATATTTTTTCAATTATTCCTCCTTCCTCCTATTTTATATCACCCTGTCTGTATTAATCCTAATATAATATACTTCAAACTTAATTGTAAATTAAAGCAATAGAACAATAGAACGAAATAAATTACAGAATTTGATATTGTTGTATGTATTATAAAACGAACGTCCCCATTTATATACATGTGTTTTTATGTATTTAGAACGTGATATATTTCCATGACATGCCAAAAGTAAAAATTGAGTCAGAATTGTGTTTTCGTCGAGTTACTAATGAAAATAAAAAAAAAAAAAAACTTATAAGAATATTATTGAGCTACATGAATGTGTAAACACTGTTATAAATTAAATATAACAATTATTGATACGAAACATAGTACAAGGTACAGCCTGTTTCAGAAAAATATTAAAACAAAGAGGGTAGTAGAAGATAATATTTTTTTTTCAAAGAATTAATAAATAATATGAAACAATTTTCAATAATTTTGAAATATATTTGCAAAATTTAATCATAAAACTAAATTTATTAAATTGGTCATTTATTTCATGACTGCTCAAAAATTTAACTCAACCATTTTAAAAATGTTTTACGTTTGTTCCACACCACATCCACTAGCCGTAGACCACTACTCCAATATTTTAACTATATAATGTTTGTATACATACATCATATTTCCATATAAATATGGAGTGGAGTTGAACAAATGTACGATTCAATGTTTCTATGCAAATCTTATAATTTTGAGTTCAAGATTATTTAAAATTTACATTACTTTACTATGTACATAAATGAAAAAACAAACTATGTGATACATAGAGGATAGAGCCAAACAAAAAGATTAAAAGTAATTCACCGATTTTTTAGAACAATAAGATATTAAAAAAAAATCACTCGAATTTATCAGCACGCAAATACAATATACATACATTTATATAAATTGAATTAAAATTTACAATTACAAAATATATTATTTTTCTCTTATTTACAAAAAATGTTACAAAGAGATAAAAACTAATTGAGTATAAAATTTGAGTTAAATTGAAAGAAAACTTATTATCGTTGTATGTAGTTGCCTCTGCTCTGTAACTTGGTAGTGTAGTGTTGCAAAATACATAAAATCATTTTAATAATAAAATAAAAAAACTTACTAAGTTCAAAAATTAATTGAGTAAAAATGTAAAAAAATTAAAACTGAGTAAGAGAATACTTAAAACAAATTCCAAATAAAATAAAAGTTCATAATGGCGCAGCGCATAGAGAAATATTATTGTTTATATTAATGTGTAACTTTTTTTGATACGATGTCAGTGAAATCTCCAAACCACAAGCATAAATTTATTAACACACACACCCATACATAATTTAAAGGGAAAAATAATTTTTGAATAATTTAATTTGTTTTTATAGAGAAAATATTTTTTAACAGTTTTGCTGAAAATTCTTTGCGATTTTACTTTTCTTTTATACAAATAAGCCAAAAAAAAAACAAGGGGAAATCAGAATTTTTGAAACTAAAAAAAAAAAAAAAAAAAACAACAAAAAATAAGCAATGTCATCTGACTCTCGCTCGAGTGAATTTTGTAGCTGATGCTGATATTCAGTAGTTGTATTGTAGAAATCTATAAGTACACGTAGTTTTATACTAACTTGATTAAATGACAGTGTGTGATAATAAATTTATAGTGGTGTTTGGTTTATTGTATGTAGAGTGTAGCCATAGAGAAGAAAGAAAAATTGAATTTTCTGAAGGTAAAAAAAAATATCTGGTGTAAATTGTGGAAAATGATAAAAACGTAGATAATAAAAAAGAGAAAGAGAAATGTATATATATATATTATATACAATTGTTGTTTTATATTTGTTTTTATTTTTATTATTTTTTTTTTTGAATTCAAATGATATGGGACGGGATACATATAAAATTCTAAGGAAATATAAATGACGTATTCTTATTTTTTTTCTGTTTTTTAATTTTTTTATTACTGTTATTATATTTTGATTATACTATCTCTATATATTAGCTTATGCATATTTATTGTATAGTGTATATAACTTATTTTATTTGAAATAATAATAAGAATAAAAAAAATGAAATAGCATAGCATAGATAGATATTATTGTAAACGTATAGTCGTATACTGTATTTTGATTTTATTTTTCTCTTGAATATTTATACATACATATGGCATATGGAATATTAATAATAAAAATATCCATATATATAATTATGTATATAATAATATTAATATAGGTATATGCAATTTAGTATTTATTTATTTATAGTAGATGAGTTTATGTATATAAAATTGTATATCAATTTTTATTTTTGATTTTTATTGTTATTATAGTCTCTAAAATGGACAGCAGAAAGATATCAGTTGGTTTTTGTCTGTCCCGTCATTATTGTTATTGTTGTTGTTGTTATTATTATTGTTATGTATTATTTTGTTACTGTCGCGTGTTGCTTTATATTTATGAAATTTATATACATTTGTGTGTATATACTATATATAGATTAAAATGTGTGTTGTTATTTATTATTTGTGCGGTGTTGTGTTATCCTTAATTTTCATTGTTTATTTTTTATTCAATATTGTTGTTTGAGTCAGTGTTGCCAAAAGGTGAATTTTTATTTTTTCAATACATATGCGTACGTATGTTTAATATGTTTTGATAATATTACAAAAATTTATATTTAAATATTTCTTTTCTCTTTAAAAAATTAATGTTTTATTTATTGAATATATTATTGATTGAAATTATAGAATAGAAAAATATAAAAAAAAAATTGTATGCAAGAATGCTTTAAGAACTAGAGAAAAACATTGTTCTCGTCACTGTTCTTATTTTTTATCAAAATACCTAGGTATGTAGGTATGAAGACTCAAGATAAACTAGCAATTCATAAAACAATCAATCCTATTAAAATTACTGATTTTTTAAACAAGCAAGTAAAACAAATGTAATGAAATGATTAACGTATGATTGAAAAGTTACCTTCACGAGTCAACCAAACCGGTATTTGTTGAATTTTATAAATCCATTAAACATTTTTAAAATTTAACAAATTTAAATCTGCAAAAATCCACATATTTAGTTACCTGTAACGAAAAAAAAAATATAAAATATATTATTAATTACATACGGTATATTAAATTACATTTTAAAGTCAATAAATTTAAGATGCAATTATCGTATATTGATATTGTATTCAAACAAAATTCAAATTAAAACGTAGTTTAAACATTACATCAGATCAAAATATGCATATTTGAAATATAATAATAATTTTACTATTTAAATACAAAAAAAAAATTTAAATGAAACGAAATAGATAAATGCTAATTATTCAATAATTTCTATTTTTAATAGTTTTTAAATCTATACATACAATATTGTATTTATATTTGCAATCTAAATATGTATATACAGTGTAATAACTATATATGTAGGTAGGTATATCTATATTATTTTCTAAATTAAAAATGACAACATCAGCTACAATTGATTGATTGATTTTATGTAATCAGGGTCGGATTTAATAATGATTGGTTTCTTTCCGATTTACACAAAGTTCATTAACTCTGATTTAGTGTCTGTATTGTACCTACATAAAAATAGAGATTAAATTGGTAATAAAGTAATAGAGATAGTGAATATAAATAGAGAATAGATAATAAACAAAAGTGACAAAATATGTAATTTAATGAGTTTACAAATATCTTAAATCCGTCTCTGTGTAATGTAATTTTAGATTTTAAAAAATAATTAAATTTTAATGCTACGAAGCACAATTTAAAATTTAGAAAAAAACTTTTTTTTTAATTTTGTAATTTCTATTCTTGTTTTGACTTCTCAAATAACCTTCTCTATTTCTTATTATGACCTATATTACATTAATTCACGGACACTCACTCACTAGCTAATTATTAAATATTATGCTTTATTTTTACTATTAAAAGTAGGTACTAATTATTTAAGAATTTTTTTTTATCAATATAAAATCAAATAATTATATCTTTTAATTTTTTTTTTTTAATTTAATATTTATAATTTATCAAATTAAAAAATGTTTTATTGCATTTAATAATCAAATATTGAATATTTATTTTACTTAAAAAAATATAAATATAAAGTTTATTAAACAATAATGTACAATTAAATAATAAAGTATCAATCATGACATAAATATTTAATTTTTTCGTTTTATAGGTACTACAAAATGACTAAGTCCAATTTTCTTTTATTTTCAAATTGTAGTTATAATTTTTTTTTTTTTTTTTGATAGCTCAATAATTAATTTTTAATAGTAGTTGGATTTAATTATTTTAGTTGTGATCTAAAAACAATAATTTTAAACCAAAATATTTGCTTTAAGAGTGCAATCAATGATTATATAGGTATACATAGGTATTATACATATGTAGTCATTTGTACAACGTTGTTCATAAGACTATTTAATAAAACCAATAAACTGAGTAAGAATAATTTAGTTTAAATTATGTAAATAAGTGTTAAAATATAATAAATGTTTTTATACAATAATTAAATACACAGGGGTTTTCGAAAATAGATAAAACATTAAATTATGGTCTGAAGACATATATTTTAATATTTCATTCAAGAATTAAACTACCTAATTGATGAAATTTATCAGAAAATTGATAAACTAAAAAATATTTGTCTTTTATTTATTTGCATAACTGCTAATAATTATATTAGTTTCATTTTAGAAACACACAAATGATTGAAACAATTCGTATACCTAACACAAGAAGAATATTTAATTTTTAAATTACATACAAATTTTGAATATAAACATTTTTTACAAAAATGGACTTACGTCATTTTGACTTGTGACAAACATAATGTTATAATACGTGTAAAAACAAAAAAAATTATAGCTTTAAACATTAATAATTTAAAAAGTAGTAATATTTATCTATTTTAATTAAAAGTTTTAAATATCAAAAAAAAAAAATACCCAGTGTTAATTTTCGCAATTTTGTTTTTATTTTTTCTAAACGACTTGCAAACAAACTATTTTGTTTCTATGCATATCGATTTAATATAAAATAAAATAAATCACTTCCTTCCGTTTCAAAACTTTTGCGGTTTTCTTACTTTTTTTTTTATATGTACATATTTAAATAATATGCTGACATGCACATCATATCATCCTGTCACAAGAGAAGAGAATGAAAGAATTTTGAAAAATATAAGACAAGTTAATATTTAATAAAACTGCATAACAAAAATCTCTTCTTAACACTATA
This sequence comes from Argyra leucocephala, assembly GCA_963942445.1. Taxonomy (NCBI): domain Eukaryota; kingdom Metazoa; phylum Arthropoda; class Insecta; order Diptera; family Dolichopodidae; genus Argyra; species Argyra leucocephala. The sequence continues at coordinate 54,745,268 of OZ012677.1, read as the reverse complement.
TTAAGTCTGTTGCTTGCTATATAAAGGAAAAAAGAAATAACAAATTTTTAAATGTTGTTTTTTTTTTAATTTTGTTTTTTTTGTTTGTTATTGTCATGAACATTTTATCAATCATACCATACCATAATCATATTCATTGCAAATTTTCAATTTTTATTAAAATACGAATATGTATATCTCATACATTTATTATATGATAGTAGGTATGTACATATATATTATTTGTAATTAAAGTCATCATTTCTACTTAATGAGAAGAAGATCTAACTTTCATTTTTTTTTCTTTCCGTTTTTCTTCAATCTATATCCATAATATTCGAATTCAAAACAAAAATAAAATATCATGAGTGATTTTCTCAAAAAAAAAATACAACAAAAACCAGAAAAATTGAATGAATCCCAATTCAACTGTGAATTGCACATCGCAAATATAGCAGCAATATGAAAAATCAAGAAAAAAAAAAATTAATACCACCTGATGACTTCCGTTCCGTAAAAAAAAAAAAAATAACAAACGGCAATTCAATAACAGAGAATGAATTCATAAATACAAACTCATTCAAATATATAAACTATCATATGGTAACTATATATAACTAAAATACACACACACATTCATAAAAAAATTATACAATCAGTTTTTTGAAAAGTATCAGTCTCTAAAAGTAAATAAACCTTAGTTTGTTTTTTTTTTTTTGTTTTTTAAATTCAAGGTATCTCTATTCATAAATCTATACTGAACTGAGAAGTAATTGCAACATAAATTTAAAATTTTATATATTAAATTTTTAATTCTTTAACCTTTTATTTTATTAACTCTTATGTAACCGTATGACGAAACTTAGACTTTTACAAGTTTTGAATATATTTTATAGAATATGCAGTAGGCTCTAGAGTCTAGGTGAAACATAATTGTAATAACATAAAATCATATTTAATAAAATTAGTGAAACATACCTATAGACTTTTAATCTTTATTTAATTTTACTAATATTTCATTACTTCTAATTTCAGAATCCACTTCCAAAATCAATTCAATAATGTATTTGCTTTGGTATTATATAAAGAAATAATTAGAATTTGTTTAATAACAAACTACTTACTAACAGTAGCTGTGATATTGAGACTAAGGGAATAATCTCAACTTTAAAATCTAATTGTAAAATTTATTTTGTTTTTGCAAACTATTTTTATTCCTTTTTTTTGTAAGTGAAACTTACTATTAACACGTTGATCGATTTGGTAGAGGAAAATGTAATAAACTCGCGTCACGCTAAATTGTGAGTTACTAATGTTATTATTATATACATTCATATATTTATTTAAATGCTAAATTAACAGTTTACATGGATGGTGAGAAACAAAAAATTAATAAAAATTTTTACAAAAATTGAAAATATTTGTATTTTTATGTTTTTAACCTAACTGTGAACACTATACAGTTTCTAAAATTTACTTTTTCTATTAAGAGTGAATGACTAGTTCTAATTCTTGTGAAAGATATTCATTTTTAAATCAGAATTTGAATAATTAGAATCCAATAAGTTAATTGAAATTTTCCTGGTTTGTGTCTTGGAATTAGTTCAACTCGAGAAATGCTTCTAATTGATGACAGCTCAATTCTAATTGAAAACATATAAATTAATGATTTATTTACATATAAAATGGATTTACATATTTTTAATTGATAATTTAAAATTTTATAATTATTGTTTTTCATAATGTACATTGCCAATTAAAAAATTATCTATTTTGTGTCTAGGGAATTAGATTTAAAATTAGTGTTTGGTATACACACTTAGTCTTCTCAGTTAGTATTAGCTTTTTTATGTTGTAAATACGTTAGTTGTCTGAATATCCATAAATATCCATCCATTTATGATTCATGATTATGACCGAAAGGTCGAAACACGCGTCGGAATAAAATATATTTGTGAAATTAACAAGTCTTTTATTTTTTAAAAATGTTTATAAAATTTTACCAATAGTGTACAAGTGAAAGCATAAAAGCTACAACAAATAAAAACTAGCTATATGTTAAATAATTTTAATTTTTCTATTTTTAACATATTGGAACAAAAACAAATTGTATCATTATGTCAAAATAAAAATATTTTCCATACACGTTTGTATAGTATAAAAAAAAGCTAGTAGTTCCTACTAAATTTAAACACTACAATAATTTATCGATGATAATATTTATGTGAATCTTATTTGTGATAAATTGTTGTTGGTTTTAATATAAAAATTTATCCAAAACGTATACAGAACACAAAAAACAACTCAATTATTTTTTTTGTTACTTTAACCAAACAGAGACAAAACAAATCAATTTACAAAAATATATAAAAAAATTATTATAAATTACAAATTTACTAACCTAGACACATAAGGGTTAAAAAAAAAAAACAAAAATTCTCTCTCCCTTGCATTTGATAATCGTTATGATTTTATCCTTTTTAATTACTTGAATCTACAAAAACAATTTTTTTGAATTTTGTATTTATTCGTAAACCAGATGAAATCAGGAAAATTTCATCACCATCCATTCAAACCAAACTGTATGGAATAAAAATAAATATACAATTTTTTTTTGTTTTGAAATTTAAAACTCTAGAGTTGCAGCACAGATACAAAAATGAACATTCAGTAAGCAAAACAATGAGGGAGAGAGTTTTATTTGCTTATAACTAAAATAAAGAATAGGAAATCGAAAAAAAAGGGACAAAAGTGAATTTTTTACCTGTAATGAAAACCTGATAAAGGGATGAAAAAAAACAAAAAACTATAAAAAGTGCAAATGTACTGGGAACCAAATAATTTTATTTAAATTTTAAGATATGTGTTTTTTGGATGTAGAGTTTTTATGAGTCTACTAGCTTTTTTAAATTACACACACTCTATATTACATATTTACTTTTCATTCTTTGTTCTTTCATGAGAATACACAAACACACATTCATATATAATAATCAGAAATATTAAATATACTTATATACATACATACAATTGAAAGGGTCCTTAATTCTTAGGAAAAAAAAACGCGTAGATCAAATAAAATTCGAAATTATTATTCTTCTTATTTTGATTTTTATTTCTTAAAATACATATAAATACTTATAATGTGAAGGTCAACAATTTCAAAAATCTATAAAAAAAGACGACGACGACATCAATGAAAATATTATAGAAGTATCATTTTTATTGTGGTTGAATAAACTTATAAGAAATGAAGAAAATTCCAAAAGATTAATAACATTTCTATACATGAATCATATTTTGCTTCAGATCATGTAAACAAAAATCTAAAGATCATGTCTGAATTCTTATATGTAATTGTAATAATATTCTGCTGAAGGTGAAAGATTATTGGCCACATAAATGTCAATGTAATTTCATATTCAGAAAATAATCGGCGAAATCGATTAAGAAAGAAATACAACTTAGTAAAATAAGCCTAATGTATTTTTATTCATAAATATTTAGTATAGTTCCTGATGATGTAAACATAACCTAATTTTGGATTCATACAAATTTTATTAATTGTATTTTTGTTATTTTGATAACTTTTATGAAATAAATAAAGCAAATTTATCATATCTAACCAGTTCTAAAACGATAAAGCATATTTAACTAGAGAAAACAATAAAAAAAAAATAACCCTCTGCTGCTAGGTGAGTGAATTCTGGACCAGAATAATACAATGAGAATCACAAAGAGATTGTTGCGTTAACTCATTCGATTCAATGATAACATAATTTATTAATATTATAATCATAATTCTAAAAGCGCGTAATCAAGCTTAATATTTATACCAAGATTAAAAGTAATTCTCTACTGGGTGAAGGGGGTTGTGGAGTAGAATCAAACATAAGAAAATTATAAAAAGTAACGTGGAATTATATCGGGTTGGTTTCTGGCACAACATCATTGCAGCCGCAAATGGGCTTATTGTGTTTACCTGTAGCAATGCAATTCTGCATCTGAGTCCTTAAAAATGCCTGATTTAATGATTACACTCATACTACATTCTTCAATAGTATGTAGGTACAACTCTCATTATTCTAAGACCGCTGTTTAAGTCTATATACTACGAGTGTAAACCTCGCATTAACAGAGCACATAATAAAGATTATTATGTGCTCTGTTAATTTTATTTACGGTTATTTTTATAATTAAATAAATAATTTTTTGTGACATTCAGAAACCATAAAGTTTGAGAAACACTGAAAAATAGAAAATCTTTAGTGAGAAGAGATCAGAAGACATACAAAATTTAAATAAAACAAAAACTTGTTGAAAATGTACACTGAAAAAAACACTATGTAATATTGACAAAAATCTGGGTTAAAATGACAAAAACTAGGTAAATATAGCGTCAACAAAAATGATGAGTCAATATGACAAAAAAATATAAATTTTTTTTCATTCTGTAAATATGACAAACAGTTGTCTATATAACAATTTAAATCTGTAGAAATGACAAAACTAAATTTCTTAATATGACGAAATGAATTTTCATTATGATAAAATATTTTGTCAATGTAATAAAATAATATGTTGAAATGAAAATAATATTTTGTTGATTAGAGAAAAAAATATATCAATTTAAATAAAGTTTTTGTTAAATCAACAATTTTGTTTTGTCAAAATAACATCTATTTAGTTGTCGATTTAACAGAATTATTTTTTTAATAGGATATTCTATGCATACCTATACAAATAAATAACTTTATTTTTGTTTTAACATATTTTTATGATAAACTAATCTGTAAGTAATTTATTTGTATGCATACCGTACTCTACAAGTTAAATGTGGAACCATATCTTATATTAGCAAAATAAGGCAGTCATTATAAGCACTAGCACTACATAATATATGTGGGTCTGAAAAATAAATGCATGATATTATTACAGTTAAAAATAAAACAATAATAGTCTTGTTAACAATTAATTTATTTTATAACATTTTTATTATTTGAAAACAAAAAAAAAATTAAAATCATTATTACGTTCAAAAAATTTAAAATAAAGTTAAAAAAATAAAGTTTTTCTTATCACATTACATTTTTCAAAATTATACAAATAAAGTTCAAAATATTTAAAAAATGTTCAGACTTCAGTTTCTGTTTGTTCCAGCTCTTTGGTTCATACTGTTTCTTCAAATTATTTATTTAATAAAATAGTAAAATTTATTTTTTTTCCTTCTTCAAATTATTTACTATTTTTAATAAATGTTTTAGTTGCAAGATTCAACTAAAACTAACCAAATTTATTAACATCGCAAATTAAATAATAATTCACTAGTTCTGTTAAAATACATAAGTAAATAAATTTTAGCTTTAAATATTTCACATTATGTATTTAGTTTTTTAACTTAGAATTAAGTTATCTTTTTTTAATTTAATTCTTCAAAAAATCTTTTTTATTTCATTTTTCATTTTGTTTTTGAAGGGATTTTTATTTTTTTAAGGGTAATTTAATTTTTCAACTATGTACTTTTTTTTATTTAACTCATCACTTTTTTTTAATTGAACTCTTTAATAAGCAAATTCAAAAACGCAACTTCACAGAAAATCGCACCTTTACTTTTATATTTTCAACTAAAATAGAAAAAAAATTGTTTGTGAACTGTTTACAAAATTCTTTTGTTAATTTGACTATGACAGCATCAAAAATTATAATAATAATTTTCTTATTGACAAAATAGATTTTGTAGAATTAACAAAAATGTATTAATTGCAATGAACTGCATAGTAAAACTTTTTGTCAAATTAAGATAAATTTTGTCAAATATACAAATATTGATTTAAAACGGTTTTTTGTCAAGATAACAAAATATTATTCACTTGGATAAAAATTATTAATTTTTCTTAGTAAATTTTACAAAACTTATTTTCCATTTTAGAAATTATAAATTTTGGACAAATTATAAAAAAATATTCACAAATTAACAAAAAATTGTTGAGCAAACAAAAATTTTTGATAAAATAGAAAAAAAATTGTTGTATGAATAAAAAATGTTTGTTATAACAGTTTACAAAATTATTTTGTCAATCTTACTAGGAAAAAATTTTTCAGTGTACCATATTTCCTAACTAATTATTTTCCTACTAAATGTTTGACTGTTTATTCCCTAATACTTCCTACTAAATGATTCAGGACAGGACTTATGTGGCAAAAAAAAATTTCTTTTGTTAATTTCATTATAATTATCTTAATAATTTTATTATAAATAAAATACAAAATATCAAGTATAAATTTTCATTTGAATGAGGGCTTGTGGAAGAGAGAAAATCCAGTTGTTTAGAAAGAAGCAACAAATTTGGGTGATTTTGAAGTCTTGTGTGATATGATGTTGACTTGAATGTGACTGTTTCTTTTACAGATGGAATTTTTAAATCTTCTCGTATTCTGTCGTTTCTTACAAACCAGGGGTCGTTTGCAATGGATCGCAGTACTGTTGACTAGAACCTAAAACGTTCAATTATTTCAATGTTTAGGTTACTTGTAGTACCCCATAGCTCTAGACCGTATATGTTCATATTTGTTTCAATATTGAGTTGTATATCATTAATTTGGTGTAATTTGATAGCTCGGAATAACGCCCTATTAACCAATAGAGTTGGTTAAACTTTATTCTGAGTTGTCTGTTTTTTTGGACAATGCAAGTTCTCCAAGTAAGTAGGCGGTCTAAATGCATACCCAAGTGCTACTGAATTCACCTGTAACAGTAGTGAATAATTTAATTTTACTGCAGGACAGATACCTTTACGATATGTAAACGTAATGTTCAAAAATTTTGAATCTGACAAAATTAAAAAACAAATAAATTAAAATGCTGCAAAAATTAAACAGAAATGATTCTAATTGATTGTGAATTATTATTGAGTTAGGTAAAATAGCAAATAATTCATAGATATATACATTCAAATTAATTTTTCATATATAAGCACTTAAATTTAATTTTGCTTTTAATCTCAGATAATCTCTACCAAACGACTCATAATCATCACCATACCCCTGCAATGGGTTATAGAGCAAATCAATTACTACTGGTATTATAATAAATCTCTTCAAATGACAGTATAATAATCAATATAATGCCTATGCACATACCTAAGTATCAATAATTTTATGAAATTAAGCTGATCAAGAGTCAATGAGTTGTTTATCAAAGTGGATATTTTTTTTTTTTTCAAATCAATTTACAGGAAATTACAGTTTATAAAATAGTTTAGAATCATTTACGTCATCATTTTTAAATAAAGAAAAAATAAACATAATTTTTATTTATTCAAAACACAAAATTGTCATATATTTGAATATGTATAAGCTGACATTCTGACAGCTGAACTAATACTCTTCATAATACCCGTGTCATCATCATATTTTTATTTTTAAAGCTTCCTATATTATAAATGTTAATATGTATTACATACTAGATATTTCTGGTTTGTTTAGCTTTTTCTAAGAATAAAGTTTTTTGTTTTGCTTTTTCTCTCTATTTTTTTTTTTGATTATTTTTATTTTTTTTTTTTTAAATTGTGTTGGTGATATTTTTCTTATTGAAAAAAAACAACACATCTTTTCGGAATATGTAGTGAAAAATCAAAACAGTGAATATGCATGGGTGTGTAATTGAATGTGAAAAAGTAGAAGGTAAAAATGTGTAGTTAAAACTGTCAATCATAACTGCACTGCAACAATTTAACTACAAACAAATTGTTATGATTGTCAGTTACAGGTTTTACTGTATAGTCATTTTCACAACTAAATTGTGACGTAAAATATTCATCCCCCAAAACATATAAATATATATACTTATATTATTTTTGTATTGGAAACTATCTGCAAATAGTCTATAAACAATAAAAATAATATATTTTGCAAAAGTGACATGTCATTACAATGGCGTTTCCATCTATATGTAACATGTCTATATTATACATTGTCGTCAGTTCTAACTATAGACTTTCTTACATTAGTTTATACTAGTATTCATACAAAAAACAAATAAATAAATAGAAATAAAAAATAATTTAAATATTAAATTAAATTATATTTATTTAATTTAATACAATTCCATACACGAGTATGTACATAATATATAATATGTATGTGTGATTCAAATAATTGCAAGTGACATTTGCCAACTGCGTGATTCCTGAATTAGTTTTCAGTTCATGATAATAATAACCTTAAATAAAACTTTTTGTTTTTTTTTCCTTATTAAAAAATAATTTCCAATTTGATTCGATGCAATTATGGATTTGTTTAAAGGTCGATTATTTTGAATCTGTTCGGAATTTATATTAGCAGCTATTGAATATGAATGATGAATATTGTGACAAAAATAGTGCATTGTTTTAAAAGATTTAACAAAGATTTAAGTTAGTGAATCAGTGAACAAAACAAAAGTGTGGAATCAAATTTAATCAATCTATACATGTTAATTTGACAAATGAAAGACTCTGTTCAAAACATAAATATAATCTGTTTATTTAGAATAAATTAGGTTGCAATTCCGAGTGAAAGTAGTAATGAATATTGGAATATCGAATTTTTTTGAATTAAGTAGGTAGGTAGGTAGCTACGAGTGATTGCATAAATTGACATAAGTATACCAAGGAGATCCTTTGTGATACCATTTTGATTCTTCGCGTAGATCCTACTTGTCAAAACCAATTTGAGCTTTTTCAAAATCAATGGAGGCATTTAATTTTAGTAACTGAAAGATCTAGACCCAAATAAAAATGTTGCCTTCTAAATAAGATTTTTTTTGTTCTGAACTAATGTGCACGGGGCAAGTGCAAAGAACGTATTGGAATGTTTCTTCATCTTTGTAGGCTTTGCAGAAATCATTTGAAAGCTTCTTGCATGTATGAATATAAAGCAGTGGAGAATATAAGACAGTGACTTGTTATAACCATCATTATTGTATTGATATCTAATCTTTTTAATAATAGTATGTAACAGGGCCGTTTATTTATGATCCAGTATGAGCTAGATTAGATTGAATCCATTGCAGTCAGGTCTATTGGACTGTTTGTGATAACGATAACGATTTTTAATTTTTACATACTAAAATTTAAGAAAATAAGCCCTCATTTTGATATACCGTAAGAACTGTGATAGGATAGGGTTAGGAAAAAGAAAGAAATTAATTACAGAAATATTACTCTTTTTTTGTTTCATTGAGAAACATTGAATTTGGACTATTTAGAACATTTGGTATGAACCTTTGTTTTGAAATAAAAATCTTTTTTTAAAAAATGTATCAAAAAAAGAAGCGTTCTTTCACTTTCTTTGTATATAACCAGTTCAGATCACCTCATATTATGGTATGTCAAAACGAAGGTTAATTTTCGTAGATTTTAATGGCAAAAATTAGATCGTAGATGTTAAATATAAAAAAAAAAAATGGAAATTTACACCGTATTAGATCATTCGAAAAAAATACCGTAATTAAAAAAAATCAATACGAGCATGAACTTAAGTTCCATAGAAAAATTTTATCTATTAATGAAGGTGTAATTAATGGCATCTAGCAATGAACTGGATATGAGAAACACCATGTGCATCCTGTTCCTGCAGTATAAAATAGAATAATTACAGAGCAAGTGCTCGGCTGTGTCAATCGCTCTCTACATTCAGTAATACTGGACCATCAATCAATCAACTGTCAAATAGACATATGAATATTTTTGACGTTGTGTTTTCGATGTAAGAAAAATTACAAATATGTAGTAGATTGTAGTTACATATTTTCATGATTTTTGCCGGTTCCCACATCACCGTAACACATAAAAAAAACGACCAGCTAATTGAAAGCATGACGATCGTCAATTGTCATCAACTGCATAACAGCGTGATGACAGTTGATAGTTTTTATTGCAGCGCAGGCCGCGCATTCACCATATTTGCAGCACATCATTACTGAACTCTTGATACCGTGTAAGTCCATTGACAATAAGGAACCATGTAAGATAAATTAAGATGAGCAGAAATGTTAAGAAAAAAAATAACAAAACAACAGTTCAAATTTAAATATTGAGTATTGGTTTCTTAATTAGACATAATAAAATTTGGATTTATAACAGATACTGATAGAAATCTACTTGTATACTTGAGATATAGCTATGGGTTGTTTATTCATTTCTCATGACGACATTCATTTTTTATATTTAAAAGTATTTATCGAAAGAAGAACATCCGCAGAAATAACATATTCGAAATATTCGTCAGACTATACCGTAGAAAACTAGTAGTGCGCAATTCCTAACGATTGTCATGATATATATTTTATGATACAACGGTTGAGTATAACTGTGTCAATATATAAATACTTTCCAAAATAAGGATTTACCAAATATAACAAATGCTCCATTGGATGTTTGTAATGACGACTCACCTTGAGATTTCGAGGTCAAAACAGTATCGGACGAGGCAAATGTTATAGAGAAATACGTGATGTGCTGTAGGTATCTTTAGTGAGTAAAAATTTTATACTCCATCAAATTTTATTACAGTTTTTAGGATATTTTCGAACATTTACACTTTCAAAGAGAGAGAAAAAAAAAATACCTCGCTTAACTATTACGTTTTTTTTAGTTTTGAGTTTTGGGACATATTTTTATAATTTTACAAAAAAAAACAAATGTCCTATGACCATTTAATATTTTTTTTTGTTATTAAATTTTTTAAGAATATTATCCTTTTGTTTTCATACCCAACTCTAATTTGATTGTTTTTATACATCTGTTTTCATAGTTAGTATATATATATTATATACATGTATATATATTTATTATTTTTGCAAATATGTATGTCGAATACATACATGCATATGTTGTATTTTTACAAAATAAATTCAGCTTAACTGTATATATATATGTATAACATATATGTATGTTGTATAGGAAAGACCTTGAAAACATAAATTTAATTTGCAAAAAAAACAAAATGAAAAAAAAAGCAACTTAAAAAATAAAAGTGAATAAAAAAAAACAAAAGAAATATAATAAAAAAAAATAAGAAAAACAAATAATAATTAGAATTTTTATGCAAAATACATGATTTGTATCTGAAAATAAAATCGTGTCATTAAAATTCTATCTATTTCAAGAAATCAAAAATATAGTACAATAATAGAAAAACATAAGGTGTTATACACATACACATTTAATTGTATATTGGAATGGTGTGATGAACTTTAAAACATATGTAATGGAGTTTCCGAACTGAAATAAAAATGAAGTATAATTATTGTATACGGGTGTATCCACTTATACTTGTATTTATTCTATCATTTGAATGAATCCAGATTGTAGCAATACGAGATCTTAAAGATATAATATTAGCAACATAAAGATTAAAAATTATTGTGATCATATTGAAATGTAGAGAAAATATGATTAAATTAAGTTTAATGATATACAAAAATGTAAATATTCTAAAATAATTATCGACTAAGGTTGAACTAGTTCGAACTAGACTGAAACTATCATCAGGAAGAAAAATAGCAATGATAATCAACTAACATAGTATGAAACAACTTAGAATATGTAATAAGCTCGTTCACACTAGACTTTGAGAATATATCCTAACCTTTAACACCTCTTTACTTACAGTTTATAAACTAAATTTTAAGTGAGAATATATTATTTAATTCGCGAGAGAGAATTTTTCAACAGCATTTTTTAATAATAAATTACTGTTATTGATTTTATAACTTATTAAAAGATGTTATAAATATATCTGTGAGTTGTAAAAATCGACCAAAATTTTTTAATTGATTCTTCTGTAGTGATTTATTTATTTATTTCTATGCAAATGTATATAAGACACCTAGTCTTAATTATTCATACAGATTTTCTAGTTAAAGAGATTTTTGTTTTTAAGTACATATTCGTTAATTTTCAATTCTTAAGTCTCAATCAACGAACAAATGCGAAAGCATGAAGAAACAAGACGGATCCGATCTATAGTCAAATTTTAAATCTCGATTTTATATCACAATAGTTTGTATACAATTTTTCGTTTGCATTTTAGGAACTCGTACCTGCCATATCGTTTGTATATTTTTTTCTGAACTCCAACTGAAATTATAGAGATATAATGCACTAGTAATCGATCCTAACATCAATGAAACTAAAAAACAAAAGAAATTACTAAAAATATATAGAAACATAACTAGTTATAACGAATTAAGAGTTTCATATATATATATATATATATATATATATTTATACCTTGATGAAACGATCAAATGGGTGGCAATAAAATTAATGAAATGAAAAAAAAAATATATTAATTGCCAATTAATATAAAAATTCAGTGATTCTAAAATAACACAATTTTCAAGGGTATACATAGTATGTACTACCTAGAAAAACAATGTAAAATAAATCTATATATAATAAAATCTTCTATATATATACATAATCAAAATAATGTTAATGTTGTGCTGAATAGTATATAAGTGCAAAATGTGAGTTAAAAAAAAAAATGGAAAATTTTACCATAACATCACACCATCATTTTGAAATGACCTTAAAAAAGCAAAGCAAAAAAAGCATACTATTCAATTGACGACACGAATAGAACACCTTTCAGAAAATATTAATTTAGAAAATTATACTTACTTTTGCAAAACTGTACTTGTGGAAGTGAAGTCAAAATATGTTCAATGTTATTGAACCATTAAAATAAGTCACTTACTTACTTTAATTTTAATTCTCCAAACGCTTTAGGGGCATAGGGTAAAATACATACATTTTAGGTGGCCACATTAATTTATATAAATTTATACAATATTCAAAAAATAATAATCGGTTTTAATAAATTGTGTTCCTATCTAATATAGCGTTGTCAAATTAGTACTATATATACTTTCTAAACAAGATGTCGGCATTTTTTTTTTTAAATTACTCCCAAAATTTATATTTGTGTTCAGTTTTGGTTGGTAAATCAACATGGAAAGATACACAGTTGCACAGCGTATAGAAATTATTGCAATTTATTACAAAAATAATGAATCTATTCGGGCTACATTTCGAAGATTTCGTGAAATTTATGGTCAACATAATCAACATACAGAGTCAAATATTCGTAATGTAATGTAATTAAAAAAATCCGGGAAAATGATACTGTTTTTGATGTTAAATATCGATACTGAGAACCATAGTACGGATGAAAATCAATTAGATGTCGTTCTCAAGAACTTGTACTTTTTATTGCACTATAAGGAATTTTCTTCATAAAGATTTACATTTCAAGACGAATAAAATTTTGCATATAAATATTGCATAGAAATTTTGCAAATTGGGGTTTAGAGCAACTTCAAACAGATCCATTATGCAATGGATTCTAAATTTTCTTCAGCGATACAACTCATTTCTGATTAAATGATTTCATAAATAAGCTCAATTGTTGTATTTAAAGTGAAGTAACTGGATCGTATTTTTTTTTAAAAATAAAAATGACATTACAATTATTGTCAATGGATAACACTACAGAAATATGTACACTACTATATATTGTTTGGCATGAATTATATGATTTCTACTTGAACGATATGCTGGCTTCAACAAGATGGTTCATCATACCATACATCTCTGTGACATAATCAATTTAAATTTACTAAAAGAAAAATTTAATGGCCGCGTAATCCCCAGAAATCCAAATGTGAACGGGAACCAAGATCATATCGATAACTCCATTGGATTTTTTTTTATTGAGGTTATGTTAAATCATCGATTTACTCCAATTAATCACAAACACTCAAGGACCTTAAAAACAAAAATTTGGTGGTATTGGTTAAATAAACGCAGATAAAAACAATTTATGTGCTATCTTATACCGTTTTGTCTTTATTTCAAATTAAATAAATAACTCTTATTTGATTACCCTTTAGTAAAGTTGAATTTTCACACAAATTTATGAAACTGTCAACTTAGATCAAAATACAATGTTCAGTAAGTTTCTGCATCTAAATAATATTATCAAATAATATTGGCATGCTAAGTTTTACTTGAACATGCACCTACAGTTTTTATTGAATTATCAGTAGTAAAAAAATAAAAAAAAAAAAAAAATTAGACTTGATTTCAAAAATAAATCGAATCAAATTTAGAAAATAGAAACATATTTCATTCGCTGAAAATCACCTGATAAGAACCAAAGGCAAACATATATACAAATCTCGAGACAATGTAATAAAGACAAATATAATAACCTGGTTATGTAAAATGTATCATACACTAAGGGGCTCGTCCTTATTATCTACCATTGTTCATCATCATCAATGTCCTGTAACCCCATCCGTGGGGCATAGGGTGGCTAATCTCTTCAATTGGACCACATTCTTTCTCTATGCTTTTCGTGGCCTTCCGACGCGACGTCTACCCTGAGGATTCCATCGATCTTGTTGTCAGGTTCCCTCAGAGTATACCCGATCCAACGTCATTTCCTTTGTCGGATTTCAACGTCTATTTGTTTTTGCTTCGTTTTTTGCCACAGTATTCTGTTGCAAATGGTTTGTGGTCAACGAATGCTTAGGATGCCCCAGAGATATCTATTGATGTACGTCTGGTGATGTTTACTGAAACTTTCCATGTTTCGTAAGCGTAACAGATTTTACACTTGCGTTGAATATTCTTATTTTTGTGCGCAGAGATATGTTGTTTGCCTGCCATATTTTTTAGAGGATCACGAAAGACGTACGGTATTTTACTGATGCGGGCTTCAATATCCAAGTCAGCACCTTCATCTGATGACACGATGCTGCCCAGGTAATTGAATCTTCGATTCGCGTTTCTTCATGGAGGATTGGATGTTGTGATGTGTGTGTTGTGCTGAAGATTTTTGTTTTAATTGAATTTACTTTTATGTTTGCACTTTTCCAGTGTCATACAGCTTTTGGCACATATTATTCAAACCTCCATTCGTATGTGACACATATCGTCGGGCATCTATTACTACTTAAAACAATATGGATGATAAAATACAGCCCTGCTTTACTCCCTGGCACACCTTGAAGCAATTTGTCAGCTGCCCTCGATGTGAGACGCGATTAAATCTTGCATCTTTGTAGGATTCTTTAATTATGGCTATAATTTTTTGTGGAATACCTCCCCTAATAAGCGATTTTAATTCAGTGGATTGTTCAAGAATTATTCGTAATCCACACACGAAAGACCACTGCGAAAACCTGCTCGGTGTCTTTTGAGTGTAGCTTTTCTATTCTGTTTTTAATCCTTTCGAGTATTATTATAACTATTAATTTTGAAAAAAACTGAGAGTAGATTGATACCTGGCCATTTATTGCAATGATTTAGGTTACCTTTCTTTGGTATTTTGACAATAACTCCTTCCTTCCATTAATTTGGATATTTTTCTTGTTCACATTGTTACAACAACAAAAAAAAGCTTGGTTTCACTTGAAGTTCTCATACTAGTTAAATAATTCAAATTTATAATACCACACGAATTAATTAATTTTCATTAAAAGAAAAATTTGAAGAAAATAATATTGAATTATAAAAATAAAATGATATTAGGTTTCATTATATTTTTCTAATATAAAAAATAATAAAACAAAAAAAGAAAACAAAAAAAAAAATGTTCCCATTTATATTTTCATTTCCCAAAAACAAAAAAATGAACGTAGGCATTGAACCACCTCAGGCATTATAATTTTAATTAAAATCTAATATAAAATTACTTAATCAACAAACAAACAAGGTAAATAAAACTCAACTTCACTACTAATCATGACTCATACAATTCTGTATGGCTGCATGTAAAACATATATATACTTAAATTTATTTATTACCTAAGTGACATCATAGATATTATCATTATAAATTGTAATATCAGAAGGTGTTAAAATTATCTTTGATTAAAATAAAATAAAATAAATACAAACTCATATGTAAAATTACACACAAATTTTAAACTTGAATTTTAAAATTAAGTGCAAATTTATTGATAATATTTTAATTTAAATAAATTTAGAACAAAAAAAAAAAAAAAAAAACGGGAAAGACGTGCCCGTGTCATATGATGAAGTGTTTTATGTTTTTTTTGACATTAAGAGAATGGCGAAAAATAATTGAAATTTTATGAAATGGAAGAGAGAACAATTTTGATTTTATTATGAAAATAAAGAATTAAGTGTCGTATTAATTTATTTAAATAAAATAGAAGCTTTTGACACGAATCGTTTGTGGGTTTGATTTGAATCAACAACAATGTTTATATTAAGCAATATTTAATTAATGTAACTCACATTGTATATTATTTTGTATATGTAATATGATTAATCATGTTTAAAATTAGAAATTTAATATTTTTTTTAAGCTTTAATAATTGGAATCCATTTAATATAATGTATACATACATCTCGTATTTCATTATTGAATTCAGTTCAAGCAGTTTTAAACGGTGATGGACAAAATAAAAACAAGGAATTGAATAAACTAATTACTAGAGGGTTAATCGTGGTAGTCTATTGATATACAATAGAATCAACTTTATAATAGTCTATCAAAAATTTTTTTTTTGATATCGCGGAAGTCTATTGAAACTAATAGGCTTGCCAAAAGCAGAGATTCAAACCGGTTTTTGAACCGAACCAAAAAACCACTGAACCATTGATATTTTCCGAACCAAAACCATAACAAAAACCAAACCACTTTTATAATGAATTGGGCGAACCAAACCAAAACCGAACCATTTCTTAAAATTAGTTCTGAAACCGAACCACAAACCAACAAAATATATGGTGGTTTACGGTTTGGTTCATGTTTTAATCTAATTTTTAACATTTTAAATTTTAACATAACTAATAAAAAAAAAAACTGATAGTCGAAATCGAAAGTCATGAACATAAAATTTGTTTATAGGGAACGAAAAAAAAGTCAAATTCAATACAAGAATTTATAACGTCTTTGAATTTTGAAGTTGTGACTGTTTTTTTCTTATGATTTTTTAATTATAATTTTTGTTTTTTTTTCTCTCAACGTTACCCCAAAGAAAATGGTCAGACAAAAAATAACAAAAACGCAATATTTGAAAAATTTTGTTTTCAGACAGAAACAAATACCAGCAAATTTAACGAGTGTAGTTTTGTTATGAAAAGCAATCATCCATTACGAAGATTAAGAAGATTGCATATAGTATTATGTAATCTGTAATGTATATAAATAATTTTATTTTTAACAAAATTGAACCAAAACCGAACCGAACCGAAAACCATAAATAAAAATATTTATTGAACCAGAACCAAACCAAAACCAAAACCAAATTTAGAAATTTTTAGAACCAAAACCATAAACCAAAACCAAAAATTAAAATTAACCTTAAACCAAAACCGAACCAGGTTCAAAAGGTTGCTACATCATCTAGTTCAAAATTTTTGCTGTCAAAAATATAAATTTTTTATTTTGGAATATTTTGAAAATACAATAACTATACTTGCCTTCGCTCATTTATCACAAGTTTTAGTTGGATTGTAGCATATATAAATTGTAGGACCTATGATGATATAGTGATGTACACTATATCGAATGATTTTGACTTTCGAGTTGATTTAGTATTTTGAGTTGAGATTATACTGAATATTGATAGTTATTAGTTTAGTTAGTGATTCTGAAGTTCGATAATTTTTAGTTGTGTGTTCTAACAAAAAAAAACAATTTTTCCAAGCGCCTTTTCTATATTATTTTATATTACACTCACAATTTTCTTCAATTGCCTTTTATTACTAAAATTTTTTCTTAAAAAAAAATATAAAATAAATTAAAAATTGATTATTCTAAATTTTAAAAATGACCACAAAAGTCTATCAAGAAAATGTCGTCGACTTTAAAAGTCTATTGGTAGAAAAGTTTTCTTTTCAATAGACTTCCGCGATTAAGTTCAATAGATTTTTTTTCTATTGTAGAAAAAAGTATATCTCAATAGACTTTCGCGATTGACTCTTATATTGGAACTGTTCGGTTATAACGGATATAATATTGTAGGGTGTGTTATTTTTCGTAATTCGTAAAGCGAACAAATAGCTTTAAGATAAATTTATGTAATTTGCAATAAAAACATTTTCAGATCACTTTTTAATCCGAAAACAGGAAAAAAAAATACAAAATTTTGAGATTGTTGCCAATACAAGGCTTTGAAAAAATGTTTTGTTTTCTTAATCTGTTTTACATTAAATTAAAAATAGCTTAAAAAAGAACACAAACACAATAAATTAAAACGACAATAGTGCAAAGCTAACAAACTAAAAAAATAAATAAAAATTAAGAAAAAATAAATAGAGATTAAATAAAGCTTGCAGTAAATAGGTAAAGTTTATAAATGAATACAATAATTCATTTATTTATTGTTGTTGGAGTTAACAAAATTAAACAATCAATCTGACCAATTTGCGATTAGAATAAAAACAATTTATTAGATTAATCTGAACAGAAATAGAAAAACAGTTTTACATCACTTTGATTAATTAGGTTGATCTGAGCTAGACTAAAAAACACAGTTATATATTAGAAAGCTGAATAGAATACGAATTTTTATATTATTAAATATTTTTAGATACCGTAGAAATTGTAGAAGAAAGACCTGACCTGTATAGAAGAATATTTCTCTACTGCATTAAAAACAATTAACATGCTGAAAAATTATCGGAAACAATTTTTTTTTTATTTGTTTTAATTTTAAAAATTCCAAAGTTCGACTTTTGTCAAGAGAGAATAAAAAATTTACCGCACAAAATTTTAAAAATGAAAGAATTCAAATTTTCATACAAAATGTATGCCCAAGTTATTGTTCTTATCTTTGATCCTGTCAACCTCAAGTGTAGAAATCTGAAGAGATTTTCCTAGTTGGATAATGGTTCTCAAAAGTGTATTTTTTTTTTTATTAATAAAAAATATCGTTTTTTCCAATTAATATTCCAGAAAACATTTCTAGAAATTTCTTGGAAATAATTAACTGCTATTCTGTGCGATTCCAATATTGACTTTGTTATGAACACACAGATGGCATTAGTGTCAATTAGAGTGTTTTTATAATACATAATTCGCACAAATTAATTCCAAAATATGTAAACTGTTGAACCAATAGTAGCGTTCAGTAGCATTAACCGGTGGATATGAAATCCACAGATCCATGGATCTGTTCACTGAACCCTAAATGTACCGTTTAATGCACCGGATCGGTTAATGAAAATGGATTTGAAAAATTTTTAGATATATTTCATGGATCTGACTTTTTATATGTAAAAACATGTTGTATGTAGAATATTGTGACATCTACTGTAAGTAAAACTAAATGTTAAATTTAGATCGCCATTATTTTTTGAATTAGTGTGAAAATTGGAATTCTTGAGGAAGATTTGTGTAAATAAAATTTAAATTAAGAGCTATAAAAATAAATTATATATTTACATGTATGAAAACAAATTTATTTCAAAAATACTTATTAAATTTTCCGGTGATGGCGCTAGTATTGTGTTAAATTTTTTGTGGTGAATTGCGCTTAGTGAACATATCCATGGTACATGGATCCAATATGGATTCCAAATCCACCGGTTAATGCTACTGAACACACTCATTGGATCCACCATCAAACTATTATTTGGATGATACAAAAATTAAGGAAACTTGTAGACCGTCTGTAGACTAGAAGGGGACGCAATAATATATAGATATCTAGATATTTAAGAAGTTAACAACCGTAATGATTTATAGAATCATTAAATAAAAATACCGTAGATTGAATAATACATTTCAAACATTGTGAATAATAAAATTTCATACTGCTTGAGAATGTCTATTGGCACGATTCAGTTAAAATAAAGAAAATATGTTTTCCACTAACGAACTGTAACTATACAGACTAAAACAATAACAGCAAATGCATTGGGATGTAATAATTACTAAAAAAAAACACTAAAACCAATTAAAATAAATGTTTTAAACATTTTTCTCCAGTACTTGGAAGGAAACAAAAAAAGAGGATGAGAGACATTATTAGACTTTAGAAAACAAAACTACATACAAATTTTTTGTCAGAAATTAGTTGCAAACGTTTAAAACTTATAAAGTCAAAAAAAATACTTCCAAAATAATTTTTTGCCTTTAATTTTTTATTTAGGATTTTTTTTAAAGCGACTTACAAAATATATTCTTTTTTTTTATTTTATGTTTTCCTTCATTTTGTGATTTTCTTTTATTGTACAATTAATGGTGTTTTTAGCGCCTCAACATTTTTTTTCTTCGTATATTGAAGAAAATTTTGTTCCTTTATCAATTTTTATTCTCTACGAAAGTAAAAAATTTCCTCGAAAAAGAATAATCTTGACAATATTATACATACTTACTTAGATGATTTAGCAATATTTTTTTTTTGGAATCAAATAACGGTAATAATATATAAGTTATATAAATTTAAAGAGATGCTAAATTTTTTAACTTAAGACTAATTAGTTACTTCTTATTTTAATATCAAAAATATAATTAAGTACAAATTGTTAAATCGAATTTTCGATAATTTTTTAAATATAATTTGTGTGTGGGTAGAATTTCAGATGACAGGGAAAAGTCTGAAAGTACAAAAGAATTTGTATTAACTATGACTTTTGTGAACAGGCGCTTCAACTAAAACGAATTGTTCAGTTGATCGAAGACTCATGGTGTCTCTTCAATAAGTCAAAATATATTAAAACTATCAATCTACTATTTGTAGCTAAGCATTATGTTATTCTAACATCTAATCCATAATATATATATATTACAATATAAAAATGAAATTATTTATGTCTGTCTGTCTGTTATTTATAGACTCGAAAACTACTCAATCGATTTCGATTCAATTTTCAGTATGGAATAATTTCCAGTAATACAGGAATAATAATTGATAAATAATTTAGGATTTCAATCCATTTTCTAGACGTTGCTAAGTACGATTTATGACAATGCTCCAAACGCTGATATTATGATAATTTTGGGTCTACGATCTATGCCTACGGATGGAATTACAGGACAATGGCACCAGTTTTAAGCACCTATCACAAATATTTCAAGAACCAAAAGTGTCATAGAGCTTAAAATTTGTACTTAGGTACAGTCATCGTTTTTCAAAATTTTGAATGGTTTTGGTAGCTGCGATACAACTCCCAAAATCCACCAAAAATGTTTCAAAAACCAAACATGTTACAGAGCTAAAAATTTCTCTTTAAGTACTCTTTCAAAAATTTTACTAGTTCGAATAGTTGTCATAAAACTCCTAAAACCCACCAAAAATATTTCAAAAACAGAGCTGGAAATTTGTACTCCTATATTCTATCGAATATGAACAAACAAACCTTTTACCGTCTTCCAATAATCTGAGTTGTTCGGATAACTGTCACACAACTCCCAGCATCAATCAGGAGTATTTCAAAACGAATGATACTATATAAAACCGAAAATTGGAATTCAGATACTCTTTCTATTCCACGTATTCTAATGATTTCAAGTGATATGCCATTTCAATTCAAATTTCCATTAAGTTTGGCTTTTGCAATGCTATCACAATAAATAAATCTCAAGATCATTTATTGTAGCTGGATTGGAGTGTATGTAGATAGTGTAGACTGTAGATGGAATTGGATTAAATATGGAAAATCCTTACTTTTTACATGGGCAATTATATGTTTGAGAGTTAGAAATCCAAATACTTCAAATAATAAAATCAGAAATATTGTATGCCAACAAGCGTTACAGAAAATTGAAATATTAATGAAAAAACAATAAAAATAATTAATTTACAACATTTTATAAATATGTAATTACATATTTGCATTTAAATATTAAATTTAAATTTTTTAAATTAAATTGAATAAGATTAAGGTGCCTATTATGTATTTCGATAACGATTACGATTTGATCGAACGAAATGTCAAAATGCAAAATTGTCATTATGTATTTCGATATCGTTCAGAGATTGTCGAAAATTTATCGATGTAAATTTTTATAAATCATCGAAAGAGAGATTTTGTACAAATTATTTTAATTTTGAATTGAACGGATAAAATAAAAGAGTGACATTTGGACACTTGGTGTTTTGTTTTATATTTATGATATTTTTTTAAATAAAAATAAATTTAATTGTTGAAATGGAAGTAGATATTTTACTTTATTCTTCATAATTTTTCTTTATTGAAATAAATTTTAATAGGAATGAAAGGTCAGTTACAAATAAACTGCAATATGAAAGATAGTGTAAATAAATTATTTCAGTAATTCTACTTTAATCATAAAAATAATGTTTGTTTTTTTAACTTTTTTCTTCTAGTGCGTAATGGAATTTGATACATTTTGAACGAGTATAAAATGCCAATACACAAATAGCTACTTTTCTAAAACGTCAACAATTTGACGATCACTGTGGATGATTTTCGCATTTGATTTTAGCGTCAATGATCTTTGCAATTATTTGCATTTGTCATTGACGTTTATGAAAAGTAAAATACATACAACTTCCATAAGCAGAACAGAAAACGTTAGCTATGCTACTTCGACATGAAAATCATTTCCTACGCTGCAAATCATTTCCTGGGTACAAGCCGCACAGCATCTTAATACACTAGACAATTTAATTATATTTGGAATCGAAGTGTTACTTATTATTGGCTATTTCAATTCTATCCCTAATTTTTATAATAAATCCATAAAGGTAATGTTGTTTAACAGGAAATGTTAATAATGTAAATAATTCCAAATCCAATGGATTAGAATAATCTCGAATATAATGTTCGCTTGTTTTTTTTTATTCTGCAATTTGATAGCGTTTTTCAGCACTATCAAAAATTGAAAAATATAACTCTGCTGAAATCTTTTTATTTATAAAACCTTACGATTTTATAATTTCTATTTTATTTTTAAACACTTCTAACTTAAAAATTTCAAATATAACACTTTTGTTTGATTTTTTTTCGTATAATAATTTGAATTTGACAGTCATAGAATCAAACATATGTCATTTTCATCGTAGGTTTGAATTTAACAATGGCAGCATTTTTAAACACTTTCTTCGATCAAATTTTCATCGAAATACATAATGGCACTAACGATTACAATCGAATAACTTTAACGATAACGATGAACAATTCGATTAAAATCGATCGAAATACATAATAGACACCTAAATTTATGTCTAAAAAATTATTTTAAATTAAGTATTTTTATTATAAGAAGACTTTGGACCAGCAATACGGACCCGGGTACAGCTAGTTAAATATAAATGATACGACGTAAGAAAACAAATTTTTTGTACCGCATTGCATTAATAAAACGTATACAATTTTATTTTAGAACATTTATTTACTACACTACGCTTTATGGGAATATTTTTAATAAATTCACCATTCCAAAATTATTATAAATTCATATTCGCAAATGTAAAAATGTAAAAATAGAGTTCTTAAAATTAATTGCGTGCTTCAAAATCGGTGGAAAATTTTCGAATGACAGGCAAAATGGAAAATGAATTTAATAATATACATACATACTACATACATACTACGTACATACTCTTTCTAAATTATAACTTTTAAAATCAGAATTATTTTTTGTTCTTCAAATTTCACCATTATCTGATTGAAGTTATTTAAGAGAAAAAATAAGAGAATTTAGAACAAATTAAGTGTGGTAAGTAAAGCAATGATGAAATTCAGGCAATCAAATAAACAAAAATCTTAAATTCAAAGAACATTTGAATTTTTATTTTATTTTTATTTTATTTAATAATCTTTCGATATTTTAGTAGTTTTGCCTTAAATAATGACAGAATATCTTTTATTCTCTTTGATATTAAACACTTCAAATTTTATAAACAATTCTAAAAAATAATGAATTTAAGAGTTTTAACCAAAATACCTTGTTCTATACTTATTCGAAATTTTTTTTTTTGCTTCTTTTAAGTGAATTGTCAATTGACAATAACTGACATTAGTTAAAAAATTGTATGTACTAGAAAATAAATTTAAATTTTATTGCCTTATAAATGGGATACTTCAAATAGTGTTGAAGGTCTGCTTAAATTGTCTTAAGAATTAATGAAAAATTGTTCAAATAATTTTTTTTTTAAAATATAGGTCGGTTTGTTTGGTGGTTTTAACATAATCATTTTTTTTTTGATTGGATGTTGTGATGAAAAGAAAAGTACAAAATAAATTTACCGTGATAGAAATTCCAATTTTGGTGGAAATGGAAAGTATTTTTGATGTTTTATATTTAATTTTAATCAGTGAAGTACTTGGGAATGCATTTCCAATTAATTTGAGTTATACAAAAGAACAGGTAATTCACAATAAAATTCAAACTGGAGGTTATAGGACGTTATTCTAAACTGTCACTTTTGATGATATACAAAGCCATATTAAAACCAGTTTAGATATACGGTTTTAAGCTATGAGATACTACAAGTAATTCAAATATAGAAATAGTTGAACATTTTCAATCAAAATTGTGACGATCTATTGTAAACGCTCCCTGATTTGTAAGAAATGATAGAATACGATTCACACATTTCATCTGTAAAAGAAATAGTCATATCCATATTAATATCATATTTCACCAGACTTTAGAACCATCCAAATGCATTAATTCCAGAACTTCTAATTTGTGGGCAGACACACATAGACTAAACCTTATGCTTCATGCCGTTGAAACTAAATTCCAGATTTTCAAATAACTAGCCAAATTAATCTACGTTTCCAGAAGAAAAAAATCATTGCATTTTTTTTCTTTCACAAGTCTTGCCCCAATCAAAACTATACTTTGTATATTGTTTTTTTTTTTAAGAATAAAATTATGAAGATAGTTGTAATAAAATATACAAAAAAAAAAATATTTGATTTTGATATTTTTAGGTATATATTTTTTATCAAAAAATATTTCTTGTTTTTTTTTTGTTTAAGAGAAGTTTACAATATTGTGTAGGTAGTGATTAAATCGCTTAATTGCGACCGTAAAATTTTCCACAAAAAACAAAATTCCAAAAATTAAAATTCCATTTTATTCCAAATTTTTATTTTAAATAAAATTGTTTTTCTTTTAATGCGTTTAGCTGTCGTTGCCAAAAATAGGGTTACAATAAAGGAGTAAAGGGGACTTGGAGACGGTAACCCTTAGCTTTAAAAATAAAATAATTTTTTTCCTTATATATTTTTTGTTAAAATCGTCTGACTTTGTATGTGGTAAAAACAGGATTCCAATAAAGGAGTAGAGGGGGTTTGAGAGCAATCTCATAAAAACAGATTTTTATAAAAAAAAATTTTTTCCGGAATTACTTATTTTCAAAAAAAATGTTTTTTTTTAAAAGTTCGTTCATAAAAAAATAATTAAATTTTATAAAATTTGTTGAGAGAACAATTTGGTAATAAATAACAATAACTTAAATAAAATATGCTACTTAAAAATAGTCTAGCTCCGGATAATGATAGTAGATTTAAATTTTAAATTAGTTGATGAAAATTGATAAATAAGTAAATACTGATACAAATTACAGTACGTGTATCACAATGGATCTTACTGGTCTATGTGTGTTGGCGTACTGTCGACAGCCAGTACTACCTACTTACCTACAGTACTTAATGTAAGAAAAGGTTATTCTACCTATTATAAAAATAAATTATATAATAGAAATTATATAAAAATCAAGAAACAACTATTTTAATACTTTCATCATTATTTGGAGGTCACTGTTAAAATAAATTTATCCGTCAAACAATTTTTAATTATTTGTCAAACGCATTTAGAAATTCTAAGTTAGTTAAGCAAACTGAATTAGTTTAAATGAAATCCTATATAGACATATATGTATTTATTTATATAAAAACATATCGGTTTAGTCAAATAATGCTCTTGATTAACAAGCACAGCTCCATTTAATTCTTTTAAAATTCTCTTACTCTTCTTTGCCATTTCCCACTGAAAGGATCTTGACACTATACAGTTTATGACTTTTAACAATATTTGACATTACAAAAAAAAAAAAAAAAACATAATTAAAAAAAATTATTCTACTAAAGTAAAAGTACCAGACTATACCCTTAATGTGTTTCAATAAAGAAAGAGATCAATTTTACTTAGTCTCGACAAAGAAAAAAACGAATGTTTAACTGAAATATATAAAAGAAAAAGAATAAATGAGATATCATTTAAATAAAATTACATTACATATGGTAATAAATGAATATGCAATTTAATGTTTACATAATAAGAAATTTTATTTTAATATACATAATATACTTTTGAAGTCTTATATACATTCTGTATGTATGTATATATATAATATATAAGCATATCATATTGACTTAAAATTCCATTTCTTTATTGTTATAAATGTTTAAATATCTATTTAAAATGACAAAGACAAAATTCATATTAGCCGACTTATTATACAAATCGCATTTATAATTATTTTGTTTTTCTTTTTGTTATTGAAATACATAATAAAATAGAAGAAAAAGAAGAAGAAGATGGCAACAATGAAAGAATAAAAAACAACAAAAATATATCGAGACAAAGTAACAAAGTAGAGAGAAAGAAGACAGATTTGATTGCATGTTTATTGAACTTTGGTAGAATAATTTTTTTTTTTTTTTTTTTTTTTATAGATAAATAGAGATAGATTTTAATTTAAGTTGGCAGAACAAAGAAAGGTGGAAGAAACTTGTAAATGTTATGTAAACCGAAAATAAAAATACAATTAATACTTACAGTTCTACGAAGCTTTCGTTCTGGTACAAAAAAAAAAAAATAAAAAAATAGAACGAGTTTTTGGGGGAGATTCATAGATACTCATTTTATTTTATGTCATGTATTATTCGCAATATTCATAGATTTTGGGTCGTCATATGTTGTGATAAAAACTACTAAAGCCCTATATTCATATTTTCATAAAATTATAAATTTTTTTTAATATTGTTCGTTTTTATAACAGAGTAGAGGATTAGGTTATATGAAAAATATTGATTATTGTATTAAAACAACTTAAGTTGGGTGCATGGTGTTAAATTATTTGTATTTATTTATTTCCTTTTCTACATCTTAAAAATTAAATTAAAATTTAAAAAAAAAAAAAATATTTTAAGGTATACTGAATCGTATCGTATGAAATACAATTTCGTATTGAATATCATATAAAATGAGAAAGTCCAAAGAACTATACATGGTCTATCGACCACATAAGTAAGTACATATTGAAACTAATATTTCAGATTTTTCGAAGAAACATCAAAAGTGTTTTATAGCTTGATTATCAAAAAATGTAAACCAATTGCTATAACTTATATGCAATTCTCATATTAGGGCTTTTCATAAACACATGTTGCAAACAAAATGTTGGTCACATAAGTAAGTACATATTGAATTAGATTTTTCATAGAATCAAATGTGTTTCATAACCTGATTGTCAAAAAATGTAAACCAATTGTTATAGCATTATGTGAAATTCACATATTAGGGCTTTTCATTAACACATACTGCAAAAAATATTTGTTATTGAGTTATTAAAACGACATATGAATTATTAAAATTTAAATTGTCTACATTTGCAGTTTGTGTGTTATAAATAAAAACAGCTACACAATAGATTGTCATGCGCTATCTACTATAATTTTGTTTGTTTTCCTGTTAAGTTAAAAATGTTTATGAACAAACTTCATTTGCAACATTTTGTTTATGAGCAAAATACTTGTCAATATAGACAATATTGCCAATATTGCTTGTTTATGAAAACCACTATTATGTCATATGTACATACAACAAAAAAAAAAAAAAATTATTATAATCTAGTTTAACGAATTCTATAAAGAAATATTTTTATTATTATTATTATAGTAAATCAACATTATGTTAAATTGACCTCGGTCTGAAAAAATATACACTTATTGATTCAACAGGTGTGCATGTACTTGTACAAACAACTCTAATTTGGCAAACTAAGAAATTCAGAATGTATAGTAAATACTCTACAAGCATTGTGCCCTATCAAAAAAGTTTAATATGTTGTCCCATCTATATACAGCGATATATATATGATTTAAATGCATTTAGATACAGCAAATTATCAATCACAAGTTTAGTGGTATTCATGAAACAAAATCCATATCAAGAAATAAAAATACTCTTTCGAGCAACGTTTCCTCTAATTTTTTTTTTAGCTGAGCAAAAGAAAAATAAATTGCGCTGTGAAATTATTTAAAAAATTAAACAAAAATTTGGTAAATTAGATATTTTATAAAAAATAAAAGTTTTTTATTGCAGTTTTTTAAGTTTTTTTATTGTTTTTAAGTTTTTTTTAATAATTACATATTACATTATTATTTTTTTTCTCTCCTATCTTTGTTTTTCTTTTTAAGTTACCCAAATGATTTACTACCAACCTATTTCTAATTAAATTTAATCAAATTTATCAGGCTAAATTCTCTTTCTCAATCAACATTCGACACTTAAAAGGTTCCACATATATCAAACCAAATTTTTATATTTTGAAAACTGTTTTCACGAAGAACCAATTGAAGTAGATCATTGAAATTACGACTATTGTTTTTGAATCTTTCCGTAAATAAATATTTTAAATGTTTATACTCATCCATTATTATCTTATTATCCATGTTTGGACTCATATTTCTATACTTCAAAATTATTTTGTTTTAAGTTTTCATTGCCATAATTAAACTCATGTTGACAATAGCGTTTTGATCAAAAGCTTTCCAAAGGTCCATGTCAGCATCAGGAAATCATTTATTGAAATGGTAGCAGAACTTTTCAATAAATATAATTATCCCAGATGATATTATCATATAAGAATTTCATCTATTTATATCAAATTATATCACCAAGATACTGACTTCTTCATTTTGTGATGATCAATTTAGAATATTGATGCGTTCCAAATAAACGGAATAATCGAAAAATTACGAGAAAGTCAGCGTATTTCATTAAGAAGCCGGAACATCAAAACTTCACAATCAATTAAACTTGCCATTTCTTCAAAACTATGTTTTTTAACAGCTGAACGATGGAACATGGTATATACTGCATTTAATTGTATTATACCAGCAAAAACAGTTTTATAATTAAAATTAAAGCGGTATTTTATATAAATAATTAACATTTTGTAAACGGAAATATCAATACTTTCATCCACTATTAAGCAATAGAATTGTGCCATTTTTATTTCTTGGACTGAGTTCATTGAAAAATTCATTTTAATGGCAAGAGCAACATTATTTATTCAAATTTTTATGTTATTTTTACCAACTTTTGTTCTAGAAATGGTTTTTGTACAATGTTTTCGATTTTGTTGATTAATTTGGCTATACTATTTAAATCGATAACAATTTGCACAGCCTACTAAGGAACTATTATTTTAAATAACTAATATTTACAATTAAATTTCTAATGTGCAATTAAAAAAAATCCGTGCGCAACTTAGACGGAACGTTGCTTTCGAGTAATGAGTTTCAAAAAGAATATTAATGAAGAAAATTTGTTAAAAAGTTTATACCTTAACTCTTTACATTTCTTAATTTGATTGAGGGTTAGTGATCCACAAACCGAAATCCACAAAGAAAAATCCATAAATTCAAAATCCATAAAATTAATCCTGGAAAAAGGATATATCTTTTCTGTACCCAACAGCGGCTATGCATAAAAAATAATTTATATAAATATTCTGTAAAAGGCGTATAGAACTTTGATTTTGAATCCAATTCTAAAATCTTTCCTAACTCAGAATTTCGAATAAAATACCGCACATAATAAAGTGCAATGCGTAAAAACAATAAGAAGGATCTTTTTTTGTGGATTTGTTTTTTTTTGTGGCAAAAGCTATTATGGGTTTTATTTATTGGGGATTTAGGGATTAAATTATAGCTTTTATTAAGGATTTAGTGTTCACAATTTATTAGTAGTTTGCTGACAACTGATGATTACAATACCGTTTTTGAATATCTGCTGATATCTTCTCAGATATTTACTAAAAAACTGATATTTCGCAATAAAGGCTTAAGATTTCTATACTTAATGTATATAGATGGCTGTAAAGAAAAAAAAATAATGAAGAAATGCTCTTAATACTCAAAGAACTAAGTAAAGATACTAGTCCAGACCTTTGCTTTGTTTGAATCAACCTACATTAGGTTAATTTCATCGAAATTCTACACTACACTATTGTTTTATGTGCGAATTGATTTTTTATAAAAACTGTTCATACGAAAATCAATGAATCGATTCTTATAAAATCTCTTAACAAGTTTTAAATATTATAAATCTAAAGTCAACTTTATCATCACTATTTTGAAATCATTCAAGGTAAAATCTTTCAGTTTTACACAAAAAAAAAAAAGTTATCATATCTGGATTTTGACTATAACACAGGATAAAAAGTTTAAAAATAACAAAATAAAGAATTTCATCATACATTGTAAGATAAATAATGTATACTACAACTACACAAAGTAATCGGAAAATGAAAAATAAATAATTTACAAACACCTATGCAATTTCGTCGTCTGAAATTGCATAGACAAGAAAATACAATTTAAATAATGTTTTTTTTCTTTCTTGTTTTCTTGTTATCCCTAAAAAAATAATGGTGGGTATATCGGATAAAAAAAACTTACGAAAGGTGATGCTTTTAAAGAAGAAATTAAGAATTATAATTTTTTTCTTTTTGGTTATAAGATTTATTTATTTTTTCTTTAAATTTACGGTCTGCAGTGTTTTGCAACCAATATAATGTGGGATAATTTGATAATGCAGACGAACAGAATGCTGTAAGTTGCAAATATGGAAAAATTGAATTACCCTAAATTAAAAATTCGAAATTTCTAGCTGTTTATTTTGTATGTATAGACATTTTTGCAAACTTGTTTCTGATTATTTTATTTTACATTTACTGTTGACCATTATGTCCAATAGGATTTCAAGGATTCAAAGCAAGTAAAAAATAAAAACAAGTATGTAATTTAAATTAAATAAAATAATTTTTAATTACCTATATAAAAAAAAAAAAAATGCTGAGAATTCATGTTATTGGTTTATAATTAACCGCTGTTGGAGGGTTGGGTACGAAATCTTCAAAAATGAAATTTTCAGAAACAATTTCCCCAATTAAGATAATTTTTTTTTGTATCCAGTGGGAAAGCAAGGTAAACAAAACTTCAGATATTTTTTTTTGTTTTCGGGATTTTTTCATTGGGATTCCAACTTTGATTTTTTTTTTAGGGATGCAAAAACCACGTTGTTGGATTCAAAAACGGAAATGTCTTTGTTAATACAGTCAAATGATAGTACAGGAAAATGAAAGTTCAGACAAATGAAATACATTCAAATGATGGTAATACATCTGAATAATTTTGTCTGAATTTTGAAAATCTGAAAAATTTTAAAGTCATTTAAAAAAATAACTATATTTGACTTATTTTTTTTTCTTCAGTCACTTTGTGAGTTCTACTATAGAAAATAGTTCACTCAGATGTAAAAAAAAAAAAGTGAGTGAGTAAATATAGTGACTCCTACGACCACACTGTTTTTTTTTTTTTTTGTTTACGGTCCTTTTGATATTTTGATATTCTCTGACTCAGTCAGATGAAAAAAAAGTGAGTAACTGAACATAGTGATCACAGTGTTTGTATTTTTGTTTGCGGTCCTGTGATATAAAATGAGTGATTCAGATGAAAATATCAGATGCCTGTTATAAATAAAAATTGAGTAAAGATTCAATATTGGAATATTATGGAACTTATAACTTACTTTTAAAATTTTTGCAAAATTCACCAGTTCATGCACCACTAAAAAGTTAAAATTCAAGAGTACGTTACGTATGTTATATACGTGTACGTTACGTATATTTTATATCATAAAATGAAAAATCTTGCAGTGTATACTAATTATAAAAACAAAAAAAATATTAATTTTAGTATTAATATTTAATTAAGATTTAAATAAAATAATAATATAGTTAACACGAATCACATTTATTTTCAAATAACAAAATAAATTTTGCACCATTGAGCTCATTAATAAACCAATAGCAAAGCTATAAAACCAATTCTATTAAGAATTATTTTTTATCAAATTCACTTTGATTGTGGTGACGTGTGAAAATGAAGTCTGCAGACGTTAAATTTTAATTTAAATCATTTTTACTAACAGATTATTAATCGAAAATCGTATATGAATTTTGAGTTTATTTCAAAATTAGTAAATTTCAAAAAATGCGTCAATTATTTTTATTATTTATAAAGTTACAACCAACTTTGTTTCGTGTTAAGTACGAAGTTGTTCTATGCATAAATAATTTTTGAGACGACTCTATATAATGTGATAGTAAGACATTAAGCCTTGTTCATTTTTGTAAATTAATTATATTCACATAGATAAAATATTTCCAAAGCATATAATTTTATTTTATTAAAAACGTACGTGTATTTTATGAGTGGAATTTGAATTAAGCCTCAACAAGTTAATGAAGTGTATTACCAAATTAAAAAGACCGACGCCTGATACGATGTGATAAGAAAATACATGAATTAGTATACGTATTATGATACGACTAGACGATAACTGAAACAATATATGAAGTATAGGTTGATATCGGTTTTTCAAAATATTTCATGTTTCGCAAACGTCTTCTAGGTATATTCCACACTTACAACATCATTTATCTTACTTACTTTATCTATCTTACTTTTTTTATTCTATAGATTTGGTCGAAATTACAATGGAAGTAGTACAAAATTGGAACTTTGAGATCAGTATAATTCGAACGAACTAAAAAATTATTTAACAATAAGGAAATGATAAAACTTCAATAAATCACAAATTTTGTAAAAATATATGGTGAATGTTGTATTGAGTGATTTTGTAAGTATTTTTTCACGAATTTTGTTTCTATAATTTTTTTAAAAACCAACCAACCAATCATTACAAATATAATAAAATAGATACAATTAATTAAATTTAAACAGTTAAAACAAAAAAAAAAATTCTTACGAAAAATCAAAATTTAATCAATTTATAATAAGTGATTTTTATTTTTTTTCATACAAAACAAAAATGAGAAAAAATTTATTATGGATGTATGAATGAATGAATGTTCAAAGCAAATTTAAAAATGCGCAATTATAAAATATTGAAATAAATACAAAAACATTTAGAGTTAATATATACATATGCACACATACATACAAAAAAGAAAAACACTTTTAAATTTCGTCAAATTTAATCACATGGCAATTTTATTACGCTTTACTAAACAGGTGTACGACCTCAATAGTATTACCAAAAAAACAAAAAAAAAAAAGTGAGAGGATCTTTAACAATCATAATCAATTGTAACAAGATTTAAAAAATTTAGAGTTATCTTTGTTAACTATAAGATCAAATATCTAACATATGTATTTTAAAACAAATCAAAATTTAATTAGAAATCTTTTAAGCTGGATAGGAAACTATTATATATTAACTTATATATATAACTATTGTATTATAAAAAACGATCAATACGTTACTATTTCAAAAAATATAAATTATGAAAGAAGTTAGTCAAAAGAACTAATGATGAAAAAATTGTGCTTCCGAAGTATCGATATTTGAAATCAAAAGAAAAAAATATTTGAAAAACCCGACTATACAGAGAATTTTCTGTAGAGACATAATGGGGTCACTGAGAAAATAAATAGTAAAATAAATGCAACTAATACTTTAATTCTAGTATGTTCTTAAACTATATAAACACGTGCTTATTATTAAAATTTTAAATAACTTATAATTTTTTAAATTGAGAGAATTCAAACTATTTTTTTTATTTTAATACTTAATTTTTTACTTATACTTATGAAATCAATCAAAAATACTTTTTGACTACCTTTATGGAGGTCTTGATTCGTTTCCATATCCATATACTTTTATTAATTACAAACTAATCTATTTTGTGCCGTATGTCCGGGTGTGTTTATTATTTGAGACAGTTGTATAACTCTTGTTGCTGATATCTAATTTTTAGTTGTTGGCTGGGTAAGTGAATGTTCGAGTGGGTTAATTAACTTGTTTATGAGTGCTGAACATTACACCTTTTTGGGCTAAACCAACAACTATACTTCCACTGAAAAATATTATAAACGAAATCACAAAATCATTATATGAAAATAAAAATAAACTCCAGAAATGAATTCAAATGGAATAAATGACATCTAAATATCACAATTAAATTAAGTAACAATAAAATATACATATTATATGTACATATTTTGTTAATGGGTTCGTTAATTCTTCTTAATCTTAACAAAAATGTTTATAAAAGAACAAAAACGAAATTTTTGAAAATTACATGGTAGGTATTTTAAAATAAATTTTTTGTTTTGTTTTTATTATAATTATTCGTAGAAGATAAAAAACAAAAAAAAAAAAACGTTGAAATATCAGAACCTCCATTTAATAACCTACACTTAAAAAAATAACTTAACTATGAAACACAAAAAAAAAAAATAAAATCTTTTTAAGCAAAAGCACAAAAAAAAATAATAATAATTCGCAATGAGATTTTTAGTATTCATTTTATATAATTTAGTACATAATTTTAATTAAAATATTGACCCATCAGGAAAATGTCATTGTTCTTAAAATGAGAAAAATAAAGCTTTAAACAATTACGTCATAATAATAATTAAATTATTATTCAAAATTTATTACAATTTTTGTGTTCATTTTAAGACAAAAAAAAAAAAACACAAAATAAAAATAATAATAATTTACGTGTTAATGAACTTTGAAGGTCTAAATGAGAGTTGATTTAATTACCTTATCATAATTTTAAAATTAATCTATACTTAGTTAATATTATTCTTCTACACAGAATTACTATTTTAGAAAAAAGTTATGCGCATTTTCAACTATTCAACAAATAATATTTTCCTTTATTAAATCAACAACTTTGTACGCTTATTGAATGAAATAATAATAAAAAAAAAATATTTAGAAGCACTGGTAATATAAAATAAGCAAAAAAATACGCAGTTTGAGATATACGGAAAAAGTTATGAAAACAATTAATGGCAGCGTATCTCAAACACGGAAATGGTATGATTGAAGACTTAAACAATTCACGAGTATTAAATTCTGCGTTAAGGTCAAAAAAAAAAAAAAAAACAAACCAATGACGAATCGAATATAATAAAAAGAACTGAATTTGGTGGATGAAATTTTAATTCATTAAAAATTTTTTTAATTAAAATTACCTGTGAGTTTGAAAGAGTAAATAATATAATTTGTAAAATATTTTGAATAAAATAAATTTTAAACAAACTCTTTATGTGAAAATCAAATTTATCAAATATATTTCACGATATAAAAAATGTATTATCAAAAATTCTAATTGAGAAGTTGAACTTATTCTAAAATAGGGTGTTTCAGTCAAACTGTCACTTACTTTACAGCATTTTATGGGATTGACATTTTTAACTCTATGTGCTGCGTTAATGTCGTGGCTAAATAAGTAATGCTATAAATGTCAAAAACAAAATTAACACGGGTTTATACCGCTAGTTGCTATAAATTTAAAAACGTATTTATTATTATTCAAAATAAACATTCATGTTAACTTGAAGATGCGTCTGCATTGGTCAATTAGAAACGAGTAATTTTTCAAAGACACAAAGCAGGGAAATTAAAAAAATTTTACTAGGTACTTTATTTTTTGGGTAATTTTAATTTGACGACTTTAAAAAATACTTCTAATTTAAAAAGGCTTAATATTTTATTGATTTTATGATATTTTGATTATGTATTAAATATATAGTATTTATATGGGTTTAGAACTTGGATATGTTTTTCTTATATGTTATATGTTCTTTTAAAAATAAATGTTTATTTATTTTGTAATTGCTACAATAAACGTAAATATATATGTTTTGATGTTTATTTTAGAATCTGTAGCAATGTAGAACTTCTGTAACATTTATACCGTGCTGTAATAGATTCATTAAGCCACTAGCTAGGTTAGTCAAGAAACTGAGGTAGATTTGCGTTGTTATATGAATTAGCATTAGTGCTAAAAAAAAATTACATATTGAGGCCGTTGCCACAAATATCAATTATGCTTAGCATTGCTAATTTAGCATCTGCATGAATGCAGCAACAGATGTTTATTATTTATTTGTTAATTTTTGATAAAGGCTCACTCTTAATCTAATTATTTATAATACTAATATAGATTTTTACATAAATGTCAAAATTTCGTAAATTTTTTAAAATGTCAATATGTGTGGGTGTCAATGTGTAAGTGTGCTGCATACATATTCGGATTTATTTGAATTTCAGGCCCCCTACCGTGTATAAAATTCGGATTCGAACGATAATCCGAATTTGCGATTCGAATGTAAAATTAATTGGTACCGCGTATCAAATTCGAAAGCAAATAAACGTCATTTAAGTTGGTAACGTAAGTTTCCGCATTTCTAATTGTCAGTAATGTTTTTGTATACTTTAAATGTGTGTTTATTATTTTGAAAAGTATTATTTTTTATTTTTTAATTAAAATTATATCAATTTTATTGTATTTGTGTTTCGTTTTGAAACTCCATAATTATTTTAAATTGAGATGGTGTTGTTTTTTGTTTAAGCCTAATCTATAAAACACAAATATGAAATAATATAAATTTTTTTAAATACTAAATTAAATATAAATGTAGTTTGTTTTTTTTTAAAATTAGTTATTAATATAATATTAAGTAATTATATTTTTAAATAACTCACTTAATTTTAAAACACAAACAAAGTTTTACCTCCATTCGATAACAAAAAACCATTCGAATAAAATATGTTAAAAAATATTCGAAAGTAGTATTACATGGTACGAAAATTTACATTCGGATTCGTATATACGATTTTCGAGTTGTCAAAATTATTTTAAATCGAATTTCGTATTACATAGTACCAATCTTTCGAATACGAAATTCGTTTTACGAAAATTGGAATACGCGGTAGGGGCCATATCAACTGCGTATCCGTATTTTTTTTTTCTGAACCGTAAAATGATAAAATAGTTTTTTTTATTGAATTTTTAACTTAAAATGTTAAAATAGAATTTGCTTGTTAAAACATTCTTTAGCATTCCTATAACTTTTTACTGAAATTTTGTGTCTAAAGCGCTTGTAGAATAGAAAGCAAAAATTTTACGTAATCATTTCAATGATCTCAATAACCGACACCTAACGCAAATTGATTTAAATCAATTACAATTTTTATCAAATTTGCGGCAAACATAATCCAAATGATATAGTCGCAACGCAAGCATTGTTTGAAATAGCAAGTTGCTTCCAAGATATCGATATTTACAAAATAAATGAAAATTAATGTAAATTCGACTTTTAATAGCTAAATTTAATATATCACTAAAAGTAGATTTGATTATTAAATTTTTTTTTCATTAAGTAAGAATTTCTAAACCATAAAATTGAAGAAATTTGAAAGAAAATCGATTAATACAACGAAAAATGTCAAGCTGAAAAAAATACTTAAACTAAAACAATGAAAAAAAACGACACAGAACATTTGCAGATATAACTGTACATATCTATGGAATAATTTGGTACATAAGTATGTATATATCAACTTGATTTCTGCCTATTTCATTATTTTATCAAATTTTTATATTTTTTAAGCCAAATTCATCGAACTGAATTATGTATTTGGTTGGATTGTAGTAAAACATTTCTTTTTACTTAAGATACGTCATGAAAAGCTTACAGCATCAGAATACTATGCTTAAAGCTTAAATTTATTTATAAGTTTTGAAAACAAAATTGACATTATTCGTAAAACTATTCAAATATATGGTAAGTTAAAATCGAAAATGTCAAGAAATAAAAATTAAATTCTTATTTCATTAATTTTTCTGAAATTGTTGTATACTAGTAATGTTTTTGTAAAACTTGTTTATATGAGAAAATCCAGAATATACCTAGAACCATCTAGAACAATCGTTTAATATTGTTCTAATTCTGATGGAATTAAAGTAAAATGAACAACACATTAAAATAAACTTGATAATAGAGGTGATTGCTTCACTTATTACACAAAAGATAAATAGAAATTTTAATGAAGAAAAATAACACTCTATAACCAACATTAACAGACAATTCCAGAACTTGCAATTGCGTCATCAGATAAGTAAGTAATTAATAATTATTTTTACTTCTCTTCTCTTATAGTTTTGAATTCTTAGTTGAATTCAAATAATTATACAAAAAAACAAAAATAATTCAAAAATTTTCTTTCTTCTTATTCTCATTCTCAATCATTTTTTCTTCTCGTTCAAAATAATTCTACTCGTATCGTATGTACACATATACATTTGATTCCTATTCCAAAGTAGATAAATTATATAGCAACAATAAATTTTGAGTTAACCATATTGTAAACACAATATTATGATTTTTAAGGTAAATTTTCATTAAAATTCGATTGAAATTAATTTTATATTAGTTCACTTGAATAAACCAGCAGAACATTAAAAATTATTCATTGGTGAATGATTCATTATTTTTATTTCAATGACTCAAATTTCATTTAAAACCAAAAATTTTCACTAATTAATAAATTATTTTCCATGATTCAACACTTTAAAAAAAAAAAAAAAACAGAACTCAATTGGATCGATTTGATTTGAACCAGATTAATTAAAAATTTGAAAATAATTATTGTGAATGGTTGAAATGAAATAAATTTACTAATCAGTTCATAATAATTTAAAAAAAGCAAAATTAATTTTTATAAGAATCAGTAATATAAATATTATTTTTATTATTATCCTTGTGATTCTATCCTTTATAATTATATAAAAAACATATCCTTAATTTACACAATATGCATTTTATCAATATTTATTAAGTGTGTGTCACCATTTTATTTTTTTCTTATTCAAAATAATTAAATAATCAATAAACTATTATTACAATTCTATACCAGGGTTTCTCAAGTAAAAACAATTACTAATTGTTATAAATAAGACTCAATTAGTTTGAAATTGAAATATTTATGGATGTGATGTAGTGATGAAAACTCTTTCTCTACTTGTAAGAAAATTTTTCTTACTTATATTCTTATCTTCTTTATTCCCTTATTCACATTTAAATATACTCATTTTCTTACAGAATGCTTAAATTAATCTTCTTACTTTAGTTTCATTTAAATACAAATTCATCTGACGAAATTTTAATGTAAAAGTTTGTGTAAGTAAATGTGAAACTCGTAATGAAAATTTTGTCATTCATTTTCAACATTCATTTCATTGTATTGAATTTTTTTTTAATTGAACTTTTTGACAATTAACTTTGACATTTGAGTCATATCAGGTGAGAAATATTCAATATAACAAACAATAAGTAAATTACTCAATTGATCACAGTGCATTTACAAAATACTCTTATATATGAGAGAATTAAAAGAGTTGTGGAACAACTAATAAAATAGTGTGACCTCTTGAACAGAATGAGCGCAGCCATCACGCAACCAACAAAGTTTCTAAATGTCAAAAACGCAGCAATCTAACTTTGTGCACAGAATTAACTGACATTGTTTTGTTTACTTTTTCTTATAAAATAAACTTTCAAGAAAATGTTAATAAATGTTAAATACATGTTATAAACTTATAAATCAATTTTATTATATTATATCTGAGCTCTGTCGCTTAATTTTTTTTATTTTAAAATTGATTTTATGATTTGATTACATGATATGGAAATGAATATAAAAAAAACAACTCAATTTGTATTAATGTGTTGTACTACAGTCACAAAATAATTTGACTTTTACATACACATTCAAATAAAAAATATTTTTATTAGTTGTGAATGTAGAACTCCTGCGTTGAAGTTAAAACGTTTTCAACTTCTGCGCGATGGCTGCGTTGACAACTTTTAATTCTGTGCATCATTTGCATATGTTTTCATATGCTTCAACTTTCAAAGTAGTATTTCTGCGCGATGACTGCGTGATGGCTGCGCTCATTTATATTATGAACAAATATTTTTAATAAAACAATATTTGGAAAAATGTTTTGAAAATTATGCTGCTATATTGATAAATAAGCTAATCAAATATGAAGATAAAGTTCGTTTTGTGAGGAGGGTGCAATGTTTTTGGGTTGCAATGTAGTAATATTGGACAAAAACATAGCTCAGTGTAAGATATTTGCTGTAATACATACAAAGTGGGGCTAATATTGTAGAAATGCAACTGTTAGCTCTATAAAAAAAAAAAATATACAGACTTCAATATATAAAGAATATACAGGGTGTTTCACAGTATGCGTATCAGTTTTTTAAGAGGGGAAGTAGTCTCTATTTTAAAATTTTAAAAAAATTAATAATTAAATCGAGGGTGCTCTATCCGATGGTGATATTTTCAACTTCCGTAAAATTTTTAACCGGTAATACGCCGAAATTAAGATTTTCAAATGGGAATACAAAATAAACGATAGAATTGTTCAAATCTGAATACTTTATATTCAACTGTAAACATTTTTGACTTATAATTGAATCAAAAAAAAAAAAAAAAACAAGCAAATTAATAAATTTAATTATGTCAACACTCAGACACACAAAATTCAAGATAGCAGTGCAAAATCATATAACGGACGAATTTGCAATAAAAATAGGAGTCAGACAAAGTGGTATCAGACAATTTGCAATCTTATGCTTCACCACACAATCAAAGATTTAGTAGATATAGAGTAGGACACATTAATAAGATAATAAGCGTGTATGTAGACGATATTGCAATCATAGTATTTTTTAATAGTTAATCCTTTGAAAAATAAAAATCAAGCACAAATAATTGCAATTAATGTATGGAGGACAGCTGCCCAAGATAAATCAGAATGAGTTGTAAATGAAGTTAAAGCTCACCCCTAGCGGTAGAACCAACAAATTGTAATATAATGAAAAAAAATTATTTTTCGAGCAAATACTTAAAAAAAAAATGGTTTTTCGATCACTAAAAATGACATGTTGCATCCGATTTATTGATAGTAAATGATTTTAGTTGACATGTCTTTTTTTTATTTTATCTATTAACCGTTTTGAAGACAATTGTTTTATTTGCATTTTTTTGTTTTTTCTTTCAAGTGAAAACTTTTCAATATCTTAAATTTTATATTAAATTAAAAAAACATGTTCTTTGAATATACATTTTAAATCTTACATACAAAATATGTATTATATACGGGTTATGAAACTTCCAAATACGTTTTAGTTTTTTTTTTTTTTTTTTTTTCTAATTTCTAACCTTTATTTTTTATTTACAAAGCGTGTGTTACATTTGACACTCGTGTTGTTTTTAAGGTGTTTTAATAGGAATGAAAAGCTTATACAAAGCTTTTTATTTTGTTTTACTTTATCTACTTTGAATTAATTGCATACTCACTACAAAAGTTAATTTTATTCTGATTTTAACTAATTTTTAGCTTTTGTTTTTTTTTTTTTTTTTATTTTCATTTTTTACATAAAATCAGACAACCTTGAAAATAAAAACTGAAACGAAAAAAAAAAAAAAAAAAAAAAAATAATAAAACGTTTTTAATGACGACATTAAATCTGATAATCACGGTATGATTACAATACAGTGTATATAGTGGAGTAGAGTAATGAGTAAAGTATTGTATTTTAAAATATGGTTGGTGTATATATACAAAAATTACTACTGTATTATAATATCGAATATTATATACAAATATATTATGTACATATATATATATATATATATATATTTCTGTAAAAAATCAAAAAAATTACATAGGTATAGCAATCAATGTAATAAAAACAAAAAAATTAAGTTAGTCACGTCTCTTGAAACAGTTGTTACTATAGTTTTAGATTTAATTAAAAACATTATTGCATATTTTGGTTTTCTTAAATATTAAAATTTTGACAAATGTTTTTTTTTTTTTTAAAGAAGATACTAACCTACTGATTAATGAAATTATCTATAATAGTCACCTTCTACTACAAAGTAAAAAAAAAATTAGAAAACATTGTTTGGGATTAAAAACATATTAAATTAATTTTCAAAACATTCATTGATTGGAAAAATCATTAAATACGCTATCGTTTTATAAATCAAAATAGACTAAAAAAAACAAAATTGATCAATCGATTATTTTGAATAATCCAATGATTAATGAATTTGATTGTGTATGATCGCATCTTTTGTATTATTAAAATATATTTAAAAATTACAAAACAAAAAGCGATTAATATATTTACGTTATTATTGAAATTGGTAAACCAATGTTTTCAAATTAGTTAAATGAAAAATAATCAATCATCAGTATCACAAGAAAATTAGATAAATAAAAAGATAACTTCAATGTGTTTTAAATTTTAAATTATCGTAAAAAAAATATCGAAAATATCGAAATCTAGAGAATAAATTTCCTTAAATGTGTTATTAGACTGGCTTGTCACTGCCAGGCTCAGACTAAGAAAAACTCTATTTGCACGTTGTGACAAAAAAACAAAATCTTTGGAAAATATTTGGAATGATCCATGATCACGGACAATGGAGCATATACTATACAGTAAAAATATAATCTTGGTACATGATTCATTTTAGTGGCTACATTTTTAAAAGATATCAGTATACTCAGTAGAAATTGCTTCATTTTGCCAGACATTGTTTTCGAATTGAATTTGAATTCCAAAATTAAAATTGATTTACTAAAACATTTAGCAACAAAAACCCCATTGTCAATGGTTGATAAAGGATTGAGGTAAAAATTTTTTAAGTAATTAGAATTTACAGTTGAACTAATTGATACCCTAAAGATATTAAATTTGTTCAATCAATATGAATACTAATTGATATTCAGTTGATGAACGAAACACAGTGTAATATTAAAATTTTGAAACTCTATAGATATGTTTCACTAAGTTTAGTTAATATTTTAAACGATATTTCACCATCATCAGAAGACTTTAGGATCAGTATTCTGATGATAGCGTAACAACCAGAATAGGTTAAGATACTATTTAATTAAACTTAGTGAAACCTAGAATTTAAAAGTTTTATTATTTAAAAATGTTACGTGCTACTTTGATGTACTAGTTAATGTCTGCGATCATATTTCCGAAGCTTTGAAGCTGTATCAGTTGTCCAACCGTTTGGGGGCTTGTCCATTGTCTGATGTTTTTTAGCCATTTGTTTTCTGCCAACACGTCTTCTGCCTTCAATTTTATCTTGCAGAATCAGTTGTTCAATAAGATATAATTGTCTTTTCACATCATATGATCCAAAAAAATTGTTTTTCTGCGTTTGATTGTTAATAACAACTCACGGTATCTACCTATTCTACTTAGAACCTTACTATTGTTCACTCTGAGTAGATCCCATGATATCTTCAGTATTTTAAGGTATACCAAC
This sequence comes from Argyra leucocephala, assembly GCA_963942445.1. Taxonomy (NCBI): domain Eukaryota; kingdom Metazoa; phylum Arthropoda; class Insecta; order Diptera; family Dolichopodidae; genus Argyra; species Argyra leucocephala. The sequence goes on along the minus strand of OZ012677.1, from coordinate 54,701,786 downwards.
ATTTTAAATACTTCAAGCTTATTCATGATCATTATTTTCAATGCCCACGCTTCCATACCATATAGAGGAGTATCGACCACACGTAGCATTTAACGAACCGAATTTTTGTTTCAAGATTGATACCATGGTTACATAAAACTTTTTTATATTGTACAAAACCGCTACGAGCATATTCTATTCAGCATTTTATTTCCATACCTTAGTTCCAGTTTTCATGTAGCCAATATCCTAAATCTTTAAAACTAGAGATTCGTTCAATAATATATTCAGTATATTCTATCAAATATATATTATGATATGCATTGAGAGTTCTAAATGTTGAAGGTATTTTCACTTACTTATTTCAGTTAAGCCACTTAATGATCTACACTAGTGATCAAACTAACTTTGAATAGTGGCTCTAACTAGGTTTCTCATAGAATGCTGATAAAATAATAAAAAAAAAACTTTTCTGAAGCTTGACACATATAAATTTTGGTACTCTTTCATTTTTAAACTTTTTCTATATTATTAATTTTTATAATTAGTTCACAAGCAGAACTTTTTTAAGCTTGTAATAAGTACTTAAAAGAGAAAATCAATAACAACTATCATGAGTTTGTAATTTTGTTCAACTCCTACAAACTTACATTAGATTTCAGTTATAACAACTATTTAATAAATGTTAGCTCTCAGCTAAGGACTAAGGAATCCTAAGTCCTTTTGGAAATTTGTTAACTCCAAACGTAAATCGGATCAATTTCCCGTCACTATGTCCTATATTGATGTTAGTGCTAACTCTCCGAAATCTATTGCACATCTCTTTAAGTTATTTTTCTGTATAGTTCTTATTCAGAAAATCTCTTTGAAGTTGATGAAAATAATTTTAATCACATGATAAATCAACCTGAAAACCAAGTTATTTCAATAGTCTGCTCAGAAAATAAAGAGTTATTTGAATAATCTTAACAGTGATGTATTTCCTAGACCTGACCAAGAAGTACCATCTTTAATCTTAAAAAACTGTTCTGAATCTTTTGCGTTACCATTATCCCTTTTATTCAACCGATCGTTTACTTCTGGAATATTTCCACAATATTTGAAAAATTCATTTATTCGCGCTTTTTATAAAAAAGGTGCTAAAAATATGGTCACAAATTACCGTCCAATAGCAAAACTTTCATGCATACCTAAACTTCTCGAATTAATAGTTTTTGAATCAATTTATGATATTTGTTCTAAACATTTATCAATTAATCACCATGGTTTTGTAAAAAAAAAAAATCTACGGTTACAAATTTAGTTGAGTCTTGCTCACACTTCCTGAACACTATGGAGGCTGGCTTTCAGACTGATGTCATTTACACAGATTTAATTAAGTAAGGCATTCGATTTACTGTCTCATAGTGTTATTTTATTAAAACTTAAAAAACTGGGATTTCCTAAATTCTTTATAATGTGGATTAAATCATTTTTATCCAACAGATCTTATAGTGTAATGTTTAGATCAACTTTTTCTGAATCATTTTCTGCCACCTCTGGTGTACCACAAGGCAGCCATCTAGGTTCCTTACTATTCATTATCTCAATTAATGATGTAAACAATCTCATTAACAATAGTAACGTGATCATATATGCTGATGATATGAAAATTTATAAAAAAATATCTTCATATAATGATTTTACTGTACTACAGAATGATCTTGATTCGTTTTTTAAGTGGTGCGGCTATAATAATCTTCTCCTTAATATTGATAAATGCGCTGTTATTTTCTTTACTCGTACATTCATTCCATTAATAACTGATTATACTTTTAATTCTAAGCTAATCAACCGAGTTTCTCGTAATCTTCCCTGGTCTAACCCAATAATCCTACCTTCATACATAAATCGTCTTAAGCTTCTTCAGATGAACACATTGCAATCAAGAAGGGTTGTTGCAGATATCTTATTTATATGTCAAGTATACAATGATGAAATTGATTCCAAAATTATAAAAGATCAGATTAACTCATACATTAACACCAGTACGCGTTTTCGTATAGAAAATCTTTTTAATCTTCCTTTCCATAGAACTAATTATGGTAAATTTGAGCCAATTAACAGAATGTTAATGGCAATTAATCAATACAAGTCAAGTCAAAACAGTGTTGACTTTGCTTTGAACAAAACCAGTTTAAAGAAAGCCTTATTTCACTTGCTCCCTTAGTCCTAACTTGTTTTTCCGCTACTAATATTAACTAATTTGTAGTGTTATAATTATTAACCTTTAATACTTTTAATAACTTTTCATCTTCTCTTTTTTTTTTTTTTCTGATGAAATTTATTTTATCTAATTTTTTTTTTTTTTTTTTTTGTAAAAACTATGTTGTTTTAAATTTCAAAGTAATTTAAACTTTAAATCATAAATCTTATTTGATACATTGTGTTAATTGCGAATTTTTATAATTAAATTGTATTATATTTTGTAAACTGTTTGAACTAAATGGTAAATAAATAAAAAAATAAATTGAATATTTATAAAAGTACATAAAAATCATATTAACTTATATGCAGCCAAACTTTCAAGCCCTTTCGAAATGTGGACTTATAATTTTTTATTATAATTAATTTTGTCCCAATAACACAGGGCACTGAACCAGGTCAAAAAACCAATGAAAGCATTTTTTTTTTTTGCTTTCATTGGATTTCGATTGAAAGCTCTTCTTACTACGCTACCCAGCATATAGCGGTCTATTTTTCTCTACTTTTACATATTTTTGACACTCAACGATTTTTACATAACAATTCTTATTTTGTTGAAAAAACCTAAATTAAATATTTATTTATTGACCGCAAATTATGACCAATTATAAGCACTAGCATCAGAGGCTTTCAACTTAATTTATATTTATTTTTAAAATTTGATTTTGTTTATTTAATTTTAATTATTCTCCTGCATAACAATAAAAATGAAAATATGAATTCTGGATAAAAATCTCTTTCTAAGTGAAGCAATTATTTCCGCTTTTATTATTTTTCTTCTGATGTACACTCATTTCAAATGAAAAATTATACACTTTTCACTTTAGTTTATTTAACATATTTTTACATTTTCTTATAAATTTAATATTTATGTTTATTTAAAAAAACAAAACTTTGAGATCTCTAAATTTCATATCTGCAAATTTATTCTGCTTTCAATTTTTCCGTTTTTGTTTTTGGGGTTTTAATCAAATCATCTTCTAAATAAAATTATTACAACAGGCATATATATATATATATATATATATGTATATATAAAAATGTAAAGAAAATTGCAGTATCACAAGATAGTAAAAAAGAAATCAAAAATTTGTAAAATGGAAGTATTAAAAGAAAACTAATTGTTATGAATCTAAGAGAGATCATAAACGAATTTATAATGATGTATGTAATTTAGATTCAATCGATTGGGACTAGATTTAAGTTAAATTAACAAAATAACTAACAATAATATTGGCCTAATTGACTTTGAGTATCAAAAGGACCTACTTACTAATTTATTTATTAAAAATTTAGAAATTGCACAGATTTAGATCTACGGAAGAATGATCTATCAGTTGCAGGAACAGAGACTACAAATTTTGTAATAATATTATAATTAAATATAATTTACTATAATATCAAACATATACATGTTTATTCACTTAGTCTGCACCACCTCTTCAAGATTAAATTAATAATCAGTATTGTGAGGTTTAACTATTCGAGTAGCCTATCGAGTAGTCTAACTATTCCAAAAATCAAACGAAATCGAAAACCTTATAGCATGTTGTTACATTTTCTTGTATTTTAGATTTGCAGATGGCTTAAATTTTCGATTTGCGAATCATATTTTTTATAAATTACAATACAAGATTAATATAACCTTCTAACTTTTTTTTAAATATATTTTTGTAATTTAAAATTATGTCACAGTTCATTAGGAGAATATCAATAAAGTTTTCTGATAAATTTATAAAAAAAAAAAAAATATAATGGAATTAAATAAATGTGTTATTAAAAAGCTTAAGAAGACAAATTGTGCTTGTTGAGTTTGGAAATTTTGCCTAGAGAAGTTGGAATCTGTAATGGAAACGCTACACACAATGACATACAAATATTTGATTTCATAACTCGTACCAATAACATGTTCTATCTCTACGATATCTATTATGAGTATTTTAGAAATATACTATCAAAAATATTAAGCATGTAATTAGAGTTCAGTTTGCCAAAACAAAACACTAACAATCATATAAATTATGTTTTCTATTGTAACAAAACCACTTCAGTTCTGATGTGGCCAAAACACTGTGTATGAAAATCTAATAAACAGTATACTGTTAATTATTGTGTTCAGTAAATTGTTCTAGAACGTTCTAAAACGTTCTAGAGTAAAAAAAGAACACGTTTTTGTGTTCATTAGTTTCCGTTACTTGTTCTGTTTTGTCCGAAAGTGTTCTATTCTGTGTTCATTAGATTGTGTGAAACTGTTCTAAAATCATAAGTCCTCTCACATAATTTTTTTTTAATAATGTCTAGATTTTAAGTTGAAATTACCAGCTTTTAGAAAGTTTAGAAAAATCTATATTATATCCAGTGATAAATTACTGTAATCTGATGATTTTATCAATCTCATTATATACCTTAAAAACTTACATCGACTACACTGCTATATTAATACCCTAATTAATAAGATTATCTACAAATTAGTTATTTTCATTATCCGCGTTCAAACATCGTAATTTATATTTATATGTGTACAAATAGTTGTATCACTAGAACGATAAGCAGCACCATCTACAGCATCGTTCCCAATCTAATTTTAACCAGAAAATGTGGTGTTTAAATTCAAGTTATTGTCTTTTTTTCAAAAATTTTATTAGAATCGCCTACAAAAGTTCAATTTAATTTGAACTTTATTAAAAAAAAATAATAATAACTTCATCGTCATCCTTAAGCATTTTTTCAATACGTAAATTAAATATTTCAATTATTTTCCACCTTATTTAAATCCCAATTCCAATTCATTGAAAACATTCCAAAATGAATAATGATAGTTATATATAATAATACATATAGGTATATAAGTACGTATAGAATTCTAAAAATTTATCAAAATAATCATAACTATTGTTGATACTACACTTAACTATTGTGATGTATGTATATTTATTCAATATAAAAATCATATTATAATCATCAACATCATCATATAACAATCAATTCAATTACGTCTATACACAATCAAGTATGATGATAATAAAGAATAAAAAAATTCTATTCTGTATGAAAGCCATAAACCAAATCGCAACAAAAACAAAAATTCAACTGAAATGTCAAAAAGAATATATGTATATAAAAAAAAAAAAAAAAAAAACTACACAAAAACGTCAACAAATAAAACGCAAACGGACAAAAAATAAACCAACAAAAAATATAACATCCACCCCAACAATTCCTAAAATAATGCGTTATTCTAAAAATACGCCTGTAGCTTAGAAATGCTTATACTCGTATATTTTGATATTTTGCTCTGATTTTTTGTTTCTCTATATTTACTTTACTACAATGCTATAGTGCTGTTCTATAGTGCAATTATTGAAGTTATTATTTTTTTTTTATTGTGGTTTTTATTAGACAATTTTAGAAATAATATTCTTGCAATCACTATTATTGAATTTGTGTCTTTCCTAATGCTGCCCATATATTTTGCAACTTAATCGTTGACCAAGTTGGACATGGGGTATTGTACAATTACACTATGTATACACACATTTACATCATTATTTCAATTTACTTTACATAATCATCATCACTGTTCTGTATTTTCATTATTGGAGCATAGAGTTGAAAATTTTGGAATTAGCTTTAACAAAATCTTGGATTTTTGAAAGTTGTATGTAGGTTTCATAGATATTACGTAGATCTTTAGATAAAAAGTATGATTTAAAACAGCTTAAAAAAACATTTGACGGCTTTCGCAATATCGAAAATATGATCAATCCAGAGTATATTTTGATTTACTCGCATTCCGAAAATATTTAAATCTTGCAAAAAGTCGTTGCAAGTCCTCAACTTGAAATTTGAGAATAGGTTCAAATCAAGTGAATTTTTGATTTTTTGGGTTTTTTTTAATGGCGAGTATGTAAGCGGGTTCCCTTAAGATTTATTGTACTTCTACGTTTATTTCAGAATTGTAGGTCTGCGTCCTTGATAAAGACTACTATTGCTTTGATGTAGAATTCAGAATCAGGTAATGTGTATTCCTGGAAATATTTATATATTTTTTTTTCGAAATATGGTGTCGCAAACAAATAGAATATGAGAGGAGGATTCCTCTTTTTCTAAGCGAATTGTGCCGGCCTGTGCTCGATATTGCAATCTTGAACAGAAGCTTGTTAAATGGGTAATGACCTGTGATAAATGATGTCAGGTTCTCTGATTATCTGATTCAGTTTTTGGATAATTAGATTGAAATAGACTTTAGACTTTTCTTCATGTTTTGGATTTCGTAGTTTCCCCACTTGAAAACAATTCTATGTAAGTAGACGTTTGAATGAGCAATACTTGGTTCTGGTCCTAAGAATTGACTCTTCGCACCTGTTTTTGCAAGGACATCTGCTTCTTCATTGCCTTGTATTCCTTCGTGCCCAGGAGTTAACATAAGAGTAACTCTCGTTTTATTCGGCAAGCTTTATTAAATTTCTGTAATCGCTATAGATAAGCTTTGATTTAAAAATGGGGAATTTCATTTTGATTTAATAGACAGCTTTAAGTTTTGGAAGTGTTAAGCTCAACTTTGTTTGTTTTATTCCCAGTCATAAATCTTTACTAAGTCATGGTTTAACTTTGGCGATTAACTGAGGTATAGCTGTAACTGTAGATCTTTTAAGGTAATTGCAGGATGCTGCACAATTTAATAACGATAACAAACGTCATCAATAATTTTAATACAGTCGAGTCCACTTAAGAACACCTAGCTTAAAAACACAAACCCTTTTAATTGCACATTATTTCGAACGCAATTTTTTTGCTTTATTTTTTCATATAATTCAATTCGTTTAAAAGCAAAATATCTTTAAATGCATAAATTTCTGTATAATATTTTATAAACTTACATACTTTTCGCATTGTTTAATAGCACATGATACCAATTTTATTAATGTATTGAGACAACACAAAAATATAATGTGGCCAGCTTTAGAATTAATAAAAATACAGGCAATTTAGTAATTTTTGCAATGTTGGATGTCAAACATACTATGTACAAATACATCGCTATAAAAATTCAAATATAAATGACATAATATGTACAAAATATGTTTCTCATATTTTTATTTACAACATAGAACCTACATAATTAAAATTGAGCTAAAAAAATATTTTAGGACTTATCTGTTTAAAAGCACAAATTTGCGTGTTATCTTCGATGTGCTCTTAAGCGAGTTCGACTGTATCACCAAACCAACAGAAGACCAATCTATTAAAAAAAAAATTCAAGTTTTCTACAACCTTCAAAATGTTTGTATCACCATTCTGCTAACGTAACCATTAGGTAATTTCAAATATTTCAAATTGTCAACTTGATCAACGACCAAATTACAAAACATGGATAACATCAAAAAAAAACATCAAAAATTAAAATTTATTGGCGAAAACAATTGAGAAAAGAAGAAAAGAGACGCAATGAAAATAAAATTCATGTAAGATTCAAGAATACTCGTATAAAACTGCTGTCTAGTCTCTGTTTAAATTTAATTGTGGTTATTTTGTTGCTTTTTATTTATATTTTCTCTATTTTCTAGAATCGTTTTCATTTTAAAAATACAAAAAAAAGGTAAATAAAAGGAAAATTAAATAAAAACGTTGCAAACCCATACGAATTGTGGTCTTCTTCATACCAAAAATTACCGAATATACTACGCCTGTATATAAGAATTTCATTTTCATTTATTTATTTTTTTATTTAATTTGATTTGGTTGAATTAGTCTTCTCTACTAATGTTTCATGTCCAACATATGTCATGTTTTTTTTTTGTTTTTGTTTTTAAAGATATTTTTGTGCGCCACCCTGCCTTGTTCTTTCTATTGTGTAATCTGGTTGGTTTGCGTTGTTTAAGTATTTCTAATTTAATTTTATATTATAGATAGGGTCATTTAAAAGTTAAAAAATTCATTCAATTCGATATAAGAGAATTGTGACATATGTTTTAGTAGTTGTTTATGTTGCCATACCCTGATGATGTTGTTGCATATTTTTTTATTTGAGTTTTGATATTTCATAAACTGCAATTCAACGAATTTTGATTTATAATTCATTATTTATTATGGTACTATTAGAACTAGTTGGGACTCAAATGGCATAATAATTTTTAATACAAAACTGTAATTGTTAAGTGCGTTGATATATACGACAATGTTGATATAATCGTCTAAATAAATGAAACGTTTATCATTTTGACATGAACCCTTCTGGCATCGGTCTATCTTGTACACAATCACTGATGAACAAAGAATGTACACTAAAAAACATTATGTTTTTAATTTTTAATTTGATTATTTGTAAAATGTGATAAAATCGTTAAAATGGTTATTCAATTAAGAACAACACGTTACAATTTCCATATAACGGTTTTATAAAACGGAAAATTTTTCAGAGAATCAAAAAATGCGAACGATATCGGATCAAGTAGAAAATACCTTATATGCAATAATACGGTGTCCATAATAATCGTTGAAAACTATATACAACTAACGAAATACGAGAACCACTATTGTACAGTTGTTACAGTTACATTCCCTCAGATAGTGTACTAATTTTAAATTCCCATATAATCACATGAAAATTAGTATGAGCTTATGTTGTAGTGCTAAAATAAACAAAGTAACATCACTAATGTGGGCAACAGAACATTCTGGCATAATAGAAAATAAAGCTGCAGGCTAGTCAAAAAATTATCGACAGCACTTTTACCAGGGTCAAGTCGATTCTGCAAAATATCAACAAAGCCAAAATTCAAATCAAAATTCCAAAACAAGATTTTAATAAAAAGCAGTTACGCATCATGGAATAATAACTGGTTTGTCAAGAATTCTTGTTCATAAAAACGGTTGAAAACTATACCAATGCAATATATGTAAAATAGAGAATCTCTTTTGTGAATTAAAACTTCGCAACTTCGCTACGGCTAATAGCAATACTCAATCAGTACCCAATCAATAAATTACCCTGTTTGTACTGTAAAAAAAATCAACTGTCATCACGCTTTCGGTTATGTAGTTGACGACAATTGACGATCGTCATGCTTTCGGTTATGTAGTTGACGACAATTGACGATCGTCATGCTTTCGGTTATGTAAAATGGCAGTCAAATTTGAGCATACAAAGCAGCAAAAAATTTTATGATTAGTTGTTGATCTTCATTTGTTTTGTTCTCCTGTGTAGTACAAATTTTTTTAATGGTTCTAAGGGTTTTTAAATATGAAAATATGTAACTTCAATCTATTGTTTCTAATTTTTAGTACATGTTTTTATAAAAAACGGATTTTAAAAAAAAAAATTAATAAAAAACCAAAAATACACACAACAAATTACAATTCACAAATCGAAAATTTATGTTCGGTAATATCAGAAGTATGCATTTGTCGGTTTGACTGTTGATCGGTCGCATCAAATGTTAATTGATTGATCGTCAATTCAGCATTACCGAAAGCAGGGTTATTAAACGCTGAGTGACGCAATAGGTACAGAATCTGCTTTTCATTCCCAGGTTCGATTCTCGGCGCAAGCAAGAAAAAAATGCTTTATGGGGTTTTCAACATTTTTTCAGTACCTTTTATCATTGGGGTAAAAAAAATAATTCCGAGTATAATTTGGTTAACACTAAAAAAATTAACTGCAACTATGCTATGAAGGGGAAGTTATAGATATAGAACCACAACCACATAAAACTACAATAGATATTGAACTACATTTAAATTTGTAGATTTATCTATAAAAAATTCCAAAAAAAAAAAACTATTGTAGGTACTCGTATGCAATTGTGTATGCCAATTCTCTGTGTAAAAGCAATTAGGGTGTTCATCCTATAAACTTGGAATTGTATAAAAGAAAAAAACCTTAAAAACTTAGATTAATGATTGCAATGCATCGGAGATTCAACAATAAGTTAATTTGTGAGAACGATAACATGTGACTTATACCCAACCCATATAAATATCTAACCGGCACTGAAAGATTAAAATCTGCAAAAGCAAAATATGCAAAATGGGCAATACACACATAGTATTGTCAAATACGCAGTACGCAGTACTGTCATTTAATTGAATTACATATACTTAAATTTAAAAAAAAAAAAAAAAAAGTAGTGAAATTGATTGTACTGTTAATCGTTGTTAATCAACAATTAGAAACGTTTATGAACAAACTTAATTTACAACTTTTGTTTATGAGCAAAATGTTTTTAGTATTACTGCTGCTTGCTTCCGAAAATTTCTATAATATACAAAAGTACTAATATTAACATTATTTGGAAATAAATAGAACAATTATTTAATTGTGTAAATACTTGAGATAAGCAAATTGAAAATATAATAACTAAATTTTTTTTTAATATGCTTATATTATGGCAAAATATTTCAATTTATTCAAAAATTTAATATATTTGTTTCCGCAACACGTCTACTATAACAAAAATTAATTAAGTCACTTGAAGTGACATCATGATTATCACATCACTTTAAATACTTAAAAACTTACACGAATTTTATTGCATAATTTTTTTTTCATTCCGCTTGCAGCTTTTCTTTTAATGTACAAAAAAAAAAATTCCAATTTCGTTTACGATAATGGATTAGAACTTTTTTGGTTTTACGGAAATTTCTTAATTTAATATTTCAATTCGATCAGTTTAACATTCACCCACCACACACACAATCGCATAGTAAAATAAACAATCTGCTGTAAAATATGCCTACACACAGCACAGCAACTAAAAAATGAGAAATAAATGAAGAATAAAAATATTTATCACTACACAACCACAATATTTGTAAAACTCAGCTGTTGTAAGTCAATTATAGTTTTTAAATTTAGGTAAAGTAAGTTACGTCACTTATTTTTGTTTTTTCATTTCTAATTTAAAAATTTTTTTTATTTTTTTTTTGCGATTAGAACACCGTAATTTTGTGTAAAAAAAAAAAAAAAAAAAGAACAAATAGAAAGAAATAAAAAGTATTTATACAAAGTCTACATAACTATATGTCATAAAAATTCTAATGGCGGAGGTAGCTGGCGACTGTAATGACAATTATTATGAACGAAGGGGACTATTTTTTGACGTGTGTTGCTTCTTATTTTATATTATTTACTTTTATTTTATATAGCTATTTTCATTAATAACTCTACATTAAATATAATATATATATATATATATATATATATTACATATGAATATAAAAATATATATACTTTCGTATCTATATCTATGAATTACATTTTGCACCTAGTATAGAACCCTAGCTGCGTTGTGGTGGTGCTTTATTTTTTCAATCTATTTTGTATGTATGAATGTATACACATGTATGTAGATATTTATACATTTTGTATGCATAGTTGATTGTTGCTGCTATACTTTTTGTGGCTTTTTTTTTGTTGTGTTGTTGTTACTGTGCTTACGGTATTATAATATAGCAAATGTTCATATTACTTTGTCATTTACATCCAAATAAACAGATATACACTCTTTTATCCTTATATAATTTTACGTAAATATGTAATAGATATATTTGCATACACACTTTATATACAATATATGTATATATGTAGAATATAATACATTTTATAATGATGATGATGATGATTATTATGATATTGATGAAATTATATTAATATATATATAAGGTCAGTGGCCTTCAGAAAGTACATTTTCATTTTTTTTTTTTTTTTTACTTTTTTCTTATGAATAAAAATAGAAAGAATACAATAATAAAAGCAGCAGAATATAAAAAAAAAATTACTAAGTACATAATATGAATGTATGTAAATTAAACATGAATTGGGGGTTTCTGTCTTATCTATTAAAAAAAAATAAAAAAATAGAGAAGAATAAAAAAAAAAATTCTAATAGGAATATAATCGTGTGCTGCAAATGATTTGAATTGGAAATGGGGACATAGGAGAATATTTATAATACAAATTTTTGTTCATACATTTATACAAATATATTTTATATTATTCAAATTTATACAAATTCAAATACACACGTTCATACAAATGTGTATTTATTTTGTATGCATGTAAATAATAATATGAGTAAGTTATTTATTGCACAGCCTTAAATATGTATATTTTTGCTAGCTGAGTTTTATTTGTTCTTATTTTTCTATTTTTTTTTTTTACCTATTTTATATACCAGATGTCACTGTTATATTTACTGCCCCATTCAGAAAGAAGGAAGAACGGGTATTTATGTGTCACTAAGAATTTTTTTTTAAATATGTATTTTTTTTTTTTTTTACTTTTTTACCTTGGAAGGTAAGTAAGGCTTAATACTTTTTTTGGTTGCTCATTTTTGTTTTTTAGGTTATTAACTTTGTGTTTTTAAACTTAATTTGTTATAAAATTAAATATTTGCTTGAATTTTTGTTTTTTTTTTGTTTTTGTTTTGGGTCTGAAATTTTTATAAAGATGTTTGTCGTGCGATATTAGCAACAAATGTTTGTATAATGACCATTTGTGATATAAACATACCATATAGTATATGGATATATGTACTTTCTACATAAATACTTGTGTACATAGAATTATATACATAATACGAAAAAAATGGTTTTTGATGGATATTGAAGGCTAATTTACTTTCATTTCGAGGTTACTTGAAACACTTGTAAGGAGTAGGAGCTACAAATTTTTTAATTTTGTTTTTGTTATTAATGTGTATTTCGAGGTAATGAAAATTTTTTAAGTGGATCATTGACATTTATTTCTAAATAAAATAATAAATAGAAAAAATAAGTTCAAGTGTAACAGGCTGAGTTTGATTAAAAGTAGAGTAGATAGAAAGTACATGAGAAATAGATTTTTTGTAACATCTGACAATTCTATTTCAAAAATATAGAAATTATATTTTCATATAAATACTTAATATAATATAATATAAATTGTGAATAAATTCAAAGAACACCCTAACAGGATTATTATGAAATACGATTGCAATAATAGCGTTCCATTAAGCTGTGTAAACTACTCATGAGTAGATTATTAAAAGAACGCTCATTTTTTGCTAATGCGCTTGTTTATTTATTTTTATTTATTTAAATGTCAATATCAAACTTCAAACTTCAAATTATAAATATGACACTAAATAATTATTCAGCACAACAAAAATTTATTTAGCACAAAAGTGTAGCTGTGTTCAAAAATGTGTAAAAATGATTATCACCCATATTCTCTTAGACCCATTGTTGACGAGAAGAAAAAATTCATCTTGTTTCGTCTCGCTGAACATGCATTTCTGTTAACGGCGACACTGTAAACGGCGCGGTAGAACATTTATTTGTTGGTAGTACTGATCATTTTTTACTGCCAACCAAAATTATTGGTATATGTGGTCAATACAGTTAGTCACAAGCACTGATGAAGGAAGTATGTTGCTTCCGAAATATCGATATTTGCAATCAAATATTAAAAACTATTAGTGAACGGAAACCTGACAACAATTTAATTATTTAATGAGAAGTATTTTGAAATGTAGTAAATTAACACATATAGACAATATGTTGAAATCATTAAATTGGCTGAATATTATACAAAGATTAATATTTAATACACTTGTGCTCATCTTCAAAATTAAGCACAATATGATGCCGATATATTTATCAGAAAAATTAACATATGTAGGTGATGTTCAACATTATAGTTTAAGAAGCATCTCCAACTTTAGATTACAGTTTTTTAGAACGGATTTGGCTCAAAAGAATTTAATGTATGAAGGGTTAAAGCTATTTAAAAATTTACCTCCGGAAATAAAAGCTGAAACTAGTATTGAAATGTATAAAAAAAAACTTATTAAAAATATCTTATTTATTAAATTAAAATGAATGTAAAAAATATTGTAAGTAGTATTGTAATAGTTTATATATTTACATGTATAAAACTAAATAAATTAATAAATCTAAATCTAAATCTAAATTATCTCATTGATTTTGGCAGTTGGAGTTGTTAGACCTTTACTTACTTCTAAAAAAATTATATGTAAATAAATATATACCTTTGGATGTGTACAATTCAGGTTATGTCATTATATATTTCTTGCAGTTACAACAACTTATAATTTTTGCGTAAAAATAAATTTTGAACCCGGATAGCGACAAAAAAAAAGTAATAAATTTTAGAAATTCTATTAACTTTCCATCAAAACTATTTCCAAAAATTTGGATTAAGGCGTTTAGGAGATATTATCAGAATTATGCTTCGAAATACAAGACCATACAAAGCAACTTCAAGTTTATAAATCGGTAAAGGTTCAAAATGGATCCACCCCTCTTGTCATGCAATTTTTTATTCCCCAACGTGTTCTCTATTTATATGAAAAGGTTATGCTAGTCGACGACAGAACGCAATAGGTAGTATATTAGTAGCATTAGTATAGTATTGATTATTGAACATTTTAAGAGTTAAGAATATTGATATGTTTAGGTATAAGAGTGTTGAAAAACATTCTTTCATTGGATTGGAATACATTTTTAATTTAAATTGAAATTGTCTAATACAGAGAGACGAGTTAACATATAAATTCTAAAAATATAACCTGAAAATTGACTAGCAAGTAAATTCATGATGATCCACATTTGAATCCTGATCGATTTAATAAATTATAAATTATAATTTAAACAGTATAACTAAGTCTTTAAACTGAAAACAAATCAGACAATATAAAATAAAAACAACACAAAACAATATTAACTAAAAATATATTTAATCTTAATAAAGCAAAGAATTTATATTCTTTAAATTTGATAAAATCGAGATTTTTATTTTTAGACAACTAAATGCATATATATAGACTATATTTTTTTTTCGTTGCTTTCGATTATGAAATCAAGATGAACAAAAAAAAATTTAAAAACCATGTCAAAGAATATTTTGAAAAATTGAATCATAATCATAATACCTACCACCACCATACAAAAAAAAAAATACAATGGAATAGAGCTTTTTGTTTTTATTATTTTCACTCAATTTATAAAAAAAAAAAAAAAAAACAATTCAGTTCCATTAATGTATCTGAATTCAAACAACATAAAAATAGTAGATTTTTTGATATATTCAAGGTTCTTTAGAATAAAATTATTGATAAATATATTTTTAAAATATGTTTAATTGAAACAAATTGACATATTTCATCTCTTTACATAGAAAAAAAAAAAAATAAAAAAAAATAAAAAAAAAAACAATTTTAAAAAGAGAATTAGTTTAAATATACATAACTTTTTATAAGTTAAATTCGTAATATTCGAGGGGCCTACGTAAAAATGTTGAAATTTTTTTAAATTTAATCAAAATTGGCGGATAATAAAATAAAAAATTTTAATTTTTCGATAAAAATACCGTTAAAATTAAAACCAAGAAAATTAATACCGAACATTCAAAAAATTACATATAGGTATATATATATATATATACACATGTGTAATATGGATAAAACAAATTCTATTATTTGAACCACATAGAAATGAGCAAATAGAGTTCATGTTGATCCAAAACAATTAGATAGAATTCAATTTTCAATAAATAAACATTTTACAGTTACATAATAGAAAACTTCTGGATTCTGTTAAGTCGAGTGTTCTTTATTTTAATGAAATCTGATAAAATACAAGAAATTTTATGTGTAAAAATTATATTTAGAATATTCTGATGGCTGTAAATAATTTCTGTCGAGTAGAGCTAGTATGACAAATATTTAATTGTCGATGCATATCCATTATTTCTCTATTTTATTAAAACTGGTGGTTGGAATTAAAAAAATTCATAGTATTATTAATCGATTTTAAGATCACATTTTATATCTAAATTCCTGCCCCCTCCCGATTAAATGAAATTTTTGGACTTGTTGTTTATTAAATATGGCATGTAGTTTAATTAAAATAATTTTTTTTTTAATTTCATTAAATTAAAAGTTTGTAATTAAAACAGTGTTAGAAAATTATTTAATTTCGGACATTGATAGACTTTTAATGATTTTTTCTTTTAAGTTTGAAATTGTTAAAAATCAATTTTATCGTAATTTCTTGTATTTTATATTAGAAAAACATTTTTTGAGTATACCTATAAAACAAGAACAATTTTAAATTTTAATCTAAAATTGGTTGGATGACATGAGCAGATTTCAAATTTGTAAAGCGGTTCAACAGAACAAAAATTAAATTGCATATGCAAGTGATCAAAGACATAAATAGTCTTTGGTCTTTAGTATGATACTTCTACTGCTATACACTGCTATAACTACTTTATAAAATTGTAGATGTCTGATAATACTCGCCAATCTTTTTGACACTAAGATTACATCATATGTACTTTCAAAGACTTAAGCTGGGTTTTAATTGACCAATATTTAAAATCTTAAATTTTTTTATTGGCCCTAAAAAGGAATATCCAACCAAAAGGGGGAAAAGAGATATTGGCTCTAAAATCCAGTTTTCGACATCTATCAAACTTAATCAGCTAACCTACTTTTATATAATATTATATGGTACATTTCATTTTTACAAGTTCAGTTAACTATTTAATGATTAACTTATTACATTTTGATATATATATATATATTTTTTTTTAAATATTTCAATAATAAAATTTACATTACAAGTTATATAACTTAAAAAATTAATTTCTTCTTAAAAAAAAATTTTCGATTTCCTTATTAAATTCTAAAAAATTTTATCAATAATCCAAACATTTAAGTTTATATAAAAAGCAGCAAAAAAAAAAAAATAGCACGAAAATTCAAATTATTATCTTAAAAAGTAAATATATATATATAACAAAAAAAATTTGTTTGTGTTGATTGTAATTGAATTTGTCATTAATATTATTATGATAAATATATTTAAAATATGTACAGTTCATGACATTTATTTAGAGTCACTCTTGTATTTTTTTATCCATCACTTAGTGCTAGCCACTATTGCTTTTCAGTTTTTGGATTACATTTTACATACAATTAAATTAAATATTTAAAGAAAATTTAACTATTAATACTATTACCAAAATAAAATTAACTTCTAACCAGGTCTTGTACTGACTTAAGGGTAGTGGAATTAGTATGGATTTGCTACAATTTATATAGTAAGGTACACAACTTTATTCAATTCTCGTAGAAATTTTTTTGAACTCTTCTTCTTTTTACAGTTGCTCAAATAGATAGAGTCAGATCCCGGATTATAAAATTGGCCTTCTCAATAATAATATAGAAATGTCTTATTTGGGATTGAATTTAAACAAAAAGAAAAAAATTTTCTAATAGAAATATATAATATAACAACAAAAGAGGCATTCGAATTATGAGATCCAAGGCATAGTGCTAACTAATTGTTTTTACAGAAATAACTGTAATTTTCAACTACCTATTAACTTAACACTGTATGTACTCGTAGCGTATAGTGCATTAATCAAGAAATTGAATATGATATTTAAAAACACCACTTGTATTAATTGTATTTTTACAGTATCAAATTTATTTCTTGATGCCTCCCTCATGGTAAAAATAAAGGGAAGAAGTTTTTTTTTAAATTTATTAATCGGATTTTTATTTTTTTAGTCAAATTTTATATTAAATAATTGTCAGGTTTTCGTTCACTAATAATTATTTTAATATTTGATTGCAAATATCGATATTTCGGAAGCACCACATGTACATCAATACTTTTGGAGAGCTAATTTTTTTAAATTTTTTTTTATCCTAATCCCTAACAATTATACATTTACCTATACTCTTGCAAATTAGTTTATATTAATTTAAATAGCTGTGAGTATTCATACCATAAATATATGTTCAATCTATTATTCTATCGGTTCTCTCGAAATTGCTAAACTTTCGTATGTGTCAGATTTGGTTATTTTTTGTACCTCTTCTATTGATGATAAATTGGTTTTAATGATAATGTTGTTTAATTATATTTTTAGTAATTGCTGAGCTAAAATTAGTAGTATCGCTAATTCTTGCTAATTCGGCTTTCCTCAAAGATGAGTAGAAAAAGTTAGAAAAACATCAATTTTTGCTATCATGAAAGAGTACTGTGTTGTTATAAGCCAACTGGATTGACAATGTCAAGTCAACCACAATTTTACTGTTGACTTTGGAGAATTAAGAATATATATTTTTTTAATTCTATAAAATTTATTATTTAATTAGAAGTAAATAAAATAAAATATTTAAGTAAATAAAATATTTTTATAAAACATTTTAGCAACAAAAGGCAGCTGGAAAAACTAGTTAAAAATTATTTCTATTATTGTAAGTAAATTATCAAATCATCATTTATAATATTAAAATATAACGTAACTCAATCTAATCATATGTTTTTGACACCAAACATTTTACCTGCAATGATACAATGATAGTCATTTTCATAGTCAAGCAAATTTTATTCAGCAGACTTTCATGATTGCGTGATTTATTTTTGTTGACTTTTTTTATTAGAAAAAATTCTAATGTCATTAGACTTTAATGATTTACCCCTTAGTTACTGAATCTTTTGAAACGGACAGTGAAAATGATGAACTTGAAAATTGTATCATTGATGTAAATTCGAAACGAATTAGATGTCAATTGAAGTTAATTATAAGGTATGCTAATAAGATATTCCATTCTCGTTGCAACTAATAAGTATAAACCGATGCTGTAAATTAAATGAAGTTTTATTTTATCTCTACAATATTTCTGTTCTATTACAAATAAATTTAAGTACAGTGAATCCTGTCTAAGTTGGCCACTAGCCGTTCGAAAATTTTTGTCCAACATTTACAGTTGGCCAGCTTGAATTTTTTTTTTAAATGGAAACAAAAGGCTAAAATTAAGTTATTAACCATTTATTATATGTAACATGTCTGTTCATACTTTATTAAGGCTGCTCTCAGACATACAAAATAACTTTATTCAAATTGTTCATAGTATAAGTTACTTGCTAAAATAAAATCTGTTATATACTTATCTCATTTACTAATTTTTTCACATATTTACTTTTGTGTAAAAAATTTTAAAAAGTTTTCCAATAAAAAAAGGATGGTCAACTTTTGCATCAGGTGTTTTATTTACAAAAAGTTAACTAATATGAGGGTAGAAATGGCCAAGTTACAAAATACATACAACATAATTATATGGAGTTTTTTCATTAAATTTAATAGTTATTTCAAAAATATATTATTTTAAAAATTATTTTAAATTTCCTATTTGTTAGCAAAAATAAAACAGTCTTCACTTATATAAAAATAATTTTGTTTTAAAAAAATAAAACAGTTTTCAATTATCCAAAAACAAAATTTTTAAACAAGGAAAAATAATAAAATACTTTATTAAAAATTATTCAAAACCTTAAATTATATTTAAACCTTAGATTCACTGTTAAGTAAAACAGGAACGTCCCTAGAACTAGAGATTTACAGGAAACCTACGGATACTGACAGGGTCATCCCGAATACTTCCAACCACTCCTATCAACATAAGATGGCATCGTTCCACATGATCCATCGAATGTTAACACTTCCCATCTCCCAAAAAGGTTTAGTAAAAGAAACTAAAGACATATTTGAAATTGCGAGAATAAACGGATATCCGGAAAAAACTATCACGGCCTTACTTAGCAAACGGAAAAGAAGTTTACAACGGAGTTCCCTCACTAATCTACTCACTGATCAACAACCCAAAAGAAGAGTAGCATTGGAGTTTAGCAAGATTTCTCTCTTGCTCAAGAGAAATTAAGAAAACACGGGTTAGATATCGTATATAGCAGCAGAACTAACCAACTCAAGTCTGTTTTAGGTTCAACTAAAGATCCAATCGAACAAATGGAAAAATCAGGTGTATATAAGGTAACTTGGAGTCATTGCCACAATTGGGCAAACTAGGAGAAACACGCAAACACGACTCAATGAACACCTGAAAGAAACAGAACTGGCTTGAAAAGAAGAACTAAACAGAGTTCCGAAGCAAAGTAGCAAAACACATCATCCAGGAGAATCATAGTATTTCGAAAGAAGACATTGTAATGGTAAATTACATTAGAGATCCTAGAAAACTAGATTCAGCTGAAAGCATCGAAATCTACAAAACTAAAAATGACTCACTCCTAAATAAAGACCAAGGCAACGGATATTCTTCTTTATTTAAATTTTTAGTGAAATATAATAAAACGAATAACACCACCCCTACATGTCACTCTGCGAATAGAATAAAAAGTTCGATTTTAGATTTCTTTCCTCAGTCGGGAACAAAACACTGAAGAAATCTGCAAATAGTAGATGATAAAAATTAAAATTAAAAGGAAAATATTCGACTATTTTCACTATTATACCAAAATCTTACTCTAACTCTGGAAAACAAGTTTTTATAAAAACTTAAATTAAAGCTCTTCGTCATGTGATTCAATATCCGGAAGCGAATCGACTACTGTATTAGAATCTTTTAAATTATTGTAAGAATTATAGAATTCTGGGATGATAAGAGGCAGAAGACTTACTAAATCCTTTTTCTATTCCCTTGAAATAGGAAGTGTGCCCGTGTACAATTTGTTGGGCTGCAATTTTGGATTTGCCTTCAATTCCTTTTTTCTTAAAACTAGTTCAGTTTTAAGTAATGCAGCATAATCAATAAATTCATTATGTTCAATTTCATTAACAATAAACTTATTCTTTTTCCCACTGTAATGTACTGTAGTTAGCATCCACTCATATGGATGTGATATAGGATAATTCTGTTTTCTTTTTTTGTTTTTCTATTAGACCATGGTCTATATCCTACACTCCATATGACTGTGTCCATTAATCATAAATTTGTGATCAATGATTTCCAATGTTGATTTGTGTTGCATGAGACACAAAAACATAGCAGTCACATGCGAATTTTTAATAATTCGTTCTTTTCAATAATTGAATATTGTAAAATAAGTATAAGTCAGTGATAAAAATAATGTGACTTGTTATCAAAAATAATATTAGTTTGATCATTACAGTATAAGTCGACTTATACTTTTTTGGTCGGCTAACTTTATAGAGGGTTTAGTTATATTGTTATTATCAATGCTTTTTATAATGATTTATAGATGGAATTGACTTATAATATTTTTACAGAAGAAGGAACATTAGTTCTATATTCCATTTTTTGACTTATCTCGTTTTTGCCAAAAAATGACTTGTACTCCTTTGAACGCGCACCATAGAGATATCACTAGTAAATTATATTTACTGTTCTTGTCAATACGCAGTGAATTCTAAAATAAAATAAAGTCATTTCAAGTTATTGAAATATTTTTACACTTGAAATATTCAACAGCTAAAATCCACCTTTAATAAAAAAGCAAGAAGCTTAGAGAAACTTATTTTTCTAATAAATCATTGCTTATTTTTGTCTAGTATTTTTACTTCTACTTTTTGTCTAATAATGTTTTTTTTAATGAGTTTAAATTACAGTTTCGAAAATAGTTTTATTGTAGCTATAAGGTACAATATTAACTATTTTAAACAAAAATATTTTCAATGATTATATACGGGTGTTTCAGAGCATGCGTAACAGCTTTTTAAGAGTGGAAGCAGCCGTTATTTTAAAATTTAAAAAAAAGTTTGTTAACTAAATTGAGGATGCTCTATCGATTGGTGGTATTTTCAACTTCCGAAAAGGACCACAAATCGGCTTTTTAAGATCAAAAATCGCCGAAACTGGCCGAAATCAAGATTTTCAAATAGAAAATGGTACGTTTTTATGCAAATTCGGATTCTACGTCAAAAAATAAGAAACTTTTGTTAAGTAAAATTTTTTTTTGTTTTAAATGCTCTCACACACCCGGTATACATATGAGATATTATATTTGGAGTAAAATTTGTTTTAATAAAAACATGTATATATAGATTCATTGTCAAAACATAACAAAACGCAAGATTTGCATAACTTTTGATATTTTTAATTGTTAAATTGACTTTAAGTCAGGTTCAAGTTTTATCTTATAAAATTAGATATTATTTTTCAGTGCAACATCGTAAAAAAAAGCCAAATGCTATCTTCATATTAATGTTGCGAATTGTATTAAACCTATTTAAATAATAACCTTACAAACATAATATATCACCAATATCATTTTATTTTGTAATCTTAATATAAGTATATTATATACATATATATATATATTTTTAAATAAATAAAAAGTAATAATAAACAAGTAAATATAACTAATATTTTTTTTTATTATTTAATTAATCAATTGTTTTAATTTTTCTTTAGCATCTCAGATCAACGTATTTTTTATTTAAATACAAAATTATAAAATAGAAGAAAAAAACAAGAAATGAACAAATTTAATTTAAAACAAAAAAAAAACAATATAGTAGATACCAAAAAATTTTTTGTAAAAAGCAAAATAAAAAACCTTCAACTTGATTCTCAAAAATTTTCAAATATACATACTTATATACATATTTCTTTTTTATATTAACAGTAGCATTTATGTACTTAGTAATTTATTTTTTATAAATTCAAAACTTTATTTAAACTTAATAAATAAGTAACAACAATAGAAGATTCATAAAAACTGAATTTTAGTTCATTTAAGTTCATAATAATTTTTCTAATACATATTTTTCAAGGCCAATAATTCAAACCAAATAAAACCAACCAACCAAAATTGAAAATCTTAAAAATACAGTAAGTAGTTAATTAATAAATCAAAGTTTGTTTTTTAACAAATTATTAAATAAGATCATAATTAAAAATATTCTTTACATTGAGTAAATAATTTATTATTTCAAAATTTCATAAATTTCAGTTTTATTTAATGTGTTTTTAATTGGGTTTTAAATGTGAATAGACACTTGTCTTCATAATCTTGTAATACCTACCTAGTCAGTTGAGAAATATTTTTTCTGACGAGGTGTAAAGAAAAATAAACAATACAAATTCCATCAAATATATCAAGTGTGGATAAATCGATCTAGCTTACTTTTATTATAATTTTAATTATGGTAAATAAAGAAATAAGATAACATTTTTAAAAAAATAATATTTTCTAATAACTTATTTGAGATCTATATTCATTAAAAAAGAAAATATCTCTGATTAAATATATTGAGTTGTGTTCAATAATTATCACATGAAAATTTAAGATGTAGCTAGAGATTTAACGAATGTCATTCGAAGAAATCTTACCAGACGAATCAAAACAACTTCCCATAATAATAAAATATTAGAAATATAGCAAAATATAGGCCCACATTCCGAAAGGGAAAAAGTTCTGAAATTGGCTTGCAGATTTATCTGCACACCCACTAAATAAATAAATAAATATAACAAAATTAAATTTATACATTTTTCTTATTGGAATTTCATATTTTCTAGTATACGCATACAATGAACCATGAACAATATCAACAAATTATGCCAATTCAAATGTATTAATATTGAATTAAATTTGCATACGATATTTTAAGTTGATAGTTTCGAACATTATAATCAGTTTACATACTTTAGTATATATATCAATTTGTTACTTAATATTAATATTAATCAAAAAGTTTCAATGTCATTGCGATAATTAAGTAGGCCTATTTTATAACTTATAGTAGGCACCACATACATACAATCAAAATTGATCTTCAAGTAAAAAAAAAATTAATACAGGTAATCAATACAAGTACTTAATTATATAGTCCAAAGTTTCCTAATAAATAAAAGCAACATTAAGATATTGATTTATCTTATAGATACAAGCCTTATAACTGTAAGTTATTAGTACATATAGGTATATATATAATATTATAAATGTATTTTGAGTCTAATCATATCAAACAAAAAACAAAATGGTTTACGAAAAAATGTGCTAGTAATTAAATTACCTAATGATAAATTTAAGTGTATAAATTCCAAAAAATAAATTGAAAAAATCCCATTTAAATAATTAGGTACCTCTTTCATTTAAATACTCAAAAATACATAAGTTATATATACCTACATACTAAAATAAATTTCATATTTAAAATTATATATTAAGTAGATTCAATTTAAATATAAAAATTCTAGAACCTTGAACCCATCTATTTTAATTAGTAGTTGTTAGGAAGTTCAAATAAATGGACAAGAAAATCAATTTGTCAAATATCAAAAAAAAAAATTGCTTATTTGTGCTTTTTGTTTTTTGTTTTATTTATTTATTAATATTAGAAGCTTTTTATGTTGGAAAATAATCAGCTGATCAAAAAAGATTTTAATTTGCAGAAAAAAAAAAATTGCCAAATGTATTCTTTTGTGCCAAAAATATTTATTAATTTAAAAAAAAAAAAAAAAATAATATTTTTATTTCTATTATATCCACTATAATTGAAAATAAAAAATTTAAATTTAAAATACTTGTTGATCAATTTAAAAAAAAAAAAAAAAGAACTAATATTCGAATGTAGGGAATCTTAACATCACCTGCCCTTAACACCTGAAAAATGTTAACTTATGGATACATAAGTACTATAAAAGCAAACAGAAACCAATCTTTTTTATCTAACTCAAGATACACTATGTATACACTACCTGGGTATACACCGATAAAAATAAAGAAAAACTATATGGTCAGTTAACTAGAATCCAATAAATTTTTTACTCCCGAAATTTTTGCTCAAGAACTAAGACGCAATTTTAATTTTTTATTAATCTGTGAATTCTATAATATATATATAACGCAATTGTAGCAGCGCTAATGAAATCAAGTGTCATTTATGCGGAAAATAGCATGTAAAAAAAAGCAACTGCGCCAATAGGTAATCAAAAGCATTATATCCATTCCTGGGGTCCAGAAATGTTATTTAATCTGAAACCCTTTAACATGACAATTTATCAGTTTCTGTTAGGTAAAAGTGATGATGAAAACAAAAATTGATTATAAGATCATCTCAAAATAATTAGTTTTGATATCTGTTTACTATCCAAATTAATGATCTTAGCTAAAGAGCTACAAAAATGAGTAATCAACTGAATACTATATAATTTCGAATGCTGATGCATTGTTAATATTTCTTATGTATGTGCCAAATTATAAAGACATATGTAGCCAATGTAGGTTCGCACATGGTATGTCATGACATAGTTAGTTGTTTTATTTCTGATATGGAAAATGCATATATAGTTGCCCATAATCGACATAGCTATGCCGCTATTAAGTTGAATTTTAAAATTGCAAATATAATGTGCAGATTTCTGTATATATCGCAACAAAAATTATTTAGGACATAGTGAGATCATGTACTACATTACATTCTTCAATGCATACAGACAAATACAATGGAAATTATCTCGTGTTCAGTTTTCGCTGCGCATCGTGAATACTATAATTTCAAATCCGTTTTGTTTATTTCAATTCAAGTTCACATATTATTATGTCAGGAAAACAAAGAAATTTTTGAAAAAAATCTGCACGTGTTTGATAAGCAGCGCTGCATTCATGCATTCTGGACATGTATTATGACATGATTTGATACAAATGAGTGTTCAAATACGAATCATCTCTTCCTCTGATATGATGATACATATTCATATATAAATGGGTAAAGAATTAATGATGGAGTAGGAGTAGTTAAGTGTTGTTTTATATTAAATTCTTTTAATAGTAATTGAATTAATGCGAATTAGACACAATATGTTAAACAGAAATGCCTACAATTGAATTATCTCCGAGAACAAATGAAAAGTATGTAGTTACCTTTATTTAAACTAGAATTAAATTTACTATGAGATATTTCAATATCTCCCAACGACTGTTTTAACACTGAAACTCTTGGATATATTCTTTTATACATCAAAATTTTAAAATTTGATTTAGTAATATTATTTATTTTTGGCTTTTGCTCTGTTAAGTCTGCTAGATTTCATTATACGAAATAAAAAAAAATTCAAAAGTTGGTCTATAATATTAGACAAAATGAATTAATATTAATAAACAGTAAGTATATATTTTAGAAGTAACTTAACGAAACAATTGAAAAAGAAATTAAAATATGTATGTACACATGAAAAAAAAGTCAGTGGAAAAGATTAGCAGGTGAAAAAAAATATTTTATAAATCTAGCAGAATCTTGAATTACTAAAAACAAAAAAAAAGAATTAATCAAATACATAACAAATGTATAAGGTGTACGTAGTATTCAATTGAAACTCGTAAGGTAATTGAATTAATTTAAAATCACAATACATTTTTGATCTTCATAACTATAATTTCTTTTAAAAATAGGAACAATTTTTATTTTTGATTAACTAAAAATATGTTTAATTATATATAACTAGGTAGTTATATTATGTCAGTGATACAATTCTAGAATTTTATCAGGACACAATTAACACATATTGGCACATTTGAATTGATTGTAAAATCTTTAAATTTCATATGCCATTATTGCTATTTAATTAAAAAAACATTTAAATTTAAATTCCAATTGAATATTTCAACAAACTAAAATACCTAACCGTAAGTAATATCATTTTTTTTTAAGTTCTAGAACAATTAATATTACTTTATCTAATAACGACTAAATTAAAATAAATCTAGTACATATAACGTCATAATCTTAATTCAACTGATTACAAATTTTTTTTTTAACTATTTTTCTAAATATATAGTTATAGTTACTTTGTGTATTAAAATGTATTTATATAAGCTTTTATTATTAGTTAATTATAGTATTGCATCATAATAATTAGCTTGTATGAACGAATATAAAATGAAGGTAAACTAGTTACCTTAATCACCTTAACACATGTTCATGTTAAGTGTATTGTTTTAATTTTGTTTCAACTAATTACATACATATATATTTATTTTATGCAAGTACATTGAGCTTCATTTACATATTTATTATCTACAGATTATTGGTTTTAATTCAAAATTTTAATTGTAGTATATACTTAGTCATAGTTTTTTTTTTTTTCATTGATATAATTTTAAATTAATATCAGTTTGAAGATATATTCAAAATAAAAAGTAACTCACCTTTCCTTTGCCGAATATACATATCCATTACGCGTTGTAATCCAAAATTCTTAGCACTTATTTTTATTATTATTATTTTTTCTTATTATTTTATTCAAAAAGCAATACACTAATTAATATTTATAAATATATATTTATATTATGTATATCTGAAAATAAAAATAAAATAAATTAATATAAATTTAAGTAAAAGTCTAAAATATTCTAAAATATTATAAATTGTTTTTGTTATTAATTTTTTGATTAATTCAAGAGGACGACGATTGACTATTCAAAGATTTCGTCTGGCCAAATCAAATGTGTTCATAATTCAAATGAAATATTATGACGTTGCTTATTTTGTGGGCATATTCTCCTTGAACATATTTATTTTTAATTTTTTATTTCACTCTGTTTAAATTTTTTGTTTGATATATATATATATTTAAAAACCATTAATTTATTCTTATTACATTCTCATGAATTTTTTTTTCCTAATTAAGAAATTTTTCTATGAGACTATGAGACAATTTATGCAAAACGTCAATTTTAGTTAAATTTGAAACAAAAATGTTAATATTTCATAGGAAATTTAAATAAAAATTCAATATTTTATAAAATATATTTTAAATGAACACTAATACTTGATTTTAATAAATGAACTTTATTTAAAAAAAATAGTTTTTATTATTTGATTTTCAATTTTGATTAATTGATGCACTTTTAATTTTGTTCCACTAAGATGGCCGTCAAAAAAAGTTTTTTTTTTTGTACAATTTTATATTGCTAAATTTGTTAGATTATTTAACTTTTTCATTATTGTTTTATATTATTTTTAATAAATTAAATATTAAAGTTTCATATTTTTATATTTTACTTACTATTTTTTTAATGAAATTGTTTTTAATTTCCAAAAAAATAAACAATCGAAAAAAATTATGACACTGAAATACCTTGTAATCACCACGCAGAATAATCAAATAAATGTTTTGTATGAAAATTTACCATGGCAGTATGGCACTTTAAAATTATTTCACCATTCTAAATGTCAGAGTTGTGTAGACGAACGATGATAAAATTTAACTGCATTATCGACAAATATAACAGTGGGTTTATTTTGTAAAATTATGTAGTTAGTTTTGAATAAATAAAATTAATTATATGATTTGGAATTGTTTCATTTTTAATTTTAAAATTAATTTCATTTTGTAATGCTAATATATAATAAGAGTAATTTAATTAATTAATAATTTTTAGTTCCCTTTTTGTTATAATATGTGTTTATTAAAATTAAAGTACATACTTTTTGATACGATGTACTGAAGACGAAAATTTAATTACTAAAAACTTGTGAAAATGAATAAAACAAAAGTAAGTGAAATATTATAGTTTAAATAAAATGTTACAAATTTATTTATACCTCATTTTATTTTGTATGAAAATTATTACGCTTGCATATAACAATGTACCGTAATCTGGTCATAAATTCAAAATTCAGATTATCAACTAAGTGTTCGGTCTCAATCTTAGACGTTTTAGAAGTAACTAAATTATTTTATCTTTTTACATCCTATTATTTGGATTATCTTCGATAAACCAAGCATAAATATTTAAAAAATATTGTGATATATTTTTATAGATGGCCAGAAAATATTATTTTATTCGGTTTGAAATAGTCACATAATCTGTTTACGAGTTTATAC
Organism: Argyra leucocephala; assembly: GCA_963942445.1. Taxonomy (NCBI): domain Eukaryota; kingdom Metazoa; phylum Arthropoda; class Insecta; order Diptera; family Dolichopodidae; genus Argyra; species Argyra leucocephala. The sequence goes on along the minus strand of OZ012677.1, from coordinate 54,672,888 downwards.
CTATACGCTTAGACAGAGTTATTAATAATTTTAAAAATTTTAAAATATTAATCTTAATTATTGTTGTTAATTATTTGGGGTAGTGTTAAAAAAGCAGATTTATTAAATATTAATATTTATAATGTATATACATACATATATGATTATTATTTGTAAAACCTATTTTTGTTGTCAATATTGATTTCCTAACAGTTGTATTTCAAGAAATTATATTATTAATATTACATTTCATAATTTTTAAAATTGATTTCATCATATTTATATAACTTCAAATAACTTCAAATTAAAAATTCAGTTTTAAAAAGAAAACATTTATTAAAAGCTATGTATAAAATTACAAATATAATTTAATTAACTCATCACTAACTGCTGAAGGTGTTAATATTCCTAAATCAGTAAATATAATTGTAATATAAGCTGGTGGTGTATAATCAACCAATGGATGAGCTTTTGAAGCATCTTTTAAATCTTGTTTTGAGTACTAAAATCAAAATGATTAAAATTATAAAATAACATGAATTATATTATTTGTACCTTATATTCATTTGGTAAATCTTTCTGATTTAATGGATATAATCTTGTAAATTTAAAACTTTCAGCGACAACATAAACTGGTTTTTTCATTTCTTTAGCACAAACAGCCATCGTAAAAGTTCCAATTTTGTTAATGATACCACCACTTTCAACAACACCTTCAGCACCAACCATTACAAAATCAACATTTTCCATAACATAACCAACAGCTGAATCTAATATTAAAGTGCAATCGATGCCAAGTTTTTCTAAGTCTGAGCACATTTGTTTCCTTTATGAATATAAATTGTTCAAATTATATCAAATGATTTTTTTCTCTTTAAAACTACTTACCCGGCTGAATCTCGTCCACCTATTGTAACATAAACATGAAATTGTTTATTAGTTTTTGCAGCTGCTTGTAAAGTTTGTAAAACAACTCTAGATCTTGCATGTGTTAGAACACGACATCCATCAGTAATAAATTGTACAGCTTGATTTGCAACAATATTTCGACATTCCAATAATTTTGATAAAAATAATTGGCCACGACTTAACATAATTTTTTTGCAATCTTCCATTGGTTTGTCATCAAACATAGCTAATGTAATAAATCTAGAAAATAGTTCACTTCCAGAAACTATAGCTGTTATTGATAGATCAGCAGATCTCATTGCTTCAACAGCTGCTTGGATTGTTGAATGTAATATGTGAATAGTATCAACTAAAAATTATAATTTTAAATTAATTTTTTTAATATGTACTATAATTGGAAGCTAGACATACATTTTGAATTTTCTAGTACCATTAATAGAGTTTTAATTGCCGCAATTCTGAAATAATATAATTTAAGTAAAATTAAAATAAAAAAATTTTACAAAAAACCAACTTACCCTGACGATAGACTTTTATCTTTTTCCATCAGATCCGTAAAATATTTTACAACTGAAATTAAATTCATGAAATTTTGCAACTAAAAATATTTAATAAATTTTAATTACCATTGGAATCAAACTCTGCATCTGCCATTTCAACATGTATTTAATTTTTATTCAGTAAGAAATATATTTCTTTAAATTTAAAGAAAAGAAATTACAAAAATAACCTACACACAAGTATTCGTATCGTATCGTAATTGAATACAAAACAATCTGGCAAATTTTGACAATTTAAAACGTCAAACAAAAAAATTACAAATCTGAAAAGCCGTCAAATCATAGTATCGTAATTTTGTTGTATCATACATTTCCGATAAATATTTACTTCTTCATACATTTCCGAAAAATATTTATTTATTTAAAATATTTTTCGGAAATGTATTTTATTTTTTTTGAATTGTGAAAAAATAAATCTGGTAATACATATTTATTTCAATTTAAGTGTGCAGACTTCAAATAGAGTGTAAAAAAATCTCAGCCTCAATTTTAGTATTTCAATATTTATATTTTTCCGAAAATACTTAATATTTTCGGATAGATAGAGGATTGTTTTGTTATATGGTTATGGTCTTTAGATAACAATCAGCTGTTTGTCAAATTTTGTTTTATTTTTTTTTAATAATACCGTAAGAGCAATCAGGTAATATATTTTATTAATAATTACATATTAATATAATTTAAGTTATATTATGCTGAATAAATTTTCTTTTTAGAATACAAAAAAAGTTTATTTTAAAGTAAATTTTTACAGTTTTCGTTTTGTTGAAAATGGCCGCACCAACCAAAGTGCTCAGATCATTGTTACATGAATTGAGATTAGCTTCACCAAATAATTGCATTAAAGATAATTTAGCTGCTAAATATATTATTACACAATTCAAAAATTATCAAACAACTGACCAAACATTATGTAAAGCTCGGGAAGAAATGAAATTTCTTGGCAAAACATATTTGTGTTATTTGCAAAGTTCAAGAAAACATGCTGCAATACATAAGGATTATCATGGCAAGGGTGAAAGAACCGTGCAAGAAACTGCAGATTTAGTTGGATTTAAATTACCAACAGATCCGAAGTAATATTATTAAATTTTGGTTGTGTAACAATCTGAAATGTTTCAGTAATTAAAATTTATTTAGATTTTTTGTTGAATTAAATTCGTTTTATTTCAAATTAATTTAAATTTCGGTATTAATACAATTAATGTGTCTGTTGTTATCAACTTATTTTGGGTTATTGTGTAGTTTACAACGTTTCGGTATAATCTTTATCTTTTGAGCAGTTCTAAATCCAAATATATATCACACATTTAATGAATTTACTCCGCATATAATCATTTCCACCGAATTATTTCTTGATTTTTCATTTCTTATCCAAAATTCTTTATTTGAAATAATTTGTGGAGGCAAATCAAATATATGAAAAGTCATATCATTGAAAATATCTTCAAAATGATAACAATTATCTAATGGAAATTCTTTTGTAAATTTAGATATATTTTTTAAATGCTTATAGGATTCATTTATAATTTTTTCTGAATTTTTAGTTAAAATACCATCTATACTATTACAAAGTAAAACAATTTTTTTCATTGCATTTGGATTCCAATTTTCCCATAAAATATTATTTGTTAATTCAATCGGACAATGAGGTAAACATATTAAAGTATTATTTTGTATAGAATAAAATCCTTCATTATTTATAGTAGTCACTTCAATATTTAATGATTTTAAGAAATCTATTTCATTTTCACTAAATATTGGGTCATAAAATTCCATGTCTGTAATATTTAATTTTTTACATAAAGTAATGAAAAATGCTAATTGATGTAAACTATTAATATTGGTAGTAAATGATCCAATACCAAGACATATCATTTTTTCCAATTTAGAAGTGTTGAAACAATTTTTAATTATTTCTATATTTTTACTAATAAGGTTAGATGATTCTATTTCTAAATTTAGTTTATTTAATCGCCTAAAAGAATAATTATTAAATAGATTTAAAATTAAAATATATATTTAAAAATGTATATATATACGTTGTAAATAAATCCATTTGAACTATTTGTTTTTCATCAATGTCGTAATTTTTATTCTTATTAGTTTTGTATACGATTTTTTTTCTAATTTTCTTTTTTCCAGTAATTTCTCGAAATTCGTCATCATTGGTTTTTGAAATTGACATTATAATAAATAATATTTTTACTTGTTATTTTTTTTTTTCAAAACTTTAATATTATTATTTTGTTTGTAATTTACATTCTTTAATTTCTATTTCAAATTTTATGTAAACAAATAATAAAAATAAACAAACAAATGCATGCCACAACAATTTGACAGCTGTTTTCTGACATTCGATATTTCGATCAAACAGTTGTACTGAAATTGTATTTGTATGTCGTAAAAGTTTAAATTTATTACGATACATTTATTTTAGCTGTTAATTTTTATTTTAGGAATTAGGATGTACTATATTTGGGATGTACAAATTGCAACATAGAATTAAATTTGAATAATTTACATATTTTTAATATTCAGGATTAATTTACAATAGTACAATGATTTACCAATTCGTGAATAACACTAGAATTTATCTTCAAATAATAAATGAAGGTGAATACCCGAAATATTCTGTCATTGATTAATTTCCACGGCAGCACTTTTAAGCTGTCGTCAATTATTATTATTTAATAAAATTAAATATAAAAATAATAATATAATATAACTTAGTTAACTGACATATTATTCTCGATAATAAGCTGATTTTTCATACCGATCGTTTATACTTTATAAGATTCTGTAGCATTCTCTAGACCAATGACCAAAACAACATATTAACTTTTTTAAAAGTTTGCTACACTTTCCTAACAAGTGGTATAAAAGACCGAATAAAATATTTCAATTACTTCAAAATTAACAAGCCTCAGGGTTAGTTTTCAATTATCTAACTCAGATTGAGTTAATTTTAATTTTTATCTTGTGATACGATCTTATAAAAATTTAAATAGAACAAATTTAAATTTACGTAAATACATTAACAAAGTAATGTACATCACTTGACATTACATAGTATATTTTTCTACTCTTGCATTTACGTAAATTACGCAAACTCTCTATTAATTGTTGATTTAATAAATTAAAATGACAAGTAAAAAATACGTTCATATCTAGAATTTATGGAATAGGTACATCCATTAAACAAAATGACAACAAAATAAAAAAGCTTTTTATTTTCAAAAGTGATCTTGTCAAAATTTCAAAATTGACATTTTTATGTCCATTTTTAAATTTCTAAACTAAGGAAATGGCTTAAAAGCTGTTTGTTAACAACTTCAAAAATTCAAAAAATTAAAAAGCTTATCCAGCTGTAGAGTATAGAATTATCATGATGTGGATGGATAAATGTGGGGGATATGTCATAATTTTCTTTTATATCAAGCTTTAAATTTTAAATAAAGGCTTATTTCAGATTTATTACAGAATTGTTTACATTTGCAGATTAAAAAAATTGTTTTTTTTTTTTTTTTGTTATTTAAATTAAACATAATTTTTAATTAATATTGAAATTTAATATTTAATATTAAGATATTTTAAGATATTTTTTTTTAGAAATAAATTACTGCCAAAAAAATTTAAGATTTACAAGATAGGATTAGTTACAGTATATGTATAAAATATATAAGAAAAATATAATATATTCTACTCAAGTACTCATGTCATCAAGGCGACAACAATCATCATCACATTAAGAACAGAGAGGAACCACAGAAACCTGGAATTTTTGATTTTTTCTATAATTTTTAGATTTCATCTTTTTTAAGAAATTTTTATTTGTTTAGGTATTTTTTTTTCTAAGAAATTGTGTTTAATAATTAAATTTTTCTTGGAAATTACAATTATTCAGGTGAGTTTATTTAATTTTATTTAAAATTTTATTTTAATTTTATTTTTTATAAATATATTAAACTAAAAGAAATTAAAAATTAAAAGTGTATTGTATTTTTAAGAATTTGAAAGTAAAAATTTTCTTTGTTATCGTGATTTGCTGGTCAAACCAGAAAATAAAACTTGATTCGATTTGATTTTGTTTTTAGTTTTTTTTTTTGTGTTGTTTCTCAAATATTCATTCATTGAAATTTATTGTGGTTTTTATTTATTTCATTTTAAAAATATTAAATTTTTTAACTAGTAAAAATAAAGTGATGATTAAATTCAGCTGTGAAATAAAATTTTCAAATGTAGATAGACGCGGGCGCGCCGCGCCGTTTTTTTTTGCAGCGCAAATTTTATTAAGAATTTGAAAAGATAAAAAAAAAAGTCCTACATACAGGGTTCTGTGAAAAAATCTTTTTTATTTTTCAATAATAATTTACTTTGATTTGGTTCGATGCCGATAATACGTCGATGCATGTAATTAGAGTAGTTCTTTCAAGGATAACCTTGTATTGTGTTACTTATTATTATTTATTATAATTATGTATAATTTTTCTTAATAAACTAAAAAATTTAATTCTTTTATTGTTATGTGTGACACTCTATCTATCTACATATTTATTTTTATGTACATTCAGATGTTTAAAAAAAAAAAAAAACGACAAAAAGCTCATATGTATCTAATTTGAAAAATATTTTTTTTCTTTTTGTGCGGTTATATGGTAGCTATGACTACATTATTATGCAAATATTAATAAAACACAGAAAAAAAAAAAACAAAAAAATTTAACTCGATCGTGAACATAATGTACATAAGTAAAGTATTTAAATGTATGTATGTATGTAGTACATATTTTCTTATTCATTTTATTAGAGTTACCAACTTACCACACTATAGTAAATTTATTTGCTAAAGGAGTGAAATATGATTAAAATCAAAAGCAATCAAATAATTTCTAAATAGTTATATGAACACAATATAATAATAAAAATGTTATTTAAATATTTGTTCATATACGTAATTATACTATGTTTATTTACATAATTATGTATGTACATATTATATTTTTGAAAATTAATCTAAAGAAATTGTTTATATAATTCGTATATTTATATTTATCTATCTATAGTACACCTATAAAGATTACTTTGTTCTTTTTTTTTGTTTGAAAGATATCATTATCGTGTCCAATCATTTTTAAACTGATATATATAGAAAAGCTTATACCTCATCAAAATATTGGTCTTTCATATTAAAATTTTGAGTGTTCAAATAACATTCATTAGAATATTTTTATCAATTTATTTTTTATTATTTTAGTATGGTGTTGTTAAAAGAAAATATTTCGTCTTAATATTTGTTCGGGTAAAGATATTTAAAAATTTCAAACTGAGTTAAAGAAGTAACAAAAATTCTTGTTTTGAAATTCAAAAATTTTTAATGTTGAAAAATTTACATAAAAAACCATTAAAAACAAAGTTTTGACGTTTCAAAACAACAACAAAAATTTATTTATTTATGTATTTGCAAAAATTTCAAAATGACGACCCTGTAATTTCACTCACTTGTTATTTTTTTTATTTTTGTAAGCATTCAAGGTAAACTAATGTGTCTATCACAACATTCACTTTGTTTTTTCACTTAATTTTTCACCCGTCTGTGGAATAAATCGGTATCGCAAGTTTCACTTACTATACAAGAAACGATGTTGAGCAACATTTAAAAAAGTTCTTAGTTTTGATTAGTTGCGTCTTTTTTTCTTATGTTAATAATTTTCTCTTTTTATTTAAACTCTTTATATTCCAGTATGTTTTATATAAACTAGGGGTCTCTGCTGAGTAACTATAATTTAAGTTGAAACCAAATTTAAAATTTTTAACAAAACAGCAATTTACGTACTGACATACACTTCTTAGGATAAAGCACAAACCACTCATGTTTAATAAAAATCTTTGAGTTTAATAAGCTTTATTTTAAACAGATAACCCCTTATATACTGATTCGTTTTCGATATTTTCCCTATAGTCAGTGGCATTTGATGGATGAAATTACTAAAACTAAAATATTTTTGTAATTAAAGAGGTAACTATACGATTACTACAAATGACCAAAATATAGAAAACAATAACTTGAGAGAGACAGTTACTTAAAAAAAAATTAATAGAATAAATTTCCTTTAATTATGTATAAAAATAATAAGATGTTAAATGACACAAAATGGCTATATTTTATTTAAAAGTTTGAGTATTATAAAACCAAATAGAATTTTTTTTTACCCGTATGCGCATTTCGGTCGTATATACAACTTATTTACATATTAAGAGTTCATTCAGAAGAAGCGAAATAAAATGAACTGCGCAGGTCAATTATAATTATAGATATTGCTAGTTTTTAACATTATTGAGTATAGTTCTTATATTTACCATAAGAAAGATTGTTAAAAGATTTTTTAACTTTTTTGCTCTAGTAAAAGTAAAAAAGTGAAAAAAAAAATCATCCGAGTGAATACTATCCGGCTCATTTTTTGAAGTAAATAACATACAAAGAGTGAAATTTATAGTTAAAAAGATAGTTAAAGGGAATATATTAAAATTATTATATAATATAATAGTAAATTTAACTATTATTAATAAGAGCTTAGTAGCTTAATAGTGTTTGTAGAAAAATTACATAAATAGAAACAGTTAAAATTTATTTTTACCTACATATGTATGTCAACATTAATTTTTCACTTTATTCATTTTACACTCACTTTTTGAGTTGACAAGTGAATGTTGCGATACCGAAATTGTCATCCGGACGGAAAAAGAGTGAAGTGAATGAAAAAGTGAAGGTTGCGATAGACACATGAAACTCTATGGTGAATTCATTTCTCAAAAAAATGTTGGCCGCATTCTGCATTTTTTTTTATCTTTCGCGTTCGTTTCTTGAAAAAGTGTTGACATAAAAAAAAAATTGGTGATTTTTTCTAAAAAATTCTGCATTTAAATTTTCGACGGTTCTGCATTTCACTTCACTTGTACAATCAGACAACACAATAAAAAAAATTAAAAAAAAAAAAAAAAAACAGGAAATATCAAATGTCAATATTTCATGTAGACAAGTGACAAGTAAAATCTAAATAAAAATGTTAAAGAATTTAGTAATAATTTCTGGGAAAAATTTCATTAAATTTGGACGAAGCTTTTGGATACTTCTTCATCGTTATCTGATGAAGAGATTTTTTATTAATAAAAACAAAATTAAATAGAAAAGCAGTGTAGGAAACATGAAAAAAAATGCAAACATTTTTTTATTCGTTTGTGAGATGAAGATAGTGCAGAATTCTGTGTTTTGCAAGCAGAACTGTAAAAATGTTGCATTTAGGAATGCAAATTTTTTTTTTTTCGAGAAACGAATTCACCAAAGCTACTGAAAGACGTAGATATTGGATGTTGCCAGAGCCCAAGAAAGTTTCAATACTGAACACTCGGTGGCGATACCAATAATATCTTTTAGAATACATAAATTATTATAATTTCGAATCATATTAAGCCATCCAAAACACTTGTGTTTTTAGAGTATAGGTTGGTAAAGTGGCAAATTAAATAAATTGCAAACAATCATTAAAACCGAACTGCGTAGATCATTCAATAGGTATTTGTAATGCTTTGGAGATATGTTTTTAAAATTATTTGAAAATAAATTTCGAATTTTCAAAGCTTCAGCGGGATTCAAATTTATTTTCTTCAGGTTTAATCACACAGCTATCAAATATTCAACTGATAAAAACATTTTTCGCTGCAGAAATTGACGAAAAAAATACACATACGATAAAAGTACGTAACTGTCAAATTTTGTTTGGTTGAAATTTTGACAGTGTTTCTGAAAAAAATAACTAGAAAATCTAGCTCAATTCAAAATGTTTAGTTCTTGACTTGAATACCGCATAAAACACGTCAATATTATGACAAGTCCGTAATTTGACCAAATTGAGATTTAAAAGTTTTTAAATACTAAAGCTAAAAATACATATTAATAATTTTTTTTCCTATTGATGACTGAAAGCTTCTATTATAATATATCGGATAAAATTTTCTATAATAATTGATGCTGTATGATGTAATTTTCACCATGATTTATTTGATGCAATCATTAAGTTTATAAATTAATGAATCATAAATTAACACCATGAAAAAAATCATGTGTTAATGGTCTTATTCGAATAATGATCTTTTGAAGTTTTAGAAAAATATTGTTGCTATAGATCGTGATAGTAATAATAATATTGTGTAAGTTTAAAGGTATAATCCATTTAAATACAGTTGATAAAATTAAGTTAAAACTTAAATTGACAATTTTCACTGACGTTCCCAATCGTGATCTGGCAATTAACTGTAATTCTATTTTATTCTATCTTTAAATTACGTAATATTGCGTTTATTGTGTATTTAATCAAATTATGCTTGTCACTTACATGTACAGCGTTATTTATGATTGAGAATAAGGGCACATAGGAAGAACTAATTATTAAATTATAGTAAAAAAAAACTATAAAGCAAATATTTACTATTTTTTTATTACTACCTACCGTTGATACATGTTTTTTCATAAGCAAGATGTAACGTCAAATATCCGCATATATGTATTTTTTTTATTGAAGAATATCTGCAAAAAATATTTGTAAATAATAAAAATAATATATCATAATAGTGTTGACATTCGTTTATTACACCTTCAGTGACTTTTAACTCTTTTGGCACTACAGTAAATATATTTTACATTGTATTTGTTCAAAACTGACCTACTATGTTGAACTATACTTTAGAAAATCTTCTCAAATCAATATTGCCTATTGCAACACAAAACAAAACAAACAACAGTTCTTTCATAGTAGCCGCACGGTCAATCATTCGATTATAGCATATAATAACCGAAGGATTCAACTCCAAATGGCACATATTGTAATTATTTTTTTTCTAAGAATACAAAATTCCATATATTCCACATACGTGATCATGATCACTTCATAATATGTTTTTCTGTTTTTGTTTTAAGAACCTACGTTATGAGCGGGATAGAGCCTTTCACTTAAGTATTTACATATTATATTGTATACGTCTTAGTCAGAAGAAAAGATAATAAATAATACTTTTATTGAATTATTATTTTACTAACAAATAGCATTGATTCAGAATAATGCTTATATAGATAAATATAAACTGAAGAAAAAAATTATCGCTAAACTTGAAAATTTAATTTAAGATTAAAGGAAAAAAAAAAACTAAAAAACAAAAATATTAACAAAAATATTCACGCGAACTAACAAATCAGATTGTTTCTTAGATTAAAGATTCTAATAAATAATGATAAGATAACAATAATTTATAAACTGTGAATCGAAATATATGTCAACGAATGATTAATAACAATATAAAGAATCAATAGAACACTTTCTTTCATAAATATTGAAATGACCTATAATTGAACATTTTTGTCAGTACAAGAAAAAAATAAGTTAAGGTATTTTTGTTGATTTTTCGATAAATTGAAAATTATCGCCCAGGCTACGCCATGGGCTCCTTTCGATCCATAAGCGTTTTCGTAAAGTAAATCGGAGCAGTTTTTTCAACAAAAAAATGTGTGTTCAGAGCGTGATCTATATGCTCTATATAAAATTGTCGAATGTATATAAAATCTAATAAAAATTATTGAATTATTGACGTAATTTATTTTTATGATAGCTGAATGTATATAAAATAGTATAATAAATAGTATAATAAATTATGAATGACTAAACCAAATACTAATGTTATGACATTTATGACAGCTTTAGCTTTGTGTTGTTTTTTTTATTAAATCAGAGCGCTCTGAGTATGCTGTGGTCAGATTACACTCTGTATGCTCTGACAGTGCCCTATAATTCAAACTATATTATCAAAATGAATCAAATACCACTCCATCAAAACAGAAATATTTCTATTTGGAAAAAGTATATCTATATATATTTAGTACAGAAATTAGATAACATTTATATATATGTATTATATAACTACAAGCCTACCTACACCCTAAATAAAATTAAGTTCTTAATTCGTTTTAAAAATAAGTAATTCTGATTATTTGTGTTTTCTCAGAATTGTACTACGTTTAAACAATTGAAAAGCCCATTTATTTTTATTTTCTAGACATAACATAGTTAGTCATAGCTAAGGTGTGTGGATAAATTGGTCAATGAAATTATTAAAAAACTACATTTTATGCCTATCTCTTTTCAGATAAAAATAATAAAATTCAGCTGTTTTTTTTTATATATTAGGAAAGATTGTAGATATGGGGGTTTTTATGTTGTACTTTAAATAATTTTCATTATTGTTTTTTTCTTATAGTTTTGTATGGTTAAATAAAAAAAATATTTACAATTTTTAAATATAATAAAAGTTGTAAATAAATAAAAATAAAATTGAAAATATATATTTTATTTTTATCAACATTGAGCCAAAGCCATCTAACGGATGGTAGAAAAATTAATAATTTTAAAATTGAAAAATATTTTTAATTGTCATTGAAATAATGATGTAAAATATTTTCAATGTTTTTCATCCATCTTAATGCTCTTATTTCAAACCAAAATGAAGAATGTAAATATAAATACGTATCTAATCTTAATTTTAAGTAACCTATAGTTTATTTATATTTTGAATTGACAACAACCAAAAACGAACAAATGACATCAAGTAAAACCAATTTATGTTGGTATTACTGAATGTAATTCACATTCGTCGGCGAGTAAAATAGAAATAGATCTATTTTTTGATTCACTTTTGCATCTTTGTGAAACCATAAACATCGTCTAATTTATACACTTCCATTTATCAATCATTTAACATATATTTTTCATAATCTAGTGCTTATGTGTAGAATTTTGTTATTTTTGAATGTATACTAAGTAAATTTAATTGTATTTTTAATTAATATATGAAATGTAATTGTAAATTGTTTGAGCTAAATAGTATAAAATAAATAAATAAATACGATCACTTTAAGTACGGTACAGCAACTTTACAACATAAAATGGAACGAATTACATTTTACTAGTATTTATTTATTAATTTTCTGATATACAACTTTCAGATATAGAAAACTACTATGTACTGGTGACGGCAACTAGTCCAAATAATGCAGTTCCATTTTATTTAAGTACATACATATATTAATATTTTTCTTTATGAATAATGAAATAAAAATTAAACAACTATGCCCTGATCAGCAATTCGAACGCAGGACCTTACGCTTAGTTGTCACTTATCACCTAACATAAATATAGAACCAAAAAAAAAAACAAATTTGAAAAAGTTTATAAAATAAAGTACAAAAGTATAAGCACAAAATAATGTCAAATTATAGGTACATAATAATTGAATTCAAGAATAAGTTGGTAACCCTAAACTTTATTAAAAAACATCTTCAGATTTTTCTTATTTTTATAACCATTCTAATTAGAGTGGTCATATTAATACTCTTTTGATTTGAAATTTACAAAATTATTAAAATCACTTAATTCAAATAAAACAAAATCACAAATTAAAATATTATAATTTTTCAGAAAATATTTAAAATTATAAAATATAAATAAATCTTAACATTATGGTTTATTTGAAATCATAAAATTTCAATTGTAATATAACCCAAATCCAATACGTACATTTATCAAATTTGTCATGGTAATTTTCTACTCATTTTTCTTATATAAATTCTCTTATAATCAAATGTCAAAATATTGTTTTACTACTCAAATATTTATTTTATTTCTACGATCAATTATGAGTTTTTTTAACTCTTGATTCTTGAGTATTATTAATGAGTTTATTTAATGTTTATTTTTAGTACCAGTATATACCACTATATATACAGTCTTACCTTACCTTAATTAAATAAATACACGATCAATTAATGTGAGTTTTAATTCTTGAGTACTATTTATTATGGAGTTTGTTTAATATTTTATTTGTTTTGTACCTTACTTGAGATGGAAATGAAAGAAATAAAAAAAAAAACGTGTTTTTTATTGTTGTTTGTGTACAACACCTTAAACAAATTTATTATAAAAAAGCCGGTTCTATTTACAGATATAATTATGTTTGTTTGTATAGAATAGTTACATTACATTATTTTATTATAAAATGAAATTCAATAAAAACGATAAAAAAAAAACATAACAAAAATTTATACGTTTTTATTCTCTTCAAATTTAATTTAATTCTTCTCTTTAGATATTCTCTTATATTTGACAGCAGTAATGAAGTGAATATTCAATGATAGGAAAATGCATTTAGGTATTCTATTTTTAATATTGTGAATATTATAAATTTAAATAATTGTGAAAAAATATATTAAATATTTATTTATGTAACGAAGGGCTATTAATATTTAGTTTTCACATTTAATAATTCTAAAATAATAAATTTAAATCAATATTCATAGGTATGTGTGTGTAGGTATATAATTTTGTTAGATTTATTAAATTGTTTTTTCTAAACTATTAAATTGTTATTTCTAAGGTGTTTTCAAAATATCGGTATTCATATTTAAAGTTTGAACAAAAAAAAATACGAAAATTGTCCACATCCTAACGGAAAAAGATCTTTAGCAAGTAGCACATATTCTAATGTATGTACTAAGTTCTGGTTTAAATAAATAAATAAAATATATATTTGTGAGCGTGTACCTAATAATTGTGCAATGCAATATGCAACTTGTTAGATATTCCATTGATATTTTTTTTTTATTTTGATTTTATTTTTATATTTTTGATTTTCATTTTATTTAATAACGGTCCTCCTATTTACTTTATGTTATTAAACTTGTTGATTTGTACGATGGTGAAAACCAGTTTAGAGGTTTATAATACATAGATGTGCATGATAAAATGAACAACCAAACGAACCAACAAAACAACCTTAAAAAATCCTACAATGTTTTTGGAGATGAAGAAAAACAGATGCAGTTGTTGAGTTAAAATGAAAATGAACAAATTCATTCTCTCTATACTTTACTTAAATTCTATTTTCTCTTTATTTCTCTTTCTCATTCTCTCTCTGTTGTTGATGTTGTTTGTTAATTCTAAAATGGTGCGATCTTTAATTAAATTTTCTGCAGTGTACTGAAATTTTCATGATTTTCTTTTTTTTTTTGTTTTTTTTTTTGTTTAAGAAATGTACAAAACAAAATCAGAAAATTTTTTTTGAATCATAAATCGATCATTGCGCTCGCATTGGACATATAACTGGAAAAATACATAGATAATGTTTAGGTAGGTACTAAATTAACTAAATCGAAAATAGGAATGGTAAAAAAAAATAAACCACTAATAAAATTTCAGTTTTTCTCGAGACGTTGCTGAGTAAATATAACGGTTACCGCATTGATATTTCCGTTTTAATATCGGTTAAAAAAAAAAAATAAAATAAATAACTGTGCTTAATTTAAAAATTAACATATTTCTGCAAATTAATTTATTTAAGCCTGAAATTTTACCGTTAGTAGTGTCAATATTGGTGTTCGATTCAATTTTTTTTTTATTTTTTAGTTTTATAACTAAAATTTATTTTGTAATCCGAAAAAAAAAAAAAAAATTGATATAGAATCGTGTCATAAAAGCAAAAACAACGAAAATTTGTGTTATATAAAAAATTCAAATGTAAAGTATTATTATTAATAATAATCATAATAATAATAATAAAAAAAATATACCAATTTAAGATATAAATATTATTGATAAAATTTTTTTGCTAAAAAATAACACAGTCAAATTTCATATTTGGAGTGAAAACTTCTTTTAAAATGAGTCTCTGAACTCATTTTGATGTTAAAAAAAATACATAATTTTCTGTTCTTAAAAACTGAATTAATTCATAATTAATTAACATAAATGAATTTTTTAAACTTTTTTTTTTAATTTTTATTATAGTATTGAACTAATTTCGTGATTATTTTAGAAAAATAAAAATAAATAAATAAATTATAATATTTAAAATTATAATTTTAAAAAATATAACTAAAATAACAAAAAAAAAAAAAAAACAGAATTATAAAAAATTTAATCGAAGTTTTATTAGCTGTCATTTAGACAGTTATGATACTGTTAAAAAAAAATTTCTTAAATATTGTTTTTGACATTTATTAGTCACCCAAATCGTTAAAAAACATAAAATAGAAAAAGTTATTTTTATAGAAGAGAAATTCAAAAAAATATTTAAAATTTTAATGAGTTTCGAAATAAAAAAGATCGAAAATAACAAGTTTTCGATAAATTATTGTTTAAATTCATGTTATAAGAATCAGCAGGAAATATCAGTTCTTATTTACAAAAAAAAAAAAATGAAAAGTTGCATTTATTCAATAAATTTTAATTCAAAAATTTTTTTTTTTTTTTTTAACTAAAAAATGTAAATTTTATTCTCTATAAATTTTTTTTTAATATCATTGCATCAGTGTGTGTATGTATGCATGTGTTTTATATAAAATTTAAGTTGAACTTCTAGTTCTTTTGTTTTGTTGGTTTTATTTGTTTATTTTTTGTTATTCAATAATTGTCATAAAATTTTTAAAAATTGAAAGTTAATATTTATTTTATTCGAAGAATAGTTAATAGCCTTTTTAGTTATGGTAAATATTTTTCTAATATTTAAATTAAGAATGTCATTGAATTTGTAAATGGAACGTGTTTTGGGAGAAATTTCACTTACTAATAGTAAATATATTCAAATATAGAATAAAAAATATATAAAATACAAAATATCTAAATAATTAACATATAAAGGCCCACATTTCGAAAGGAAATAGGATCTGTAGTTGTCCTGCAAATTTATCTGTCCATTGTTATAAATAAATAAAAGAATTGATAAATAATTATAAATGTGGCTTTGGTAGTCGAGTGATAAAGCACTCGAGTGTAGTAATGTAACGACCGAAGAAGCACGGGTTCAAACCCCGTGAGAACCGAAAAAATTTTTCAAATGTTCCAAATTACTCAAAATGTAATTTTCAATACAACCACATTGGTTCAAATATAATTTAATAATTAATAAAGATAGAATATAACTAATAAAAATAATACAAAAATATATACCAAATAATTAATAGAATAATTTAAATAAAAAGGTCCACATTTCAAAAGGGAAAAGGACCTATAAAGTTGGCCTTCAGATTTATCTGTAGGATCAACTGTTAAAATAAATACATAAATAATATTGAATGAAAAAAATGCTTAACCTCTTAATGCAAAATTTAAGTTTAGATTAGATACTACAAATTCATTATAGTTATCCTCAATTGTTTCTTTGTCTAAAAATTGGTTTGGGAGCTTTTCGGATATATTGTCAAAAATAAAAAATGAAATAAATATGATTTAAATTTAATGTAGGTCTACCTGATCTAAACAAATGTGGATATTTATTGGTAAATATTTTGGGTAAATTATTGGGATAAATAATCGAGGAAATTTAAAAATTGGAACTGGCTAATTATTCTAATTAATAGTATCGAAAAAGTCTAATCTCTTACTTATGCTTGAAAATTTTCAAATGTAAAAGAATATAAATTTTCCTTGTCCAAAACACAAATTATTATTGTATTGTGTCTTTGTGAAGTTTCAAAAGATTGTGTAGAATTTGCTTTCGTAATTTCGAATATTCAGTCATCCATTGGCTTCCTTCTATTCTTCCTCTACAAGGAATTTGATTTTATTTATTTATTTATTTATTTTGTATTTGCCCTGCAGATATTTTAGTTTTTTTTTTGTGACATCTACTAACTTGATTAACTTTACTGAACTATCTTATAAATATTCAAATGAAAATTGATAAATATTTTCAGCTTAAAACGTATCTATTTATTATTTACATTTAATTTTTATTGTCCAAAAATATTTTGAATGTAGACTGAATGATATATTTTGGTAAAATTTTGTACGACTGAAATTTCGTATACCTTAAATTTCGATGAAGATTTGATAAGATAATGAAATGAGATTTATTAATGGTGTGTGCCTAATGAGATGACAAATTCTAATTTTTTTTATGCTCTTTACAGTAACTTTGGTATAGAATTACCTTTTCATGCTTAATTAAGTACGATACTACAATTTTACACTCCAATATCTACATATTTTCGAACATTTATTTATCAAATTAGTGGCTACTTCAACTCATTAAATGTGGAAAACTACTGCTATTGTCAGGAACTAAGCCTTCTTAAATAGAATAGCTGAATTTTTGATTAAGTTGTTACTGTACCAGATTTATACTCTTAATTATTTTTTGTCATTTATTTTATCCCAATGACAAATGGTACTGGACTAGGTCGAAAAACCCATAAGGCATTATAACAGCTTTCTTTTCTGCTTCACTCTCTTTGGAAGTATAGGGCTTCCACAAAGCTCTTCCATCTGACTCTGATCTGCGCTAGGTGTTTAATTTTACTCCCTTTTCTATTGTTATTCTTTATTTTTTTATGGATTGCTCTGCGGCATGTTTCCCGCGGTTTCCATGTTTCCGTGTTTCCATGTTTGATCGCCATCCATGTTTGATCTGCGGCATGTTTCACGCGGTCTACCTCTTTTTCCCTGCAGATTCCAATCTAATGCCTGCCTTGCTTTATAGAATTATATGACAGATATTCATATATAAATTAAAATTTGAATTTGAATTGATTAATTTGAAATTTGTCTGGTTTGTGTCTTGGAATTAACAAATTCGAAATGTTTCTAATTGATCAAAACTCAATTCTAATTAAAAACATAGTTATAGTTATATATAAATCAAAAATAAAATACTTACATACTTAATATATTTTTTAAAATTAATTAACATATTTTTAATTGGCATTTTAAAATTTTGTATAGTTTGGTACTTCTCGTAAACGTCAAAAAAACGACAATAGGCCTTTCGTTAAATTAACGCTTTTCGTTAAATTTACGTTAAGGCTTAATGGTTTTCGTTAAATTCAAGTCAAAACATAAATCTATATACTTAAGGTTAACTAGCCAACTTAAGTTACAGCTGGTAAAACTTCATTTGATTTGACAATTTGACAGAAAAAAACACCATTTTGAATTTTTTTCAAGTTGATTATATGCAAACCCATAAGAGCGTACATGAGCTGGACATTTATGTAGGCTAACTTATACACTGCTAGTTAGGTCCAATAATTAAAAATTATAAATGTTTTTGACACGTCAATCATAAACTCTAAAACTGTTTGAGCTTCAATTTTTTTTGCAGAAATGAACGCAACAAAGTATTAGTTTTATGTTTCATTGCTACTGCAAGGAAAATCATATTTTTGTTTTCATTTTTGCTGTATTGTTGGATGTTAAATTGACTCAAATGAAATTAAGGTCAATATTTTTAAATTTATTTCTAGTCTAATCTATAAATAGTCTTCTACGGGTGAGCCCTTCGCATTCACAGAGCAGATGTTCAATAGATTCTTCCTCTATATCACAAATTCTGCGTTGGTTCTTTTCAATTAGACCCATTTTATAGAGATGTTTCTTTGTTGGGCAGTGGCCTGTTATTATCCCTGCCAAGATACGTACCTGTTTCCTGTTGAAACTGAGAAGTGTTTTAGTTTTCTTGAGCGAGCGTTCAGGCGAGCATTTTTGCTTGACGGTTTCCAGGAACGTTGGCCCACAAATCTTTAGATTTTTGCTCTACCCAAACTCTTAATTGCATCTTAGCTGTACTCAGGGGAATTCCACAGAACGGACTTGGACCAATGAAAGAATAAGGCTAGATAATCTGCAGCTTCATTTCCTGCAATGCTGGAATGCCCTGGTATCCACATTACTGTGACTTTATAAGTTTTTGCCAGGGTTTTGAGTATATCTAAGCAATCCCATATATATTTAGAAATTTGTTTTTTTTTTCAATAGTTATATATAAATGTTCACTATACATACTATGTACTACTAGGCTCTATAGCAATTTGCTTTATTAAAATGTTTTTAATAATGTTATTCATTTCTGAATGAACATTATTTTGTTGCAATTATTTAATATACTTGTATCATCCACTAATTTTGTTCAAATGTCTTTTCAAACTTTAATTTCCAATCATCAAATTACTTTTCATAAACGTCAATGATAAATGCAAATAATTGCTAAATTATTGATGTTAAAATCAAATGCAAAAGTTTTCAACAAATGAATGTCAAATTGATGACGTTTACGAAAAGTACCAATTGACAAATTAAATTGTCAAAGAATTGACCATTGTATGTAGATGATTAGAGAATTAGAGTTAAAATTAGTGTTTGACACACGCTCTAAGACTATACACCCACTGACACACACTCTAAGACTATACTAGTATAGTTGTTAAAATGCATACATTCGTACAAAATATTAAGTCGTCTTAAGACTATTATAGTTAGGCCTCTATTATAGTACTAAATGCAGACTTTAGTAATCTTAAAAAATTATTAATTATTTTCAGTTTAAAAATTAAAAATCCAATTAAATTTCCAAAATTATCTAATAAATTTTTTTTCTGTCGTAAATAATTGAGCATAATAGCATGTTCGCATTGTGTTTAAATTAAATTTTTTTAATATGGTTGGAAAAAAGCGTTCGCATTATAACTAGTTAATTAATTATAGTTAAGTTTGACGTTTTGTTTTTACTTCGCTCACTGTCACAACAAATTTCGTTGCCACCATAATATGGAGAGAATATTTTAGAAAAGAAAAGAATCATCATATGCATCCAAAAGTGAATAAATTTGAAATCATTTTTGATTGTCAATGTAATCAATGTATTTTTTTAGGTAGGTCTAGGTACGAATTTATTTAAAAAAATTTTGTTTAAATTTTTACTGGTTTGAAACTTCAAAAATATCGTCTTATAAAATATTGCACAAAAAAAAAAAAATTTTACAATAAAAATTACGATACAACATAAAAGCAGGGTTGTGAAAGTAAATTTAACATATTTTAACTGTGATTTATGTTTAACTAGGGTTACAACTATGAAAGTATGATTAGTTTTATATGAAAAAATAAATAAATTACATAAATTACGCTTATACTATTGTTAGGAACTTAATCATAGTTAACTCGGTAAATGTAAACATAGCATAATCGAATTAGGGGATAATAGTAATTATTTAATCAATAATATAAAATCGAAAAAAATTGAATTTAAATTTTTTCACAAATATTTCTTTATACAAATATGTAGTTACAAAATATTCTAGACTAAAATAATTAACTTTACAAATATTTCAGATTCTGAAACCTAACTAACTATCTAAAATAAATATTTTGATTCAAGTCAACTCTAAATTTTGTACTACTTTTTCACATGTATTAAATGATTCATTTTTAAAAGCTTGTAGAGATTTATTAATGCAATAAATTATATTTCTAATTACAAATCAATTTCCTATTAAAAATTCAAATTATCTAAAAAAAATTCATCCTATTGAATGTACTATTAAACATCTTCTTCTCCTTCCGGATTACCTTGTTCACAGGTTGTAGTAACATTATACTATTATAATATACATATATACTATAACTAGATCTAAATTATAACTTGAAATATTTCCGAATGAATCATTTCCTTTAAAAATTATAATCTCTGATTAACTTGTGAGTTGCTTACAATTATAAGTTAGTGAACTGTCGTGACGATTTTCAAATAGATTTATCCATATTTAGCTAGTAAATATATTCTTACACAACTCAACATACTTATTTGTAATATCTCAACAAAAATTTTAAAATTTACTTTAATCTGTTAGAGCCGATGATGATGATAATGATGAAATTTTTCGTTTAAAAACAAAAAATTATAAAATTTGAAATTTAATGTAAGTGTAGGTGTACAAAAAGAAATATATAAAAATAAAATAAAATCTTAGTTAAGAAATGCAAATAAAATAGTAGTAAATGGTCAGTTAATATTCCTAACGAGATTTAAAAATAAAAAAACATTAAATAAAATCTCAGTAACGTTCGTTTAGAATTATGTAAATTTTTTTTATTATTATACGAATATTTACTTTCTGAATCTGATTGACATCTATTCATATTTTGAAGTCATCATGATTCAAGTTTAAATATTGTAGTCAGGAGGTTAGAACAAGTTTTTGTTTATTTTATTATTTGAATAGATAATTAATATAAATAACATTTGATTATATTGTGTAAACATAGGAAATTTAAAAATATGTACTTAAATGTGCGAGTGTAATAAAAATGTGTATTAGAAATAATGATAGAAGGTGGTTAATAGATATCTGTAGGTACCTTGGAGTAATGTTTTTCTTTGTTAATGCATCAACTTAATAGTTTATTAAGTCTGTTGATAATTTACAATGGTTAGGCACTAATTTTGGTTAAAAAAATAAATAAAAATGTGAATATATCTGTTCATCATCATCTGATCTCACATAGGCGACTAATTGTACATATTTACTTTTTTTTTTTAAATTTTTCATACTCTTCTGTTTACGGCTGTTTTGATATTATAAAAAGAAAAATGTAGGAATACTTTTTGTAATTTAACAAATAGAAATTAGTGACCTTTTTTTTTTTTTTACTATAAAAGCTTAAACGTAGATCATTTACTACCCATTAAGATTTTATTTTATGATTTTGAAATTGTTATTTTAAATTTAACAAAAAAAAAAAAACAGAAATTAAATCTTTAAGAAAGTAAGAATAGCTTCGTGGGATTAAAAATTATTGTTTTCACTTTAATTTAGTTTTTTTTTATCAAGATGCATTGTTTTAGACTCTAGAATAACCCTTAGCCAATTTTATAATTGAAAATTTATCAATATTTAAAAAAAATATTGTTAGCCAAAACCTATGTCAGTGCACCTGTTATACTTTCGTACCGTTGGCTTTTGAAAAAGAGAATGGTTAATTGCAAAAAAAAGGAAAGGTTCGGTGGGAATTTGCAAAGTATGTTATTGATGCTCACTTTTTGCAAAATCAAACACATAATGTGTTGCGGTGGAATGCAATAGCACATTCTAAAAGTACTGACCATGAATTTCCATAACCATTTTTGAATCATCTTGGTATTTCCAGCGTGTAGGCATAGGCATTTATAGTATGGAACATTCTTCGACAGAATCGCTTAATTTTAGTACTTTCGAACTTGGGCCTTCTCCTACGGTATATCTATAAAATACAGTTAGTGTTCCAACAATAATACACCGATGGCAAAGTGTTGATGAGACGGTGATGTGAGTGATGTTTCTTCACTCTGCCAAGAAAGCTTAGACCAGTTTTTGAAGCTCCCGCCCATAAATGTGAATTATACTCCATTTTACATGATCCTATATGTAAGCTTTATAAATGTTACACGCTGGGTGGCGCATTAGGTAGAGCACCTGCCCAAAGGTCCCAGGCTCGATTCCCGATGAAGGAAAAAAAAAATCGGTTTTATCGGTTTTTCGACCTGGTTCAGTACCCTTTGTCATTGGGATAAAATAAATGACAAAAAATAATTGAGAGTATAATCTGGTAATAACCTAAAATAAAATGGAGCTAAGAAGGCTTTGTTCGTGACAATAGCAGTAGTTTTCCACATTTAATGAGTTTATAAAGCCAGCAATTTGATAAACAAATGCTCGACATATTGTAAATGTTGTAGTGTAAACTTGCAGTACCGTACTTAATTAAGCACGAAAAGGTGATTCTACCTAAGTTACTGTCAAGAACATAAAAAAAAGCAATCAATAGGTCTGATATTTGGTCATTAAACTTATTTTCATATAATCTACATCTTTTCAGTTAAACAAAAAAAAAAAGGGAATATAGAGCTGCATTGCGCAGTAACTTAAATTGTATCACTTAATGTTGTTACAACTATTTTATTGCAAGCATTTCGAATGTAAGCGATTTTATGAGTAAAATAAAAATTTAGTAAAATTAAAAAATGAACATTATATCTACTTAACAATTTAGTTTAAAAAATATCGCTGGTAATTTTTTCAACTTATTTTTCTTATAATTTCTTTTTTCTGACTTGTGCACAATCACCAAATCAAAAGCAATGTTCTAATCTTAATGGAGTACTAAATTTTTATATATAGACGAATACGTCTTGTTGGAATCACGTCAATAGAGATAATCTATTTTTTTTCAATTGCTGATGTGTTTAAATGATGATTTCTATTTACCCTGTTACAATAACAATATTTTGTTCCAAGAAATATATAAAATGAGTCCAAATGTAGTTTAAGAATACTGCACCCAATATGCTTACAAATCCTGTTTAATTCAATTTTTAACATCACGATTAGTCTTTTAAAAGCTTTCTGCATCCAAACAATAAATTTAGTTTTTTTCTGTGAAATCTAAAACAAAAACTAAAAGTAATTCAGAAGTAAACCGAAAATGGATAAATGAGTTTCGTCACTAAATAATTTTTTCACAATTATCCAATTAATCCATCACAATTAATAATACGTATTGTAATTTCGTTTTACTGTGATTTATCAGATTTTGTGTTAAATTTTCTAGAATTCATATAATTGAAGTATAACTCTTTAAATACCACTCATTTTATCCCCCACATATTACTGAGAATAATAATTTGTTATTTTCGAACTTTTATTCGATGATTTGACTTTTGATGAAAAATCTATGTATAGAATTATGTTTTACATTACATTATACGTATGTACATATTACTTTATTATATATATAAAAAATATATTCTTATAATAAATAATTAATACTTAAGTCATTATAATCGACTTTTAATTTATAATTTTATTTTTTATAATAAATCTTTCATAATATCGATGAATCGTATAAATTCCTAGAGTTCAATACAGTTCATACATTATCGTATAAAATTTCTTTTTTAATTGAAAAATAAAAAAATAAGCAAAAAAAAAAATAAGTTGCATTTTAAAAAATGTTTTTTTTTTGCAAATTCTTCCAAAAACAAAAAATCAACTGAGGTTAGGTTATTTCGTAAATATGTAAATAATAATAATAATAATGATATTATGTATAAAAAAAATTACGAAATTTATATAAAATAATTACCGTAGGTTCAATTTAAAATAAAAATGTGGTAATATTTTAAATCGAATTTGGTGACATTATACTCCACCTAAAATTGTTTAATTTATTTTAAATGTTGACAAATTGATGAGAAATTTTATAAAAATAAAAATCTGTACCTACATATGAGTGGCAGGAGTTTTTAAAGATCAAAGATCTTAAAGAGTGTGGTATTTTAATATGTCATTTTATTTCTGGAAATTTTTAAACTACTACTACTTCAATTAATGACTTTCCATCTCCAAATTAATCTCAGTTTTTCATGTTGATTGAAAAATAATAAAAAAATTTTGGTATTTATATAATTTGTATTTGGACAAATTTTAAATCTGATTCGGTAAGTATAAAAAATTGAGTGCGCATTAAAATAAATTGAAATGTAAAAACTCATTCTTGCAAAATGGATTGTATAGTAATAAGGTTGTTTTTTCCCACTCATAAGGT
This sequence comes from Argyra leucocephala, assembly GCA_963942445.1. Classification (NCBI taxonomy): domain Eukaryota; kingdom Metazoa; phylum Arthropoda; class Insecta; order Diptera; family Dolichopodidae; genus Argyra; species Argyra leucocephala. The sequence continues at coordinate 54,647,984 of OZ012677.1, read as the reverse complement.
TAGGTACTTTTAAAAATTATCAAATTAAAAAAAAAAAAACAAAGAGATTATGAGAAGTAATTAGAATGGTATTTTGGTCATGAGATATGGCAATGGTGCAAGAGTGCAATAGATTTCTATTAAAAGTCAGAATGTCTGTTATTTTTCATTTGCCGAACTTTCGATTTTAAATTACGATAAATTGCACAAAATACGAAACTATGAATCATTAATAAAATTTTTGTTATTTTTAATTTTTTGCTCATTTATTGTACAGAAATTTCGTCAATAGAGTTTAAATGTATATTATATTGCTTTAAGTGCATCGGTGCATTATTATATTGATGCATTTTCGCTTTGATACATTTTCGCATTGGTGAAAATCGGTTCATTGATACATTTTCGCATTGGTGAAAATTGGTGCATTAATGTATTGTTGTATTGGTGTATCGGTGCATTACTGCGTTGGTACATTTTATTTAAATTAAATGCATCATTTAACTTTTCGATCTGTTCAACATTGGTTTTTAAAATGTTCTTTTTCAGTACTGTGTTTTCAGTACTACTTTCAGAATGTGCTAGAATGCATACAACTTGACGCTTATTAATTAAAAATACGAATCAAGATTTTATTAAAAGGCAAGTCCTCTTTGACTTATAGAAAATTGTAAATTTTCATAAAGATAGATAACATAACTAGTTAATAAACATTAGAGATCGTTAGTTGAAAAAATCAACAATATCACAATTCCCAACAATGAATGCAAATAATGTAACAGTAAAATCTGGATATGTCAAATATCGGTGATTTAATGCTTGTAGAAATGAACTGCAATGAGTTTAGTAAAATTTTAGTTGGTATCTAAAATATCCAATATATTTAGTGAATAAAATAGAAATTTTTAAATGACAGTTGATTTAAAATTTAAAATGTCATCGCGGTCGTTACTTCAATTTGAATATTTTCTATAGAGCTTATGCTATTTTTGATTTTTCGATGAATTTGGAAATAATTTTCAGTGATTTTGTTATCCAGTTTCAGTTTCAGTTTCAGTGAAGTTGATTAAATTATTGTCCAATATGAAGTAGGTATAGTCTTTTGTAGTTATTATGTATACTATATATATATGTTAGTCCAAGGTTTGTTTGTTAGTATACTTTACTCAGTTATATTTTAAATAAATTGATTACTTTTCATGTTATTAATAATTATTATATGATATTCATATTGTATCCATATTGTAAATGTGTGTGTGTATGTGTAGAAATTAAAAAAAAAAATGAATGAATATTGCATGTTATTGCAAATAAATGGAATTTTCTACCGTTAAAATTTTTAGAATAAATTTATCTATAGAGAGAAAGTTGAAATAAAAAACTGAATATACAATAAATGTACATTTAATTTTTCACATAAAACAATACATTGAATTAAAATTGAATTAATTATAATTAAAAAATATTATAATTAAATCAAATTAATTAGTAATAAAGAAAATTTATAATTGAAATTATAATTTTGAACACTTTAAATCCATTTTCATTCCAAATGTTGTTAAAGTAAATCACTATTCAACATTTAACATAATACATTTAACAAAAAAAAAAAAACAATATTTAAGAAATTAATGTTTAAACTTAATATTAAATTAATTTTTTGTTGCAAATTTCTTTACAGAGTATAATATAATAAATAATATTCAATTAATGAAAATAAAAAATTGATATTAAAAAAGAATATTATTAATGAATAAATATATATATAATAATTAATTAGAATGAATCGTTATGATAATAAAAATAAATTAAAAATAAATATATTATAACAACGAAAATAAACAGAAACAAAAAAAAAATAAACTATACTAAAACTAGTTAATAAATCTTAATATAAATTCAAAAACAAAAAATCATATATCATAATATATGTATGCAATTCCTAATCATAAAAATAAAATTATTAACAAATAAAAAGAAAGAAAAGAAAAGTCTACTTAAAAATCTTTTCTAAAGATAGTTATACTTACTTTTTTAACCTACTTTCTTCTTTTTTCTTCATAAATATTTGAGTTAGTCAACCCAACTCATAACATAAAAACGATAAAATTTAAAGTGAACCACGTGAAGATTTTCGCGAAATAAACAATTAAAAGAAAAACAACAATAAAATAATAAAAAACAGAGAATTAAGAAAAATAAAATTTATTTTATCTCCATTGTTTATTTTTGAAAGTTTTTTTTTTTTTTTCAAAATCCTATAATAAAAAGTTCAGTTAAAAAGAGGTGAAATAAAAAAGACTTGTTACAAGGTGTTTTTCTTGAATTTCTAACATAAATTCTTCTGTTATTTCACATTTTTAAATAATATTATTAAATTTACACAAATATTATTTAATGTTGGGTTGTAAATAATAATATACAAAAAATATGTATGTATAATTTTCTAAAGAACATCAATTTCAAAACTTTGAGATTTTCAATCAAATGAAATGTAAATACATACCTATACTTGTTGAGTTATAATTTAAACGCGTATCTAAATAACAAAAGAAATACTAAACAACAAAAAATTATTATTATAACTACTAAAATTGTAATTAAAGAAAGAAAGAAATACATAGAAAATAATAATAACAAAAGGGAGATATAGAAAAAAAATAAATAAAAAAAGCAAAATAATTGCATAGTACATTACAAAGTATATATATTAGTACACAGTACACACGCATACTATATTTATACTAAGTAATAAAATAAATTTTTCAAATTTAATCTAGAAATTATCGTCACTGAATCTTAAAACATAACAGGCAAAAAATCAATCCATATAAAACAAAAAAAAAAAATCAAATATCCACCTATCATCTTAAATCAACAACAACAGGTATATATATATACTTGAAAAAGGTGTACTTTTATAATTAAAAACAATAAACAAAAACAAAAAAAGAAGAAAAATCCATAAATAATAAAAATATACATAGGTTGATAAATTTTATTTTTGTTTTACAGTAACACTACTAGTGTAATAAATAATTTACGGTAAAAACAAAAACATTTTTCAAATACTTAACAAAATAACGGTATTTAAATAGATATACAAAATAATGTGTTTTAAATCTAATACACATGCATGTGATGATGTGTAATTAAAAAAAAAAAAATTATTGAATTTATATTTTTGATTTTTATTTTGCTGTCATCGTCGTTATCATCGTCGTCGTTGTAGGTACATTTTGTTCGATTGTGTACTAAGTTCGTGTATGTCTGTCAGCAGTCGTCGCGCAATACATTTAAATAGCAACTTAATAAAATCAAAACTTCTTTCAAGATTCCTTTTTTACGATTTCGTTGTTGTTGTTGTTGTTGATGTATTTATATAAATAATTAATAACTGGTGGTTAATAAATAATAATTACACAATATATATATATACGTACATATATATTGTGTGCAGTTTGCAATTTTTCATTTTCGAATTGCAAATTATTAATTTTTTTTTTTTTTATTTTATTTATGTTTTACAACCTACGACACACAGTTCAAATTAGCTATAATAATTATAGTATTGTACATATATATAAATATATATATGTAACTATATAAGTAACTATATATGTGTACAAGTGAGGTCTCTGTACTTGATATAGAGATAATATTGTAAAAACAAAAACAAAACCGAAAAAAAAACCGTTAGTTATCAATTGATGATATTTTATTTATTTAACGCACTGTTATCTTATTTTTTGAATAACGGTAAATAAATTTTCTGAATAACGGTAAACTAATAAATAATTGGGAAAACATTTTTTGTTTTTTTTTTTTAATTTTGATAATTTTTATGAATGAAAATAAATTAATTATATACTAGTATATATATTTACATATTTTATATATTAAATTTTAAACTGGAATTCATTTTGAAAAATTTTTTCTGTGCAAATTTTGTTGAAAAAAATAATGAAAAAAAAACAAAAATAAAAGTGAGTTTAAGAGAGAGAGAAAAAAATTTTTATTTCATTAAAACTTACGAATTTTGTATCTCTGGTTGTTATAAAATTGTTACATTTTTTTGTTTGTAACTGTTTTACTGTTTTTTTTTCTTCTTGTTTTTATACAAAAAATTTCACTTAATTGGAATTTATAAAATGTATACGTATATGTAATACATATGAATAAATTCTTGTGTTTGTATTAAAATTAAAAATTGAATTTTGTAAAAAAAATTTTGTACATGCAATTTAAGTGAAATTAATTTGAAAATATAAATGCAATACACATACATGTACAGTTTTTAAATATAAAAATTAATATATGTATGTACATATGGATATGTAAAAATAATTTTGGAAAATTGGTGGACATAACAATTTTCGAATAATTTAATTTGAGTGTTTAAATTTTTTTTATATCTTGTTTTATTTTTTTTTTACATATTATTTTAATTTTAAATTATTCATGTTTTAAATCTTAATATTTATTCATCTATTTAAATTTAAAAATAAAAGAAAAAACAAAAACAATAAACAAAATTTTGTATTGAATTCGGATTCGGATATTCAGATATAATTTTTAACACCTGTTTATTTAATGCATATATTAAAATAAAAAAAAGGTAAGTTTTATGTTATTGCTTACTTTATATGGTAATTAATTAATAAATTTTAAAAGAAAATTAATTAATTATGTAATTCGAAAAGAAATATTTTTTTTGTTTTAATTGGCGGTTTTTTTTTATTTTTGGAAAATTTTAAAATTAGTTTTTTAGTACCTACTATTTTGTCTATGGATACTTATCCATAACTGGATATTAACGACCAAATTACGGATATTGATAATTATGTTATGATGGTTACGTTATTGGAGTATTTTAAATTATTTTTAGCGGTATATGACACACATCAATTAACTATGGCTGTTGTCGTAAAATCATACAAAAATTTTATGTGCTGAAATTATTATTGATCTCTATTTTGTTTTAGAATAATTTTTTTATTAATTAAATATTTTGTTGCATTGCCTAATTTTAGGTAAAAATTCACTTCAAAAGCTAATTTTTTAAACTCTATAAAAATTCGTTTAAATAAATAATTCTTTAATGATGTATAAAAAATATTATCCAGTAACTAACTAGTTATGTTTATTTATTTGAAATTTACAAGACAAGTCAAGCTTAATTGATGTTATCAGGTCAGTATAGTTATGAAAAACTATTTCTATATCTAACCTGTAATTAACAAATATAAAAGCCATATAAATTCAATTTTTTGAAAATCATAATGTAATTTAAGTAACTTGAGTCCAAATATATAATATTTCACATGGTATTAAATTACATTAAGTACTTACCATAAATATGTATACATATTGCTCTTAAGTTCTGTATAATCCTTTAGTAGTAATTCTTTGTTTTTAATATTTTAATTAAAACTGATACAAACCAACCTTATTTTTTTATGTTGGTGTATATATAGATACTTCATCGGTAATAGGAGCTAGCTTATTAATGAAGTAATAATAAAAACAATAACAACAACAACATTAAATATTACTTAAGATATTTTATTTTTAGTAGTATCGAACCATCCTTTTAATTTCATTTCTCACCTTTTCGATTGAGTTGATGAACTTTGATGATATTCTAATATTTTTTGTTTTTTATTTTCTTTAAATTTTGTTTGTTTTCTTTTAGCACTAAGTTTTCATATTTAATGCTATTCATTTTGAATAACATCAGTTTTTTAGTAGTGTATCTAAATGCATTTTTATTTAATTGTATTAAGACTGTTGAATTGAAATAATTTACGGGTTAATTTTTTAATTTGGTTAAATATTTTAACGTTAGAATCATATCGTAATTTTTTTTTTACTACAAAGTAAATTTTTTTATCACTTAAAGCTACAGGATATTAATAATTTATTTAAACACTATATGTATATATATATACATATATAATATATATATATTGTGAATATATCAATCGATAGCAAGTTGATTTGATATCTTATATAGGATATATTGAAATCAACTTTGGTAATGCTAAAATGTTAAAATTATAAAAAAAATTAAAAAATACTATAAAGTTAAGTATTGCCAAAAAATATTTGACTTGGCACCCAATCAGTAGGTTAAGAGTAATAAATAACATTGAGAATTTCAAATAAATTAATCCTCAATGTACAGAATGTTTTTGTAAATATTGGTAAATTTAATGATTCATGTGAGGGTTTAAGTTTTGAATGAATGGTTTGTGAAAAATTACATAGCGAGGTGTTATTGCAAAATCTCAGTAGGTAAACTTTTGACAATCACTTAACCTAACATAATTTAATCGAAGACCAAAGAGTCACAAAACTTCCAAAGAGTCACAAAAACCGATAACTCTTTTAACAAATTCTAAGTCTACTTCAACAATTTTTCAATTTTTTTAATTTAAAGAGAATAATAATAAATGTCACTTCAATCTTATTTGTTAATCAGTTAAACTTACAACAGTAAGTAAATAGTAATTTTCTGATAAGATATTTAATAAAAACATATTAGATTAAAATATGCTCATTGCTCATTATTTATACATATATAGTTATGTAATTAATACAAAGTTTTAATTCACCTAATATTTCTACCTATTTTCGTTAGATTAAGTTGAAGTGGCTCTAAAGAGGATTAACTGTAGTTTAATATATGGTGTATTATGCACTCAAGTCAAATTAAATTCTTAATGTAAATCTCTTTGAATAAATCAATCAGACTACAAGTATATATGTGTTATATATTCATTGACAATCATACTATCACTTCTGTGAATAGGTTTAAACAAGTGTAAACAGGTGTAAACTAGTGGAGCTGTTATCTTGTGTTTTTTATCAGTTCATCTTCAACAGCTCAAGTTAAAACGAATTCAATCGCTAGCTATTATCAATATTGTCAAAAAGATGTTGACTGAAGCATGATAAAGTTGAGCTGATTACAAAAAGAAGAAGATAATAATTTCACTAAGCATAATCTAGCACTTGATCTGTTTATGCTCGGAAAAGACAAAACTATAATCAATAACAATAAAGCTATTATTAAATTAATCAGATCAGTATTAATTCAATCGAAGACATTCACTATCAATCAGATATGTAGATTTTAAAGTACTTTTTACTATACTTACATCAACAGTCCTATTTTCCCATCATAGTACGAAAATTAATTTTGATGAGAGATTCATTTTAATCAAGAACAGATCTGTCCAATATTGCATAAATTATTTTTATATATACAAACCATCTTCGATTCACTATATTTCAAGTCTCTCTTCAAAACATTTGATATATCTTTGAAATATTAGAAACAAAAATTTTGTAATAATTGATTAGAAATAACTATACCAGATTTCTTATTGATTCTTCTTGAATACACTAAACAAGTTTACATTAACACATCGTGGCTAATATTAATATAAGTCAAATACATTATTAGACAATTTAAAAACTAGATACCAGTAAGAGACTAACAATTATTTTGAAACCATGTTTTTATTCTGGTTTTATTTTTTGATTTACACACTAACTACCCAAACACTAGATAGGAAAACTATGGTTCAGGTACGGGGAAAAGAATTAGCAGTTGTTTACTGAATTATTAATCTTCCCTCGTATACTGAAAATTCTGTAAAAATACTTTTTTTTTAAAACTTATATTAAATTTTTTTTTTTATTTTAAATTTTAAAACGTACTTTATAAAGAAAAAAAAAATATTGCATTAAAAACCATAAATTTAGAAATACAAAATTAAAAATGCGCAGTGCAAAATTTTTGCAAATTTTTGCAAAAAAAAAAAATAAAAAACAAATACTTAGGCTTGGTATATTTATTATATTTAAATATATATACATATACAAAAGAAAATATAAAAAACAAAACAACAAAAATTGTAGGTGTAATATGAACTGAAAAATAAAAAAAAGCGGTTCATTAGAACTGTAAACATATCTTCGCATTGCAATTTTAAATTTTTGAGTAATTTTTTGTTGTTATTTTTTTGTTTTTTTTTTTTAATTAAAATTACTTATTTGTACTGTTTCAAGGTACCATTTTGGGTATGGAATAATAATATGTTATATAAGTACGATCGGTAATTATTACACATTAAAAAATATATATTATATAAATATTAAAATTGGCTTAAATTTTTAAATCGTAAATTCAAAGTCCAAAAAAAAAAACTTATTGAAATGATATTGACGCAGTTTCATAAAAATAGCTAATGACAGTCAAATAAATAACTAGTTAAAATAACTAATTACAGTCTAGAAAAAATAACTAATAAAAACATTTTTCGATTCGTTGATGATATAATAAGGGATAATTTTGTAGATGTAGAATTGTCAAATGTACGTAAAAGTGTTTAAGAAATCAAGTTTTACGGAGAGATAATTTACAACGGAAGTCAAACAGTAACTATTTAAAGTATTACAAATATTTTTTTTTTTTATTGTTCTGTAACCTTGTGAAAGTATTGGCAAAATTACAGTTATTATGTATAAAATCGATGACTGATTACGGGACTATATGACTGTTGGTTAATGTTAAAGTGAAATAACTGTGGATATGTGTCCGTGTTTGTTTGTAAATATTTTAAAAATATTAGGGACAGCTATTTTTTTTTTGTAATACTGATTTTTAACCCATCAAAGACTTCTATATATTGATATCATCATTATCTATCAATGTTTATATCATCACTATCAACATTTACCCTTTTTACTCCACAGCTGGAATAAGGGTGGGTGTATTGTGGTTCTGATATCTACGGCTGCCACAATTTCAATAAACATTATTTTCACAAAATTGTGAATTAGTCTAATATTCTACTTAGTATCGCTAGTAGTAAAGACGAATTTTATTGAACATAGGGAATTTAGTTTGAATTCATGTTTTAGATTACATTTTTCTGTCATTACTTCGTTGAGGCTATTCCGACCTTATAGCAAGCACATTAGACGTATATTAGTAGACGAAAGACATTTGGAATAGTGTAGTTATTTAAAAAATCATCAAATAAAAACAAATTCAAAAATCAAAATTTAAAAAATTAAAATTCCATTTTATTCCAAAAATTGCATTTTGTGCGAGTTGTCCTTTTTTTCAGATTATTTGATTTTTGGATGGAATTTTGAAATTTTTTGCTTTTGGATTATCGTACACAACTCGTTACGTTTTCAATGTTATTTAACAAAAAAAAGTATGTATATATATATATATTTATATTGTATGTATATATTATATATATATTGAAGTAAAAGTTCTGAGGATGATATATGATAAAGACATATTTTATCATCTTTCGATTGGGTCGATCTTTAAAAAATTGTTAAAACGGCTTTTAAATCTACATAATTCTTAAAATGTTTAATAGGGTTATGCTCAAGTCCATCGAAATGTTTCGATGAACAAAAATTCCCCATGTGGTATACTGAATTCCGAATTCTATTTACGCGCTGCAAAATGTCAATTTTATTTCGATTTTTTTTTTTTTTGTGAATGCTGTGGTCCATCGGAATGAAAAATTAATAGAAATGAATAAAATTTGTTTCGATACAAAAAATTATTCGTAAGCATAGTTACGAAGTTATTTATAGCGCAAAATAATTTTTATTTTCAAAATTATTAACTATTGTTAACTATTATAAAATTTTAAAATACTTTTTTTTAGAAATGGTGCATTGTTCAGCGTAAAAAATATTTTTAAAAATACTTTTTAAAATAAAAATTTGTTTTCTTGATGTATTTTACTCTTGAATTTTCTTTATACTGAACGAAACAATAACAAACACAAAACATATGAATGTACCTACCTAACTAAACTATACATATCAACTTTACTAGATACAAAAAATATGATTTTGAAATCTGCAAATAGCGTTTGCAGACCAATGGACTTCAGCATACTGATATTTTTCGAATGCGGAATGGACTTTTCCATTCGAACAAAATTTCCGATGGACTTGATTATGTATAAATAACCACAAAATGAAATCGTGTTGGTATGTTGTATCACACTAAATCTACAAGAAAAACAAAAGTTCATAAAAATTTACGAACAGTGTTGTTAGCTTGTAAGCAAGCACATGTCATAGTTAATTATCGTCGTCATAACACTAGACCGGTAATGGATATAGTTAGTGTTTTGATATGACGGCATATAGAGGTACCCTACAATATAATTAAATCGTTATACATTTCACAATCAAAAACGTATACCCATAACAGCAAATGTTTTGAATGTACATTTGAAATTCAAAATTTTTTTGCCTTTTAATTATCATTTTGGATTACAAAAAAAAAAAACTTTCTAAAATAAAAGTCTGCATTTATTTTTAGAAGTCTGCATCACAGTTCTATTTTTAGAAACTGTTTGTTTAGGTGCAAATAATACTGAACATATTTAGTTAGTTGTTTATTAGATTTGCATTAAATACATTTTTTTTTTATATATTTCTATTTTAATGTTCATCTGAATTGAATGTAAATAAAAAGTGAAAATATTTTTTAATCTCCAAACTAATAAACAAAAAAATAATAATAATAAACAAAGTATAGCCAAAGTAAGGCAAAGAGATATCAAAAAAGGAAAATACTACAAACATAGTAGTATATTTGTAACTTAATGATGATGACGGCTTATTCAATGATGGTGAAGATACTCTCTATAGTGGTGAAGAATACCAGATAACAACATCAAATTACAGTGTTGTCGTTTTAATTGTATTTCTCTTTACCTTGTTTTTTTTTTTTTTTTTTTTATCTTACTTTATTTGGTATCTGTCACTTATTTTTTTTTTTATTTATTCTTTTTCTTATAATTAACATATTTTCGTATTTTAAAAAAAATATCCAATTAAGAATTGAACATATGGTATATATATATATATCTATGTTGTTTCAATGGAGGTGCTCTCTAGCACTATGTGTGCATACGTACTTTTCATATTAGGTATATCCGATATGATGGTGGTGTTAAGTTATTGTTTTGCACCAATTGTTTGTTATTAACAAGTTTTTTTTTTTTTTTTACCTATATAATATGATAGTAAATGATTATAGTTTCATTATTGAATTTCAACTTTTAAAGATGAAAAGAGAATTCGATAATTTAAAAAAATAAAAAAAAAAAAACAAAACCAAATTTCACTAAAATCGCACGCATTCATTTTGGTTTTGTTTTTATTTATTTTTGGTTTTAAATGGAAATATTTCACTTTTCTTTTCATTATTACACCTTTATTTTTAAATCTATAAAAATGTCCGGTATTTACACTTTTTTTAAAATGTAATTCATAATTACATACAGATATTTAAAATGAAAGTTTTTTTTTGTTTTGGAAGAGAAATAACAATAACACACCAGAATTTTAAATCAGAAAATCAATAATTTTTTAAAATTATAACACTTAACTAATCTGTTATTTTATTTATATATTTCATTTATATATATATATACAAATTAAATTAATAAGTCAATTAAATTTATTTAATTTTATATATAATTTTAAAACAAAAATTGTAAATATTGAAAATAAAATTTCACTTTCATTGAAATTTTAATAATAGGTAATTTTTACTTTAAGGTCTATTAGAGAATTTTAAAATGTTTTAAAAGTCTTGTTATTCATATGAAATGTTTCGATGATTTACTGTAAAAGTCAATGACATCGAAATTATTATGCTAGGAATACAAAATTAGTAATATATATGTATATAGTTATGTATAGAAGTATATATTATGGAAATTAAAAAAAAATATACATGAATTTTTAAAATGATGGCAACACTTTCTTTTAGGTGTCATTTTAATTATTTTAAACAAACAAAAAGAAAAACCCGTTATCATTAAATGTCAATTAAATTAACAAAAAAAAAATGTCAATTAAAATTTCATTAAATTGGCATTTTGGTTTTTGAGCTACTATGAATGATAATCACAATATTAAGTATGTTAAATTGTTAAAAATTAATTAAAAAAAAAAGAGAGAAATAAGATTTTCTATTAGTTAAAATATTTAAGTTTGTTTACTTAAAAATAAGTTTGATAGTCGAATGTTTTTACTTCGATAATTATCTACTGATTAACAATCAAATACAAAACACTGGAGATATCAGTTATAGTAAACGGAGTACTTATATCTGTATTTTTGTTTTTACATACTTAGAAGAAAATTGTTAAAAGAGCCTTCATATACTGCATTTTTTTTTTCGGTGGATAACCAATTGAAAAATTGTGCCGATTTTGAAGCACTAAAAACTCCTATACTCTTTTGTTAAAATTAAAACTAGTCTTTTAGACTAACAATTAATATAATTTGAACTCTATTACTTCAGATATCTTTTATCAATCTAAATCCCATTAGAAATTATTGAGAGATTTTAAGATTTCAGCCCAGTCCAGCTCGAATCTGTATATTTATATGATAATCATAACTTTTAGTTAACAAAATAAATTTTTACTTTAACGCTTAAATAGTTTAGTTTTTCTAAAAACAAATTAACTATCTTTTTGTAAATTTACATATTTATTTTTAATATTTGCTTTGCTATACATTGGTTGACGGAATATCGATATTAAAAGAAGATAAAAAAATTGAAATACTTTTATACATATATATGTAAAGTATATATATAAATAATGTGGTCGAAGTACTTTCGATGCTAACGCTAGTTTTTAAGTAAATGGAAATATAAATTAATTGTTCTACATTTTCTTATTAATAAATATAAATAAATAAACATAATTATAATTTAATGTAAGTCTTCTTCAATGTTTCGTTCATTCAACTATACTGAACTAATTAGTAAATATTGTATTGGTGAACCTATTACCTGTTTAACTCCAAATTTTGAATTTTAATTGATTTTATAACTTAAATCGAGATGGTAAAATATTATCTGTGAGTTATAAAAATCAAATAAAATTCGTTTATAAAACCTATTACATAAATACAAAAGTATAATTTAATTATAATAAATAGAATTAAGGAAAAGAAAGAAATTATTTGATTAATTAAAATATATTCTTACATATTAGTCGAAATTAAACTTAAAATTGATTGAATGACATTATTAATTATGACAAGATTAATTAAAGAGTGAATTATCACATAATATATATATATTTTTTTTTCTTCTCTGTTGTTTTTTTTTTTTTTGGTTTATGTTATGATATATAATAATGGTATATCTATGTATGTAGTATATATGTAATCTAGATTATTTTTAAATATGAATTTTTCTGTGATGTTTTATACCAAAACTAATGTTTTGTCTACATCACGGTTAAAGAAAATTAGATTTTTTCAAAGTAGTAAAATATAAAAAAAAAAAAATATTTACATACTTATATGTGTGCATTTTATAAAATATTAAATATTTTTTTAATTTGTATATAATTTTGTCAATAAAATTTGTATATATTTTGTCTATTAAAATTTGTATATATTTTTAATTTGTATATAGCTATTTTTTCGTTACGATTATTAAAAAAAAAAAAAAAAAAAATTATAAGGTCTAATTGCAGTCTAATTGCATTAAAAGTTTGATTGAAGTAATGTAATTTTTAATGTCAATATTAGATGACTACTTTTGCAGTGTAATCGAATATTTAGTGAGACAAAAATCAGCTAATCGTAAATGTCATTTGTACGTCATTTGCGTTTTGTAAACTTGCAATTTAGTGAAAAAAATTTTTTTTAATTGGGTGAAGTCCATCAGTTGCATATTAAAATAGATAAAAGATTGAAACAAATCATGTAAGGTAATTAGAAAACTCAGTTTTTGATACTGTAACAATTTTATTATAGTTTTTTGGTTTTAAATTTAAATTTTCAAATTAATTAGTGCTTTTTAGTTGGAGGAAGAACATTGGATTCAAATTTATTTTCATTGTTTTTCTATTTTTTTTTGTTCGTATATTAGTAAAAATTTCTAGATAAACAGATATAAGCATTTTAATTTTTTAAAAATCAATTTCCTTAATACTTTTTGTAAAAAAATTGCGACAAACATCAAAAGTCAAATTACAACAATCACTTGCAATTCAGTTGACACAAAAGCATGTTTATCAACATTGCCAAAACTACTTTGCTTGATCGTAAAATGTTTTTGCATTTGATCTTAGTTTGACATTTCCTATTACCCCTATAACTGTAATAAGCAAAAATCATTCAGAATTCGAATCAAACCACTTCATTCGTTGCTGTTCAAATAATCACAATTTTTGCTATTATGCAAAATATTTTTTATATAAATTTGAGTTAAGGATTTAAAACTGTCAAAAAATTGGAACATTGAAATCTTCATTCAAAAATGAAAATTTCGTTCAAAATTAATTAATTGCAAATACTCCTTTATATGTATATATATGTGTACGAAATGAAATTATAACTAACAACTATTCTGTGTTCTAAATTCTGAATTCTTTATTCTGTTGCCAGTACAATCATACAATCATATATACAAGCCATATATATGCTTAAATATTTGTATATATACTTAAATATAAAATACATATATGTACTTAATATTTGTATATTTCGCTCAAAGATTGAGATTTTTATTTAGGTAATTTGTGTTGAGTGAAAATATAGAAAAAATATTTAAAATAGAGTATTGTAACTATAGTTAGGTTCACATTGTAAAATATCAATATGAAATGAAACAAATGAATTATTAGAAAAAATATTTAAAATAGAGTATTGTTGTAACTATAGTTAGGTTCATATTGTAAAATATCAATATAAATGAAACAAATGAATTAGAAAAAATAAAATCTACTAATAAGTAGCTCTTAAAAATAGATTAAATAAAAACTTCATTAGTTAAACAATTTAAATATTAATTAGCGAAACCTATTAAATTATTATAATTAATGCTTCTATATGAATGCCAAGTACTAAATAAATTTAAAACTAATAAAGTATAACTCCTGTGTACAAAAAATTATATGTTATAACAATTGCATATCATAAGTTCGATATTAAGCAAAATTATAAAAACTTACACAAATGATAAATTTACAACATATAGAGTTTTTGACTAGGGGATGATACAATTTATAAATTAAAAAAAAAAACACATAAATTATTCAGTGAGACACAAAATCTATTTTAAAGGTTACATTATGTCATTATGTATGGAAAATAACATCATTCAAATGACCACCATGACTGCTCCGTACGTTATGCATTCTGCCAACCCAATTTTCTACCACTTTTTCACTTAAATTTGGCTGTAATTCATCAACAGCACGTTCAATATTGATTATTAATCTATATAATCAACATATATTATTTCTCAATTGCTCAATATTATTGCTATTATGTTATTGCTCAATTGTTGTTGGATTATCAGCATAAACTTGTTATTTAACATATCCCCAAAGAAAGAAAACACAAGGTATTAAATCATACGACCTGGGAGGATAATTAACTGGACCATTTCTTGAAATAATTTCATCACCAAATTTTGTTTTCAATAAATCGATTGTTAAGGTGGTTGTGTTGCAGGTGGCACCTATTTTTCTTTTCGATTATTCTCAACAACATTAGGCAAAAAAATAATTTAACATTGTTCTGTATTGTCCTCCAGTGACTGTTACTCATTTCAACCATTTTCTTCAAAGAAATATGGACAAATCACTCTACCAGTATGAATTGGCCACCAGACAGTGCCTTTATCTGGATGTAATGGTGTCTGAACAGTTTTGTGTGAATTTTCAGAACTCCACATTCTGCAATTATGTTTGTTTACATAACCATTTAAAGAAAATTGAGCTTCATCAGTGAATAAAATTTTTCGATAAAAATGTTCATCATTTTCAAGTTGTTCAAGAGCAAAACAACAAAATGTTGTTCAAGCGAGTATCTATCCATGATTAAATGACATAATAAATGTCAAAAAATAATACGCAGTGTTGCCAATTTAACCATTTTAAATTGTATCATCACTACTGAAAAACCCATATAGTTATTACTGAAAATAATTTATGAGGCACATAATAAATCACAATATGACTTTAAGTAAAAAAAATAGCCATATTTTATATGGCTGTGACTGCATTATTTAATAATTCATATTCAAACTACTTATAACTAAAACAACAAAATAAAATTTGCATAATTTTTTTTGACTTGACATTTTATTCGAAATATATAGAAAAAATTTTATTTAAAGGTGATCAAAGTTTTGCGGATTGTCAAATTTATTTTAGAATTTTAGCGAAAATATGAAAATTAATCAAAAAAAATAAATCAGGAAAATAACAAAAACACAAATTTGCTATCAAAATTATTATTATATTCACCACCTTCTATTAATTATCACCACACCACCTATCAATTCCAGTAAAAAAATTTATCAATATTAAAAATTAATTTTTGTTAATGCATCATGGTGTAAATTATTTAATAACAGTTATTCTATTATAATTTTTTCTTTCTTATGATGGTATTTTTAACATGTTTTAATTTTACAACAATAAAAAATTCATTTTTATGAATAAATTTTTGTTTTGAGAAAAATGTTTCAATAAAATTTCCAATGTCCCAATGAAAGTTATAAGAAAAAATTGAATTTTGAAAAAATTAAAACGAAATTTATATTAAATAAAATTATTTTTTGTTTAATTTACTTTCACTATAGGTATGTTCGCATTCAGTGTATAACTATAGTGAATGACATTTTGTACATCACTATTACTTAAAGTTCACCACCGCATGATTAATTCCTTTTTTTGCTTATTTTTGTTTTTTAATTATGGAATGTGAAATTTGCAATTTTATAAAATATAGTAAAAAAATACATAAAATATATTTTTAAGTGATAGTTAGTTTCACGGTTAAAAATAATACTGTAAAAATACACATATATATACATATATTCAATATACAAACAAAAATAAAACATGTTTCACTTAAAGCATGAGTAAAAAAATAAACTTAAAAAACTGGTTTAATTTTACGTCAACTTAACCATGGTTTTTTTTTAACTTTAGTTTTTTAAAAACAAAAAAGTACATCACCACCATCGTACAAGAGGTGTTTTTGTTTTTTTAATAATTTTTTTTTAGTTTTTAAAAAGTTCCAAAAAAAGAAATGAACAAGTCATAAGCTGACCAGCACCATCATCACATCATATCACCACCATATAGTAACAAACAACACCATATTTTTTTAATATCATAAAAAGGTATATATACAAAAAAAAAAAAAATCTATTATAAATTTATAAACGACGATATGAAATCGCTTTGAACTGGACGAAGCAAAAAAAAAAAAAAAAAAACAATTCCAAGTATGGATAAACAACTTAAAAAATAATAATAAAAAAAAAATAAATCCATTAATGACCATATCACCATTGTCGTATAACTATAAAAAAAATCTCTTATTATAACTTTTATTTTGGGATGTAACGGCTATCGAATAAACATCAAAATCTTGGATTTAAGTATTCACTACATACTTATTATAATTTTATTACTAATCGTTTATTTTGTTGTTTTTTTTTTATTTGGTTTAAAAAATATATAGAGTACTTAAAGATATTAAATTGATTGTACTTGAGATGCAATATGACATTGTATAAGTTTATGTATATGTATATTTGCGTATAGGTGTATGTTAATAGAGAAAAATAAAATCATTAATTCCGATTATGTACTGTATATATATATGTAGAGGGTGGTCTGACGTGATTAAGTATTTTTCACAGGTGGGTAGATAAGGCCGTACTGAATAATATTTTTTTTTTTAGCATTTAAATTCTAGGTTCAAAATGCTGTGGGGTTCATTCTTAGCTAATTTGACTGTCTTGAACTTGATTCACTTAAATTACAATAATTTTTTTTTAATACAAGTATTTGTTACTAAAAAACGGTTATTTTAACAATCCATTAAAATAAAATAATTTAATGAAAAGATGAAAGAATATATATAATTAACTATATATATATATATATATATATATATATATATATATATATATATATTAATATATAAATATATGAAAAAATAAAGATTTTAAGACTTAACTATGCTATTATGAAGGCGAAGTACTCTACAGACTGTACATTAGATATAGTTTTCCACATTTAAATATACCATAAAAATTCTACAGAAGAAGCTATTGTATGTGATTGTGTATTCCAATTCGCTGTCTAAAAACAGTTAGAGTGAACCTGAAATTATATAAACAAAAAAAATAAATAAAAATAATGTTATACTTAATAATTAACAAAAAAAATCTACTAGTTTCAAATTATATTTGATTTATAATTTATTCTGAATAATAAATTTCACTAAGGCAATTCTAAAAATATTTAAGTTACATTTAATACGATTTTAGAATACTGTGACATCGAAAATTCAGTATTATAGTTTTAACTGCAATGTAGTATGTTCCATAATGTATTATATATACAACATAATTGATTCTAAAATGTTTATATTCTGTTTTTTTCTTAATAGTTAAAGCAGTATGCAAGCATTATTAAACTATTTATATTGTATGTATTCAAAAGTTCATCATGGAACTAAAAGTTCATTATGGAACTTACTGAATGCAGCAAAAATTCTAATACTGTATTTTCGATGTCACCGATATTTAATTTATTTTAGTAGATTTGGTAATTTTATTAAATAATATATATGGTTCTTCTAAACAAACGGAAGTTTTTGCTTTAACATATCTTATACAATTTGACAAATACTTAGGACACATGTTATTTTTTAGTTTGTAGACAAATGCCAGTAGATACATTAAAATATATTCTTTAATGAACTGACCACCACCAACATGAATTTTTCTAATATATACATTTTAGAATCATGCTAATTGGCCTAATTATTTTATTTTGCAATATTTGAAATTTTGTGTTTTTAGCTTCATTTCAAAATATTTGAGTAAAAGTCAAAGGGTGAAAGAGTTTAGAGTTAGGTATTAAAGATAACTACACAATTATGTGATATTTGATTTTCAATTCTGGTGTAAATATCTAATCTTTTTTTAAATATTGGAGCTAATCTAATCAGCATGTTAATTACCTTGAATTTATTGTGAAATAAGAATTAAATTTGAACTCGATTGTATATAATGTTTCAATAATGCTAATCAGGCGATGAAACAATACTAAAATGTATAATAACAAATTAATAAAAAATGAAAAAAAAAAGTTTAAATTTTTCATCTATTTTACCATCACTGTTCACATCATCCATATTATCTATTATTTAAATTAAAGCCTTTTGACTTAAATTAGGGCGAGTTAAGTAAGATTTTAAAAATTGATATAACTACCGGTTTTATAAGTTTTTAAGTTGGGACTTTTTAAAATTTTGAATATTTTTTTTATTTTAAAAAATTTATACTTTTTTTTTTTTAAAAAACAAAGGATGTTAAACTGCTATTTTTTCTCCGTTGTTGATTACGATATCACATTTGTTCAGTAATTAACAAGCATTGAAGTATATCCTAGCTCACCTACCCAAAATAATATCATATAATGTATACACATGATGAATGCATTTTGCATAAGTATGTCCAAGTAATTTTGATTCTTGTAATTTCCTTAAAAATAAATCAAACCAGTATAATTGGACCATATTTCAAGTAATGGAACCTTATTTCAAGAAATATTATTATTATAAAGGTCATATTTTTTTGTATTATTTATTTAATTAGTTAACTTACTTTCTAGGTGCTAGAGATCTTGAAGGTCCTGGACCTGGAGAAATATTGTCCTCAATTGATTGCGGGTACAAGCAGATTCTCTCCAGTTAAATTTTTTTTTTGTATAATTCCAAGTCAATGGGATGAATATCCTAACTGCTTTTACACAGAGATTTAGAATACACAATCACATACAATAGCTTTTCCTGTAGAATTTTTATGGTATATCTGTACTAAATGTGGAAAACTATATCTACTGTAGAGTACTTCGATTTCATAATAGCATAGTTTTATTTTATTTTTAGTGATAACAAAAACTCTCAAAAATAATATGAAGTTTTTTCATATCCACTGATATTTTATCTGCCCAACGAAAGTGTTGCTATTCGTTCTACATGCCCTAACCAGTGAAGACTTCTTATTTTGACTTTTTTTATACATATTAATTATTATTGATTCAAAATTCAAAACAATTTTATTGATATACACTGAAATGTAAAATTGTGGTATATTGTAGGTATTTATGAATCGGGGTTGAAACATAACAGATTAATTCGCAATAGTTACGCAATCGTTATAATCATCGGTAATGCTTTTTGCTGATTTTTTAATTCTATAAATCTGCTTAAACATGTTTATTCAAATAATATAGAAATGTCATGTTTCAGATATTTGAAAATACATTGATTGACTTGAAAGACTTTAATTAAGAAATAAAATTCGCTAAATAAATTTTTTAATTCTGAAGGGGAAGAAGAGTTTACATTCGATTAGTAGTTATTACGACTCAATCGAAAAACTAAACTTTTATTATAATATATTCTTTTGAGCGTATGTAAATGAAGTAACATGATCAATTCATCGTTGAATGCCTGATTTAAAGCTAAGTAAGATAAATTTCCTACATTTTCGTATTTAATTAACTTGTTAATGTTTAATTAGTTGATCCTCCCCTACTTCTGATTGCAAAAATACACTTCTGCAAATCAACTATTCCTGAATTATTCACTTTAATAAACAAATATTATTCATTACTGAATTATAGAATCCAGAGCATATCTAAAATATGTTCGATATATAATATCAAATAACTTCGGCCTGATAAAATCTATAAGAGTTTAAAAATATTTGAGCGGAATTTTAAAAGAGCTTATATATATATATATATCGTGGTAATCTTTCAAACTTAAATATTAATAAATAAAATAGCTGTTTAAAATAAATATACATAAATACACCTACAATATAATAAAAAATCTCTAGATTGAAAATTATCGTTATTTTAGAAATGAACAGAATGGAACAAATATACAAAAATATTACTCCAGAAATACTCAGTATTAATTTTCTTTTAATGGTTCTTTTAATATTATTATTTCGTATTGTGATCTGCTCAAAATATGACCCTGATAATGTATTTCTTATTTCAGTGCAATGAGTTAAAAAAAAAAAAAACAAAATAACAATCTGTCAAGGTATTTGACTTTAATTCCGGGTCAGATTAACTGAGGAAAAATTAAGATGACGATGTACAATGTCAAGTTTCATCAATTTCATTTCTACTCACTATAGTAAAATACTTAATTATCGTACTGTAAAAATGTCGATTTAAAGTTAATTTTTAAAGGAATTTTAACAAAAATATTAACTGTAATTTTTCACATATTCTAAATCCGAAACAACAACAACAATCTAAATTCACTTTTTATTTTGAGAGTTTCGATTTAACTTTATAGTTATTATATTTGATCATAGAGAGAGGGATACGCTTATATTGGCACTTGGCAGTGATATAAAATATAGCGGTTATACAAATTATAACAGTTTTGTCAGTTTTATTTTGAAATTCTAAATTCATATATTCGGTTTTAAATTCAAATCCAAATCTAAATCTTGCGAAATAAACACACCTGAAATTTTCTATCTAAAGCAATAAGTATTTATGTATATTTATTTACTCGTTGAAAGATCGTTGGGACTTATGAATCTAGTAGACTATTTCATTTGATGTTTGCAGGGGGATTAGTTCTCTTCAATTCTGGCAAAAATACGAAATATTTTTTAGTCCCACCCAAGTCCCACCTCAAGTGCCCACCCTTTCACAGTGCAAATTCCGAGATGGTTTAAGTCCGGTTATGGAAATTCTTTTATAGTAAGAACATCCCGATTGTGGAATCGCGTCCCAATCGAAACATGGATTTTTTGTTTCTGACTTACAAAGGTTTAAGACGAATATTAACAACATTGTTCGCTCTTTCCCACAAAACTTTTCTTCCTTTTTCTTTCCTTTCCTCTAACAATCCTTTCCTTTTTCAAATAGCCAACGGTACACGCAAGTACTTAAAGGTTCATAACCTAAGTTTTGGCTATAATATAAAAAAAAAAAAGTCAAGTTTTTTTCTTTTTCTTACAATTAGACTGCTGTCTTTGATGGCTACCCCTGATTTTAAGAAAAGTTTGGTAATACATACTATCAATCACACCGTAATTGGTTCTGTTTTTTCTGAAAGTAGGATTAAAATTGTTATTTGAAAAAAAACTGGTACTGAAATTGATTATTGGACCTTATTCTGATTAGCGAATTTTGTGATGCGTGGCGTAAAATATTTTGCTTGGCGAAAAATTTTATTTTTGATATTCTGCGAAGCGAAATATCGCACCTTATCTTAGTTCGCAACGTTTTGATTTTGATGCTATTCTGAGAAGCAATTTTGAAGCTGTCATAAAAAATGATAAATTTATCACTAAGAAAAATGTTTAAAAATATTTTTTGTGATGTGGTGCGTTATAATGTTCTATTAATACGTAGCGAAAAAATAATTCGCTTCTCAGAATAAGTTACATTATTTTAATATCTATAAGAATATAAAATTATGCAAAACTTGAACAATAAAAAGGATGTCAGCAGCGGTTCTTCTCGTTTTAAAGTTTTTAAATTTGTGCGGCGTGTATGGTGGTAAGACTAGTGGATTCGAAAACATTTGAATGGCGAGGAGCCTAACGTAGATTTTTTTTTTTTGAATTGTATTAATTCTTTTTTGGACGTAGTGCAATAAGGAGACTGATGAGACTAGCATATTTCAATATGAGTGTTACGAAAGAGGTGTAAGGATAATTAAAAAATGTATAGTTATGAATCATTAAATTGTTTGGATCATATCTTAATCAATCGTAACATAGAGTTTGCTTTATTCACAATATCATTTATACCGGGTGTTGAAGACCATGCGTATCCAGCTTTTTAAGAGTTATATTTTAAAATTGAATAAAAATTTTATTAACTAAATCAAGGGTGCTCTATCGATTGGTGATATTTTCAAATTCCGGGAAGGAAGGGAAATCGGTTTTTGCAGACCAAAAATCGCCGAAATTGGCCGAAATCGAGATTTTCAAATGGGAAGGAGTACATTTTTATGCAAATTCGGATTCTACGTCAAAAAATAAGTAACTTTTGTTAAGTAAATTTTTTTTTTTGTTTTATTTTGTTTAAACTTTGTAGGAACCCAAAACTGAGATAAAAAATATGATAACATGAAAAAGAAATTTAGTTTAAAAATTATTATCATTAATTCTAGTTTATCAAAGGAAAATATTGAGCCTTTTTGTTTTATTGTTATTAATTTTAAAGAAAAATACTAAGAAAACGAAAAAAAAATCATTTAACATAATTTTCTTATTTTTTATCGTAGAATCTGAAATTGAATTGAAAAGTACCCCTTCCCATTTGAAAATCTTGATTTCGGGCAGTTTCGGCGATTTTTGGTCTTAAAAAACCGATTTGCGGTTCTTTCCGGAAGTTCAAAATACCACCAATCGATAGAGCACCCTCGATTTAGTTAACAAACTTTTTTTGAAATTTTAAAATAACGGTTCCTTCCCTTCTTAAAAAGCTGATACGCATGCTCTGGACCACCCGGTATAACTAACAAATGGTGGGATAAAGAAATGATAGTTTAACATCAATTGATACTGACATAGTATGAAATCAAGCAGTTATGTGATACCAGTACAGTCTTGTATTGATCGGCGTTTATGGCAACCATAATATGTTAAATTTATTATTTATTATCTGAGATTTATTATACTGCAAAAAAATTGCGCTGAACATTGCGTCATACCATCAGAATGGTCGAAGGTCACCATAACAAAAATTGCTTTAGTATTGAATTCACAAGGTGAATAACCTAAAAAAGAGCACCTAAGAATCGGGAAAAGTTAGTCAATATTCAAAGCATTCAATTCAAAAACTTATTTACGATCTATGCTTCACTGAGGAGTAGTAAGGATCAAAAAAAAATTTGAAATTATCAAGGATATTAAGTATAGTTAATCCTTTGATACTTTTGCAATTCTGTCAATTTTAATTACCTTCTTTGTAACGTTGATGCCAAGAGATAAATTTGCATTACAATTTTTTCAGAACATCATAAACTTTTATTTGCACATACTTACTTACAAACAACACTTTTTATCAATAAACGTGTACCAAAATTATAATTTTATTTTTTTGCTTTAAATTGAAAACGTTTTGTTTTTTGGTTTTTATTTTTTATTTTTTTGTTTATTGAAAAACTTTCCCTTATTTTAAAAAAACTTTAACGAATTCACATAAACTTATTTAATTTAATTTCACATAAACTTATAATGAATTCATATAATAAAAATAATATGTATATATATACATATAAATAATATACACATATATAAATTTGATAAAAAAAAATAATTTTAAATAAAAACAAAAAATTGAAAAATTGTCATGAATTAATAATATAGGAGGTATGTCGTTGCATTAGAAATTAATTTTATACTGTTACATAGTCGACGATAGGTCATACATACCTGTAATATTAGTTTCCGTATTTGAAATTCAAATCTGTATTAATTTACGATTACTTAGTTGCGTTACGCGGAATTTTTTATTTTAATAAAACGGGATACAAAAAAAATGGTTTGTTATCATAACATGAAATACGGCTGGATTGCAACAAAGCAATGTTTTTTTTTTGTATTGCAATACAAAATTTCCAAAAATTATCAATTCACAATGTTTCAAAAAAAAAAAAACAAGTAAGGAACTATGAAAGGTGAAGGAAGTTCAGAGAAAATAATGGAATAAAAATAAAATCGTGAGATTATCGATTATGGATTTTCCGTATTTGAATTTAATAGTAAAGATTTATCGAATTAGAAAAATTGCATTCAATTGCATTGCATTGCAACATATTAAATCAGTGTTTCGTAACTACATAGTAAATATTTTTTGGTATCTACAGTCTGAATGGATTTAATAAATATGTTTTTACAATGCTTTGATGGTTTATAGTCAGTGCATCAAAAAAATGAATCTTTTTGGTTTGGTCTTCTTTAAGATATTTTGCCTACTATACATTTTTTTGGTTAATTTTTTGTTTATATAATCTGTTAATCAATATTCGGTCAGACAAAATGTTAGTCGGGTGGAACCGGCGGTTTATATTTTATTGAAACGTAAACTCGTACTCGTGCACCCTGAACTGATGAAACGTGAACTGATGCTGACTGGATATGTGTTTAAATTCTATACAGATTGTTTTTCATACTTCGAAAAATAAATTAATTAAAAAAATCATATTACAGTTATGACAGACAAAATAATTAATAAACAAACTTGTCAAATTAAAGTATTAATATCATAAGTTGTTGGTAGTTATGGACACAATAACTTAAATTTAATTATTGGTAAATATCGAAGTTATAATAATCCTCACCTTTATAAGAAACACGAAATTAGACTTACAATAAAATTAGTAGTGTTTTCTTACAAATTTCCTTGAAAGTTCTAATTGAAATAAAAAATGAAAATGTTAGAAAAGGGCTCCAATTAAAACAAAAAATAAAAGTGTTATAAAAGGGTTCCAATTAAAACAAAAACAAAAAAAATGGTAAAAAAGGGCTCCAAAAAGTAAAAGTGTTATAACAGGGTTCCAATTAACCCAAAAAATAATAGGGTTCCAATCCAATTAAAAAAAAAAATCTGATGGCTATTTAACAATTGATAAAAACTATTTTTGGACATTAATTTATTCAATCAGAATAGGGGTCTTTCTGATTCATTAAATAAGTGTTTTCGGATACATTGAGGTATATATGAAGGGATATTTAATTAAGATTATTGGTCGCGATATCATGTTGACTTTGTGTTAAACTCTCAGTTGAAATCAAATCTAATCTAATCAATAAAATAATTAACAGATTTAGAAATAGAAGCAGGACTCTTGATATTCTTATATGAAAATGTAGAATGTAAAGTGGCAATAAAATTGGAATAAAAAAACTTAATTTAACACCTTACATTTTTTCGTATTATTTTCACCATTAATTTTTTAAAATATACCGTTATTTTTTTTTTATCGGAATTTTTTTTTTATGCATAGCCAAAACACTAGTTGGGATCCACACCTCTTATACCGATTGGTACGTTTAGGACGATTAGGACAATTATGTATGATTAGGACAATTACGAACGAATGTGTTAATATCAACTCAAAATATAGAATTTATCATGTTTGGGAAACACATAAGATGGAATTTGGTTCCACATGACCATACTATTGGATTTTGAGATTTTAAATAAATTTCCATAACTTGTCTTGTGCCATCTAGGGATACGGTGTAGGGGTGAGCGCAAGGTTGCGTGTTTCGCACTAAGATTTTCTTTTTGGTGTAGTTTGGTTTGGTCTTCACTTACTTATGATTCATATCGATTCTAAATCCTTCTGGTAATTGTAAAATAAAATTATTTGGTAACAATACTTGATTAGTATTCCTAGACTATAGTATTACTTTACTCATGTGCTTGTGTTGTTTTTAAAATATTGCTGAACAAATTTGGTAATGTCATCAGTTATTATTGTTAGTAAATTCAAATTTCTACCAAAAATTATAAAAGTTATTAGTCGTAGTATCGCTTATATAATTTAATACATAATTTTATATATGCTGGGTGTTGCAGTAGGTAAAGCATCTGCATTTCAATCGAAAGGTTCCAGTCCCGATGAAGCAAAAAAAATGCTTTATGGGATTTTTGACCTGGTCCAGCGCCCTTTGCCATTGGCATAAAATAAATGACAACAAATAATTGAGAGTATAATCTGTAAGAACTTAAATAAAATAGAGCTGTTCTATTTAAGAAGCCGTAGTTCCTGACAATAGCAGTAGTTTTCCACATTTATTGAGTTGATAAGCCAGTAAGTTGATAAATAAATGATTAAAATATTATTGTAGATATTGTAGCATAAACTTGCAGTACCGTACTTAAAATATATATATATATATATTATATATACATATATAGCTTCAGTAGAGATGGCTTTAATAGGAGAAATCAAGTGTTTATACTATATTTTAATCGATTAATCTTATTAAAAATTTCATTATTTCACAAATTTTATTAATTCGAATCATTCCACTAGTCATGAATAAAAACCGAATTGGAAGTGGTAAGCTGCTTGTGAAGAGAACAATAAAAAAATTTGAAATATCAATTATTCTTACTGCTCGTAGAAAAAAAGCAGGTTTCATGATTGTTTAAATTTTTCGAAAATCAGATTATATTAGACTAATTGTTTATATTAGACTAAATGCTTTACCTAATATTGTTCGTTTACCTAATACCTGTCTTCTATTAGATTAAAATATATGATATATATGTATCGCAAGATACTGAAACCTGTGCTTTTCAATTTAATATTTGGATTGCATTTTGATTTTGTTTTTCTACTCTCCTATCAATTTAATTACACCAAGGGATCATAAAAAATTCAATAAAAACCAATTCAGATTAATTCAATCATATTTTATGCACGAACCTAGCGTATTCATCATATTATTAAAATTTCAAACTTTCTAAATGATTTGCCACAATAAAAAAGAAGAACTTAAAAAAGTTTAACCGCGAAATAAAAAAAAAAAAAATGATTTCTGAATAACTGATACCAGCATTAGATAATGGGAAAGTTCCGTTGTATTTTTGTTTTTTATCAACATCAAAAATTATGATGCAGTACAACATCTGGATGTTTACTGTTGTAGTGAAGTGAATTTTAAATACATACTGTTTATGTATTGATAAAACGAAAGAAAGCATAGTATTTGTTGCAACTGACTTGGTGTATACGGTTTTATTTTTTTATTTTCTTGCATTTCTTTGACTCTTAAAAAAACTGAAAAAAAAAGACAAAAACAAAAATGCAGGGTTAAATAAACAGCTTTTGTCGGATATGATGATGATAATGTACTGAGAATGATGTGATGTGGGAAAGAAAGGGCAGATTTAATAAGAGAGAGAGAATAAAAATATTGAAAGTTGTTTGCTGTATTTTTAATGTTGTTGTTGCTCTTGTCGTTTTTATTATTTTGCCAAAGTGATAGGGAAAGTTTTTCTATACATTTTTTTCTTAGCATTTTTTTTGTTTTAACGATTTTTAGTGAAGATGTTGCACATCATATTCTGAATACACTATATTCTATATCTATTATAGTTAGTTATTTATTATATTCACGATAAATATTATTTAAAAAATATTTTGACCTTTTGATACATTTTTATATAGTTTGATAGTATGGTAATCTTGTAAAAAAAAAACAATTTTTGAAGTTTGTTGCCATTGCAAATTTGAAGAGATTTTCAATACGATATTAACGGAAATAAAATAAAATGCATTCGAAAAAAGTATTTGCAAGGAAATAAAAATGTTGACAAATTTTTTTTTTAAAAATTGAACAGATTGTTAACCCCTCTTTAAAATTTATTTTCTTTTTCAATGGAAAGGAGTGAATAATTTAAAGGTAGTAGTTATATGATACTTGATATTGAACTTTGAAAATCTTGACTTTTAATTTTTTTGAAGAATAATTAATGAAAATATTGAACAGATGTTGTAAAAATAAATTAAAAATATTAACTTTGTTGAAGGTAGTTAAGTAAAGTGATTTTAAGGGAACGGAAATGATAATTTTTTTTTTAAATATTTTGACAACATAAAGAAATTAATTTATTTATTCAAATTTAGGACAAATGACGTCGTATTGTAAATGAGAATTTGTTTTTCTATATGTGACAGAAATTAAAGTGTAAATAATCTTTATATACTCATTAGCTTGATGTGATGTAATAATGGTAAAATTAATTGAAACAATGTATTTACTGGAATTGTGATTCAAAATAAGAACTATTCAGAAAAGAAAATATAACGGTTGTAAACGGTAACGGAGTTCAATAAAATTTCATGAACATTGTTAGCGGCAACACTTGTTCATCCAATTTGGAGGATGTGGAATTACCAGTCACAAAATAATAACTCAAAAAATAACCGTTATTTAAAATTTTATGAACATAATAAACGGTAACACTTGAAATCCAATTTTTAAAATGTGGAGTCAAATAAGATTCAGATATTCAATAAATAAAATTAAATAGATGAATTTAGCAATAATAGCTCGATAAACTATTGTCCAACTAATCAATTATAAAGTCACATAATAAACATTATCACTTTGTATTATTTGTTATTTGCGTTGTTTATTACGTAAGGTGTACATTCTTTTATCAGAATACAGTTATATTTTTTGGTAAATCATTTTTCAACTGTCATGGTATAGTACTTTTATTATTAGCCTATAATAACAAAAAAGTTGTGGATTTGAATCTTTTTTGTGGATTCGACTAACTACCATACAATTCCCAGCACCCTTTAGAAATATTTCCAAAATCAAAAGTGTTACAAATCTGAGTATTGGTACTTAAATTAATAAATACTTGTTACTCTCTCAAAAAATAAACAATCATGTCTTTTATCTTTTTCCGAAATTATGGTAATTTAAACATTGAGAGTTATATTCAGAGGACCGAAAACTAATGAAATTAGAGCATGTTTTCTTGTTTGTGGCACATCATTAAAATTTTAAGGCTTAAAACTAATATCATCAATGTTCTGCACTGCCTATCAGAGGGGCATAGGGCGGAGAATATCAAAACTATAAATGGGGCATAGTACATAGGACATTAAAACTACTGTGCAAACAAGTATTTGTAACGAAAGTATTTTTTAGCTTACAAAAGACATAAATATTTCCGGAAATACACATTGCCTAATTCTGAAATTGACAAATCAATTCAATAATAGTGTTCATCAAAGACATAGACCTGCAATCCTAAGATAATAAAGTAACAAGTATAATAGTAGGGAGGTACTTCAAAGGAGATACTTCAAATGAAAGATCATATGAAGAGGTCGCGTTTACATAGAAATTCCTATAAAAAAATATATATATTATTTCGGAACGTCCTATCTATAGGCTATAGCATACTTAATAATAACAGTATTGTATTCTCATTTTATTGAAGCAGAAATGTAAGCAACTTCAAACCTACTACAAATTTTGTCATGATGTTTTTCATCAACCATTTTTTTTTATTTCGGTTCACAAATAAAATTTTATTGAAGTAAATTTTATACATTTTGTGTTGTGTTCGAACACCGTCGGGTCACTTTCTTAATACCTAATAATATGGCTGGTAACTAATGAACTATGCTGTTATGAAGTTGATTTTACTCTAAAAGATATAGTTTTCTATATTAAAGTAAATTAATATTCAATAAAATTTCAAAAACAAACTTAACTATTGTATTAAAACTTTTTGTGTCGGCAACATTGTTAACGAAATAAGTCTTAATTTATCTCAAAAATTAATTTTATTACATGTCAAATTGTTTACTTAAATAGAACGACATAACATGTAATTTGTTATAGTTATTGTATTATGTTATATTTATTATCATCATTATTACTCTTCTATAATCAGTCATGTCCTATACCCACTCAACCTCCCATCAGTGTTGCGAAAATTGGGGGATAATATATATAGTTATATGGGCAGTTTATATATCGATTACTTATATAAACATTGACATTTCAATTGACATTACCCAACTCAACTAAATGTTTATCAAAGCAGCATGTTGCTTTCAAAATATCAATATTTGCTAAATAAAAGAAAATTTTACTATTAAAAATAATACAAATAAAAATAAATCCATTTATCAAAATAATAAAATTTATTTATTGCTAATAGTGAAAAAAAATGATTATGATAATTGATATTAATTGACATTTGTAATATCGATTTTTTAATTAATAATTGACAGTTTTAGTTTATTAACCAACTGTTAAATAACTATATTGACAATATTAATTGATTGATAATAATAATATCAAATATCAATATTTACCTGTCACTTTTTTTCCTCATTAGAGAAAAACCACAATCATAATAATAAACACTTGTAGACAGAATAGACATTTGAGTTTTTTTTTATTTTTTGAATTCCTCCTCTTATATTCTACCAAACTCAATTACACAAGAAGATATAAAAACAAAAGAAAACTAAAATATAAATATAAATTTCAAAATATATAATAAAATTTTCAATTATTTATTATTTCACCTTTTTTTTTTTTTTTTTACAGTTATGAACACCAAAAATAACAATTTCGAAATTCTTGTTTTCCCACGATATTAATTTTGTAAAATAATTTTCATCTTTTTTTTTTCTTCGTTGTTTGTAGGGTTTATTAAAATTGTCTCACTTTTCATTGCAGCTTAATAAATATCAAATTACATATACATTTAAAAAAAAATGTTTTTAATTAAAAATATTTTGTTTTGATTTTTTGTGCTTTTGTTATTTTTTTTTTTTTTAAATCCTATTAAAAAATAATTAAATAATGTAGTAAAATGTAAAGTAAATAAGATTCGAAGCAAGAAGGATTTTTCTTTCTGTTTATACTCATTTTTCATCAATTATATCAATACGAAGAAAATTTAATTTTAACGGTATTTTATCTAAGATTCAAACCAATGAAATTAAAATTTAATTTTTTTTTTTTCACTTTTAAATTATGTAAATTTAATATTTTTATTTTTTAATTAATTATAAACACAGAGAGAACGGACCTATGATTTTTTGATCCACATAAAATGTTTTCAAATTTATTTTTTATGCTTTTATTGTTGTTGTGATGATGATTATGATTATGATAATGATAATAATTATGATTATATCAAAACAAATTTATGTTAACTATATTTATTCATAATTATTACCTTATTTTTTTTTTGTTTTTTTTTATCACTCTATTCTCGGTAATAAAAACAAAAAAAAAACAAATCTCTCCCAATTTGTAGAGTGTAAGAAATACAATAATTTACATAAATATATATACATATATATAAATATATGTTTTTTTTGAACATGTATGATTATGAAAATAGACTTACGGAGTTATGATGCAATTTCAATTAAGGTATGTGTGCTCGCAATATAAACAAGGTAAAGTGGTGAGATCCAAACTGAATTACAAATGAAGTGACATAACTATTAAAAAGAAGTAAAACAAAACAAAAAAATTGTGACGGTAACTTTGAAGAAAATAAAAAGAAATAAAATTAATGAAAATTATTCCGAAATGGAAACGACGTGTGTAAAGTGAAGTCAGGTAGTTATTTGAGAAGGTTTTTTTTTTTTTTAAAGAAAAATGTCACCTATAAATGTTAAAAAGGGTAAATGATCGAGTTTCGGGAAACTTAAGTGTGTATATATATAGTAGTTAACATATATTATAAATTAGAACTGTTACGTATTCAAGTAAATGTAACTATAACTATATTGTTGTGGTGTAATGAAATTTAATAATTTTTTTTTCAATCCACTTCAAAAGCGTTTTGTGGAAAGCAGGAGTAATATTTGAAACTCCTGAGAGTTTAAATTTCTGATAAATTAAAAACTATTGTTACAGGAAATTTTGCACCAACAATTTTTGTAAATTATATTGAAAAAGTTTGAATAGTCTCAAATAAAGTATAGAAACAGAGTATCTATACTTATTTTTTAATTACAAGTTAATTACAGATATGTTAGATTTAAAAAGGGTGTTTGCTATGTCGAAATGTCGAACTTCTAGTCAAGCAAACCCAAGGACACATTCATATAATATACATCATCTGGTTTTGTAATACGTAATAATGTAATATAATATCGACGTAATCTATTTTTTTATCTGTTGTAATATATCTATAAGGTTATTAAACAGATAATTTTAAAGTTGAACATTTTGTTTGGAGAAATAAATTGTTACAATAACGAATTTCGCCCACAAATAAATTTTATCGAAATTTATTTTCTGAATTAGAGTTTTTTCTTTTCTTTTCTTTTATTTTTGAGAATATTTTGGTGTGAAAATATATAAAAACAATAATAAATGACATTTAATTTGGAAACTAGTTACTTTTGACACATATACCACTACATGACATGAAGTTTTAGCTTGAGATAATAATGGAGTAGTAAACTTACTACGATTGTATAATATTTTGATGAAATTGATTAGTACTAAGGCTTGGAAAATTAATGCCCCACAATTTAAATGTCTTATTGACTCTTAATATTTGGAGTCTTATTGCGTAAATTAGGATTTTATTTCAATTATAAAAGCTTATATTTATATCGGGGTCTTATTTAATTTTATTTTGGAAAGTTAATTCTTGGAACCGTAATAAGTTATATTTGTTCATATACCTCTTGTCCTATTCTAGTGATACTAAGCCCGTAAGGAATTTGGTCAAATTTGTAGTACTTTTCATTAAAAATAATTAAAGAAAATAACATAATTTAAAAAAATAAATTTAATATATTTTTATGTGTACAGTTATATTAGCATATATTATTTAAAATAAAGAGTTCTCAGAAGTCGAACTGTTACAATTTGTTAGAAATATTGGCTCGGATTTATAAAGTACGAGTAGATACTAGATAATGCTAATATACTTAATAAATGACAATTAATATTAATTAGATGTATATTTTTTGTTTGTCACTACAATTTCCTATATTCAGAATTTCGATATATTTTTTTTTCGAAATAAATTTAATCAGAACGACTTCGTCCCATGATAATAAAATTTACAATAATATTTATAAGTTCAATATTGGGTAGGTAATAATTTTTTGAAGTATTATCGAGTATTAAAATTAAAAATCTACTAAGATTATACTTAAATACTCAATTTTTTGCAGAAATATAAGTAAATACCACAAAATACTTTAAAACTGAGTATTTAGTATAAAAACTTAAGCATTATTGAGTACATATTTAGTAAAGCTCAGTATTATCATTATCTAGTATCTACTCGTATCCATTTACTTATACCAAATTCAAAAATAGTTCAAATTTCAAAATTGCAACATATATTTTCGAAACAGTTCAAACAATTCCAAATGTTAACAATTCAAAATTCTATATATGGGACATATCTGACTACTGTTATAGAGTGATTTGGTCAAATTAAGTAGTTATAATAGCAATATATTGGATATATAACCGTAAAACGGCTAACATTGACATTTTATTATTCTGTTTGAATATATAATCCTCTTGCAAAGTGCAATTACCTTCTTCATGAGACATTTGAAATATAATTGAAGAAGACTTGTATAAATTTTTGATGCCACAACTCAAATTCAGTGTTGCTTTTAATTTTAGAGAATCTTTAAATTTCATTCTTGAGTCAATCTGCGCAATTTATATATTAACAACACAAATTTATTAACAACAACATTTTAAATTGATTTTATAAATGATGTTATAAACTTATTCCAAGTTCATAATTACATTTCAAAAAAAATTTTTATTTTTAAATCATTGTAATCTAAAATAATGACATCTAAAACAGAAAAAAAAAATTATAAAAAACATGATAGTAAAAGTTAACAATTCATCAGAAGTAATTAATATGTAGGTGGGCTGCTGGCTGCTTAGTTGGGATTTATTACAATATTTAAGTTGAAAAATAGCACTTCTGTTATTATTCTGGTAAAATAAGAGGTATTTAAAAGTAGTAAATTGTATTTTTTTGTCTTTCTTTTTTGTAACTTTTTCATTAAAGGTTTAGTTATAAATTTTTTGTCTCACTTTGAATAGACAATAATTCAAACAGAAGTTGCATGTTGAGAAATGGTTTTGTTATACTATTTTTTTCTTGTTAATTTTCAGTTAATATTTTGAAATTTTATTTGAGTAAAAAATTAAATTTTTCATTTAAACTTTTAGTGCTTATTAATTTTAATCAAAATATAGTTAGAAATTAATTTAATTATATATATATCTTATCTTATGTGCATAATAATAATCTAATAAGAGAAAATATTTTCCTATGAAAAATATTGACACAATTTATAACTAATATCCGTCCTCTCTTTAATATATATTTGTATATATTATGTATTTTAGTTAGTTATTATAGAAATCATTGAATTATGAAATGATTAATTTTTTTATTTTGTACGGATTAATCAATTAATTATAGATAAAAGAAAATAAAACATGAAATTTAATTGAAGAGGAAATTGGCAATATTTATATTAAATAACAAAAACAATTTTTTTTTTCACATTTTTTTCTTTCTTAAATTGTTGATTTGAGTTACGACATTGTTTTTTTTCTATATCGAAAATGTTTTTTATTTTACATATAATATTGAATTTATGTATAGGAATTTAAATGAAATTAGTAAATATTATGTTATATAATATTTTCTGCTCGGAAGAGAAAAATAATTTTTGTGGTGTTTTTTTTCGGTTCTGCTGTTACATTTCCTTTTTGATGTTAGACTGTTTTTGGTACACATAATTAAATCTGAAAACAGGTAATATTTCTGAGGTAATATCTGAAAAATGGTAGAATATTAGAAGGAAGTCTCGAACCAATTGATTTGCTTTTTGTAAAGAGTACAACCTTATATGTAATTCATTTCAAATGTATTTTACATGTAAAGTTGTAAAGATTAAGGTATAAAAATTTCACAGTATACATCTTCCTTGGTAATACCTATTATTATGACCTTGTGAGCATATCGTTCACTATAATGTAATCGGGGTTAATGATTTAATTGATCATAGACTAATTTCATTTTTATATTTTGATTTTATTTACAAATAAGTAAACCTAATGATGAATGATCACTGATCGTATGTAATGTACTACTATCATTAATATATATCGAAAAACAAGGTAATCAGTATAAAGACACTATGACCCTTATTATAATCAACGGGAAATTACACTTGATTGTTGTACCGTAAAATGATCACGTACCGGTAGAATTAATATCGATTGAATCGCTCAGAATCGATTGCAAGCGATTTTATTGATTTACAGCCATATAATAATGTATAAAAATGTCTTTGAAGACGGGTTTTTAATAAAAAACAAATATTTATAAAAATTTCTGTTCTTTTAGGACATGACCTTCAATTGCAATTGTTTTATTTAATTTTAAATGTTTTTCACAAAAACAAAATTAATTTTTTAATAAATTAATTGCATTTATTAAAAAAAATCATTTTTTCTTAAACCATATATATATATGTACCTACATCACTTGTGTATATTTAAAAATATTAAATTTTCTATATGTCAAAACATATATAATTACAAATTAATTTAAAATGCCATAAATTTTTTTCTTAGTCTATTACGAGTCACACTACCGATAGTCGATTGCAATCGTTACAGTTTTCTTGTAGCGTCAAAATGACGATTCGTCGATCAGAATAAGGATATTTACATTAATTAATGAGATGTGTAGTAAATACAATCATCAATAAATAATGTACAAATAAATGAGGTGACGAGTAAAGAATAAAAAAGTGACTTTTCATCAATAAAATGTCAATTTTCAAGTGATGTTCGGTGATTTTGAGTTCAGAACTGAGAGATTTTGTTAATTTAGATTTTATTTGAAATGATACTAACAAAATATTGGTTCCATTAAGAATATTGAGAAGAGTGACGTTTTCTTGACATGTTAAAATTTAAATTTGTAGTTTGTTTTAAAGTTTTTTAGAAAAGAAATAATCATTTAAATTAAAATGTTTTATTAAAAAAATACAAATATGCCATTAACTGAATTTTTTTTGTATGATAATTTGTCTATTTTCCAATAATTCAACAAATGGCCTTAATCGAATTTTATATTATGTAAGTTTTCATCATCTTACTAACAAAAAATACTTACAATATTTATAAAAACGAACAACAATTTATATAAAAAAAAAACAATTTAAATAAAAAAAAAAACAAACAATTTAAGTAAATATAAATTTTCTTTAACACAATATAGATTTTGTCATGCTAAAATTTACAACTGAAAAAAATTGCTTGAACATGAAAAACTGACTTTTGCTGACATTTACAATACCAATTTTTGTCGTTATTCACAATTTATCAGTAGTTTGTTGACAACTGATAATCACAATATAAATTTTGAATATCTGCTGAAACTTCTCAGATATGTACTAAAAACTGACATTTCACAATAAAAGCCTTAGATATATATATATATCTTATACAAAATTAATACAAAATTAATACAAAATTTACAAAATTTTAATTACAGTTTTAGCTGTAAATTTTTTTAGTCACCTTCCAAGTTTATAATCATTTCCAATTGCTTCAATTTTTGGAACTGCAATTGTTTCAATATATTTGATCTTCAATTAATATAAAATAACTATTTAAAAAATAGCCAAATTAAGATACATACATACATATACGTATATGCTATGCTAAAATACAATAATTACTTTGTTGTTGTTCTTCTATTCAACTTACTGAATTGATTTATTAATTTTAAGAATTAAAATAAGAATTTTGATGAATTTATTTATTATATTACTTTGATGTTGTTTTCCTATTCAACTCAGATTTAATGAAAAAAGAGGAAAACATATACAATATTTTTAAAAAGATGTTAGAATATGCCTAACTGCCACAGGATATTGCTATACTATACTACCAACCCTATAATATAATCTAATAGAATCTAATACATCTAATATTTTTGTGCTAATATTGTGTTGAATTTTGCCATTGCTTACAGTAATATCTAATATGTAGTAAACTCGGAAATGCATCAGCATCACGTGTCGTGAAAGTTCAATATTCTAAAATGCAACATTAAAATGTTGCTGAAAGCATCAAGTTTTTTTTTGCAAAATTAGTGCTTATATGCATGTTTATACGGATAGAAAAGTGGTAGAAATCTACTAAAATTTATGGGTGAGGGGTGATTTCGGTAAGGGAACAAGAAGGTAAGCAAATCTACCAAAATTTTAAATTTCTGGTAGATTTTTGACGTTTAAATTTTTTTTTTTCTGGGAATATGTCAGTGTCAAAATATTTTATTATTTTTTATTCATAAAAAGGAAATTGTCTTTGACAACGTAATTTTCGGGTCGAATATTAATCAAATAAAAAAATATAAATTATACAAATAATAATAATGTTAAATTGACACTAGAATAATAATAAAAATTTATTTATTTATTTCTTTGCCAATAATATCAATTCTGGCCATCTTGATATTTCTATAATCTAACAGCAACAATGGCAGAAATCTACCAGTTTTTTTTACGTATGAACATGAAGGTAGATTTGCAGCAGATTTCTGCCTCGTATAAACATGGGCTATGATGCACAAACTTGACCAAACTTCGCATCGCATCATAGAATTTTTTTATGCTTTGTTCCCTATATTTTAATAAACAGCTGGTTTCAAATTTTATTTGCCATTTCATACGTTCAATTGTTTTATTTGTTTGAAATACATTTTCTGTGAAAGTGCTAATTATTTTAAAACAATTTTTTATTTTAGGTATAGTGCTTAATTTGTTTGTATTAATATTATTACAAAGGTGGGATTTTTTTTTTCTTTAACAAATTTGTATATTCTAGTAGTTTGTATATCATCATATTCATACAATTTTATAAAAATACGTTCCAATTCCAAGTGATATTAAATAATATTTTATTAATTTTAATTAAATTGTCAAAGCATCACTGTCAAATTCTGATAGTTTTAAAATGTATTCAACACAAAGCATCATTACCAAATTGCATCATGAATTTTGCACTGATACAATATTGATATCGCATCATAGTGATACTGGCAATGTTGCATTTCTGAACTTAAATATGATTAATAAAAATGTATCATTTTTAGCTTAATACATAACTAACTACCTGATCTTAAAAATGCTTGTCCTTGTTATTTAATATTAATTAATATGTAAAAATAAAATGTTTAAAATATACTTTTATCGAAATTAGCCGTATTCTAAAAGTATAAAATATAATTGTTGGCGAATATTGACTGAGCATTTAGAGCTAACATAAAATAAACGAAACTTACTTGAATATTGTTAATGGTATATCTAGAATGTTTGTGGCTTAAAAGACTTAAGAACCATGTTAAGTATTTGAGGTTCTTTGAATAGATGTGCTAGAAAGTTGTTAGGGTGAATTACACACACACACACACACACACACATAACAATTAAATTTACAATTTTCAATTGCATTATTTTATATAATAAATTTCCTGTTTCTTCACACAATATTTTTAACAACTAGCTATATTGGTATTCGAATTCTCTTCTCCTGGACCCTTTTGCCTATAAACTGCAAGTGCAGAAAACGACGAAAATACTACTACTAGCATAAAAATGGCTAATGAACTTAGTCCATCGGATTAGTTCACGGAGCTTAAGTGCAATCTTTCAATATTATTGGTCTCATCGTAATATAGGAATCTGAACAAAATAATCAATAACTTAAAGAAAACAAAAACAACTAAACAAAACAAATAATTCAATAATAACAAAAATTATTTAATAAATAAATTATAATAAAATCTTATTAGTTATTATTTTAGACCCTTTTTAAAATATAGATATTATATTTAGATATCTTTTATTGATTTTAAACAATATTGGTGAATCGTGTTAATTTAAAATCTGATATAGAATAATAAAAAAAAATATATATATATTTAAACAGTTTGGTTTTCAATTTCATAATTTAATATTGTCACGATTCATTCGCGTTTATTCGCGAATATTTCTTTATTAATAATCTTTTTTTTATTTTGTTTGTTTTTTACTATTGATTGTCATTTTCTTTTATTTATTTTGAAACCACTGATCAAAAGCCAATTAAAAAAAAAAAAACAACAAAATGATTACAAAATATTTTGTTTTTTTTTTTATTAAAATTATATTTTTAAAGTTTACTCATAAACGTATTATTACAAATCACAACGAATTTATCAATAATAAAATAAATAAATTTGTAATTGTCATAAATTACATAGAAAACAAAAAAAAAATATAAAAAAACAATTCTATTGCATAACACTTATCAAAATCAAAAACAGACTAAAGATGTCAGTCAAATCAAATTTGTAAGAATATTAATTGAATTTTACAATATTTGAAACTGTCAAAAAGAGTGCAGTTCTAATTAAAAAAATTTCAGTCAAAAATTACTAATCAAAATAAAATTTTTTAATTAACTGTGATTTAAGACAGGTTATTTTTATTTTATATTTTCATAAATAAATTTGGTGCCCAATTGTGACTAATTGGAAATGTAGAAATTGTGGTTTAATTATCATTATTCCAAAAAAATGAAAATAAAAATAAATGAGTAACAGATGATTTTTATAATAAAAAATAAAAAAATGATTTTTATAGAAAAATAACTGGATTTGAAATACATATTCAAAATAGTAATGTGTATAAAATAGTGAGTTTGTAGTTGGATCGCAAATAGTGAATCATAAAACTAGGAACCCATATTTGAGAAATCTAAAATTAGCAAAAAATTATATTTAATTGAATAGTTATAGTGTATTTTAATATTTTAGGATATTTGATTTTTTTTAAACAAAATTTAGTATTTTTTTAACTGGAAATTTCAATATAAAATAATGGTTGAAGATAGTAATGTGTGTACAATAATGAAGTAGTATCATTAGCAAATTCTAACCACATAATTTTGTGCAATATTAAGAAAAACTGGTCTTCATATAATCACTCATATAATCAGTCATATTTTCTTAGACACATCACTGACGCGATGAAAAAATTGGATCACGTCACGTCTAGTTGAATACATATGTATTTCGGTTCAATTCAATTCATTTATTTCCTTCAATATAGTTTTTTTTTTTTAAATACACATTTTACAGAGTTAAGATATATTGTCTTTACAGCTGAAACATTTTAAAGTTTAAATAAATGGTACATTCTGATATTAATAATAAATTTTTAAGGGAAAACAGGAAGTAAAAATCTTCTCCAATTTTTTTTTGTTACTTATATAAAACTTACATTTAATTAAACTTAAGACAAACTATCCTAATACTAAGATATATATTTATTTTAATTTATTATACATATTTACATATTATTAACATACAATTTTTGTATCATAATGTTGTTTGAATATTACAATTTGCTATTAAATTCCTCTTTTATAATATTAATGTTTTCATCAACCTTATTCACATTGATCTTATCGTGCATCATTTATCGTCGCAAAATAAAATGATAAGTTCAACATTAGTTTTAGTATTTAATGTTGTGAAATTTGTAATTTATTTCTATGTGTTTTAGCACAAGCGGCCCAGACTGACTGGCTCCATATGCTAAAATTGGGAAAAAAATGGTTTTAGTATGATTATTTTATTTTCTAAAGATAGAAATGATGTATTTCTGTTAGACGATGTAAGCCGTGTGATAGAAAAATGTATTATGTTGGTTTTTTACTTTCAAAAAAGATTATTGGTATATAAACAAAAAATACCTTTATAATATTTGGATAATATTACTCATATTCTATTAGTCCCATCGTTGATGAGAAGAAAAAATTGATCTCGTCTCGTCTCGTTGAATATGCATTTATGTTAGACACTGTAAGCCGAAAGAACATTTTATTTGTTGGTAGTACTGATCATTTTTTACTGTCAACCAAAATTATTGGTATATAAACAAAATATGGTTTATAAAATTTTTGGGAAAGTATTAGTAGGGTTTAGTTTTTTTAAATAAAAAATATAAATATAAATATATATATTTTTTTAAATATTTTTTAGTTTAGTACATAAAAAATAGTAAAACAGTATTAGTAAAGATGGTGTGTTTGTTTCAAAACAAAAACACAATTTTAAAAATAATGCAAAAAATAAAAATAAAAAATATTGTTTATTAATCTTTACTTAACTATTTTATCTATTCAATTTATTTATTTAATTCAATATTTTGATAAAAAAAAAACACAAAAGATTTTGGCGAGATACTCAATCGTTTACAATTTTTGACGAGACAAAAAATAGCTGTCGTCAAAGGTCTAACAGAAATTACTCACGAAACTGTTTTGACATTTGCCATCGCGTCTGCGGTGTCTAACAGAATACAAAACTATCTCTTCAGAGATATTTTCACGTGATCTCGCGAAATGTGTCTAATCTAACAGAATATGGGTGTATATTAGTGTGGATGTGGACTTAATTTGATGTTTTAAAATAAAATAAATATACTTTTTTATTAAAA
Source organism: Argyra leucocephala (assembly GCA_963942445.1). Taxonomy (NCBI): domain Eukaryota; kingdom Metazoa; phylum Arthropoda; class Insecta; order Diptera; family Dolichopodidae; genus Argyra; species Argyra leucocephala. The sequence continues at coordinate 54,605,801 of OZ012677.1, read as the reverse complement.
ATTATTAATAATATAGTCCATAAATAAGTAGTATAAAAATTATAATACATAAGTGATAACAATAACAGTAATAAAAACAGTAATAATAACGGTAATAATAAAAACGAGGTTTTTTTTTCTAATTTAAAAAAAAATAAAAACACAATTTTTAATAAAAATGGTAAAAAATTAATGACAAATTTTTTATTTAACCCTTTATTTAACTTAACTGTTTTATCCATTTATATTTAACTTATTTAACAAATAGAAAAGTATCACTTCATACGATCGCACACGATGCGTCTAAGAGAATATGGGTGTACATCAATAGAGCAAATTATTTTCTCACCGACAAATCAAGGGTGGTATAACAATCAGTACAAGTATTCTCATTGTGGTCATTCAATTCTTATTATTGCAGCTGCAACGGTATAGATGAAAGATAAACTATTTACATCTTTGAAAATGTCCAATTTTAGCTTAAGCCAGATTCTGAACTGTAAAATCTTATTCTGTACCATAAAATATAAAAATAAATCTTAATTTGAAACTAGTAGTCCTAATTGATTGCAATGTCCTTGAAACTTTTTGAATCAAATCAACCCTCTAGCTAAAATTAGTTAACTACCTATACTCATCTTTTAAGTTAACTTATATAGATATTTTTTCAATTTAATAAGTGTGTAGGTATTATTTTTGTTCTTTTGTTAATTTTTTTCAATATAAAAAAAAAATACTTATTTAAAAATACTGTAGGTGGACTTAATAGATTAAAATAAATTTTATTTTATTTATTTCTATTTGGAATAGTCGAAGAAAAATAAACAAAAAATTCGATAATAAATACAAGAATTACAATTTTACATAATTCAAAATTTCATGAATAAAAATATTTTGATGGTAACTACTTTTGAAATTTATCACTATTTGTGTTTTGAATGACATTCAAAAAAACAAAAAAAAAAATCATTTTTTTATGGTATTTTTATGTTTAATTTTGCGATAAAATAAAGTGTTAATGAATTTTATCTATTTAATTTTATTTAATGATCAATTTTATAATAAAAATATAAAAAGAATTAAAAGTATAGAAAAATTAAAAATAATTATTGTAATTTTGTTAGCATCAAGTAAATTAGGTTTATTTTTAAAAATTTATTTTTTTTGAAAGGTGGATAATTTTACAAAATTATTTTTTTTTTTCAACCTATTTACTTAAGCGCTTACAAAATGATAACTTTTTGACAGTTGAATAAAATTAATAAGCAGATTTTGTTAATTAAAGTAAATTTTGATTGGAAGGTGTTAGATTACTAAAATAACAAAAAAAAAATAAAAATTATTATTACTTACTTATTTTTTATTTTTTTTTTATTAAAGAAATTAGCAATGAAATTTTGTTAAATTTAAAATAATTGACATGTTAATTAATCAATCAAAAAAATTAACTACATTTTTAGTTAATTTGAAACTTTTGTTTATTTAATCGTTTATTCTTGAACTTATTTTGAATTGGTGTTTTTAATTTAAAAATGATTAATAGTTGTTTTCTTATATATATATATATATATAGTGTAGTAGTTTAAAAAGGTGTTTTCGAAAGGTCATCTCTTATGATCTTTTCATATTTGCAATAAAATAAATCGAAAAAAAAAATAAGAAAAAATAACTTTATTAAGTAGTTAATAGAATTAAAAAATTAAAAAATGGAAGAATTATGAAATATTAGAGACCAAATTGTTTTAACCTATTATCATTCTGATTTCAAATAGAAATACTCTTTTAAAAGGTGTAAAGCAAATAATAAGATGTCAATTAAGTGTAGAACGTCTTAAATTGTGTGAAAATAATTTTTGATATTTAATACAATTTTGCCGACTGCTACACACTTATCTAATCGTAATTTACAATTCATCAATTCATTTGTAATTCATAAGTTGTTAATTTTCATTCAAATTTAATCAGTTGTAATTCAAAAGTAAACAATTCAATTGTTTATTAATCCAAAGCGCTGATGAAGGAAGTAAGTTTGCTTCCGAAATATCGATTTTTTTTCAAAATAAAAATTAATTTATTAATTTATTAAAGTTTGACTATTAATTGGGAAATTTATTAGTATACCATTAAAAAACAAATTTGATTATCACAATTTAATTAATCAGTTAACTGTAATTTAGAGTAATCAATCGAAATGCAAAGTATTCAATTGATATTTAGAATCAGTACTTAATTTGTAATTTTGCAGTTCTCATTTATAATTCGGAAATATTCAATTGTGATACAGCAATTGTCATTTGTAATTTAGAAGTAATTAATACAATTTTGATTTTTTAATAGAAAATTAGTTATTTATAATTCGAATTCAATTATGAGGTGTAAATTGTAATTCAGAAATATTTTAATTTCAGAATGTTTCAAATTTCATTCACATTTAAACAATTGTAATTCAAAAGTAGTCAATTTAATTGTAAACAAAAATACAGTAAGCTAGTTACAAATTCAAATCTTCTGGGAGGTTAAATTCATTTCTTCTTCTAAACTTTATAGAAAGGTTGCAAGACACAAAGAAAAATTGTGACGCAACAATTTTGTGAAAAATTTAGAATTAAATTGAAATTAAAGTATCGCGAATAACACTAGGTATAGAATAAAATTTCTTTACATATTTATATAGTTCCATTAAATTGTTGAATCCATAATCCGAGCTATGTACTATACTTCTAAAGACAATTGGAAAATGCAAAAAAAAATTCTTAAGTTGTTGAAAAGAATTATATTTATTACTAGCTGTACCCGGTCTGCGTTGCTGGCCCCAAAATCCCTATAATAGAAATACATAATTTAAAATTGGAAAACGGTAAAAGATATACTTGCTCGTTATTGTAATATTGTAAAACGGTAAAAGATTACTTGCTTATTATTGTAATAGGTGTTGGGAGTTGTATGACAGCTGCCCGAACCACTCAAAATTTTGAAAAACGGTAATAGACTTATTTTTTATGTTTGAGGCAGTACCTGAGTACAAATTTTCAACTCTGTAACACTTTTGGTGTTTAATATATTTGTAATAGGTGCTGAGAGTTTTATGGCGGCTGCCCGAACCACTCAAAATTTTGAAAAACGGTAATAGATGTATTTATTTATTTTTGAGACAGTACCTGAATATAGATTTTCAGCTCTGTAACACTTTTGATTCTTAAAATATTTGTGATAGCTGCTCGAACCCGTCGGAATTTTAAAAAGCGGTTAGGCCCATAACCTTCTCTTCTATTCAAGTAATATACTCTGAAAATTTCATCCAAATCGATTCATTAGTTTTTGAGTCTATAAATAACATAAAGACAGACATAAAAAATTTCCTTTTTATATATATATATATAGATAATAACTATAACCAAAGGAGTCTTTCCGTTCATCAACACTACATCAGTGAGTATTGTACAATTTCTACTTTGACTTTGATTAGTTTCACAACTCATTATATATAATATTTAAAATAAATTCATATGTGAGTTATAAAAACTAAACAAAATTCTTATTTGACCTTACTTTCAAAAAATGTGTTGTACAAAAACTATATGTTTATAAGACGTAATAACTAAAGTTTCTCGCTTGTTATTTAAAGGTTCTACGTTTTGCTAATGTTTTAATAATAAATAAAGAAGAATAAATCCAATTTGGGTTAGTCAGGAAATCTACAAACCGAAAACTACAAAAAAAATCCATAAAATTGTGACAAATTAATACTGGAAAAAGTAGATATCCTCACTGTATCCAACAGCGGCTATACATGAAAATAGTTTATATAGTTTAGTATAAAACAAGGATCGGTGTTTGTGGATTTTTTTTGTGAATTTTTTTTTGTGGTAAAAATCTTTATGGATTTTGTTTTTTTTTTGTGGATTTAGGGACTAATCCATCTAATTTAGTTAAAATTGTTTTTGAAAGTATAACATTGATAAAAATGGTATATTTTATCGCCGAATGTATCTACAAAAAAAAGTTTGTACACAAGCTTTAACTTTAATCAACTATAACTACATTTTTTTAACGTTTTATGAAGAGGATAAGTTTTACTTTTTTACCATATCCTAACGGCTTTTAAATTCGATTATATTATTTAGGTACTATAATATATGTTGTGTTATATACGTCATCTATCTGAGATAGATTAAAAAAACAACAGAACAGAACAGAAAAACAATTAGGAAATTTTTACTTGATTCTGAAGGTCAATGAAAACGACACTACATTGTCGTCCTAGATTGTCCACGTAGAATGTCGCATAGCAAGTCCAATGAATTCGACATTTTCATGTTCATTTTCAAACAATAATACAAAAACAACAAGAAAAGTATTTTTAATTCAATTATTTAGAACTGTCAAAATGAAATTTCGCAGTGCAACAACAACAAATTTTGAATTTTAATAAACGACTTTTTCGTGTCATACTATTTGGACACTGCTATGTTTCCATTTAAATCCATTTGTTCAAAACATAATTTGACAAATTTTGTCGACATACAATATCGTGTCGTTTTCACTGGACTTCAGGCTTTATTATATATTTTTTCCCCAAAGTTGATAGCAATCAATGTTATGACAATTACAATTCTAGTTTAATTTATTCAACATTTGCAGTTCATTTAATTTTTTCGAACAAAATGATTCTCAATATGTTTTATAAAACGGTTATAAAAATTTTAAATCCCCTTTTTAAAAATTTTGAAAACAGTTCTCAAAGTATTAAAAAAAAAACTAAAATTTATACATCTGTAGTGAATTATTTATAACCATCATAAAACACTTAATATTTATTAACAAAGAAAAAAAAATCAATTATTTAATTGAATTTCTTTAACTAAAGCCGAAAAAAATATTAACTTAATAAATTATTCAACTTAACCAATAATCAACAAGTCTAACCTTGTACTCATCGAAATTCAATAAACAAATTTTATTATTTTTTCTGTTTTATTTTTTGTTTATTAAAAAAGAAAAAAAAATGCGTATAAACAAGTTTTTGTTTTTTGTAGATTAACTCTTTAAAAAATTAACAGTTTAAATTTGAAAAACCAAAATAAAATTTTATTTTGATTTTGATGCATTCTTAATTTAATTTTGTTAACTCATGAATGAACTGAGCAGAGCACTTGTATTTAAAAACTATTTTATAAACAATTACAACCACCCTAATTTATTTCGTTATTTTTTGTTTATAAGAATCCGCTCTATTTAAAAGCAATTGTATAGTAATAAAAACAATGTGGCTCTTTAGCCATAACTTTTGAATAATAAAGCCATAACACTTTAAAAAAAATTTCCGACTCTTATCGAAATCAATAACACTTTTAAACTTCATTGAATTTGAATTTTAATTTAATAATTTTTAAAATTAATTTTCAGTATTACTGTTAAGATTCTTAGCAAAGAATGTTTATTCAAAATTGCAAGTAATATTTTGCACTTTTTATTTTATTACATTTTGACATTTGAACTATTGAGTATTGTAGTATAAATGAAATTTAATTTTTAAGAAGAGAAATAAGTTCAATGAACTTGTTTCTGTATAATCATATATTATAATAGAGTTAGTTGTCAACATTCCACCTCAAAATTATTCAATCTATTCACCAAAAATGAGAGAAAATAATTCACCATACCTACCCCAGTACACCATGGCCATCCTATTTATACAAATTTCAAGTCAGTGCATAGCATAGGTAGCATATGAGTTTTATTTTCATCATTAAATTTAGGTAGGTACTTAGGTTAGGTATAGACAATGTAATGTGTATCGTAGTAAGTTGTAAGCAAAATTATTATTGTTTTTTTTTTTATACCTATTCCTTGATAGTGAAAATTATCAGTATATTTAAATCCCTGTTCTGTTAAAAACGTTACATTTGGCTTTAACTTGAATTATAATTAATAAATAGGGGTCTCTAGTAGTAAATATATTTTATAGAATATGTTGTAGGCTCTAGGTGAAACATTATTAATGTAAATAATATAAATTAAATAAATAAAAAAATTTCACCAACTAGTGAAACATACCTAGAGTTTTGATATTTATTTAAATAGTAAATACTCATTTGCAACTGTACAATATTTCCCTTTCATTTACATTATCAAACAAATGTAAATATATAGTTGAAGGTTCTATTCGAACCCTACCAATGTTTCATAGAATATTTTTTGTAGTTTAAAAAAATGGTTAAATTAAATTTAATATTTGTTTCATAATTCTTGAAATGAGTCAAACAATTTTGTTTAGATTTAGGGAGTTTTAATGGTTTTTTTTTACTAATTTGAATCATTTTAGAATTGTTTTATTAAAACCGTTCATGGACGAACGTCCGGACAATTTTATTTTAGACTATAATTGAAACACAAATACAAACAAAGAAAATTTTATGATTTTCTCTCAATGCGCGAAGGATTGACATTTGATATGTCAGTCAACAAAGGTTGACGTTTATAAATTGTTTACATGCGTTGGTTTTATTTTTATTAAAAAATTCCGTGACATCGAAAATGCAGTTGAAACATCAAATTAACAATGTTCTATGATCAAAAATGTTTTAAAAAAATTGCTTTGAGATCAAAAATGTTTGATACCGGTTTTAATACCGCAATGAAACAGTAGAGTGTGCAGCGAAAATTTTAAGTATGCAATTCTTAAAATCTACTCATTCGGTGTTCTCAAATATAGCGAAATAAAAAAAAAATTTAAAAAGCATATATTTAAGCAAATTTTAATATTTTTAGTTAAAATTTTGAAAAGAAAATCTTTTTAATTAAGTTTTGGTAACAATTTTAATATGTCAATAAAATTACAATAGGAATTCATGAAAACATGTCAATAAAATTCTGAAGTGATTGAAAAATATATCGTCAGAATGCGGTGTTGATTATTTTCAAATAATATTGAATTTTAGGTATGTTTATAATTCTTTTAAAATTATTACAGTATTTTTCGATGACACTACAATTTCAACTCGCTTTTTCTTTTTTTTTTTCAATATATTCATCATTTTTCTTACATTTATATCATCAATAGATGAACTTTGCAAATCAATTATATTATTTAAAATAATATTACTAAAAATATTTGAGTTCATTTTTTAGTTCAAATAACCTTTTTAAATACAAAAAATATTAATTAGCCGTCTCAAACACAAAATAAACGTTTTGCAGTCAAAATTATGATCAAAAATGTCAAAACTGTACTCTACACACTGCAGTTGTTATTTATCTAAACAATGTTTCGATACAGTATTGATACCGCAGCGAAACTATTCAATAAAATATAAAAGGAATAATTGATAAAGAATTTTTTAAATTTAAAATGTAATTTTAAACACAATAATGCAAAAAATAATTAAATATTTAATATGTTCTTTTTTAATGTGTAAGCGTTTACACTTCATCAATATACATATATTGACAATATTTATTGATGAGAGAGAATATTGAAGAAATACTCATGTGTAAAAATAGAAGAAAAAAATAGAATTTATCCCATTTTCTTCAATATTTATTGAGAGAGACAAAATTAAATATGGCGAATAATGAACAACTTGTAAAAAGTAAAAAAGTTGTGTTCAGTAGTTTCCGTAAATTGACCGTTTTTGTTCTAATTTTTTTTTTAGAACAGTCGCGAACAACTTTTTTTGTTGTTTTATCTTCTGACAGTTAAACAAAGAAATTTGAGAGAAATGAGAGTAAAGAAAAATTAGAAAAAAGGGTTAAAAAATATCGAAGAGAGTGTTCGGTAGATTTTTCTGTTCTAAGTAGTTATAAAGTGTTTGACAGTTAATTTTCATTACCCAAAACTGTTATGTCCGATTTTGTTCTAAATCTACGAACAATATGTATGCTTGATTAATGAAAAATATTTTCACATTTGAAATTTTATATGTTAATATGTTTGCAAAACAGAGATAGCAATAAATATTTATCAAATAGTTATATATATTCTTTTTTTCTACTTCAGCCTTTAATTAAAGTTAATAATGTTTTAACTAAGAAATTGGATGAAGAAAATTATTCGGAGAGTTTATTTTGTGTGTATGTATGTTGGTAAAAAAAATTTTTTTGATTGGTTAAAAAAGTTTTTCGGATGTTCAGTCGTTGAGAGAAAATCCACCTTTAGTCCGTTACATTTGTTTACCTCAATAGAATGCAACTTAATTTTTACAAAAATTATATAAAATATCAAATTATATTTGACATTCATTCACTCTGCATGTTTGTGTTTTGTACGCATTCAATTTAAAGATTATTTTAAACAATCGGAAACAAAATAAGATTTCTACATAAATTTCGACTTTATATTAAAAATTGTTCTTCAAGTGTCATGGCTTGTTATAAAATGGGTATATTGAATAAAGTAATTTTTATTTATTTACTCCGTGGTTTTAAAATGTTATAATTTGATTTTGAAGTTCTTCTTATTTTATATTGTAAACAATGTTGTTTTGTATTTTTTGTTTAAATTAAAAATCTTTAGGAAGTGGTCAATGTTTATTGTTAAAGAATTAGAACACAATAATTTTAATTTTGAATATTAGAATAAACAAAAATAAATACATACACAAAAAACGAAAAAAAAATATTGAAGATTATATAAGAAAAATTGTGGTTTTCTGATGGAGGGACCATTATAATTTTTATTTTTCGGTACGAATATTTTCTACGAAGATCCTTTGGTAAAGACCTCAATTACTGACCAATCAAATTTAAAACACCCAACAGAAAGATATGGTAGAAATATTAATTGTAAAACGAAATGTGTAGTTCAGAAAAAGCTGGTAACATAAAATAGGTAAGCATAAAAAAGAATACATAATTTTCTTAATTCATATTGAAATGTACATAAATGGTAAATAGTTGGAAATATTTAAATGTTAAAAGGAAAATTTAATATAACTATTGATTATGATGTCGTTTATGATTGATAGAAGCAAATTAAATGTTTAGGATGCAAATTAGAATTGTTTCTAGTTCACTGTAGTCTGATTTAATTGAGCAAAAGTATGTTGAAATTTATTATTCGTTTTTTCTGAATATTAGTAATCCTTCTTCAACGAAAATATTTTTTTTCCTTCCTTCCGTCTTAATATCAATTAAAATAGTATTAAAGATTCGACTTTTATAGAAATGAATTCTAGATAAGTATTTATTTTTTGTATAGTTAAAATCTTTTAATAAAATTAATTTTTTTTGGAAAGACAATAATGTTTTTCAAATTGTTGTGCATAATATTTAACATTTTTGTGAGTTATAAGTATTGAGCTCATTGAAAAATAAACTAAAACATAAAACACAATCCCGACGACCGAATATTGATCATGAGCAAAATGCGCTCAACCATTTTTTGTCAAATGAAATATAATTGTAGTGCTTACGAAAAATAAAAATTTAAGCAAACAAAAAAAGGACTGAAATTTTAAAATTAAAAATAATCAATTCGTTTAAAATTGTACGCATTTGTTCAAAATATAAAATTTAATTCGAATCGTAATATTAATTATATACAACAGAATTAAAAATCGTAAAAGAAGAAGATTGTTGGTTCGTAAATTGAATTTATCTGTATGAATCCGGGATGAGTTTTTTTTTTTTTTTTAAATACCATAAATAAATTAAGTCTAAAAAACCAAATCCCATTTATCTATTTTCCTATAATTGGGATTCTGTAAATCAGAAAGGAAGTGAAGCCGTTCTAACTTGCTCTATTCACTTCTATTCGATACTAATTGTAAATAATTGTAAATTTTGTTTTTATAATAAAGTCAAAGTCAACAATTATTTGATTTAGTATAAGTAAATTTTGTTTTTATTTTTTGTAAGACAGTTAAAATGGCTGTCAGAATAGTATCAAATTTCGTCATATTAGCGAAAAAAATTTAAAATGTACCTTGGTGTAGAAAATAGTTTTTTTGGTCGTTCATTATAACATATTTAACACATAAATCATTAAAAGGCTTAAGAGACTAATTCTATGATCTGAGAGAGGGCCATTATTACTACAATATTTAAAATAGTCCTACAGACTAACTATACTAATTTACTTTTGAGCCAAAGAAATCAAAATACCTTTAATCCACCTACCTTACCAAAATCCCAAAGGTTTTTTGTAGACAAAATGTTAAAAGTTTTAGATACATAACAAAATTTTGATTGTCAATTAAGCTAGACGCTTCGTCATTGCCATGTTAGATTGACAAGTTATTATACCGTGCAGCACATTTAATTATTTCATCTTTTATAAATGAAAAATTTTATAAATCAATTCTCAATAAACATCGGCATTACAAACATACCATTAAGCTCTGACTATGTTGCGCAGTACTTTATTTTAAACGTTTGAATATTTTGAATATGGGTTTGTTTAGCACATTCCCGTATTTGAATACAGCAAGCCCAGGTATACTAAAAATTGTATGTTGTCTATGCTTGAATATGAATATTTTCTTTGGAGTTCTTGGCAAATTGGAACTTCTAGTTTTGTGTGGGTATATAGAAGAAAACAAATTTACAGTTTTTTGCAATGAGTAAAGCTGGATTTTCATTGACCAATATTTTAAAAGCTTAAAAAATTTATTGGCTCCAAAAAGGGAGATAACATGAAATGACATTTTTTTATATGAGAGTCAATACATACGACAAGAACAGAAAATATCATTTACTTCCATTTTCACAAAAATTGGGGATATTATACTTTGATAAAGTATATTTTTAAAATATCGGAGATAGTTTTTTTATACCGGAAAATTTTTTTTTAACAATTTTTGAGTAAATGTATATAAAAAAAAATAATTATTTTCAACAGATGGTTTTGACGATTGAATTGTTGTTTTTTTTGTGTATAAAATAAATTTCTCAAATAGAATTTTTTGAAGCGATCTATTTTTTTCTTATATAAAAATTCAAAAAGCTATCTCCCTTTTTAGAGCCAATAAAATTTTTCAGATTTTAAATATTGATTAATTAAAATCAACCTTAATACATTTTATAGTGGTAAGCAAATTGTAATGAGTTGAATATATCATACATGCATTGCTTTTTGAAACGTTTTTGTACTATATCGAATATGATGTGGGCTTTAAGGTGTCATATTTTATAATTCTAGGTTTTTCCACAAATTACTTGCAAATATCTTAATTTCCTTGTTAGATTATATAAATATCAATTTTTTTATAAGAATATATAAAAAGTAAACCACGATCAGTGATGGGATACATGCAAGCCAGTTCGAATATAAACCACGATTTTACATCCGACATCTGACAAAATATTATCATTTATCCATTGTTGTCTAAATTTTGTGAAATCAATTTTATTTTATTAGTTAAAAAAGACAAACCTAAACTGTCCAAGTATTATTCGGTTCTTATACATGCCGAAAAGCTTAAACAAAAGAAAGTAAAACATTTAGAATTAAATAAAAGAAAATATTTTGTTGTGTATTATAGAAGAGCATTAATACACCAATAAATTATTGAAGATATTTAGCTATAATATTTTGTATTTATTTTGATCGAAATATTACCATAACATATTAGAATGTTACAAAAATCGAAGTAGCACTGTTGAATGAATACTGTTATAATAAAATTAATTAATTAAATTATTTTTTGATCATTTGCACCATTTGTTAAATTTCCTTTTTAGTTTCTTAATAGTTCAATTCCTCTAAATATTGTCACTCTAATTTTAAAACCATTTTAATATATTTTAAAAGAATACAAAATTAAATACATAATAATATACATAATATAATACATATATTAAAATTAAAAGGAAATTATAAATTTTCTAAAATTAGAAAAAAAAAAAAATTCCATTTAAGAACATCACCATTTGTGGTCATTAAAAAAAAAAACAAAATTCTTATTTTGAATAATGTAAATACAGAATAAAAATAGAAATAGAAAGCCACCACAATGTATCTATTATAAACAAATAGCCACATATACCATAGCCATTTTTAGAAATATGTCGGAGTTAGTTGGTGAGATTATGGTTTTGATATTCTAAATAATTTTTTTTTTGTTATATTTTTCTTTTGTGTTTGTTTAAAAAAATAAATTAGAAGTAATTTTAACGATTATAATTTTTAATTTATTTAAAACAACTATTTAAGTACATATATATTTAAAAAAGCCATCAGCTCCTAAACCAGTTAATTTTTATGCATTCCGAATTTTGTTGATAGAGAACAAAAAAGAATATATTATAAATTCGGTATTGATTGTGAAGGAGGGAGCTGTTTAAACTATTTGCAATTGGTTAGAATAAATTTGTCATTGGTTGACATTGTTATTATACTTACGATGACTAAGTAGTTACGATGGCTAAGTAGTTATTTAGCGTTGAAGAAAAGAAGTTTAAGTTAAAAATAATATTTTAAGGAGTTTTTAATGATTAATACTTTATTAGTATGTATGTAGTTGCAAAATTTTGTTTGTATAAAATCTGTACTTTTCAATTTTTTTTTAAATAACTATTTATATAAGTGTCATCATCACCAGTTTCTGTTGTTTGGAGTGAGCATTAATCTCGTTTACAACTTTTATGCATTCTACTTTGTCTTGTGCAAACATTATCCATCCGTTAATTCTAATCTGTTGACAATTATTGTCCTCTATTGTCCATAATCTTGCTTTATCTCTTGCTCTAGTATTGTACGGTACTGCGTACTATAATATTCTTTTTGACATTTTATGATTATTCACACTCACCACAGTATGTGAAACTAGATTTCTGTTTAAGTTTATAAAATTATTAAATACATTTTTTTTTATTGTGCACTGACTGAATCCTAATTTAATTTTTAAAATTAAGTTTGTATAGACAGTAAATTTTTAAAATAATTTTTATTTTCTCAAATTGATTGAAATCAATTAAAATCTGAATAGTTTATCTTTTTTTTGAATTATCTAATTATCAATTAAGAGGGATGATGAGCACTATATTCTACTCTTTAGGTGTATATAAATATTAATAACAGTTATTGAAATATTCAAAAAAGGTGATCATTATTTGATTGTATATAGGGATTAGGCGTAAATATATATTATTCAAGGTTTCTTAAATGTTTTTTTGTTAAATTTTACATAATCAGAGTTTTGAGAAATTATAGAAGATTGCTGAAGGAGAAAAAAAATTACGTAATTTTAAGTAAAAATAATTTTCATAATTAATTAGAAAAAAAAAAATTTCATTATTTTTTTTTTGTTATAGTTACCTACTCATAAAGGTGTTAAAAAATGATTAAAATTGAAGGTTGTTTTGGAATGATGATTCAATTAATTAGTAGTGTCAAAAAATAATAATTATTTTTATTGTGGTCCACACGTATTTTGGTTGGTATTTTGTTTAATATTTATTTGTATTACCATCAATGTGGATCCATCGCAATTGTGATGCATCCACGCGTATGAATATACTTCTGTTCATTGTTGTTTTGTTTAATTTCGTCGACTGAATTGTGACATTTTATTAGAACTGGCTTTGTAAAAGAAAAAAAAATTGGGTTTTTAAAAGCTAAGTTAATGAAATATTTTACTTAAATTACTTTTAAATTGTCATTGTTAAGTCTATTATTTAATTGTTAGTTAAGTATTAGGATTTAAAATATAAAATCTATTTTATTTAATTAAATGAAAGATACCAAGTCTAAAAATTTTATATTATATCTTGATCGTTTATTAGCTATTAAATCATCATCGGAAGATTATATTTTAAACTTATTAAAATGCTTGTGTTCTAAACTTGGATTAAATGTGGTGTAATAGTGCAAATTATATACGTGCGTAACCGACTTTAAAATCACAAATAAAATACTTACTAATTATATATGAAGAATTGTAGTGTCATCTTGATGGTAAAATAAAGTTTCGAATTTCTCTTGAGGTATATGAGTATTTTAATAAAAACGTTGTTTGCTCTTAGCTTAGTTGAAACGATGATTTGGTAAAAAATGACTTTTTGTTATATAAAATTAGTTAAAAAATAATTATACAATACAAGGTGTTCCGCTTCGATCTGAAAAGCTTTTAAGAAGTTTATTCTTATGAAAAAATTTGTTCCAGACAGTCTAGTTTTCAATTTTTCGAGGACTACCAGTCTAAAAAATAACCACTACAGCTTCCAAGATATGCAAGCTTTAGCAATCTGTTCTTCAGAAATTTTTTAAATCTACCTAACTAACATTATCATTATCTACCTAACTAACAATAGCTGTTCTAAAAGTTTGGTGTAGAAAATTAAATTTTTTGTGGAAAACATTGATTATTTCGGAGAACTTTTTTTTTTTTTTTTTTAACTTCGCTTAAATATTTTGTTATTAATTGTTTTGATGCATTCTACATTCTACAACTTCTACAACTTCTACAACTATTTCAATTATTTACGCGGTTAGACCCGACTGAGCTGGCAACTGTGCACTGTTGTTCGAAACCTTTTGAAGCAAAATTAAAAATGTTTGTGAAAACTGACAAACCGTTTGATATTCTACGGCTTATTTTTTTTGTTAGTCACCCATCAACTGATTTATTTTTAACAATTTATGAATATGAACTGTTTTGCTAAGGTAAATACATATTTTAATTAGTTGATATGGATTTGATAATTTTTGTTTTAACTTATTTTAGTTAAATTAACATATATTTACTGTAATATTTTAAAATTTTTTTTTTTAGATGGAAATGAGTTTTTATCAGATTTTACTTCTTCTATAAAAGCCAAAGACCCTTTTGGGGTATTACATAGTTTAAAATAAATAAAAAACGTATTCTTAATAATTTAAATTTTATTTATTGTGATTTGAATACCATTATTTGAATATTAAATTATTTTTGCGAATTATTTTTCCGTTACTGCCCTACTTACCATTTTAATATTAAATTTTATAATAATAAATTATTAATTATTTTTTATGAATTTTGCGAAGAAAAAATTTTCATTTTAAAATTTATTCAATCATTTTTGACCTACATTTCATCTTTTTTTTTAATATAATTTAATAATAAATTACTAAAACTGATTTTATAATATTAAAATTTTACAATTAATTTCAAAATTTATTTTTTTAAATAAATAAATTACTGGAATGCAATTTTAGTTTGTTACTGTTTTTTTTCTATTTTTTTTTTTTGTAGTATCACAATAAATATTTATTTTTTAAAAAATACATAAATCTTCTTTCATCTAATTTCCTTTAAAAAAAAATTACGTGACATTGAATTGCACTCAAATGTAATTTCCCATTAGATTTAAGTTACATGTACACCTACACATTCATACATATTATATAAATTGATTTTATTCGTAAAAATAAAAATCCCAAAAAATTTGTTCTCATCTCTCAGTTGAAAATTTATATATTATTTGAATGTTTGTTGTCTTGTGATGCATTTTATAATTTTTGAATACACCAAATTTAATTCGATTCCATATATCCTTTTTATCTTATAATATTTATCTATTTATCTCTTTAGTACCAATACCAATATATAATTTATGATAAACATACATATGCAATTATACATCCGTTGATGACACAAAGTATAACAAAAAAGAAAAAAAAAAAAAGAATAAAACAAAAAAAAAATCAACTTCAGAACATCATTTCGACTCGCTAGACAATGTGTTTTGTAAAGAAAAACAAAACCACTGTCATGTCAGTAGGAAATTATTATAATGATGGCAAAAACCGTGATGATGGCAATTTAAAGTGCATTGTATCAACTAAACATACTTTTGTTTTAAATAATGTATCTCGTAATTTTGCCGCTTTAGAGAAGACAACATGACAAGAAGAAAGAGATGTGTGTTTTTTTTTTTAGTTTTTTTGATTTATTGCTAGTTATTTTCAATATTTTTCAAAAGTTGTGTTATATTTTTTTTAGCTTGTTTTGAAGTCAAATAAAATAGAAAATTTAAAACTAACAAATGTGTACAATATGAAAAAATAAAAATAAATAAACAAAATACATGTGATGATGATAATATGATGTTGTTATATGAGTATTAGTATAGTATAAAATTTCGTTCACCATCAACTGCAACAACAAACAAAAACAAATGTTTTACTATAGTGGAAATCAACAAGGTCTAACAAATAAGAAAAACAATAGTTTAAAATAATATGAAGAAAACTTTTATAAATTTGTGAGATGACATTGTTGGTATTTTATAGCTATTGTTATGACAGTAAAATAATGCATTTTTATAATATAAGAATTATTTGCTTTTTTTATGGCTTATTATGATTTTGGTTTTTGATTTGTTATATTTATTCGGCCGACATTCGACATGATATAGAAATTATGCCATCTGGATTATATTAGTACAAAGGTCGTGTATTCGAAAACCCGTTTGTGGCACACGAGTGTCATCTCTGCTTCAAAACTAGTTGAGAATATAATTAGGTTATCACTACAGTTATAGAATGGAATTATTCTATTATGAAAGCGACTTTAAAATAAATGTAGTTTTCCATATTTAAATTAGCCAATGTACAAAATCTTTTTTTCCAAACCCTACAATCTAAAGGAGAGAATATTCTAGTTCATTTTGACTACATACATTAGTTAAAATTAGTTAAACTCGTATTAGTTTTTTTTTTGTAATTTAATTTGGTGTAAAATCTAATAAAATTCTTGTGATAGAATTTGATGCAAGAGGAATTTATGTAGAAGATGTCCAACAGGTTAGTATGGTGTAATTTATTGTGAATTTGTTGTTAATTTTTCAATTGGGAAATTTATGTTCAAATCTTTGTTATCATCATAATTGGTTCGATTAAATTTGGCACAACAGTCATATTTCTGGTATTACGTCCTCCAGGTGTCAAATCTTAGTATACGTACATATTTGTATACGTTAACATTTTTGTGAGCTGATGTCCATAGCTGGCATTCATATGAGAACAGAACACTCTTAAAACGTTTTTTTCAATACAATACCATGTTGAAAATTTAAAATTTAGATTACAGCAGTTATTAGAAATGTATTTTCCATAGCAGTCATAGATAAGTTTGGGAATTAAAACATGTCAAATCAAAGCAATTTCTGTTTGGGGGGCCAAAAACTAAAAATTAATTTTAATTCCGAAAATATATAAACGTTTATATGTTGAACAAATATCAAATTTGATTTGGAAATGTCATTGCTAGTCATTTGTACATTGTAACATTTCAGCTCGTATCAGATTACGGTGCAAAACATAATATGACATTTTCATATACAAAAGTAATAGAGTGAGCTGTGAGCTTATATTATATTGCCAATGCTTAAGTATAGCAATATTATTTTCATTTTTTTTGTTGGTATCACTGTTGTGTACCAAGAAAAGCAATTGTGTTGGTATCACTTGTGGTGGTGTTGTAATAATTTATCTAATAATGTAAATTCATTTTATGGCCATACAAAAGCGTTAAGTAACATACAAAAACATTTCTACATATTTAGATAATCAAATAATAAAATAATTTTTTGTTTGCAAAGGGTCCCTAAGCACTTCGCAAGACCTTATCGAAAAAGGAAGTTGTGATTAAAAGAACAACCGAGAAAAAATAAATAATAATAGGAATAATGATTTATAAATTGGTTTTTGTGTTGAGAAAAGATTTGGAGATGGAGATAGCATCAAAAATAGGCAGTTACACATACAATAATAATTGTCCTGTCTCATTCCTGATAACAAAATTTGATTTTTAACGGAATTTCAAGTTCTATTTAGTTTCATCCAATTCAATAGTTTTAATTATTTATATATCCTATTGTTGACAGTTGTTGTTTTATACTGAATTTCTATTTTTCTCATAATATTTAAAATTTTTATTTTATTTCTATATATTTTTTTTAAAGATTTGTAAAACAATATAAAAAATAAAACACTTTTTTTCAACATGGAAGTATTTTTAAAATAGCGACAAAATTGATGCTTCCGGAAGAGAATTTTTTGTTTTCTTCTTTTTTTCTGTTATTATTTTTGTTTTTACAAAATGGTTTAAAACGAAATCGGAATTATATGATTTTGTAATAAATTATAATAAGAATAGCTGGAAAAATGAATCTATTAAATTAATATTAGATTAGGTCATCTGGGTAGTTCAAAGCTAAAAGCTGTTTCTTACTTATCTATTTTGTTTTTTATTAACTTTAATATTCTAAATTTGTGTTTTGTAACTTCTGAATTACATTTTTGTAATTTATATTATTATATTTGGTTGAAAGCTTTATTATAATTTATGTTAAAATTAAATTGAATGATTTAAGAAATTTTATTGGTTATCAGAATACGTAGTGAAGTTTTAATATTTTGCTGCTCTATATTCAACAGCAGGTTTTTATTTGAAATTTTGTACGTATAACAATTATAATTATTATATATATATATATATTATTTCTGTCATATTCAATGCCTATAACACGATTAGTATTACATTAAAATTTTAGTTGATATCAATATAAAATTGATAATGGTAATGGCTAAACAAATTAGCACTTTTGCAAATTGTGCAATTTGATACAATGATTCGAGTGATCTATTTGTTGTTATAGTTGTTATTTTGGGACATTACTCTCTCATTATCAATCTGTCAAGGAATATAGTACTACAGCCACCCATATTTATACAGCTCATATTTTTTACTTTACGTTTCTATTTTTTTTTGTTATTGAAAAATTTGTTAATCTATCTGTTATAATGTCATCTCTATCACCATTTTATTGTTGGTTTGTTTTATTGTGAGCTGGTTTTATTCTTCATCATCATTATAGACTCAACGAAAAAAAGATGGTCTTTCTGCTACCTATAGAAATCTGTTTAATACTTGAATATTGTTTTCTGCATATTTATTTATTTACTGTACATATACAATGAGACTATTAGTCACTACAATTTGTATAATCTAGGTAAGTGCATAGAATGTAATAAGAATGCTCAAACTGATAAAATTTCAATAATAAAAGTTAAACAAATTAAATTTATAAAATATAATAAAACTAGAACTAAAATAAAATAGCTGATAATAATGAGGATGAAATTCAACATGTCAATACACAGTTACAGGTGGCTTTAATATGTACAAACTCTGAAAATACTTTAAGCATATGTGTATTAAATAAGCGGTTTGTTGGAGCATGTCTTAAAGCAATGCGAAACAAATTCCACAAAGATATTATCTTAACATAAAAAGATAGATGCCCTAATCTACTTTGATGGTGAGGGGTATTTATTGAAACGAAAATTGAATTTATTATAAATATAAGAAAGCCCGGTAGATATTAAATTAAACCAAAAACAGACATATTTAAAATTTCAAAAATTATTAAATCAGTCCAGAATACACTTAGAGACATCACAGATTCTGCCATATTTGAGACGATTTGTGACATACCTGGGTACATGCATTAAAAGCAATATTAAGTTTAGGATCATCGTTAGCACTGATTGAAGAGTAAATTGCATCGCAATACAGAAAGTGTGGCAAGATAAGAAAATTAACTATTTTGTATTTAGTTCTTAATAGAATAAGAGTAGAAAACTTCTAAAGTTTACTTAATATATGATACAGTTGATTCGCTATTAGAGTAATGTGATCGGACGAACCTAATGTTTATTAAATACAACAGCCATTACACCCGCCAACATTATTCAGTATTAAGCTGGATTTTCATCGATTAATATTTTAAAATCTTAAAATTATAAAAATTTATTGGCTTCAAAAAGGGAGATAAGAGAACTCAATGAGGAAAATGAGAGCTCAATGCGTACGACAAGAACAGAACATATCATTTACCGGGGATATTTTCACAAAAATTAAGGATATTTTTATAAAAATTGGTGATATTTTCAAAAAATTTGGAATATCATACTTTGCTGAAATATATTTTGAAAATATCGGGGTTTCTATATATCGGCAACACTTTTTTTATCAATTTTTTGAGTAAATGTATATAAAAAAAATAATGTTTTTCAACAGATGGTTTTGACGATTGAATTGTTGTTTTTTTTGTTTATAAAATAAATTTCCCAAATAGATCTTTGAAGCGGTCTATTTTTTTCTTACATAAAAATAATCAATTTCCTCCCTTTTTAGAGCCAAGAAAATTTTTAAGATTTTAAATATTGGTCAATGAAAATCCACCTTTAGAGGTCGGAAATTATACGGTAAATTTTTAGAATATGTCACAATAGCCTGAGATTTGACGGGATTTAGCATAAGTTGATTAACTGCAGCAATTGAGCAATCTTAAGCTCAACATTCACTTTGGTTATGCAATTTGTAAGCATATTACGTTATCAATCTGGTCTATTTCTGGTCTATCTGTGACATAATTTTACTTTCTTTGTTAATTTAATGCAATGAGCTGATTTTGAGTTTTGAATTTCATTCAAATATATTATATTTTTATCTATCTTATTTATCATAAAGAAAATTTTCAATTGTTCTACTACATTGTACGACGTAGAAAAACAATCGATGCAATGCGATGAAATACATTTTTTTTTGTATAGAATTCTCAGTATATATGATAAAAATTTTGAAAGAAAATAACGTACTGAAAGTCTATCATGTTTTCCTACTTTCGTAAAATGAAATTTGTCATTTAACAACAAATTTTGATCATGAAACAAATGCGCGATAGACTTCCTCTCCATAAATCACATGAAAAATTTCTATCACAATTTCAGAAAGCTTACAATCTCCGTACACGAGATTTAATTTAAAATATATACAAAATAAATTTATATAAATATAAATTTTTTAAAAACCTTTAAATCATTTTACTTTTAATAAAAAGAACAATTTCGATTTATTAATTAATATTCAATCTTGATACATAGATATTTTATATCACCATTGTATCTATAAATATTATTATTATTTGTGTTAACAAACAAAATTATTTTCAGGAATTGTTTCGTTCATCATAACACTACTAGAACTCATCAGTAGGTATTTATAGTGTTAGACTACCAATACAACTCGTAATTTTTAATTTGATTGACTTTATAATAACTTATTACAATATGTCAATAAGACCTCTGTGAGTTATAAAATTCAACCAAAATGTATGATGTATTAAAATATATGTTGCTAATTATAATATTAATCGTCATATAAAATTTTATTAACCGACATTTCATTTACAACTCATTTTCAACTACTTAATAACAATTTGTCATAATCAATAATCTTTAAAAAGCAAAAAAAAAAAAAAATTTCATTTTTTTCTCTCATAATAATTCTAAAACACCTACACAACAAACATGAAAGCTGCTTGACTTAAAATTTGAATTTATAAGTACATACAATATGCAATGCAATGCACCACTGTATAAAATTATTTTGTAAAAACAAAAAAATCTCCCTTCGCGCACTGTAACAACATTAACCCGCCACAAGTGCAATGAATTTAAATTGATTCGTAGTGACAAATAAACTCGTAGTTTTGTTTTTTTTATTCGTTTATAACCCACTCAGATGTGTAAAAAAAAATAAAAAAAAAATAAAAAAAATGAATGTAATGTTACAGTTACGGTTATTATGCAATTATAAAATATTCGCAATTTGATTTTCTTATTTCGATATTTCGTTTAACAAAAAAAAATTAAACAACAAAAAAAAACAGATTTTTCCGCAATTTGAAATTGGCTTTTGTTTTGTTTGTTTATTTATTTTTTATATTGTTTTTTTTTTACTTTAAAAATTGTTGTAAGTAAATCAGTAACAGCCTGGCTGGAAAAGCTTTGTGTCATATACAAGAATTTGTGAACGTTATTTTAAAGTTTTGTTTTGTTTTTTGACTCGAAAAAAAATAAAATAAAATTTTTTTATATGAGTCATAGTAAAAAGAATTTAAAATAATTTTTTTGATTTTGGCTTTGTTATTATTTTGGAATTGCATAAGACCGTATAAATTTTGTAAGTTTTTTCCCATGCTTTTCAATTATCATTTTCATTTAAATTAAATAATTTTATTTTATATTGACTTTGTCTTTTGTTGTATACTACTAATCGTATATGTAAGTAAATATTGCATAAATAAATTATAAAAATATTCTATTGAATTTGCAAGGCGTAACCCATAGACAAAATTTATGTCATTTAAAGTGCAGCAACGCGCATAAAAAATATTTAAAATTTAACACTCATTAAAATTTAGATGAGAATAATTAAGTTCAAAAATTCAAGTACATAATAGATAAGTATGTATATATAGATAAAAATAATAGCTTCAGAAATTTCAGAATGGAACGAAAATTGATCTTTGTGATTCGACCGATAAGTTATATTAGAAAAATAAAAAAGATTAGAGAATAAATGAAAATGCACGATTAATGTAAAAGTGGCTCTCAGTGGAATTTGATCGAACTTTTTTTTTATTTTAAATATTTATATCATTAGTAAGTCTTTTTTACACAAAAATATTTGAAATTTTGAATACATTTTGGTAAAAAAAAATTACAAAACATTAAACAGTTTGAATGCTTATCGGCTAAATCGATAGAATTGATGGAAAAAAATTCTACTACAGCGAAAGGTTTTACACAGACTTTGTGATGAACAGATAAGAATAGAAGGATGCCTGGAAAAATTGTTCCTATTAAATTAAATAAGCTAGGTTGTGGTTGAATCAACATTTGTTAAAGAATTTCCTATTTGAATTATTTGATTGAAATTAAAAATATTATTAGAAAAACAGTGGAGCATTTTGACATATAACTATATTATGTTCGCCCTTTTCACACAACAAATTTATTAGTTTATAATTTTTATTTATTATAATTTAACTAATTATAATCTTGTTCTTATAATATTAAAAAATCGTATATTACTGAAATAAGATCAAAAAATTGCACAGAGAATTTTGGATTATTGATAATGAAGTCATTTATATTGCTTTATAAATTCTGTAGAAATCTAACATATTTCTTTATTTATTTAAAATTTTATCAATTCAATTCATATTTTTTATTATTTAGTAAATATGTAGTTTATCAACTTGTGATATTATAATAACATGTGATATAGAAGCTCAACCAGTTTTAATTTACAAACTACACCATGTATAGAATTTAATTCGAGATCGTAAACGCAAAACATGCGCAGCAGAATTGCAGATTTTGTGTTTATAAACAAAGTTATGTAATAAATCTGCTGAAGTTTAAAAGCATGCGCTAGAATTCGTAATTGTCAGTATTGTGTCAGCGTCGGTAAGATTTGGTAGGCAGAAAATTCTGCTCACTTTTTATCTACACATAGTTTTGTGTTAATGTACCAGAGAAAGGAATAAAAGATGGAGTTGCAAAACACAGTTTGTGAGTTTTTGGATCTCCAGAAACGATGTATTTCACGATTCAAATTGAAGAAAATTCTTTGTTAGAAAATTAAGTATCACCAGAAAAAAACAAGCAAAACTGATGGATGAAATATTAGAATTTCTTCAAAAAGAATCCGAAGAAGATGATCGCCGTCACAATGAAAAAAATAATTTTAGAAAATATAAAACTAGAAATGGAATAGGGACGCTTAAATATTTTAGAATAAATAAAAAAATTTTTATCAATTAGTGCCTTTAATTTACCCGGTACAATGATATATTTGACGTTTCTTAACTTTTTAACATCAATAAATTTTAGTATGTATTCTAATTTTCCTTTCATTCATTCAAAATATGTGTAAAAAACAATTCCAAACATTGTCTGTGATGCTAAAAACTGATGTTAATAAACACAAAAATCTGCACATATTTTTTTTTGCTCATCTGCTGATAATTTCGTGTTCGTAAAGGGGTTGGTGACTAAATCCACAAACTGAAGTCCACAAAAAAAATATTATTTAACCAAGACAGGATTACCAAACTGTATTAAAAGAAATATATTGCCCTTTTCCGGAAATAAATATAAAAATTTAAATAAATTAATTCCGTTATTATTTATTAATATTCTGGAAAAGTCAATATAATTTTTTTTCAGACAGGTAATCTTCTCCTTCTTATTTCGTGGATTTTTGTGTTTTTCGATCATTCTTGGTGGATATTTTTTTTGTGGCAAAAGTCATTATGGATTTTGATTTTTGTGAATTTACTCACCAACCCTTCGTAAACATCAGAGAAAAACATCTGCACAGTTTTTTTTTGTTCATCTGCTGATAATTTCGTGTTCGTAAACATCAGAGAAAAACATTTGCGCAGTATGAACGCATGTTTTTCTGGGTTTGCGAAAACAAGATTAAAAATGTTTTGATTAGACACAATTTAATATCTTGTATGAATGAATCACTTTAACCTGTGAGCTAGTATGCTATCAGTTAGCAATTTGAAAGCTAATAGATTTGATGAGCTACTATTATGATCAAATATTTCTTGGTGAACAAATTTATTTACTAATTTATTGAGAAAATTTGTAGTTTATATTTTATTATTTGGTTTTACCAGCATGTGTTAACAATTTTGGACTAAAAATTGAGAACTGTAGTTAGGATAAAATAAATAAATTGGTCGGCTCATACGAACTCTATAAAAATTGCAATTTTTGTCTGTTATGCTCTTTTTCATTCGAAAATGCAGTATCGGTTGGGGAAGAGTATGCTTTAATTAATTAAATCGAATTTCAGTATGGCAAAGACATGCAGATTGGATAGATTGATTTTTAAAAAAAGACGTTTAACTCTCGGCTTTAACTTCATTTTTTAAATATAGGAATCCTTCCTATAAGAAATTTGTATTTATACAAAACTCTAAAAGTTTTTTTTTTATCAGAAAATCTATATACTAGATATGCTTGTGCCTATATTTTTCGAGTTAATTCAAGTCGATCTAATTATTCCTAATCATAAAAATAATCACTATACTGCAATTTTTATGATGTGATTTAACCGGGAATTTAAAATAAGCTATCTGAGAATATCAGAAATTTCGAACATTAAGCAATTTTTTAAGAAATCTCAAAACTTGGTTACAATATCTCAATTTTGAAGAGACTGAGAATCTATTGAAGATAATATCATAATTTAAATTTTTGCTTCTAATTTTTTGATTTACTATAGTTGTATCACAAAGTTCGATATCATAAGTTCAGATCGGTATTTGTGCGTTATTTGTTTTATACATTTTAATTCTACTGACAGCCTTTTTGAAGAAATATTTGTGATGATAAAATTCTAATTACAAACAAATTTGTTTAAGTGATAATGGATTCACTGAAAAAATGAAGACATAATATATTTTAACCAATTTTCAGTAATGATCATAATTTTGAATACAATAGATAATTTTGTTTTAATTTTAGTTTAAGCTGCTTTCAAGGTGCTTCGAACACTTTTTGATTAGTTTTGTTTCACTTTATCAGATTAGATTAAATGTTCACTAAATAAGAGTATTCTGTCTTTTGATGTCACTAATACATTCTAATTATTTTTTTTTTATTATTTAGTATTTTTTTTTATTTTATTAAGAAATATTCAACATAACATTTTCATTGAAATAATTCTTCTATCAGATATTAACTTCTCTATTTTATAATTAAATTTTAAATATACAACTTTATTTAAATTTGCTTAGCTCCCTAAATTATAATATTAAAATAACAAAAAAATTAGAAATAAGAAGAAAATAAATTTTATTTCTGTTGTGTACAGATTAATTAGTATAAAATCTGATTTCTGTAAAATTAAATGTAGAAAACTTACTTTATAAGTGTAAATATTTGGATAAACAAATGAATTGAATTGGACTTTATTTTAATGCATAGGAAAGAAAATTTTATTTTTTCGTAAAAATTTGTATTCAAAGCTTATTTAAAATCTATTTAATTTAATACATTTATATTATCACGATCTAAGTAGAATTTACAAGCTGTTATAACTTATCTTTTTTTATATTGATGTTTGGTTATTTCTATTCAGTTCTTATGTCTAGGCATATAATTTGCAGAAAAATGTATTGTCGAAGTATCTATGAACATCTTAAAAATAAATGTTATATAACCACATATATATATAGCTATATATTTACTCTATAATTAGTATATTTAAAATGTGAATATAAAACAAAAAAATATTAAATTTCCAATTTTGTGTTTAATTAGCAAAACAAAAAATAATAAAAAAAAATAATAAAACAAACTTGTTGACAGTTATTTGTTTAAAATGAAAAAAAAAATTAAAGAAGTGGAATTAATTCATAAATTACAAAGCAAAATTTAATTTCTTAATAAAAAATGCAATTTTCTTCAATTAAATTAAATTTATTATTATTAAAATAGAATAACGGGATTCTCACTCAATTAATTTCAAAACGCAATAAAACTTAACGCAAAATTAATTACATTAATAGTTTAAGAATATTTTTCTTGGATAAATTAACGGCAATATTAACACTAAAAATAATAACTTCCGTATAAAAACGACAAAATTTTTTAACACTTCAAATTGTGAAAAAAAGCAAGTTTATAATTTTTTTACGAATTTCGTTTATTTCTTTTGAATTTATTGAACTGAAATTAAAAATCTTAAATTAAAAAATTCTAGAAATCCAATTTATATATTTTTTTTATTGGGATACAATCAGCAAAAACAATTACAAGATGAATCAAATTAGTATATTTTTTTTGGATTAATATAATAACGGTAAGGCGTGTAAATGAGGAAATTGGTCTAGTAATATAAGCAAATAAAATCGGACATTTTACATTATTTGAATGACCCATTGCAAAACAAAAATTAAAAAAAAAAATAAAAAAATAAAAAAAAATTAAAATAAAATAAAAACAAATAAACTTAAAAAATAAAAAATAACGTTAATTTTCAGCATATTTTATTCGAGGATAAAATATATTTTTTATACATACCTACATGAAACAAAAACAATTTCTCTCAAAAATATCCAACCATCCTACAATTTCTGTGATCTTAAAATATATTGTCCTTCCAAATAAGTGAATTGATTTGGGGCAAAAGCGAAAAAATCAGTTTACTATCATTTGACTGTGTGCCATTTAATTGTCTGTAATTTAATTTGAATACAGTTTAATACAGTTGACAGTTGACTGTATTAAACTGTACATTTTGTTTTGTTTCCAACAAGCGACTATTAATAAAACTGAATGGTAACAATGCCGTATAAATAAAGTCAAATAAAATACGGTCTAATAAAATATACAGTCAAATAACAATTCAGACAACTGTGAAAAAATAACGCATTCAAATAATAATGCAGAAATATGACACGTTCTTTAATAATCTATTATATATTAAGAATTGAATCTGGAAAACAAGCATCTAAGAAATAATAAGTTCTTTTTTAAATATTCAATAGGTTGTTGCAAATTAATAAAAAAAATTTAACTAAGTTTCATCAATACTCTCAAAAATAGTTTTATATTTTTTAATAATTTTTATTTCAATATTATTTGTATTAAAAATATTAACTATAACCTGATATATTCGATTATTATGAATGACTTATTCATTAATACAACGTACTGTACTAACAGCACGTACTTTACAATTGAACGTGAAAATTTAAATAACATCAACATCGACTGATTTAATAAAATAAAAACTATGTATAGAATATAAAAAATAAATGTTATTAAGAATGTAAATCGAAATAAAATAAAGAAAAATATATCAAAAAAATATTCAACAAACCTGGATCAAAATATATGTTTACTTGAGATTCATAGAAGGTTTCGCTGCCGCTCTGAAATTTATTTTATTTAAATCAATATTCAATTTTCAATTCAATTTCCACATATTCCCCACATATTTTTTACAATCTATAGATAGGTATAAAATATGAAAAAAAAAATTAACTTAATATTTATAATAATATTTTAATATACATATATAATACTAGGGTTCCCTATTGGTTAATTAGAATTCAATTTAAAGACCAATTTTACGTTTTTAGAAGAACAGGGATTTGCATAGACTGATATAGACTTTAATTGTAATGACCAACCAGTAAAGAATAATATTTATAGATAACTTTGAAATTGATATGGTATCACAATGTGTCTCATTGATCTAAGTGTGTTTGTGTTCCGAAACAACTAAATGTAAATGTGTATATACCTGAATACCTAAATGTATACATACTATTGTTCATTACTTATAAACGTATTTTGTGTTTACCAAAGAGAAGAGAGATTAAAGTAGAAAGTGCTTACTGAGCAAGCAGGTGCTTGTTGAATGCTTGCCAATTATTATTATACATATTAGCCGTATATATTAGTACCATAATACTGTAATTATATTTGTTAGTCCTTATTAAACAATGTAGTGATAGAGTCTGATTTCACATAATTAACTTAACTTTTAATTTAAATTTTTTCTTTATCAGCTCGATTTATTGAGGGCCCCAAAAGAGTATAAATTCATTAAAATTTATTAGATTTTAAACTATATATTGAATTCCATTAAAGTGATTTTTAATTTAACAATGTAAAAGGTATTAACAATTGTATTTTGTAAATTAACTATTGATATACTGTACATATATAATATTTTTTTACTATAAATTTAATAAATCGAGTTGATAAATTCCTCAATAGAAAATATTTATTTTTTTCTAAATAAAGCACCAAAATACATTTTATTATTATAAGTTCGTACATTATTACAATTAACTACTATTATTTCATGGAAAGTTGTTTGTTTATCAGTTACTAACATAATTTTTTTATTTTTAAATATAATAAGAAAGAAATAAAAAACAAGATCGTGGATCTTGAAACAAAGCGCATTCATTTGGATTCAAATGCTTATTAAAATAGTATAGATCCATAATATGTTTACATATATACTCGTACGTATAGCAGTTATACAATAAATTATTAAAAATTAAAAAGAAGAAAAATGTTTATATACGAACAAAATTGTTTCCTCTATATTTAAACTTTTATTATTTACAGTTAAACAATTTCATATACATACAACATACACATATTAACATAACCATATATATTGAGGTTCGGTTCAGTTTTTATTAAATAACAACTAATTGCGACTAGATGCAGTTAATAACAGAAAAATTCATAAGAATTAAATGATGATGGTAGGATAGGAAATTATATTCGAACAGGGAAATATGTATGTTATTAAAAATGAAAATTCTCACCATCGTTATTATTAAATATTATAAACTGTTAGTGGAACAGGGTTTGTAAATTTAATTCAAGTGCGTAACATTATTCTTCAGTTTGTATTTTTTAATATTCCTTTCATTTATGTATGAAAAAACAATTTTACTTTTTACGAATTGTATCTACATACTTTTTTTTGTTTATTACACAAAGATAGAAATAGTATAACGGTTTAAACGAATTACGGTTAAAAAAATTTGTTAAATACAAATTTCAGTATCAAACAATAATTTTTATTTAATTCATTTAAAAATAAAGGAATTAATTGTAAATTAACTAATTTTAATGAAAATCGACCGTTACAAATTTTGTTGCGAATTCATACGCAGTACGGTTAGTGGAATAGTAAAGGGTCATTGAGAGGATCAAAGTAAATAAACAATTACATAAATGGGATATATTTCTATCTTGTTTTTGTTTTTTACCAAAATTAATTACATATATTAAAAAAGAAAAGTATTCAGTGCAAATTAAAATTTTTTTTTCCTTACTCCTCTTGCGAGCATAGGGCTTCCACTTGACATTTCCATTGTACTCGGTTTCTAGCTGCTATTTTCGCTTGTTTCCACGTTATATTTGTTTTTTCAAGTTCTTGTTTATGGTCCTACGCCAGGTGTTCTTTGGGTGACCGGGTCTTCTTGTGTCTTGTGGGTTCCATTCTAAGATCATCCGCGGGATGTTGTTTGATGGCTTTCTGAGTGTGTGGCCTATCCATCTCCATTTCCTTCTTCTAATTTGTTTCGCTATGGATTCTTCGTCGGGTAGTATCCAGAGGTCCTTGTTGCTTATTGTGTTTGGCCAGAATATTCGGCATATTATCCTTAGACATTTATTAATGAAGACTTATAACTTCTGGGTGATAATTTTTGATGTTAACCAAGTTTCACTGCCGTATATCAGGATTGATTTTACACAAGACCGGAATATTCTAAGTTTAGTTGCTCTGGATATTTGGCTGTTCCTCCATATCGATTGCAATCTTCCAAATGCTGCTCTTGCTTTCTTTAATCTATTTTCTATATTTTCTTGAGCCCCACCACTAGTTGCTATTATACTTCCCAAGTAGCAGAAATTGTTCACAAATTCTATTTGTTCTTCTTTCAACCTTAGATGTTCCGTGGTGGTGTTGTTTATTCTCATAGCTTTGGTTTTTTCCAGGTTGATTTCTAATCCAACATGTTTGGCAAATTCTTTCAGGTGGTCTAATTTGCTCTGCATGTCGCTGAATTTGTGCGAGGGAAGACAGATATCATCTGCTTAGTCGAGGTCTTCAAGCTGTTTAGTGAGACTCCAAGTTATTCCTTATTCCTTGTTGAGCAGGTTTTTTCTTGTATATTATCTAGGACGATTGTGAAGAGAAGTGGTGAGAGAGGACGTCCTTGATTGATCCTGATGAGGCGGTGAAGGAAGGAAAATAAAAATCAGGAAATATAAAAATCAAGAAACAGAAAAAATATAAGAATTCATCATATTAATTAATGTTAAAGATATTGAATAAAACAACAAGATAAGCTAATGAGTATAGATAAAATAGAAATAGATATAAAATAGAACAAAACTACTTTGAATTTATATTCAAGCTAGGTTTTAATTTCATCTTCGAGTTGATTGTAAAATATGTAGCTATTAATGATAACTGCCTCTAGTTCATTCAATCTCAAGACTGGCTGACACCGTAGTTGATTTGCAGATCTAGTACTATAACCATGTATGTCATTGCACATCATTTTTTATTTTCTGTGTGTTTGATTATCAATGTTATGTATATGGATAACCTGTTACATTTTTTTAAAATCATTTATTTTTTAAATTCTATATTTATAATGCTGCATTTCATTCGTAGCTGCAGTTCTCCTATGTAAAACCCAAATAGATTTTTTATAGATTTTTTCTGTATATTTTTTGTGGTGCATCAATGTTTTTATGAAAGATATTCCCCCATATACCAAGATGAGTTAATCAAGATGTCAAATACATCAAAATCAGATCAACATAAGATGTTAAAGATTATTTGAATTTTGGAAGAGTCATATTGTAAGAATAAATAAATATATAAAATATGAGTTGGAATAGTTTTAATATATACGTATTAGAAGCCAGAGCTAACACCAGCAAACCAAAATTCGTAAAGATGAAAAATTATAATATTGCAAGATACAAAATTAGATATCGAGTCACAAACAATAATCTATTTTACAATTTGTCGACCTACATGGTGTAATAGTTATATAATCTCAAAATCCTGCTCAAGACAATGGATATTTTTTTAGGTATACATTATATACATTTGTATTTGTATATAACAAAATTTTATCCATCGAATTATTCGTTATTGGAGAAAAAATTAATATATAGAAAGATTCAGACCTTAGCCTAAGCTGTATGGTCGTATAGTTAATTAGATTTTAAGAGTTATCAACAAAATAAAATAAAAAAATAAAAATAAATTTAATTTAAAATAATAAAATCATTAAAAACAAATTTGATTATTAAAAATAATTTCTATTATTATTTAAAATTAATTAATCCTTATATAATTAAAAAAAAAATATTTTGTAGTTGTTTTTTATCGAACATAAATGAAATATTATGTGTTTTGATCGAACTTATAGGTACTATGTAGTAGAAGGGTTAAATTAAATCAACTCACTATAGTCTGAAATACAAATTAGTATGTACATATGAATACATACAACTAATTTTTGGACCCTTTATATGTGGGGCATTATATAATGAATGTTTAATTGTATTTTTTCCATTATTTATGAAAAATATGTTGACAGTATAATTTGGTATTAACTTGGTTAAACTGGAACATCGTAATTTAACAAAGCCTAATCGTAGGGTATTATATTTTTTTGATCATTTCGGAAAAAACACTGTAATGTTTTGGAAGACTGAAAAGCTGGCCAACATTTAGATTTTCGGAGAAAACACCATCATCTCCCAATTTTTTATACATTTAAGGTTCATCAGTATAAAACATTTTAGTTTTAATATTTAAAATCATTTCCAATTCATCGATGGTGCGTCCATAATTTGCTTTGACGAGTTCTGATCAATATAAAATGAATATTGCAATTATTGAAAATTAAGTTGCGATCACTTCAAAGATTCTTGTAAACTATTTGAAATAAAGAAGAATTTTTTTTTGTTTGTTTTTTTTTTATGACGCCAAAATAATTACAAAACAATAAGAATTCCAATAAATAAATTCTTCTCTTACATGCACAGCATTATTATTTTTAAAATTTTTTTTTTTTTATTTTAATTCAATTCTATTCTTAGAATAAATTTCAAATATTCAATATTTATCGAATCATTATAGAAAAAATTGAGTACTTTTAAAACAAATTAAATTTATATTATAATTTGAAATAAGTGTTTTTTGTATTATTAGAAAAATTATTTTTAAGAAATTATTTAATTTTTTTTTTTTTATTTTGAATCAAATTATTATTTTTTTTTTTTTTTGTAATAAAAATCGTTTCAAGTTTCATGTGATCGTGATTTTCTTTAATAAATAATTTTTATTGCATTTCTTTAGGGTATACCATTTTAGTATATTATTTTTAAGAAATTTTAAATTTTATTTGCGATAATTTAAAAAAAAAAAAAACATTTTATTCTAGTCTTAAAAAATTCCAAAATGAAATATGTGTTGGACAATAATTTACGACTGTACTTAATAATCAAAGCAATTTACAACAACAACAAAAAAACACTTTTTGAAATTTAAATATAAAAATTGTCGTTATCTTGAGTTAGAAATAATTTTGATGTTTTAAAAAAAAAAAAAAATTTTTTTTTTAGTTTAATTCACTTTTATGATAAAATATTGCTTTTTTATTTGTAAATTATGCTCACAGCAATCCAGGCTCAAATTAAAATTATTTTGCTGTGAACTATGCATTACCTTCGAACAAAATTTTATTTTTGTAATCTAAAAACAAAAATTTAAGATTTTTATACATATAAGCGTAGATCAATGTACAGTTTACATTTTACTGTTACCTTCAATTTAATTCTAGTAGATTATATTTTTAGTTGTTCATTAGGTTGATTTAAGTTTTCTGGCAAATTATTTAATAATTTCAACAAACTTAAATCTTATTGCTTATCACTTCAAGCGTATTCATAATACCCAAGTCAAGCATATATAGTAGATATTTAATGATACAAATGAAATATAGTAGATCATTTATATATTGTAACGAATAGTCATCTGTTGGGAATTTCAATCATTCTGATTTATTACCACTTGCTACAGTGTATTCATATTAAACAATTTAATTTGTGGTAAATTTGATGTAAAATGCATTCTAAACATTTATCAGTAAATTCGTTATTTCTAATACTGATGAATACTTGAATAGAAGATTTTTGAATTCTAATTTATTATTTATCTCCTTGTATAACTATATGATAAATTTCATTAACCCTTTCACTACCTTTTTTGTCAATTCTTTTTTTTCAATTAATTTCAATTTTGAAACAAAAAAATATTTAAATGAGTATAGCAAGTACTAGTGAAGTAAGTAATTTACTTCCGAAATATCGATATTAGCAAAATAGAAATTCATTTATTAGTTTTATTTAGTATTAAATTTAATATTATTATCATTAAAAATAATTTCTATTATTATCTAAAATTAATTAATTCTTGTATAATTAAAAAAAGTCTTTTGTCGTTGGTTTTTATCGAACATAAATAAAATATTACGTGTTTCGATCAAACTTATAGGTACTATTGGTACTATGTAGTAGAAGGGTTAAATTAAATCAACTCACTATAGCCTGACTGAAGTCCAATGAAAACGACACGACATTGTATGTCGACAAAATATGTCAAATTATGTTTTGGAACAAATGGCATTATAGCGACAAGACAATGTCGCGACAAAAATTTTATCAAAATAAAAAATTTGTTGTTGTTACAATACGACATTTTACTTTGACACTTCAATGACATGTAAAACAATATTGTTTATGTTTGTTTACAAATAATAAATATACAAGTAACCTGACTAAGTATTGAACATTTTTGTTATTTTATTAAATTATTTTATTTAAAAAAAAATTAATTTGGAAGAGAGACTTATTGAAGCTGTAAAACAAAACCCAATTCTGTACAATGAAATAAAGGATGCAATTTGGAACCAAAATATTAATTTCTTTGTTTTTCTGTTTTTTTGTGTTCACTTGTTTGTATGCTTTAAAAGCACATACACTCGCTTTTAATACTAATAACAATTTTTCTGTTTCTGA
This sequence comes from Argyra leucocephala, assembly GCA_963942445.1. NCBI lineage: Eukaryota > Metazoa > Arthropoda > Insecta > Diptera > Dolichopodidae > Argyra > Argyra leucocephala. Next base: position 54,571,375 of record OZ012677.1, on the reverse strand, counting down.
CATTTTTATTTATTTATTTTATATAATTTTTTGATAGCTTTAAATACAAATTTTGAAATCAGTATTTTAAATTTTTAATATCAGCTGTCAAAATGAAAATGTCGCATTCATTGAACTTGCTATTGGACATTCTATGTCGACAACGTAGGACGACAATGTCATGTCGTTTTCATTGGATTTCAGGCTTATATTTATCAATTTTACTAATCTTAAGTTTATAATATCAATATCATTTTTGAAAACTATATACTTAAGTGTAACCCAGTGCAAAACCTTGGATCAAAACATTAGAAATATTAATACATAGGAATTAATTAAATAAAAATTATTAATAACTAACTATTTTGCACTATTCTATTACTATTAAAATTTTAGTATGGTATTTAGTATTTAGTATAGTATAGTGCAATATAGTGTCGTCTCGTATGAAACACCTAAAAGAAATTACAGATATAACGGTTTCGACATTTGCCGTCTCGTCAATTTAAAACTGTCACAAAATGTCAAACATGGATATTTTCAAATGGCCAAACTCGATGCATCTAAAAGAATATGAGTGTATAATAATGTATCATTTGCAATAAATAAATTGGATAAATCATTTTTATTTTTTTAAAGTCAGTAAAAACAGAATAAATTTGAAATTTCTTTATTTTATTACAATTGGCTTTATGATAAAATTTTTTGATTGATTTTTATAACTCACAGATGTTGTTTACTGTATCTTGAAATATAAGTTATAGAATGAATCAAAATTAAAGGTTCTGTACTATGAAATATATACATATAAATAAATAGTTCTGTATACTTTATAATTCTTTATCTTTATTGAATATTTCCATTTTTATTTCATCAAGACCAAGAAAAGACAAATATATACTAAAATATTAATTATGTAAAGTATCTTTGTTCTAAGTTTATAATCTATCAAGGTTTTTTTGTATCAAAAATTCTTTTCAAAAATCAGTTTTTTTTTAAATATATATTTATAACAATATTTTATTCGAAACCATAAAAATATAGACGTGATATATATTCTAGTACGATTAATAATATTTGAAATATTGTAATTCCATTAAAAATCGATTTCAAAATCTCTTTTATTTTCCATTTTTGTTTTGCTTTTTTCTTTTTTTTTTTTTTAGATATCTCCAATTTCAACAAATCCATATTAGAAAATTATAAAACTAATCAAAATTTTTATTTGGTTTGTTTTTGCTTTTTTGTTGTTATTCTTGTTTGATATTAACAAGTATTACTAATAAAATATGATTTATAAAAATAGTCTCAGTTTTCATATAAAAAAAAAACAAAAATAAAAACAAAATAAAAAGTTCCACTCCAATAACAAAACAAAAAACAAAAAAAAAAAATAATTTTTTTTCAAATCAATAATCTGCACAAAAAAAGAAGAAAAATAAAGAAAACCCTCCAACTTGAACCGATTTCTGTAATACATATTCCATTTAATTCATTTATTTTTTCACTGCACCAATCCATTCTGTCTCATGAATTTACAAACATATAAATTTTACATTTTAATATACCTATATATATAGATATATATATATATATATATATGTATATATATATATATATGTATATATATATATATATATATTGAAGAGTAACAGAAATAGATATAGATAAAATTGATATAGAAATGTATTCAACCATGAAATGATCAAGGCCATACCTGCAGCAAAGTCCAGTAATAAGGAACTAAACAATCACCAATTACTTTTAAAATGAAATCAATGAAAATTTAAAAACGAGTAGAAAATTGCATTTATTTAAAAAAAAAAAAAATAAATAAATAAAACTCTTTTAGGTCCGGTAAATTTTCACTTTTTATTTACTTTAAAACAAAATAAAAATTAGTTTTTTTTTTTTTTTTAAATATTTTCTATTTGGAACATTTAATCGTTGCCTTAGGATATTATATACCATGTTTGTATAATATATAATTTTTTACTCTTCGTTGTTTTTACATTGCACATCATTTGTAGATAGATCTATTCAACCATCATCTTGTAATATTTTGGTATTTTAGAGCAGTGGTTTTCAATCTATAATGGCATTACAATGCATGAAAAATTTATATATTGAATACTGCGGAATTTTGATGTATTAACAAAATGTATTGTTTAACAATATATACATATATATTGTGTATATACTTATATGCATAACATTGAGATTAGTTGATTGTAAATTTTCTTTTTTAATTTTGGGTAATATTAATTGATTTATAAAACTATATCTACTTTAAAGCAAATTTGCATTCATAATAGTATATTTCAATTTTTTTCAAATCTCAATTCATTTAGAGGAATAATGAAAAACTTTTAACCAACATGCATGTCACAAGAAGAATTCAAATTTAAGACCTTTATTTTATTATTCAGAAGACATAGTATTACATGCATATAGACAGTGTAGACTTAGATTCTTAGCTGAGTTTTAAAAACAAAACATTTTTGGTTATATTAGTATATCAAAACTTTGCATACACAGTTGAGATCGTTTGTAAAATTTGACAATTGTAAAACATAAAACACAATAATCGATTACAACTGCGCTAAAATAAAGTTATTTTATCGATACAGTTTACAGAGTATTCCTCCAATCGTGGAGTATCATTACCAGTACAATTTTATTTTTATAACTATTTTCATCATGGTCATCTTAAAATCGTGCAATATATTGTTTCGCTTCACACCTGAACATATTTTTTTGTGACATTTAAACGTCATAACCAAATCTGACATTTAAAAATTATCATGTATTTTGAAAAACTTCACATACAAAACTGTCTGCAGATTGAGTTTAACTAATTAACGATTTTGATATAAAATGTAACTAAAATCATGTGATCTAAAATCATGAATTATGCTTAACAACATTATCAAACCATAACTTGCACCTGTTGTTTTGCTAACATAAATCTGAAGTTGTAGCTGACAAAAATCAGCTGAGTTTAAATGTCATTAGATTGGATTATGTACTCAGTTTGTTCGAGAAATTTTTTTAAAAAAAAATTAGAAATTGTTCCATTTTTTGTAAGCGTTTGAAGTTTATTTGAATGACTTTTATAAAAAGTGAGTAAATGAGTGAAATTTACTCGGCTCTCTTTAAATTTTTCGCAAATATACTTCTTGTTTGTTGTTTTCTAATGTCAATTTTTTAACAAGTCAACTATTTTATAGGCAAATCGTTTGCACACTTTTTATTTGCAAACAAGGGATTGTATTACTGAAACTAACCTCTCTCAATTTGAATTTTTTTTTAGCTAAACAAATCAAATGTTTGATTGTATTTCTAACCTAATAAAGTATTTTAATTTTCTTGATGTTGCTGCAACATTTTTATTTGATTGTATTTTTCTGATTTTTTCATTTCTAATTAGCCATAGCGCACTTACTATAGATCGTAGTATTTCTCTTAGAATGCATCCAGTAATTTAATGTTGGAGTTAGTTGTCAAATATATGACGGCTCCATATTAAATTAAATTTAATTTAAAAATTTTTTTTACACAAGTTTGTCAGATGCTTTCATTGTTTGTTGTTTTTGTAATGCAAGTGCTTTGTAAAAATGTTGTTTTCGATCAATATTTAGGTTCTAATTTCAGACTAATCACACAGACTTATGCGCTAACTATATAGAACTACATATGTAAATGTCAAATTTGGCAACGAAGTTAACATACAAATTTGTCAAGGCAAATGTCGATTCATAATGTCATAGTAACACAATAAATCTTTTAGAAAAAAAAACAACAAAAAGGGATTTGCATATGTCAAATTCGATTTGGATGGAATTTAACATAAGAATTCTTAATAACGGAAACTTATAGGATTTTCAGATTCAACTTAATTGCCGCACATGTCGATTTTGTGCAGTTACATGTATTTTCCATAGATGGAATATCACATAATGTCATGACTTGTGCCAATCTATTACTACGTGTACATGATAGCTTGAGTACTAACTTGAATTGTGACTTGAAATTTCAGGTTGTGTATTCGATTAACCAGCTTGAGCAGCTGTCAGTTTGAAAATAGCTTAAGTTTGACATATATTATATTTTTGGTGACATACATTTTTACGCATAAAATTTTTAAAGCTTTATATAAATGTAAGCAATTAATTTTTTTTTATTTTTCTACCTTTTTAAGTCTTCTATTTTTTAAATTCACTCTAAATATTGAATAAAACTTAGTAAATAATTGTCATTAAATGTCAACTAATGTCGATTAAAATTTTCAAGTCAAGTCAAGTAAATTTTAGTGATTGACTTGAGTGAAGCTGATTTCGATAAACTAGTGTACACATGACGTTGAAGCGAACCTGAAGCCTACTTGAAGCTATCATATATAACGGGATATATGTGATTGTAGTTAGTGGATGTAATCACTGTTTAATTGCTCTATTGTTGAGAAACATTGTGCTTGCGTTGTGTTGTGAGACAATATAATATGCAAAACAAGCTTCCTTCAATTTTCTCAATAATAACAAAAACACAAAACATCAATATAGCAAAAATGTTTTTCTTAAAAACAAAAACAAAAAAAAACAAAATTTCTCTTTTACTCCTCCAACAAATTTAGTTGAATATACATGCATTGTATTGAGACTTGAGAGGGATTAATGACCTAAACAAGTAAAATGATCTTTTCTCCCTATATTCTTTTTAAATATTATTTCTGTCTCTTTCTCTCTTTAACATTTCTAATATTTTGATCTTAAATGGTTTTCTTTTTATTTTTCATAATAATTGATGATATTTTTTTTTTTTTTTTTTTTTTTTAATTTTTAATGACTTGTGCAGTCAGTTGGATATTATTTCTATAATAACTGTTGGTGGCTTGCTGGTCATCTTCATATAATTGTAAATGTATACATATGAATGTATATTATAAGAAATTGTAATTGCAATTGTTGTTGTTATTTCATTTATTGTAGAATTAGTCTCATTGAACGGATGAAATTGATTGATGACATCTGGTAGTATGTATATATAGAAAAACTAAAATAGTTAATGTGAAAGAAAAGTTTCCAAGTATATACGGAAATTTTTATTTACTTTATGTGGAAGAAATTTACTGAAAGAAACTGCAATGCAACAACAACAACAACAATAATTGCTACTTTACTATTGCTCTTTTGGTATAATATTAATTTCTATGTACTGTTTGTTAAGTATAATTTTGTGATTAGCTTCGATTCTCCCCTTCAGTTTTCAAATTGTAATTTTTGTTTGTTTTATTTTTATTTTTTTTTTCGAAATTAATCAAAAGAAAAATTTGAATTGTGTTTAATCATCAATTATTATTGTGTTGCATTAAAAATTATGTTTTAATATTGTTCATACAGTGTAACTACACATAACAATCTTCTTCAATCAACTAGTATGCAGGCAAAGCCATTTTTTTTTTTTTTTTAGAATTGATTTGTCACATTTTCTGTCTAAAATAATTTAACAAACTGCGTACTCATGTAGTCACATACATTTATATATGTATATATATTGTTAATGATAAAATTGATGATTTTAATGATGAATTTCTTTCATGCTCCTAACCAAGCGAAACAACATTGATACTTAAATAAATATAGGGTACTAAAATATTTAAACGGTTGGCAACATTTAAAAATGTTGCATTCTTTTTTCAAATATTACTTAAGTAGGTATGTCTAAAACATTTCATTGTCAATCTTATTCTGTTGCTTGTTCTCTTTCTTTATTGATGTTTTTCTTTTTGGAAAAAATGTTTCGTTAAAGTATAGTCAATAGTTTTAGTATATTTTGTTTGTTAATTTTAAAATTTTCATTTTTTATATTATTTAATTAGAATTTAAAGGAGGGGGTAATAAATATTTTTAGATCTCTATTTAAGAGTAGGGTTCTATATTGGGTTTTTAGAAATTTAAAAAAAAATATATAACTAGTTGTGTTATTTGATATGGTTGATTAGTTCTTTGAAAAAAAATAAATGAAAATACTAATTTCGAATTCGAAAAATTTTTTTTTTTGAAGGGTATCCATTGTTAAATACTTAAAACAATTAAGAAGAAAAAGAAAAAAAATTCTTTGAAGTTTTATCTTAAAAAAAAAATTGGGAAATCCAATTTGAAGGTATAGGCATTCAAAAATTTTGTGTTGTTTTAAAAATAATTTTCGAAATTATATTCTAAATTTCTTAAAATATATATAATATGTATATATATTATGTAGTCCCTTATTTTTAATATTCTAATATGTTTTTTATTGTTATTTTACGAAAAATAGAATTTTTTTTATGAATATTTTTTTTTTGGAAATATTGTGTTTCGAAAGTGATACGCCTTCGCTCATTAGTTTTTGTGATATGACACATTTGTTGTTTACTTTATTTATTAGAAGAAACTGTTCTCAATAAAGGAGTTCAGTTAGATTGTGAAAATTTAACCTTTTTAAACCTATTGTACTTCCCCGTTTGATTGCTCAAAATTGCAGGTATATGTTTTTGACGAATGAACGCTATTACGGCCGTAATATCGATTTCTGAATCAAACGCAATCAAGGGATCGCATTCAAATAAAACATGATAGAAGGTTCCTTGTCCTTGTGACCAGAACATGCATCTATTTTATGTTGAACTTGACAGCATTTAGCAGATGCTTATCGAAAAAACCGTGTCATGTTATGAATCATGTTAGTGTTCTGACATTGGATGTACTCTCTCTGATCATCTATGATCAAATAAACGGTTAATATTAAATTTGAAAAAGGCTTTAGTAGTCCTTGGCAACTAACCTATTTTTTTTAACATTTTTAAAACAATTTTATGTAGGTTGGTGTTTGAGGGAATAATATTTTGCTCTGGTTCTGAGAATTATCTCATCGCACTTGTTTCTGCGAGGATTGTTTCTGTTTCTTCATAATTGTGTTCTTTTATGTGCAGGAGTCCACATACTAGTAATTCTGTTTCATTCCGCTATCTTTATTATACTTTTGTATTAGCTGTAAGCGAACTTTGAAGAAGCTTAGGGTTTTTAAAGCAGCCTTATTATTTTAAATTCTTTATATGCAGCCTTTGTTCTACTTTTAATGCATTGTAATGCTTATAAAATTTTTATATGATATGATCATTATTTAGGTAGTACTATTTTTGTTCTTATTTGTTATTTAATCCTAACCAGTGGTTGTAGTTCAAAAACTATTTTAAATTTTACTGAATTACATTTACATTTAAAATGGCACTTTCATTGGGATACTTTATAATACGCAATTATGCTTTAGATAATTTGTTTTTTTTTTATATAATTCCAAGTCTATTGGATGAACATCCCAACTGCTTTTATACAGAGATTGGAATACACAATTACAATCACATACCATATCTTTTCTTTATAATTTTTTATGGTATATATCTACTAATTTAGATGTGGAAAACTATTTGTACTGTAGAGTACTTCGCCTGCATAATAGTTCCATTTTATTTTTTGTGATAAGCACAGAAAGCATTTTTTTGCCTTCGTCAGGAATCTAACCTGGAACCTTTCGGTTGAAAGGCAGCGTGTTAATACGTGAGATATTCAGTTGTATATAATATGCAACAATATAATATGCGTGTGAAGCTTGAATATTTTCTAAAACATCTTAGCGAATTCGAATGATTGTTCATTTTCAATTTACACTTGAAAACAAAATATTCAGCAACAACTCCTCACTGTTTGAATTTTCCTTATAGAATTTCTAAGTCCTTAATTTTCTTCTTATTATTACGTTAGGCTTGAGTCTGTTTGTAACCATATTATACGTTTTAAGATACAAAGACTCAACTGTCGCTGTAACGCTTTGGTATTCTGCGTCGTTACTTTGTAATCTGATGTCGACGTATTAACTTAGTTAGTCTTTATTCATCCATCCGAAACATTATGATCATTCCAGAAGAACAAAATAATTTATTTGAGAAAGTTGTATATGGAAAAGCTTCATAAAATAAATAAAGTAATTGTAACGAACGTTTGTTGGTTTTGGTTGTTTTGGGGTTATATCTATAATGCTTTATCCTATCCTGTTCTTACAATTTTCATCATTCTGCAGTACAAATAATACTTTTTATTTTACTGGTGTCATTTCTGGCTTTTAGACAAGTACATGTTTTATATATTTTAATTTAAGCCTCGCAGCTGTTGATTATTTTTTTCAAATGACACTCTTTAAACCTAGATGTTTTGTTGATATTGAATAGTTGTTTTTTTGTAGCGCTTTTCAATATTTGAGGGTCTAACATTTGAGTGTCGTATGTTCAGATAGGCTTAAATATGAAGTTCTACAGATAGTTTGCATACTTCAGATTTAACCACAGCATTATTCGAGGTTTTTTAAAGCTGTCATTTTCGGTTATTTGCAATGGCAGCACTTGTTCAAATACAAGGTGACAGCCAATAAACTTTTTTTTTATTTCATTTTCGTTGTAAACACAGAATGTATAAATGGAAAACTTATGTTTTGTTTAATTCCGAAAATTTTGTAACACCTGTCAAATCTATATGTCGAAAATTTAAGTGGAGCTTAAGCGGTTGTTTTTACCAAATTGAAGTGTACACAATTTTTGATTTAAGTGTAGATTAAGTTTGACTGGAAACTTAAGTGTTCGCATTAAAACTCATCCTAAACGTTTTAATGATGTTCTTATTTGACATTTATAGTCTTAGCAGTATTTATTGTACTTAAATGTTTATGTAGTAGTTAGGTATGTTATTTTATATGTTCCTATTGCTTTTATGATCTGATCAATCAAGAGTACTGTTGGTATAAAGTTGTTTATCAGTCATGTTCTTTTTCTTTTAATTCATAATTTTTTTCGGGTATTTTTAATAAGATGAATGTGTGTATCAGTTATCGATTGGAAAATTATAATTTTCTTAGCTTTGTGTTTCAAGAAGGTATACAGAATCATTACCACATAATCGTGATTTTTATAAATTTTTGTTTGTTTTAGATTGCGTTTTCTAACTCTCACCTTGGAAATGCCACCCTTTTTCAAGACTAGTTTGAAAATTCATTCATAGTCAGTACCTACTTTCAAAATTTATTTTTCACTTTCTTTACTCAAATAAAATATGTTTATCCCAACACAACAAATATTTTTTATTTGTTTCCAAATCATTTCGCTGCGACATTGCTTATTGCTTTTACAGATTCACATTTATTAAGTAAAGTATACTCAAATTAAATTGTTTATTATTTTTTTAACAATAGGCTAAACGACAAAAAAAATATCGAAAATCTTTTTGAATTTTAAATTCTTTAAGTCCTTTAGAATATTTAACGCCATAATTTTTTTTTCGGTTTCTTTTATGAACATTTTTTATAATATAAAAAACTGTCAATTTAAATCAATGAACTTTGAAATAATATTTATAGACTTAGACAAGGTTTCTGTATTCTGTCCTATTATAGTTATAAATTCTAAAATTAAAATTCAAAACATATTCTTTTTTTCTCACCTCAATTTTTGTTTTTTTTTTTATTTAAAGTAATCTTCACGAAATATCTGTCATCTGTCAAAGTAAATACAATTTATGTGTGTTCTGTAAATGGAAATATAAATTTATGTATAGATGTAAATATTTGTTAAAACATTATTATTATCACGATATCATATTCATGGTCATGGACTCTTAAATAAAAATTAACTTGGTAAAGGTGTATATGTACATACATGTGTATGTATGTACCTGAGAAATTGAAAATATTATCGAATTATTATTATGGATAATTCAGTGAAGCCATGATTTCAAATTTGAATAATTAAAAATTTAACTTCGAAATTGAGGATGAAATTATTATTATGAGGCGTTAATTTTTTTTTCTTTTTTCTTTTTTTTTTTATTAGATGAACACGAAAGAGAAATTCTTAATTTTAATTAAAAGTCCAAAAAAAGAATTAATGAAGAAAATAAACAAAAAAAAAAAACAAATACGTAAAAAAAAAGTAGAAAAACAAAAAAAAAAATTAAATTAAGTGCGAATTTGACCTTTTTTATTTTCACCACTGTATTTTGATTTAATGATATCGAGAGTTGAAGTTGAATTTATTTGTTTTAGTTTTTCTCTTTAGTTTTGTTTTTATAAATATTTAACTAGATTTCTATTTAGCAACATAATTATGGCTTCTAAAAGAGAATGAGAGAGAAATTTTTTTTAATTTTTTGATTATTAAAGATTGAAAATTAAATGCAAAGAAAATGAGAAGAAATGAAAATTTTAATATTAATCAGTGACGTAGCTATTAAGTAGGAATAGGATACAATGATTGCGTTTGAGTTGTTGAATTAATTTTCTAATTTTTGTTTACATCAAATGTTGATTGTGGTCTTGTTTTAGTGCTTCTCTAAGATCTGTCAATGTCAAATTTACACTCTTGGTTATTTATTACAATATATGTATACTTTTTCTGTATAATTATATAATGTAAATTAAAGTTTTGAATTAAACATGTAATTAGTGTTTTAGTATCGGGTATTATAACACTTAAATATAAAATATATATAAAACAATAAACAAATGTTTTTTAATTTGAATATTTGAACTTAATTCTTTACATTTTTATTATTAATATTTCTAGTTTATGAAACTTTTATATTTTTTTTAATCAAGTTTTGTTTTGTTACTAGTCTACACTACACTTTTCTTACATGTTTACTTTTTATCGCGAATTTGTTGGACCTTTTATAGTTGTTTCTACGTAAAACTTCTTTTATATATCTGCATAAATATTTCAATGCTTAACTCTTCATTGACGCGGCAGTTGTAAATCTTAACCACCTAGTTAATATGGCTTCAATATCCCTCTTCTAATCTTCTCGCTTCTAGAATTTCGTCTACTCGGTGATAATATCTAGTAGTAGCAAACTGCATATTTCGTCTCAGGAATTTTTTAAATGTTTCTTTTTTCATTTTTACTTATTGTTTAGTATTTTATTTCCATTAAAAGGAGTGTTTAATTATTCAATTCCATCATTTAATTAGTAGACAATGTTCACTCTTGAACAATCAAAAAAAGACTCCCAAAGTCCCAAATTACAAATCCACATGTATGGCTTAAAATTTTAAAAGTTGACAGTTGACAATAGAATAATACTGCATAAGGAGTTGACAATAGAATAATACTGCATAAGGATAAGGTGCGTACATTAAATTATTTCTGTCAGCAGAATCATAACTACGTAAGGTGTGTACACGAGTAATTATTTGTTTGAAATTTTTTAAATATATTTTACCTTGTAAATTAAACCTTGTTGATTGTTATCTTTTTGCATTTATTTTCCATTGTTAACTTACTCAAAAATTACTACTTATAAGTTTCCATAACACTTATCGTCTACCAGAAATCTTCCCTTTCGTGAACGTTTCCTTATTTTGGTACTTAGGTACTTTTTATTCATATCCGCAATATCATTTCTGTAACGTTAAGATGCTTCCGGTAAATGGACAATTTATTGTTGTAACGAATTTTTCATCTATTAAGAAGGTTACATATAGCCTCATAAATAAGGTCGAAAATTCTTCTTAGATATTGTCTATAAAGAGTTTTTTTCTCTCATATTTACTCTCGAATTCATAACAAAATATTACTTCTAACTTTGGAAATACCCTATTTTCTTTACATAAAAAGAGGTGGATATTATAAACGAAAAATTGTGATAATGTTTCCAAAACGAATAAAATTAGTGATTTGTTTTGTAATATTTGATAATAAAAAGTATTGCCATTGGGCTAGAATATTTAAAAATGTTTGTTTCCTATTTACATCACTGACATTTTTCTTATCTAGTATAGGTATAACCGTACATGAAAGTTATTTCCAAAAAAAATTAATTTGCTGGGAGAAAGTAATTAAAAACAACAAAAAAATGGTTTGTTTTTGTTTTGAGAGACACAATCTGATTATCATCAAATTTTATCTCAATCAACCGGTAGCCACTGATATGCTGATAGGCTGATGCTCTTTTAATGTTTTTTTTTCTTTTTTTTTAAATAATTTTGTTTTGCTCAAAGGTATGCTTGTTAACTAACATCTAACTTTGGACTTTAGTGTTTTCATGATGGATGACAAAATTTAAGAGTACTACTGGTATTCGGTTGAGTTTAATAACGAGCTGGGGCAAGTGAAATTCAAGTTTTTGTTTTCTGTTTTTTCGTTTTGTTTTTGTTTTTATTAATTAGGGTAAGTTTTTTAACCAGTATATTTGGTTTGTTTATTTTTTATCATTCTGTTTTGTCTTCGTATATAGCTAATGGCAAAATCGAAAGTACTTTAAGGTGACTAATTACATAGGAGTTAACGGTAATAAAGATTAAATTGAAAATTGAAAAATTGATTTTATTTTAAAAAGAAAACTAAAAAGAAGAAAGTGAAATTTTATTAATTTTTAGCAAGTCTTTTTTTGTTTTTATATTTTTTTAACAAAAATTTTTCCTTAGGGATTAGAAATTTTCTAAAGTTTTTTTTTTTTTTTTTAATTTGTTTTATTAAATGACTTCAGGCAAAAATAATTCCATTAAAAGTGAAACAATGCGTATATTGATGAGTAAAGCTTACGGTACAAGAAACTTTTGACCCCTAGACTAATGGATAGAAAGTAAAGTTTATTTTAAAATGTTTCGAGAACAGATATTTTTCAATTATCTCGTTTGTTTGTTTGCTGTTTTTTTTTTTATAGAATTAGTTGGCTTTGTATGTGTGTAAAATATATACAAATATTGAAAACATCAAGAGTTGTATGTGTTTGCGTTAAACAAATTTTTCATAGAAACCATAAGACGAACATATGTAAATGCTGAGATGTTGCCTAAAACATTATTTAAGGAATTATTTTGTGCAAGAGATTTTTTTTCAGATGGTAATTGACGGACACGTAAACAAGTATTGAACAATAAAGTAAAAAACATAGACGTAAAGTATAGTGTTGAACAAAAAAAACAATGTTTTTGGGAAATGCCTTGGAATATTTTTTATCTGATAGTTCGTCCGAATTTCTTTTTTCCAGCTTAGGGTCATTTAGCAGTTTTAATATGTCTCCATTTATTTCAAATTATTTAACTATTAATTTCCTTTTATAAAACCAATTCGAAGGGCTTAAAGCCATTTAGATATCGTATCAATTTCGTGAGATAAAAAGCTGTAACGCCTCCGTGTTAATGTGTCGGAACAATCTTTTCTTCACATATTTTTCCAAATAATTTTATTACTCTATAGACGATCGATGCTTAGAACTGGTCATTGTGATAAATTTTTCCTGAATCTGATGATTGCAAAGCATTCGGCAGGTCAGTGATAACAGAATGAAAGAAAAATACGTCGAATCCAATACAATTTATGTGAAAATTTCATGAAAAATTTAATAATGGTGTTTTGTTGTACAAGTACAGATCATTTTAGGACATTGTTAACCAATGGACATACAAATAATAAAATTATTTTAACATTTCTAGTATTTTTTGGGATTTGCTATAAATTTAAAAATAATATGGAGATTTCAACACTCTATATTTTATTTAACTAGACTGTAGGTCCAAATTGAGTTGAGTAAAAAGATTCTATTAGATAAAAGTCTCAGTATAAACACAGTACAGTTTCGATTTTGTCTTTACAATTTTTTTTTATAGTTTAGGTAGGACTCATTTCATTTAAATCACTTAATTTCTATTTTTTTTTCCTTTATTTGAATGAAGATTTTTACAAAGCCAAATTTGTTTTATGATCTTAGCCTAATATAGCTGTTTGATCAAATCGGATATCTTTCATATATTATAGTTAGTACAACACAGTATTATTAATCTATAATTATAATTGACAAGCATTTAAGGCCCTGCGCAGTAAACACCTTTTCATTTTATTTCGCTTCTCTTTAATGAAATCCTAATATATAAAAATAAGTTGTATTTACATATAAAACAATAATGCGCACACAGTTGAAAAATTTGTACTCAAATGATTTTATTATTATTATGATTACATTATGCATATTTGAGTTCTTATTAAAATAAAAAACAAAAACAAACAAATCAGTTATTATAATTACTTGCAATGAACCTATATGTACATATTATGTCAAATAAAAACAAAAAAAAACAAATTCATCTCAAATCAAAAATATAAAAATACAAAAAAAAATCAGTTGAATTCTTTATTATTCATATGACGGGCAATTTCATCTTTACATGTAGAGTTAAAGTAGCTGTCTAATTTATAATTATAATTGACAAGCATTTTAACTTTATATTATTTTTTCAATTTACCAAAAATATTCTTAGTTTATAAATAAACACCGTTTTGGTTAATGAAAATATAGACCCAAATTTTACTAATTCTCTTACAGAATTGTGAGCTTAATCTGTTTCAAAATTACATACATACATAGTACATACATATTTATATACCTACAATTTTCACCAAAATTATTTTTTTTTACTTTTATGAAATTACGTATCTACATAAAGCTATTTCATTCATATGTAAATACATAGTATATAGTATATGTACATTTGCAATAGAAGATACAGCATTGATTACATGTACAATAATAAAGCATGTATGGAATTGAAAATTTTTTATTTAAACTTTCTAATCAATTTTTTTGTTTTTACGTACATAATATGTATATATAGGTACCTATATTTTATTATTTTTGTTTGAATACATAACATTCATAACTAACCGCCAATTTTTATTGTACTATATGTTCATTATCTATAATTATAATTTACAAGCATTTAAGGACCTGCGTAGTAGACACCATTTCATTTTATCTCTCTTTTCCATAATGAACTCTTAATATATAATTAGTAAGTTGTAAATAAAACAATAATGCTCACACAGTTGAAATGTTTTTAATTATATGGTTTTATTATTCACCAAATACATTAAGAAATAGGTAGAAACGAAACAGAAAATGAGAAGTAAGGTATTTATATTTGTTAACGAAAACATACTAATTTTAAAGCTTTTCATTAAAACATGAGTGTTTTCTGCTTTGTAATGAGAAGTCTATATCAGTCCATGCAAATGCCTGTTCTTTTAAAAACTTTAAATTTGGCTTTAACTCGAATTATAATTACTCAACAGGGGCCCCTAGTTATATAATATAACAAATAATTATTATAATATGAAGTGTTATTTATTTATTAAATATTTTTAGTATTACTTCTAACCAATATTAGATTTTACAACTCAGAACCTTTTGCTACTGTCCATCGCAACAGTTTGTTTGAAAGTGATTTGACTTTATGAAAATCTGTATTTGCGTTTGTTAATAGTGTTGGCGCCCATGTTTGATATTACAAGGAGTCAGAGCTTCACATGTAGACATATATATAGTCATTTATATAACTTATGTATAAGTATTAAGTGCTGTAAAACTTTCAGGGAATTATGACAAAGGTAAAACTAGGAAATTGCTTCAGTTTAATAGAAGGAAGATAAGGACGATAATGAGTATATTAACAGATAGCTGTATGCTTAATAAGAACGAAATGCGGCTGTGACATCAATAATGATGTCGAATCTGTGAGAATTTTGACACTCAAACGAACATCTAACATATTCCCTGCAACTGCCCAACTCTAACGAAAATTAGGCGTATGTAGCTGGAAGGGCATATGCATCTGACAGATTCAAAAGTTCTTTTTCAAGATATCCATCTGATTTGTCACAGATACTAGCCGCTCGGGTAATAGGTAATTGTGGTGTGGTGAAGAGATTGGTATGGGCTTACACATGACCTAGTGTGGGGTGACGGCTATCAGACTATTTCATCAGAATAATTATTTCAAACAATTGATTAGGTTGATTACAATAATGAGTAGTTGATTACGTGTAGGTATTCCTGGTATCCTAAAATAAGTAATTTATTTTTTTGTTTTGTAAAAAATTAGAGCTATTATTACATGTTTAAACAATATTTATATGAATTCCATTTTTTTCTGATAAACATCAAAATGCAGTGTGTTTTCTAAGATGGCTTATGAAATTATGTTTACCGAAAATTTGTTTTATATATTTAAAGAATTTTTTTTATGTTATTCATAAATGTTTATTTTTATTCTTATTTATATAGTATGTTTCATTTTATTAATATTTATTTTTTTTTTTAATTTTCAGGTATGTGCAGTTGATATTTTGTTTTCTTTTTTTTTATAAAATAAAGAAGGTAAGAATTATATTGAAATTATTATTTTAAAATTAAATATAAAATTCTTAATTTGAATTCAATTTTTTTTTTTTATAATCATAAATTATAATTTGTATTGAGATTTTAAGCAATGTACTTAGTTAAATGTAGTTTTCGAGTTATTTTTCGATCAAACCTAAAAATTCTAATCGAAAAGCATTGACATTCTTACATTATATTAAAGTTAATCGTAAGCACTAATTAAGGAAGTTAGTGCTTTCAAAATATCAATGTAAAATTTTTGTTTTAAAGAAAACCCGATTCTAATTAAAATATAAAAGTAGTTATATCCAAGAACATATCAGAAAGAAAAAGCAAATTGCGGGTTGTAGTGGTGACGATCCTCCATAAAAAAAAAATATTTTAAAAATTTGTATGGAATGAGACTTCCTTACATTATATTATGGTATATTAGCTTCCACATATGCAAAATACGAAATACTGCATACTATTACGCTTAAAATGCAAATAAAAAGTCAAATGGTTCTGAAAGCAAACCAAAAGTTTTATACAAAGTATTGTGATCCTAAATGCATACTTGCAATACCGTAAATTTTTGTTATATATGTAGCTGCTTATATATGTATGATATGTAATTTTTTCCAACAAAATTGTCCCGTAAAATATCCACAGGAACATACAATTTGTTAATGAAAAAAAGCTGTAAACAATTAGTATACAACAGAAATGTAAATTATAGATTTAGTGAAAGTGATACTATCATATAATGCGGATAATTACATTTGCCTTGACACGCATATGTAACAACATGCACTATTAACTATACAGTACCTACAATTTTTTTCTGTATGTTGTTATACTTTCATTGACAATCACACATGACAATCAAAAGTCAAGCAATACATAAAAAATATCTCTCTTTAATTCTATTTGTTTTTTTGTATATTTTGTTATAATCGCAAGACTATGGTATGAACACCCTAACAGCTTTTACAGCTACAGACACTTGGCACTCAGTTTTTTTCTTCTTTTCATTTTTGTTACATCACCTAATTAAAATGTGGAAAACTACATCTATTGTAGACTAACTTCGTTTTCATTTAATATGATAATAAATAGTTCACACAGATTATCATACAGATACCAGACCTTATACAGATTGACCTTAAAATTTCTAATCTTGAAATGTTTTAAAACGAAAAATGTTGGGCGCATGCAACACATAATTAATGCATGAATAATAAGTATTGAACTCATTGCATTGCAAATTATACGAACTGTTGTGTCAGCTTTTTCAACGACATCTACTCCACACATTTCTTACTATTATCTATTGTATTGTATGTGCTCTATTTTTTTTAAAACGAGTGTTAAAATTTGAGTAAAGTTTTAATCGTTTTTTTCTTGGTTTTCTTTAGCTTGCAATATTTATTTTATTGGGCGATGTAGGGGTCAAAAT